>JAWNOY010000176.1:1323755-1985633 GCA_035045545.1 Drosophila gaucha | reverse complement strand
GCAACGGGACTTATTCTTGTTGTTGTTAGTTGTTGTTGTTCTTTGTTGACGTCGTCGCACAGGATGCCGTGCTTATTTATCGCATTTTTATGTGATATAAACGATTCGGAATTGGCAACGTTAAACATTAAATTTATTGTGAGAGAAATTGAGATTGCAAACCGAAGCGGCGGCGGCAACAACAATAAGAAGAAGCTTTGGCATGGTAAATAAGTCGAAACCGAATCAAATGTAATTGATTCGCCTGGGATCAACATCTCTGATATCATTTAACGCCGAACTTAATTATTTCGCATGCCCAAAATGATTCGAGACGCCCACTTGTGAGCCGAAGTGGCAATAGTCTAGTTTAGAGTAGTTTAGTTATTGGTGATACTTTAAACGAAAGGGTTAAGAAGTAGAATCGTTTCTAATCATGCAATGTGTTTTGCTGCTGCTTTTACTTGTGAGTACAGGGCTGGCGCTGGAGGAGATAGAGGATCCGAAGCGGCCGCACCCACTTTTACCCGAAATGACACCGCTTCCAACAGACAATGTAGCACGTATACTTCAAGATACCACAACCGATGGCAGACTTGTGAATAAGGTTTTGACGAAATGCAAGAAAACAGAGGTGCTGACCGTCAACAAGGGATGTGTCAATCGCAAAAAATACATGCGCGACATACTCGTGCGCACCTGGAACGATGACAATTTGGAAGGAGCCAAGGCTAATGCCGGTATTGGGGAAAGTGCTGAATGCGCCGAGAATGAAATACGCGTGCCACATGGCTGTGAACCGATGTCAGAGTCACTGCCCGACAACGCATCGAAGCGGCCAGCCGTCCAGCCAGGCTTTCTCTATGGAAATCAGATCTACAGAAGCAAGAATGCTATACCCGACACTGATGATACCAAGGCGGTGACATTCAACCCGGCTGCTAGGTCAAACGTCGTGAGTCACAATTCACAGGGTGCAAAACAGAAAAGCTTAGGTAAAGCAATTATTAATGATGCTGCTGAAGAAGACCCAAAGAGCATCGAGAAAGTTATAGGCCATAATCGGCCAAGAAAATATTCGTTTTTGCCGGGCAGGCTGCTTAAAACCAATCGAAAGTGTCGCCCTTATGAGGTGCAGGGAGTCAAGAATCGTTGTATTCGAAAGAAGGGAAAAGTTGGATTCTACAAACATAAGGATCACAAGTATGGATCTCAGGTGCGACATCGTCATCCGGCGTTACATAAGCAGCAACAGGAATCATAATACCAAGCGCTTCTGTTGTTACAAATTCAAAATTATATATTACTTAGACCGAATAAACTAATAAAGCCAGATCAGAATCTGGTCTTGGGAGTTTTTTCCTTTCGAAAATTTATTTTAAAACCACGCACGAACCACATACGTGGGCGATGTGCGTTGTGGCATCAAGTAATTTAATCAAAGTAATTTTAAATTTTGCTTTAAGCCCGAACATTTCGTTTAATGGCTACCAATTTCATAGGTTCCCTTTAATGGCATTGACAGCAAATTGGATTTTTGCCTTAAGCTACTGAGAAACAAATTCAAATAGATACGTGCGGAGATTTCTGAGGCTTCGAGTGATGGGCTGAATGTGTGAATGGACTCGGTTATTTTATAATATGTGCAAGGTTTATAAATGTAAGAGCATAATTAAATGGGATTTGCGCCTTGGGTTACTCAAGTCAGCTCCTCTGCGGGGCTGAAGCTGAAGATGGGCTTGGAATGACATGAGGGTTTTATATGCTTGCGCAACGGATTACTGGGCAGCTGCAAAATGGATGGCTTTGACATGCTAATTAGTTAACCTCTCGCATAGTTTCCTGCCAGCCATAACCGTATTTTATGTACAACAAAAGCGCACAAATGTGCCTACGTTACGTTCGAGCGTAAGGGTCGGTCGGCATTGGTCGAAATTGCTCATACGCCACGTTTGACAGACCTCAGCCGATGCGAAGCGTTTAAGTGCCAGCTACCCGACACCAAACATGATGAATAGTTCTGCAATAATTACATTACTTGGCAGTTTCATGCTCTCTCCTGCCGAAAGAAAGTCACACGTGGCTGCGCTTGTGGGTATATACAGGTGTACATAGCTACATATATGAGCTATTATTATGCCTGACTGTGTATGCGATTTGCTGTGCAAATAGTTGGCCATCAATATGAACAGCTGCTTGCTCAACATTAATCATATTCCGTGTTAATTAATCAATTAATTATGTTCTCGAAACTGTAAATTTGTCGCCTGCTGCTTAGACAGTATTCAGCCACAGTTCCTGATTCATAAATTATTGCCGAAATTTGCATCTATCCATCTCTCTATCACGTGGCATCATCGAGTCAAGAGGCTATCTATGCCAGCAGAATTGTTCATTTAAATAGCACCAATCTAGCTGCATAATATGTTAAAATATCTAAAAGATACATAATCGGGCGTTTTATTAGATTGCGTTTGTGTTGTGCAATGGCTTTTGGTTCTAAATCGGCTGTCACATGCATTCAAAGAGCAGCTTAAGGCAAGTTTTCCAAAAGCAGCTTTAAAGCTTTTCCGGTTGATCTATCTTATGATTATGATTTTAGTTAAATATTTAAAACGACTTCCATTTGAGTCGCTAAGCCAGCACTGTGACTGCAATATTGCATTTGTCAGCGTTCCAAATATATAAGTCGCATCGCAGCTTGTCAGCGTTAAATCGAAATTCATGAAATATTGAAATCGAATGTCAAAATTTTCTGTCTGCCCGTCAGCAGCTGGCGAGCCTGACTGTCAATAAATTCTAGAAACGTTTTCACCCAACTTGCAATATTTGCACTACATTTTGCAGCACCACAAAGCACCAACTGACAAAGCGAGATATGAGTAAATACTGTTCTTTTTTAGCTATGCTTGAAATATCAAATGTTGTATTAGACTAAACTTGAGTTTATATAACAAGTTCTTCCTCAAATGCAGTTGTACCTGCATAACAGCTACATTGAAATAGAATGATGACTTCAATTGGAATAAGCATAAATATAAGTCACTTTTACACGTCATATATTATGTACGTTTTCATTTAACAGTCTGGAGTATCAAATTGAAGCGTGTAATTATTTACAAATTGTCGAAATCGGAGAACGTTGCATAAATCGAAAGCAAAACAGATGATAATAAAATAAGTTCGACACTCTTGTGCCAAGTTATGTGAATTTACATGCGGAGAGCATCAATTTGTGCTCGAAATTAGATATGCATTAAAAGCATGTGGCTTATGGAGGAAAACTGTGTTTAAGTAACTTTGAAGCAATTCTAAATATACATCGATTGCTTTTGACTTGGATTGCCAGCTGCTATTCGTCCATTAAAGGCATTTTCCCATCGCATATACTCGTAGTGTATTTGCATACTTTTGTTTACTTTGGCAATTAAGTTACCAACTTATTAAACGTGTTGATGATGTTTACATTACAATTTATTTACCATAATATTTGCGAGCGTTTAAGCACAGTTTCCGAGCTGTTGCTGTTGTTGTCGTTGTTGTTGTTGTTATGGCTGGCGTTCCGCTAATATTATTGCAACTGTGATTCGTGGGCTGGACTCTGCGCTCAGATTTGTGGCGATTTGAGTTGTGTAAATAAATGAAAAAAAAAATCCAGCGAAAAAAATACACCCGACACTTAAACAATAATAAAAACATTCAATTAAACGCAGCACGCTGCGACTGTTCTGGTAATTACATAAACGGTTTATTTACTTTTTTCGCGCGTAGCCAACTCGCCTAGCTGACTGGCTGGCTGACTGACTGGCCAGTCAAATATTATTTTTACTCAATTGTCGTTGAACTCGCCATTAAATTAAATGCCGTGCCGCCGTTACACAGTCAGCGCTGATGTCAATTGTCATAAGAACAAGCTCATAAAAGTTACGCATACGCCATGTAAGCCCCACAGGCAGACGCACGTCGCGACGCCGACCAGTTAGGATGGCATCATTCAGAGGTTGTACAAACGTGGCTAAACACGGCCCATGAAATACCTTAACAGACCAAAGTGCTTAGTCATACATGGACACGCACACACACACTCACTCATACATGGTCCACTTTGTACTTGTATCTGGTGGCCATTTACGGCGCTGTCACTTAATAGATGCAGACACATTCTGAGCATATCCGAGCACTGTTCTGGGCTGGCCCGGCCGAATCGTAGTCGTTGCGAATCGTGTCCTTGCTCAGGGAATGCTGATGAATTTGATGTTCGTCTCATTTGAAAGCGTTATGCGTGACGAAACGGAAGCTCTTAAAAGCCACAATAACTGAAAGCTTGAAATGAAGCCAAAAGCCTATTTGCTGGCCTGTCGTAAGCAACTCGAAAGAGGCATCAAAATATACATAGTCCGGCACTGGGCGTGGAATCAGTCGGTGTCTGATGTCGTCCTGGTTGGCGGCGTGTGCAGCGGTCGCCATGCCACATTAAGAAGGACTCTTTCTGGTTGTAAATTCTACTATTTTATACGCTTTTTGCCACGCACTGCTAGAGTTGAGGCCGGACAGTGCCAAGTATTGTGTTGAGCTCGCTTTCAGCTTAAATATTGTGCCACGCCCTAAAAATGATGACGCCAAAAGTAACAGCAACAACCAAGGCAGCAGTAACATGAACTCATTATTTTAATTAGATGCGAGCCTGGAGGCTAATCATGACTTCGTGCCAATTTGCCAGTTAGCAAAATCGTCGCAACTGTGGCAGCTGTGTAGCATTTAATTAAATTAAGTAAATGTCATATTGTCATTGGAGCTGTTTTTGGAACATTTTAATGCATTTTTAATATATGTTTGCAAACAGAGATTGGAAGTGGGCACGGCATTAGCATAATTCATTTAAATTCATTATTTTCGGACATAATTTAGATCACAAAGACAACATGACGTTAGCATAATTCCGCCCAGCCTAGCAGGCCGATCAAATATCAATAGCTAATCCACTGGGAAGCCATATGCCAGATATATGTACATTCAGTCCCACTCAGTTCGCACAGCACGTAACCTGCGGTCGACTGAGACATATTGCGCTAGGCCACAAGCGCGTTGGCCCTATGTATAAAAAAAAACGAGGACTAGTGGCAAAGGACTGATGTATAGTCTATATGTCAAATACATCAAACCTTGGGTCGCTGTTTGGCCTGGCAGCTAAGCAAACATGGGCCCAAGTCTGTCGAGAACTGAGCCGCAGTCTGCAATGTGTATATCATTTGGATTGATTGCCGAGCCCGAAAGGCTGGGCCATGGTGCGTCTTTGTTTGTTTGTAACTGTCGGTATGATGCCTGGGTCTGTGCCTGTGCCTGGATCTGGGTCTGCCCGTGTTTTCGTGTGTGTGTTTTGGATTCATGTTCTGTGCCCACTGCAAAGTGGAACAGGCGGGCAAGCGAAGCCTTCAGATGCTTTCGTTGTCACACTTGGACTGTTGGCACGTGCAGAGACGTAAATGAGTTATGAAATGTGAAGCTGTTGTCTTTGAGGGTTGTGAGACGTGCAGCAGAATTGTTAATAAATCAAAGTATAAAACTTCAGTCACAATATTAGATTCATATGTGTTTAGAAAAGCTATGGCTATTAAATGTGTCGCCTAAGTTGGGATTGATAATGATTTACTTGGCAGTATCATTGGCCTCTTTAAGTATATTCAAACATTTGCACACGGTCTCTATGTTCTGATATCCCCATAAAAATCAATTATGTAAAACATAAAATAGACTTAGAAGAAAAGTTAAGAGTTGATCTGAGCGCCTGTATTTAGATGGCCCTTAAGTCAATGATCTCCTTATAGCTGGATACTTAGATATAATGCTTTGGACATATTCTGATGATAATGTTGAAACAGGTTTCGTTGACTCTATTAGGATTTGTGTATCTATTTTTGCATCTGACAATTACTTTTGCAACTTGATGGCTATCGATGCTAAAGCTTGTTTAATATAAAAGAAAGCTGTATGCAAAGTTTAACTTAAGCACTTTAAACGATCCGACATTCTCAAGCGTAGGCCTACGTGGTATAAAATAGCGAAAACGTAAAGTTCAAAGTGACATTTCGGCAATAGTGCAAAACAATGCAAGATACAAGTACACAGTGACACACACAGAGGCACACAAACTATGTCTCACACACACACGCACACACTTACATATGTTGGGACAGAATACTCGTAGAAGCGAGCACTTGAAGGCACCACAGAAAGCCAGCGGAAAGATGTCGACGAAGTGCAAAGCGCTTCAAACGATTTTCCGCAAAGTTGACTGCTCCTTGCAGTGGAAGGTGTTTGAAAGTGCCTGTGAGCGTATATTGGTGTGTATCTGTGTGCATGTTTATGGCCACAACAGAGACAGCAGAAGAAGCAGCAGCAGCAGCAGAGGCAGCATCACCAGCAGCAACAGAGCCTGAAACACAATTTTCGCCAAAAGCCTTTAGGTATTTCACGCCAGCAAAATATGCGAGTATGTTAGATAGGCGTGGGCGAAGGAGATCGCCGAGGTCGTGTGTTGCCAACTTCACACCCAATGGCGGCAAATTTTTGGCAACAAAGTTGTATGTGCGACTAAGAAGAGCCAGCACTAGCCAAAAACCAAGAAGAATAAGATGAGAATGAGAATGTTTATGTGTGCATGTGTATGCGATGAGTCTGCCAAGGGCCAAGCGCTGAGGTGTGTCTGTGTGTCTGTATTTCTGTGTGAGTGTGTGTGTGTGTGTGGCAGTCTGCGAATTTATTGCCCAGGGAAGCATATCCTTAGCAGTGCGCCGCTTTTTGCGTTGCCACCACCAGCGCTGCAACATGTCGCAAAGTTGTCGAAGCGTGGGCGGCTCAGCTGCCGCTGCAGCGGGAATAGACTCTCGTAACTTGGCTAACAGCATGACAACAAAAAACTGAGAGCCGAATATGTTTTAGTGGCGCAACTGTGCTGACAGTTGTGTAAAATATACGCGCTCTCATAATTTATATCAGTTTTGTTAACTGAACGTGACTGCGTCGCGAGACCAGAGCTACTTATCAACTGCCAGCTGTTAGTCCTTTACCGTCCTGACAGGGACTCGACCTGGCGCTGCTGGGTCATGCCCCGGCATCGGCGTGCCGTCGATGTCTACACGTTCTTGCAATTAGCCAAATGGCTCCACGGTCTGACTTGCGCCTTTTGTTCGCCTTTCGCAGCTTAGCGCCTTATGGGCTGGACTCGAAGCAACCCATAAGAATTTTTCATACAAATATTTGTGCAGCATTTTCTGTTTGCAGCTGTATGCATTATATAATCTTTGCTTTGACTTTTCTTCTAGGATAATGCTAGATTCAATTTCAGCAACACAAAACCTCAAACTACGTAAGACCCAAAACCCACAATTTTAAATCCCAAGTGGTCCCAAATTAGTGGTCGGGGCATAAAACAGCAATCGAATCGTGCAAGCCCAACCCATTGCTCTTGTTTAATTAACTAATCTACATACAAGAAATTGATTATAGTAGGTGAGAGGAAAGTCACCATTCTACGCACATTCACACACCTTCTACTTCACATACGTTAATCCAATTTGAAGACTTGAATACTTTAATCAGAAAATGTGTTCTGACCACATAAGCCACAGAATACTGGTACATAAAATCTATCCTGACTTATGGCTACAGAATGTATTCTTGAAATTAGGCTGGTTTGTTGAAATGAGGCCAAAACCTACACCGGACCATTTGATCGTTGGGTAGTCGCAACCGCAAAGACAATTATTTGAACTTTAGAATAGCAAGCCTTTCGCAAAAGGACTAAAGACAACTTCAATCAGGGGAAAGAGGCCAATCAACAATCGTGTTTTCAACAACAGCTCGATAAGTTCTGACGCACCCAAGGGAATAGTGATAAAAACAGGCAAAAGAAATCGAGTATTTGTTCTTGAATTAATCGAAAATATAAAAGCAAACATGTAAGGATACTCTAGTAGGGAGTGTCCGACTTGGAGATACCCAGGCGGACACCCACCCATACATATGTCTATATATTTTAAACCCTGAACCCATTGAAAATGGGAATTCAGGGTATAAGGGTTCTGCAAAAAGTATGTAACCGGCAGAAGGAGAAGTCGGGACTTCCCGAAAACGAGATCCCCTGAACCAAGTCCGAGGTGATCATGTAAGTTACATCTTTTATCTGTACATACAAGCACGCGCACCGATTACTACGAAGTTCAATCAGCTGCTTCGCTTGGGCTGCTTTCTGGGCACCACCATGAGAAATTAATTGTCCTCCCTTTGAAATGTTCAGGACGTAATATTGAAAATTTCAACTCCCTACGATTTGAAAAACATTTTTCACTTTTGGGGCGGTATCCAAAATTTGAATCACATCTTTCATCTTTCATCATCTGGTCTTCAAATTGTGGCATAAAAACAAAGCCAAAATATCGATTGATATCGATAATAAAAAAATTGAATGTATTACAGAAACAAAAAAAAACTTATGCTGCGTATGCGACTCAGCTCGTCGTCCTGATCAACAATATGTAAACTTTATGAGGTCTGGCACGCCTCCTTCTGTTGCATACATTGTCATAAAACCATTATACCCTGAACCCATTCAAAATGGGATTCAGGGTATAAAAATGCAATGAGAAGAAAAGGAAATCAACACGGATGACTATGACGAACAACAAAGGCTATAAGTCTCATCATTCTTCATTTAATTTCACGTTCTCGTGCTGCATTACAAGCGAACTTATCGTGTGATAAGAAAGTCTCACTGTCGAGCCATGGACACGAAGCTCACATAGTTCTTTCCCGCTTTTTGTTGCTGCGAGAAATTTCGATTAAATAATAATCAAATAAAATTATGTGATGGCCGAGCGCAGTAATTGCCACACTCTTCATCCAGATAACGATGCCCATAATTGAAATCCACAATGCGCTGATTTTTATAGCTGCCCGCCATCATCGTCATCATCGTCATCATCGTTGCCCGGCAATCCTTCACTAGCCAGATATACTTTTTGTTCTCGATGCTGCCCGTTTGATTTATAATTGTAAGGAGCATTTAAAGAGAATGGGATTGGGTTGAGTGTCGAGTTAATTACTGTGCTTCAATGGAAGCCTTTATATACTATACACATAATACAAGCACACAGACAACACACTCATGCAGAGACACATACTCGCACCCATTCATATACTTTATAGAATAATCGTTGCGAGTACTTAAGCGTGTATATGGACTGTTTGCGTATTTGGACTCAATTTAATTTCGATTTGCAATCAGCTGAAGAGCTGCCTAGTTCTGTCGGGAGCCATGCACTTTTTGTGATGTTTTCATTTTCAGTTTCGTCTTCGTTTGAATTTTCATTTCTAGTTGTGCAACTCAATTCGAATTTGATTTGATTGCAAGCATTTCTCTATCCCCATCGCATAGAAAGATGCTTTGTCAGTTGCAACAATTTGGTGCATTTTACATTGTTTGTAATGTCAGTCTGTCCGACCTCCGTTGTTGTTATCACAAATGCTGATGACGTTGTTGCCGCCGCTGCTGCTGATGCTGTTGACGTTGATGCCGTTGCTGTCGCCCTTTGGGGTACATAATTCGACCCCATCGATTTGTATGGCCCGTCCCTTGACAAACTAAAGCAAACAAAGTTGATAATATCCACAGAGCAATTAATCGCATCAAAGTGGGCTACGACGAGGTAGAACAAATAAAAAATGTTTTTAAACCAAAATGGAAATATATATTTTGTGTACTTTACGGAACAATTCTAAGCAGGATTGGAAATATAAATGTCGAATATTCATTCATTCTTTTCTTTAAATCTTTCGGCTTTCGGCTTGGGATTAACCACTGTTCAAATAAAAGTCTTATTTACTTCAAAGCTCAAAGATCTATTTCGCTTATTTGCTACTATATATGTTATATCTTATAAGTCTTCATTTCTGCAGATGTTGCAAATTGTCACTCAAATAAACTTCAAATATACTAAAACTAATTACATTAAATGCTATTCAATCTTTTCTGGTACCACTCTAAATTAGGTCTCTATTTAAAATATATTATTTATTATTATTTATTATATTATTTAAGTAGTAGTCGACAAGCTTGGTCGTTAACAAACAAAGTTTACATACAAAGCAATTATTCTAATAATTAGGCACTAAAATAAGTAAGTAAATTTAAATTTTAGCTTTTTTGCAATTTTATTTTTCCATTATCAATCAAAGTTATACTAAAGCAGAGAAGACTATAAAATCTGAACTCTTTAAAAGTTTATAATGTTAACAGTCAAACAAATGTTTAATATATAATTAATATTATACAAGAAAATTAAAATGAAATGAATTTCTACAGCATAGCTTAATATTCTCATCTCAGCTCTTAGTATAGGGCATTTCCTTGCCATGCTCCATGTTAACTCTTTCTATCTTGTTCCAAGTACAGCTTTCAATATCATTCTTTTTATACTTTGTAATTTATATTTCTAATGTCTTTAATATTATAACTAAATATCTGACGGAATTTTTGGGTAGAAGCTTTTTGCATTTGATAGCATTGGCACTGCCGGAAATTAGCTCGTTGCTTTAAGTCAAAGTGCTACTTAGCAAATGTCCTTGCTTTAAATGGCTCGCTCTTCCTTTAACTCGGGCATACTTAATGAAAAGCTATAGCAACTGCTGCTGGGCAGCTGCAAAATGAATTCCACTTTAATTTAAAGTTGAATCAATTGTTTAAACAGCACAAGGATACAACAAGTATGTGTTCTCAATTTCCCCGAGTGGACAAACCCAAACAAAATGTTTAACAATAACATAAAATGCAACTGCATCTAATGCCATGGCCACCATATCTGAGCTGCTTGCTCTCTGTGGGGCGTTGCGGTTGCTGCTGCAATGTGGATTCGGTACGGCAAGCCCCTCTGCTTAACACCCGCACCATTTGCTAAATGAAATTCTTTTAAAGCTGCTTAGAAAACTGTTCCGCAAGTGCAGTTCCGGTGTTGTTCATGAAATGCGCAAAACTATAATAAAATATAATTTTGCTTAAGCAAAAGGCGTACTATTACTAGCAGTCGCCATACCCTACTCTGTGAGTATGGTCAGATATTATAATTAAAATTATTAAAGTTGTTTCTTACTCATTCTCCTTGATATTATATTTTTAAACTTTGGAGAATTGCGAGAGACAACAAATGCTAATTGATATCAAATTGTTGGCCATTGAGTCAGAAACAAGCTGAACAGCAATAGCAACAATTGAAACATCAGCAGCAAAAACAATTGTAGGCAGGCGGGCCCGTTCGAAAATTGGTTGGCGTCTTAAATTTCGCTTGGGCAACAAAACGAAATAATTAAGCTTAACACAAAAGTGGAGAATGAAAGAAAAAACAGTTAAATGGAAACAAACATTGAGTTCAGTTAAAGGAGTGGATGGCGGGAGGGGCGACACACATGGCGTGTGGTGGGTGGGTGGTTGGATTTTCAGACGTAATGGAAAAGAGAGCCGCCAAAGCATTTGAGCGCTGGCTCAGTCGACGCAGCTGTCGAGAGCAGCAACGGCTGCGGTTTGGATGCCGTTATGCTTTAACTAAATTGCGGCGCTTGTGGCCAGCGTTGACGCGCGTCGGCCTGCCAGTCTGTCTGTGTGTGTGTGTGTCTGTATGTGTGTGTTGCGTGCAACGCTTGCCGCACAAACACTCAAGCAATTAAAAGTAAAAATTCTGCAAACTTTTCGCATTCGTTTTGTGTTGATGATGCGCACGAAAGTGGCTGCAGCGACCAAAATTAGCAGCAGCAGCTAATGCGCTAAATCCAAAGTGAACACACGTGTGTATGTGTATATGTGTGCCCGTGTGTGTGTGCAGTCAAAATGCATTCGCTTGTGTTTAATGCGGCGCGTCAGTGCTAAGTGTCGCGGTTTCAAAATGGCGCTCGACTTCGACTCGACGCGAATGCGACTGCGGATGCGGATACGGATGCGGATGTGACGCCATGTTTAGTCGTCTCGCCCAGCATTCTTTTGCAATTTGCTGTTTAGTCTGCTTTTGACTGTGGCACCGGTTAACCACAAGGGTCGCAAATTTTAAAGCTACGCCTGAGGTAGGCAAGTGTAAAAGTGACTCAGTGGATGGGGCTCGATGCACTGCAGTAGCTGTTACGACCATACACTCGTACATACATAAACTTACATACATTATGAATATCGAGTAGTTCTACGCACAGCTTGATCAGCACAATGTTTTGGGATCAACAGCTTGTGCTGCTTAAATTGCGTGAGGTGCATACAAAATGGCGACTTATACACAAACATCCAGCTCAACTAATGGACAACTGGACGGAGCAGGGTAAGGCCACCGGCTGTTAAGCTGCTGGCTATTGGCATCCTTGCTTGTGCGTGGCTGCTGCCATTGGTGATATTGGCCTTTGTTCTGTTTCAATTATACTAATTAGATGTAGGTAAACATAATTGGCCAGACTAATTTACGATTTTGCTTTCACTCATGTTCCTGTGATGCTATTGCTAGCATCCGATTATCACATGAAATTCAATCAGCACAACAATGCCAGAGACGCATCCATATCGGGTGGCCCGTCTGAAGGCTTTCAATGTTAATGATAAATTTAAAGATAACCCTGGAAAGCAGGCGGCGAGCTTCATTAATTTAATGATAACAAATTGAGTTTGTCTTCGATTTGCCTTCGCATTGCATATTTATGGGTTAGTTCGTGTGGAATCAGATGACACTAGGATAGGGAGGGGACTAGAAACTGGGCATCTACTGCGATTATGTGTGCATGTGTGTGTGTGTGTGTTGTTGGCATGTGTCTGTGACTGTGTCATAACGAGTTCATTGTCGACAATTATGCTAATCGATTAACTCTCGAAAAGGCCAATCGGCAGTCACTAATTGCGCATATTGATGAGTCCCTCACATGCTCGACTGTCATTTAATAGCCAGGCAATTGGGTTAACTGAAATGGGAAATCATGTTGCATGCGGAGCGTGATTTTTGCTTTTAAGTTGCCAACTTGACGTTTAAGTTGGGGAGCGACAAAGCGAAATTAATTAACGATTTAACGACTGCAGCTTCAAATTGCGAAAGTTTTAATTAATTTTCCACGATTTCTGCTGCATGTAATCCTCTGCAATTTCATATTTGCCACACACAAAGTTTTATTGCCATTTGCAGTTTTGATTTCCTTGGCGGAAATTCGCTTTGCAATACGAACGGTGTACATTCCGAACACACACACACACACACACACACACACAAACAACCATGTAGAGACAGAAATAGTTACAGGAAGAACCGTATACCTACGTCGAATAACTGTGATACACTGAGCCTTTCAAGCAGGAGCTGTAGCGAGGACGTGTCCATGCCAGGCAGCCGTAAATGCAGTTAACGAAGCGTTCAAGGTTATGCACAAGCCCAAGCAAGGCGCAAGGCACAAGACACAGAAAACACAAGAAACACGAAGCAAGGAACATGAGTTGCAATTTTATGAAATTTATTTCGCACGAATTGTGTGAAGACATTCACACAATGCGCTACAAAATGGCCAAGGCATCCGACTAGCTTGAGGCTATCATCTGCATCAAAGTGTGAAGCAAGTGAAAGTGTTGCTCCCTTTCGTGCAGCATTTCGGGCTGCTCAATTGTGAAAAGTTAGCACTATAAGTCATAACATTCGAATCAACACTTTCGCTTTCTGTAGAGCATTGATAATTCGTCTTGCCATGCACAGATATTTTCGTTATCATCTTTCCAGCATTCACTTTGCAAGTCACGTTGCTGTTGCCGCTGCTTGCACAATAAATAAAACGCCTCGGAAAAGGCTGCTCATCCTCATCCTGCCTTCCACAATCAGCGACTGGTTAGCTGTCAGTTGGTTTGTCAGTTGCCTCGCACTTGTCTCATAACGAGCTCCCAAATGTGCAAGGCAGTAATTATTTAATATGTTAAACGTAACAAAATGTATTATTGAATTTCGACATCAATTGCAATCCCTGTAATTGAGGCCAATAGAAATTAGACCCGCCCACTAATGTGGGGCTTTTAGCAGCCATTTACATTTACGTGTTAATCATTAATTGCATTCGTGGCTGCGAACACATTCGACTTTAAAATAAACGCAGAGTGTACGTTCTGCGGGAAACTAATTTAAAAGTATAATGGAATTTGCAAGTATTTCGACAGTTTCCTTTTTTCGAATAGTCCCCAGTGATTCGTCGCTGGTTCGATGCGGGAAGGACGAGCGGATATAAGTAAGATAGAGAGACAGAAAGTTAGGAGGGCAATATGCAAAATTGCCAGGGACCTCTCGATAGATACAGCAAATGGCGGACAGTTCGCATGGCGTGTCGAAAGTTGCTGCCTTTTTAAATTGGCATTTAAGCTGAAATTGATTCATTGGGACATCCGACCCTCTCAGCAGACCCCATGCTACGTTCTTCTACTCTCAATCTGAACTACTTACATGGCGCGCCGCGATAATTTAATTTATTTTCAAACTCAATTTCGGGCATTCTGCAAGCGCGTTTTCAACTTGATTTTGTGCATTTCTCTTTTGCTGAAGCACCAACTGAACTAAACTAAGGCAGGAGCGAACGAGACTGGACTTCATTATGTTCATCCGGCTGTCGAGCTGATTGTCTGCTCTGGATGGGAGCACTTTTTTGGAAGCAGACAACCGCCACATGCCAGAACAAAGTGGAATTTTTTTTAGTTCCGGAATTTTCGCTAAAACAGTAAAAATTGTATTGTTTTCCCTGAAGTCGATTTTCGTGAGCTGGTTTTTATTGTGCTTCATTTTGTTTTGCCTTCATGAATTGATGCTTGCTGAACAACCTGCGAGTCGGCTTGCAAATATTTTCACTTCGATTTATTTCAACTCTTTTCACCTGGCAATTTGTTAAAAATCATTTGAGTGAACCTCTCAGTGCCGTTTGGTCGATCAAATATGCCCTGCCCGTGAAGCTGCATACAATTTTTCAGGGCCTGTTGAGTTTTCAGCTCTCTCTGGTTCTCGATAGAATTTCAAAACTAAAACTGCATATTTGTTTCACAAAAAGCAAAGCAAATGTTTAAAATAAATCAAATTACTTAAGGCAATGTAGTGAACTCATATTGCATTCAACTTTTAGTATTTACCAACATAATATGGAACTGCGCTTAACAAAATAAAATTACATGCATTTATACTTTTTGCATTGCAATTATATTTATGTAACGACTGAAGCTCAAAGCTGAGAGTTGCGTCCAACTTATGCAGAGCAACGATATAGTTATTTCAAACAATTAGCTTTTGAAATATTAGCTAAACTTTTGTAATAACCACAAACGAAAGTTAAAAATAACAACAGGAAAAATATGCAAATCAGTCCAAATTGAAGAAGTGACATATAATAGATCATATTATCTAGATAAAACAAATGTCTACTTAAACACTTAAACAATGCTTAGTTTTTTTCTGAAATGCCTTACGCTAGCTTAGAAAGGGAGCGATGTGCATCACATAGGTTACCTAAAATGCCAGTGAAGAAATGAATAAATTCATGTTGGAATACAAGTTCAAATAGGTTGAAATTAAAACATAACTGGAGATATGGGCTGACTTCGGCCATCCAAATTGTAAAGGATATAAATATTCTAATTCATTCCTAAATTTGCCACGAAGAGATCAAGATTAACGTATTTGCAAATTTATGGAACTAAAGGTGTAAAATTCTAGAACATACAGTTTCCCTATATCTTACTTTGCAAATTTGTATGCTCTAGTATGTTCTGTAGGTGGGGATAGTTTTACCCGAGTTTTCAAGCCCCCAAAGGGAGTAGCTATATATACTATATTTTTTTGATAAGCGGGTGGGATACACGATTATATATAATATATATCAAATCTTTGAGCGTCGAACCTTTCCTACTAAAACATTTCTTAAAACCAATCTATCCTGTGGGAGCTATTCATATAGGAAATAGTTGTCCGATTCCGATGATTCCAAGCCATACAATACAATCACATACACTTGCGTTGATCCAAACAGACAGATAGACATGATGAACATGGCTATATCAAGTCAGATCGTCGTGCTGATCAAGAATATATATACTTTATACAGTCGGAGATACTTCCATCTGTGCGTTGCAAACTTCTGACTAAAATGAATATACCCTTTTTGCAGGGATGTAAAATAATTGAGCTCTCGGAATTGCACAAATCTTAAGAATGTTTTAAGGTCAAAATTGTAGCTAAGGATCAAAGAAGGCAAGAGTACGTAAGACGACCAAAGGTAATAACAATTCAATTTTTATATTACAGATACGTTCTGAAAAGGCCTTCATGAAACGAACTGCCAAAGCTGAAGCTTAGGCACGAAGAGCGACCACTTTATGAGTTTGTATCACGTTGTACATATTTTGTTACTTGAGGGCAAAAGTCGAATAAGCTCTTAAATTGTCTAACTTTGAAAATTATTTGTTTAAAATATAATTAAGTTACGTATCATATATGCATCGAGGAGCTTATATAGTGAAGTGCCCTAACGAAGGATTCTCCAAGTCCGGAGCAAGAAACAGGCGCAAACAAATAGTTATAGTTGGCGTTGTTGCCTTTGTATCTTCTGACCAGAGGGCAAACAGGGTCTGGCTACAGCATCTACGATGATTGTTGTTGTGGAGAATTTCTTACAAAATTAGATTTCGCAAGTTGAACTTTTCTATAACTTCATTCATGTAGAACTTAAGCCTTTTTCGTGTAGTTTTGCGAAAATTTCTTATTAAATTAGCTACTTTTTGCAGTTGAAACGCAAGCACCACAAAAAGTCCACGAATGCTGCCTGTAAGTTTTGCTTTGACTCACAGTTCATAAGCAAGCCATCGTTCCAATCAAAGGGCAGCCTCTTAGCTCTTAGCCGGGGAAAAGCGGATTGCAACTATGGCAGTTGCCGGAAGGACGCCATCTGAATTCTAAAAAGTTTACTCCACACGATTTTGGACACACGCAAAGTTAAGACGGCAGGAATACCAAATTATCAACAGCATTGGAATTGAGCTGGGCGTAAAAGTTTGGACCAAATTGAATAGCTAATTAATTTTGGACTAGGCAGTCCAGGACATAAAGCTGCAGAACTTTAAGCATCAGCAGCTGTGCACATACCAACGGCTACTTTTTGGCAACGAGCCAAACCGAAAGTGTCCTGTTTTGTGGTGATCTTATCGCAATGGCTGAACACAACATTTCGCTAGGCCATATTGTGTTGTCACTTGCTGGCATTGCATGGCTTGGCTTTGTACAGACTTGGCCCTGACTCCTTGGCTCGGCCGGAGAATGGCCCTTGTATCCCTTAGGTGCCGTATTGCACAATTTGGTTGCAACTGCTTGGAAAATGGCAAAACTACGAATGCCGTAGTCTACTGTCTGACTAGTATGGCTTTAAGTTCTCCAGCAACACAGCGCACTTAAGGCGCATAATGATAACCCTTGACTTTCACATAAGCAGCAACAGCAGCAACAGAGGGTGGGCGTTGGCGGTGGCAGCCAAACAAGCGAGGCCTAACGAGTGAGCTGCTTTTTGTGCGTTAAACTCAACGAGCAGCAACTGGCAAATGATGTCAACGAGCATGCATGCAACAGAAGGAAGAAGAATGTCCCACGAGAATGGAGAATGGGAAATGGCAGCGCCAGCAGCAGCTGGAAAACCCCAAGTGGCCCAACCATTGGCAAATACTCGCACTCGCACTCGCACTCGTACACGTAAATAACGGCACTGTCGAACGAATAACGTCATCCTGGTTGAGTGACTAAAAGCCAGTGACGCTGCCTTTGTAAGCGGCGCTAATTCGAGTGACAGCAACAACAATTGCCAAGCTTTCACTCGCTACGGCAACAGCAACAGCGACAGCAGCAACAACAACGACATGCCAGCAGGCAATAACATTAGCGGCTTAAATTTTAAATGTGCAATGGCCAAACGCAGGGCGTAAATTGGTTAAAGTGTTAGTGGGTGAAAGATTGGGTAGGGCGAAAATATGAGCCAACTCAATGGCATGCCATATAATATTTTATGCTGATAAATTGCCTTTTTTATTGCATTTGCTTTTGAGTGAAAACATTTTCTTCCCGGGCACTGGGCAGGTCAACGGTCCTGCCAAGAAATATGGCAACGCGCAAGAAAAAGGCAAAAACCAGACAGTCGCACAGACACGGGACACTGCGACTGGTTTGTGCCGTACGAATAAAGAGCAAAGTATCGCAACTAATGTGGTGGGAGAGAGGGCAGAAGGAGGGGCGGCTGATGGCGGGAGGTTGCTCTGATTCGGTTTCGCTGAGTGACTGGGTTGCTGGGCACCCACATTTCGGGTTGCCAGGATCGTTTGTTATGTTGCTGATGTTTGATTATTATGTTTGATGGCATTTGGGAGCTGACAGTGGGTCTGTTGCCGCTGCTGCGAAGGCTTTGATGAATGATCTGGCACTTTGCTGCAGGCAGCTAGTGAAACTTGAAACCGTCCGATACAGCGACAGTGGAAAGCTCCACAAAAGCAACTACAACTTGCCGAGCATTAAGTGCGTTTGAAAATCGCAGCCACAACTTGTATTCCCAATAAGTAAATACCCTACACTAGCACAAGCCAAAGGCATGATAAACGAAGAATAACAAATGTACAACGACAACAGAAAATGTAATCAAAAGATACATATTTCAATTCGTTTAAGCCACTCAAAGTCTGCCTCGAACTGTATTTATCGAATATTATACACAGGGTATGTCATTGTGAAACATTTTCGATCTCTTTAACTAGTTTCACTTTTTCTAGCTGTCACTACGACATTTTAAATGCAAAGCTTAAAACGCTTCATTTCATTTTATTTCACATTTTAGTTTGGCATGCGCTCAGTATAAAACTATATAAAACAAAACCAAATAAAACTCAAACACAAACGTTACAATATCCACTTTCAATTCAATTTACATGCCAAACGCCACAAAAAGCACAAAGCAAATGAGCAGCCCGTTGCAAAAACAACATGGTCGAGGTCCACAACTTCACATCGCCCCCGCAGCATTTGCACTCTTTGTTGCTGCTACTTAAAACTAGCTTTTCAACAATTGCAAAAAAAAATAAAGGAGCTGAAACTGGATTGCACCACCTGACAATGTTGGCCCGGATGCATAGGACCAACAACGGACAATCGGGTTAAAAGCGGTTGTACCACAAAATATCATTCACATTGAACTCTGGCTAATAAAATTATTGCAATCAACTCAAAATACATATCAATAATAGTAATTTAACTATATTTCAAATATTATTTTATTTAACTTTAGTTGATTTTTTGCAATTTAATTTTCGCCCAACATCATATATATTTCAGGTCATCAAAAATGCAGAATACACAGTAAATTTTGCATTCCTTAAAAGATAAGTTAGTCACACAAATGTATACTTTTAATTATTGTGAAGAAAACAAAATAAAAAAATTAAGTGAATTCTAGTTGAGCTTGTTAATTTAACCTTTTGCAATATATAAAATGAAAAACTAATAAGAATATTTTTTAAGTGACCTAAGAAGATTTTACAATGAAGTTAAAAATAAGAAAAATAATCTTAGGAAGTCATTTAAAATTATGTAATTGTGTACATAAGTGTGAGCGCTCTTCGCCTTGTCAGCCTATTATACCTGTTAACCTCAGAGCTACACAAAATGGTGAAGGATATGACCCTACAAGCCGCCTACCAATGAACATTCAAGTGTCCTTTTTGTGCGCCTGGTTAGACACAGAAATTTAAATGGTAATAGCGTTTACTTAGCCATTGCTGCTCGTGCTCTTGCTCTTACTCTGGCCCGGTTTCTTGTTGTTGCTCGATTCGAAGGTCCTGCCGTGACAAGTGACCACCGGCAAAAGCTGTAGACCCCGCTCTGCTTGACGGCGCGCGTTGCTTGAAGTTGACATTTGCATGTATTCTTTTTATTATATTTGTTGGTTTTATTTTATTTTTGTTCCTTTTTTCGTGCGCCACCAAATAAAGGCCCAATGGCTGTGGCATGAAATATGCACAGTTAATTTTCAATTTATACCAGAAAAACGGCATCAAGCGATCGCCTAAAAAAGGAGAAGACTAAAGGAAATTGAAACGCCTGTCGGCTGAGCTGACATTTTAATTGGTGCGGCGTGTGACAATCAATTATAGGGTCAGTTGGGGCGGCCATTCTCCATCGGTGGCGGTGCTTTTAAAAGCCACTCAAATATGTATTGCAGGGGGTGGTGCCACCACAGTCAAATTGACAACAGCTGCAGCTGCATTCAATTAATGCGTGCCGTGATCCCCACCCCGCATTGATAGACGTCAAGGAAACCAGCGCTCCTTCAGTTCGCTCGGTTAAATGCCTCCTTTTCTCTTCTTATTATCAACATGGACAAACTACTTTAACATGCACGGGCTAGTCAAGTATCCGACGTTCCACATTTTTATTTGAACTTTAATTTGTTTTCTTGGTTAAATTACCTGGAAAATAAAAAAAAGTACTTGTGACTTCCTTTTATCTTGTATTTTCCAAGAAACCGCTTTAGTAAAACTGTCCACTTTGAAAATTTTCTTCTGCCCTCCGAGTGCCTACTTGTAGCCTTAATACATCTAAGACTCGTTCACCCACTCGAGTCAAGACCAGTTAAAGTTAAATGAAAATTTTGTTGAATTTAATACAATGGCCATCAGAAGAGATGTAAATTTTAGCGAAATAATATAACAATATTTATCACAACTATATACACATACATTAATATAACTACGTACTTAGCTGGATTCAATCGATTTTTGCGATTTGCTTTTATAAGTCAATGTTGTCACGCCTGTCTAGCCGTATACTATCGTCAATAAACATATCGTATGACAAAGTAAACAAACCTCAACTGAACAATAAGCAGCTATCTATATTTTTTGATGCTCTTTATATTCCCACATACATACAAGCTGTATAAACAGATGCGTGTGTGTAAATGAATAAAATGTTAATCAAGGAATCCTGAAATAGAGACTTGAACACAAATTATTTATATGAACTTCTAATAAACAAAGACAGAACCTTGTAAGATGGATACCATAAACATGGAATCCCTGACAATTTTTGTTTTAAGCTGTTGGATTATATAGATGACAGAACAAAGACTTGATAGGCTGTTCCCGTAAACCCATTTTGAGAGCTGAAGTATAGTCCTAAGTTTTCAATATTTTCACAGCTGACATATTAATATGAAAATCTATATATATATATATATATATATAAATGAATGTTTTTCTGTATGTTTGTTTATTATGAAAATTGGTATATATGTGTGTTTTTTCATGGAGAAGGTTTGTATGATATGCTCATTGATGCCACTCGCCACCAGGCGGCGGTGCAGAGTAACAACTTCTGCCCCGTTCAACCGATTGTCATAAAACTTAGTATGACCATGTTTTTTTGAAACAAAAAATGAAGTTCGCCAAGTCAGCTATGTATGTAAATAAAAATTAATTGACAAATGTGTTGCTAAACGCCAAACTCGAGAAAAGCTCGACCCAGTCAGCTTAACTTTTTTTGTCATATTTATGTAAAGGTAAAGAAGGTTCTTATGAAGAGAGAAAATGAACAGTGTTCATTTCCCATACAAACCAGTTTGACGGGCCAAAGTCTGTCGGGGAAGCTAGTACAATATAAAGCAAAGTATAATTGACGCAAACGTAAAATATATTCGATTCATGACTCGGCAAGCAAATGAAATTCAAGCAAACAGAACAACTCAAGCATATTTTACGCATTTTATTAATTATGCAAATAATGAATATTAATTTGCAAGAAATTTTATCATTCAGTTTTGGTCAAAATTGTATTTACTTGTCTGTTTTTACTAAGATATCCACGTATGAGCATCATCAAAGACCGTGGCTCAGCTGTTGCTATGGCAATACCATTAAAGGAAGTTTATTAAAATTTGGTTTAAAAGTAAAGATATTCTATTGCCATAAATGCATTTCAAACATTTTTCTTAATTGACATTAATGTATGTATGTCCAACATATTCACAAAGAAAGACCACAAAACATAGTCACAAAAAAAGCAGTTGCATATACTAAATGGAATGTACTAATAAGACAAAAACAAAATTAATTATTAACCAGATGTTAAAGTAGGTTAAATTTGATGTTAAATTATTTTTGTTTGCATCGCATCCACAAGATAAATTCTTATCGAAATATGCAAAAATATAATAATTTACGAGTGTCTTATAAATAAAATGTTTGCAGTAATGAAAAGCAGTGCTCCAAGTGGCGGCAAATATGCGTATAGCGAGCGCAACTTTTTTTATGCAAATCAGTGAATTTTTTAAGTAAAAATGAGACGGATTTTGGTGCAGAACGCAGGGGCTATGGTGGATATTGCTTTATTTCCATGCACAGCACGAATACAGAAAATTCATTCATGCACTTACTCAATAAGTGGCATTCAGGATGCTCAACACCGCCATTGAGGGCATGGGAATGGAGGTGTGTGTGCAGCATCCGTTGAGTTGGTCAACTTAAATGCATTTATCATAATATTATAATATTTTATTGTGTCAAATACAATTTGCGAGGGATTGCCGCAATATTTGCTCAATATTTCTAGCATCCGCCTCCGGCGAGCTAAGCGCGTTCCAGGCGGAAGTATAAGTGGCAACAGCGACAATCTCCACCAACTGATGTCGTGCGCTATCGGTGCAGCAGCGACAACATCTGCTTATGCTACTTGAACCAGTCCGCGGGCGACGGCTAAGCAGCATCTAGTGTCAACCACTTTATGGCTAAGCGCAGCTAACCAATTCCCTCCTTCGGTTTGGAAAAGCGAATTAGTTCACGAGCTAGTTAAGAACGGGTTATATGCTTGTATATCACAGTCACAGCCCTGTCATAACAGGCTTTTTTATATGCACACTTTCGTCACCGGCTGAAATGTGGCTAGGTTCATATTTTATTTGTATGTTTCAACTCAACTTGCATCCAGCAACTGCACTCAAAGAGCTTAAATACAGCCTCTAGCTAAAAGAGCTTAAATACAGCCTGTAGCTATTTTCAGCTCAAGCATACAAATTTACATTTATAATTTAACATTCAGGCACCACCCTGCGGGAGCCATGTGTAAAAGCAGCACGCCAAAGAAAACGAAGAATAGGTGTCGTAGACTCTGTACAAGCAAGTAAGAAAAAAAATACAAGTTCCTAGGGAAGCCAAAAAGATGAGCAAGACCTGTGAGATATGCAGAGGGCCAGAAAAAGGGTGCACGTCGCAGGAGTCGTGGCATGTGGAGTCTCAAGTGTGCCGAAAGCGCTTAAAAATTCACGACACTTGACTCATGGCCTGCCTTTGCGAATTTCATTTTTGAATTTTCACGCAGTCCACACAAGGAAAGTCACAAAGGCCCAGAGGGCAAGCCTGCGGGTCATCGGAAACTTATGCACTGAACAATGTTGCGCTTTGAGCCAGCTAAAATGCTATTAGGCATACGTATAGTGTGACCATTTAGGAGATTTTTTAGAGCGCCAAAACTTGATGGGTTTGCTGTGTGCACTTAAATTGATTCTCCGCTTTACCTTTGAGTGCGGGGTCTCTAAGTGCCATCGGATATCCGTTTCTTTATAGGCATTACCCAGATTCTTCTACAAAGGGCTGACTTTTTTTTGGCATATAAGAAAATATTTGCCAACTGAACATCAACGATTCATTATATGCAAGTGAAATAAGCCAAGCAATACGACAATCCACTGAACTATAAGAGCATTAATTACTAACCCAAGTCTTAGAAATGGAATCAGAAATTATTTATTCAAAAACTCCCTTTGCTGTGCTGTTCTAGTCCACAGAGACTTACAGCTTAGTGGCGACTATTTATGAATGAGTGCTACTTGAACTGCTGCAACTGATGACGGGGATGTTGACAGTATTGCGGACAGACCTGATAAAAAACTGAAAAATAGATTAATCTAATCTCAAGAACGGTCGCCAACGTTTGCGCCAAAGGATGCAAGCGAAAACGAATTATGGAAAACAGATTGACGATGAGAATCGAATTTGCTTCAGCCAAAACTAAAAATAAACGACGTTATTTATAGCTGTTGGTACTTTGAATATGCAAAAACTTGCAATTTGAAAAATGAATAAAAGTCGCGTTTTCTATGAAGAGCTTAATCAAAACCCTCAAGGCAAGTAATCAACTTTTGCTATTGAATAGATTTAATTGAAAATGTTCAATTGCGGGCGCTCTAAGCCGTTTCGTAGTTCATAACATTATGAAAATTTGGTCACATTTCGCAAACACAACTGACAATCAATGATGACCAAAATTGTTGATGAGATTGCTTTGTATCGCAGCAAATATCCCTTAATCAATCGATTTCGAGAGAGAGAGAGATAGAGTTAACATTGAAATGAATCAAATAATTTACATCTTAGTTACAAACAAACAATTTTACGCACTTCATATAGCATAGATGCTATATTTTTCCAAATGCGGCAATACTACTCAACCAGCCTGTGGCTTGGCTGAGAAAGCAACACTCAAGGACGCCTTAGAAGTACAAAATCCACAGTTATGACTAAAAAAATGTTTATGGCATGCCCCCAACAATACAATACAACAGCAGGTGCTTGGCAGGGGGCGGCGACGATAACACAGCTCAAAGTGGCATGCAGCGGCAGACGTGCCACTGACAGTGAGAATATGTGATATGTGCATGTTCATGTGCATGTGTGTGTGTGGGTGAGTGGTTTGTGTATGCGATCATAATCCGAAAAACGTTGTAAAAATTCCAAAAACAGCTCATGTGTGAAGCACTTTTCACATACGATTTGTGTTGAAAGGCGCCGTGGGACATTATTTAAAGGTGACAGGCGACACGAGATCTACTCTCCACGTAGCCACAGCTACCGGCCACCTGTGTTCAGAGTCCGATGTCTTGCCTTGCACAGCCTGAGTGGTAGGCGAAGGCTCAGCTGGGTCAGGTAGTGCAGTCTACAGCTCGCAAAGGTCACTTAGTCAACGGGCAACTGTCAAGGCGAGTGGGCGAGTGGGCGAGTGGTAAGGCGAAATGCGGGCTGCAGCTCGTCAACTTGTTGTGCATGTTCCATGTTTGCTCCACTGCCCGACTGTTCGTCAGTGTGGGCCAAGTGATTCTGATGCTTAAAAGGCCAAGTGCTTGTGGCAGCTGTTCCAGGCTGAAAAGTCTTTTTCCGTTTTGGTTCATTTTTAAAGGCTGTCATTTAATTTGCTCGCTCAGAAGCCGTTACTTTAGTGCAGCTCAATGCTGTCAGCAGATTTGCATTTGTTTGCTCATTTGGTGCAGTTGAAGGCAATTGTAATTAAACCGCAAGCAGTGGGCGGCCACGTTCGAAGCCAAACCAAAGAGCTTGTCGTTGTTTATCAGGCAACTGTTATTAATATTTACCAAGGCTTTGATAGCTTGTTCAGCCTTATGCCTGTCATGGTTTTGGCTGACAGCAGTTAAGCAAACAGTTGACAGGTAAACAGTGGAAAGGTGCGTTGCAATTGGTAGAGAAATTTCTCATAGAGCATTTGCTTGTATTATACATTCGCAGTTTCTAAAGCAAGAAGAGAAATCTATCATAAACAATATAGAAATGATTAACTGAATTTTAGCTGCCTGTGTATCTGTATAGAAATGATTATCTTTATTTTATCTTATGTATACACAAAAACACTAATTTTGAACAGAATCAGAATGTCTTCGGGTTTATTAATACTTATGATGCCATTCCAAGTCATCAAGTTGTTGGCTCGTATATTTACCCAAATCAATGTCCAGTAGAGTTCCGCACATGGGCCAGGATTTACGGACTGGGGCACGTTAACACGTGCCAACTAATAAAATGTTTATGTGTTCGTCCCAAAAAAAAAAAAGAAGAAAAGGATTGCAAGCCAATAAAATGTCGGCAGCACGCACCGAGGTCTTAAGTCGAAGACTGACCCACAGATATTAACCCTTTTGATATTTGCTTGAAATTTAATTTATGTGCCGAATTTACGATATTTGCTGAATTAAAATCAACACACAAACACACCCGAAGCCCCATGAATCTGCCGGCATGCCTCATTTGGTGCAATTTAAAAAACATACAAAGTTTAGCAATCACAGAACTTTGGGTTCAACATTTGCCAAACTCGGCAAACTAATGTGATATTTCTTGATAATAGAGCTGATTGTTCGGTGGCTTTGATTGCTGCTCCGCGGCTCAGTTGCTCAGCTGCTTTCGAATTCCGTGTTCGCATCGCTTGCCATAAAATGCGATTAATGAACGCAATTTGAACTTCCGCTTCCGTTTGTTGCCTTTCGTTCATACATAACTAAATTGGCTTCACAATGCTAAAATGTTTGAAAAATCTATAAATTCTTAATAAGCGTAGAAGCCAAGTTGAAATTAAATGTTTCAACGAGAAGTTTTTAGCTAAATATATCCATAGGAGTACATTACACAGACCACCTCATGGAAGAGTACAAATTTGTTAAATAATGCGCTTTAACGCAACACTAACCAGCCCAACGAACAAAAACGAAACGTGGTCAGAAAGTTCAAACTAATTATGTTGAAAGCTTTGCGTCAAGCC
Organism: Drosophila gaucha; assembly: GCA_035045545.1. Lineage (NCBI taxonomy): Eukaryota > Metazoa > Arthropoda > Insecta > Diptera > Drosophilidae > Drosophila > Drosophila gaucha. The sequence continues at coordinate 1,959,006 of JAWNOY010000176.1, read as the reverse complement.
ACGTCACAAATAAGTGAGCGAGCTGTGAGGTGGCTGGAACAGGACCTTGTCCGCGTCCAACAATACACCAAGCCAAGCATAATATGTATGCTAAATTAAACGAAAACACGCAGCAGCTGCTAAACGCAGCCAAACCACAGACGAGCAGCAGGGCAACTGGCCAAAGCCAAAGGCGGAACCACCAAAGGGCGACGCCAACTGTCAAATCCAAAGCCAAAACCATCAGCCAGGACAGTGACAGACTCGTCATCAACTGCCATTTGGGGCTCGGGCAATGTGTCGAGCTTTAATGTGCCGCGTCTTGCAAGTTGGACAATGGGAGGAAGGTGGAGGGAGGTGGACATGATGATATTCATAAATTTAATTTCAGTCGCCCTCTTAAAAACTGCTGAGCAGCGTACATTTCCTTTACAGCAATTTGCGTTTTAATTATACTAATTGAAGTTAATGAGGTCAATAGCAAAAATAGGAGGAGATTTTGAAGAAATTTCTGCGAATGGGGAAAACCGAAAAATCAAATAAAATTCTGAATGCGACCTTAGAATAAAACAACAAAAAACGACAGATATTATTAAGAGAAACCTTAATAGATATATATCATATAAGTTGACTTAAGAAGGGACAAAATCTGATAGAAATTTATAATTTCAATGGCTTATATTTACTCTACTCTTATATTTACTCTACTCAACATTTACTTCATTAGCTTAAAGTTTTGCTCAAAGGCAAATTTTACAACATTTTTTTTCCGAAGTTCCATTTGGTTGGCTAAATGGAAGGGTATGAGAGTTGAAGCTGGTTCGTTACAAGGCCAAAATGCAAACAATGGAATTCATTTTGTAGCACAAAAGAATTTCAATTGCAGTGCATACAAATTACTTTGAGTAAACTTTTTACAACTTGTTACTATTCGTCCGGGTGATTGGTGCTTGTAGCCTGCCCAAACTCATCTGCTTGCTGCTCGGGCGATTTGACTGTGAAACTGCGTACTTCAATTGAGCTACTCGCTACTTTTGGATATCGTTCAGTATCAGTTGCTTAAAGATTATTCCGAATACACATCAATGCCTGTTTTATTGATCAGATTTGTTGCTTATGTTTTTGTTGCAGGTGTCGCTACGACTGGTGACGGGCCTCATAAATTATTGCTGAGTATACACAATGCTTCATTGTTTGTTCAAGCCAAATTGCAGCCGAGAGAAACAGAATCAGAGCAATGCTGCCCAAAGGCAACACATGAGAAACATCAACAATAGAATGGGCAAATAAGCATATGTCTGGAAATATGCACAATAACCCATATAATCGCACGCAGCTAAGTACGACGCATAAATCATTTATTTCCAAATATGCTTATTAAATATTCTATCAATTTATGTCCGGCCGGCGAATGCCATAAAACAAAGCGAAGCGAAGCCAAGCTAAGCAAAACAACACATGGCCAAACGCACGAAATGCCTGACTTGCCTCTCCCTCTAATAGTATCTCTGTCTTTTGCTCTCTCTGTCGTACATCAAGAGCCTTTCAGTGCATCTGCCATTGTATGCGTGCACATTTAACACTTAAGAGATATATTTAGTGCTGTCCAAAAATAATATATATTACACTACTTTTTCTTTGACTTAACGCATTAAATATACATATATATACAATATAATACTCATACATATATCTACACTGTGCTATATGTGCATAAATTTTATTTTTGTACATATTTTAGCAAACAACGAAAACTTCACCATGATTCAAGGCTGCAGGCTGCAAAGTTTGCAACAAAATTTAAGTTTCAAGTTTATACAGCGATTTCATTTTGCCCGGAAATTTCCTTTAATGTCCACTTAACTCTCATTCAATTAACTTTAACTAAAAGTTTAGTAAATATAGCTAAAAAGAACAGCCATAGCAACTAAATTAAGTAGATCAAAAAAAGGTAACTTATTATTATTTTCTCACAATTCACACTAAAAGTATAATATAGACTTGAAAACGAGTCAAGCAGAAACTACGCAGGCTATTGAACGCATAGACATAGGACCATGGCTGTATAGACTTAGCAGATGATGTAAATCAGAAATATAAGTGCAGTTTTTAAGGTCGGAATTGCATCTGAACATCTGAACAGTGAACTAGTCACTGATTGGGTTGTAACCTCTGAATGATAAATTCATTTTTTTTCATGGGTGTACATGCTGCAGGTTTTTTTTCAGATGCAGGTTTAGTAAGATATTGTATACTATCACATTTATTAATGATCAGCTTGACATGTTGTCTTAAAATCATAAGATTTAACTGATTCCTTGATCTAGAAAATGATCATTTAACAATTTTTAGTTAATTACCAAAGTTGCTCATAAAGAGCTTTCAAGTAATCGCTTATTTCAATACTCTTTCCCGAAGTTGAAAAAAGTATATGCGGTGTCCGTCTTACTGTCCATCCATTTGGGATTGCATATTGCACATTGCAACTAGATAAATATATATTTAATATATCCACACTCACCGGATCGTGGCTAATGGGAAAATTCTAGATTTTATTGGGCCTTAGAAGAGACTTAAAATTAAAAATTGAAATTGAAAAATAGACCACCTTAGATATAGTTTTATACAAGTATAATATTGACAAGTGAGTTGATTGCCAAAAATAATATATTTACGAATATAAGAAAGATTATTATGCAGGATGTTCCACCCGACTGCTACGCTCTTATTAGCAACTTCAGATTTAGGTATACCCTTAGATCTTCCAAACAAGAGGACATCAATAATGTTGGTTTTTAGGCAGTGCTCATCGAAAGACCTATTCTTCGATAAGCTGATAGCATTTGAAATTGTCAAAACAAAAATAATTGTTGTTTACCCTTCTAGCTGATAATATCTGCGTGTGAGATGATGAGATGACTAGATTTAGCCTCTAATCCTTTTTCTGTGCGTTGGGTTAGGTTGTATCTCTTTATGAGAACACAATCTTTGAGTACACAGAGCTCCGGGAATCAGTCAACGATGATGAAGATGGGTATAATCAATGATGGTTTCCGCTTGCTGGACACAGGCATCCAAATGCTGGAGTCGTGTCAGAGAACACCAATCATCGTGACTTGAAAGTTACTCCTTAAAAATTACTCTGCAAACCATCTGTTTAAAAACGACATGCTTCAAAATCACCCAACCAACGTATGTGATACTTTAATTTATTATTTCTAACTGAAACAAGTAAGAAAGCTCTAGTCGGGTCTGCCCGACTACGAGATTCCCTGAACCAAGTCCGAGCTGATGTTTTAAACAACCTAGCTTACATCTTTTATCTATACATATTACCTCTGAGCGCATACACATACACATGCACACATACGCACAGGCACGCATATACACATGCACACATATACACATGCACACATATACACATGCACACATATACACGTGCACACATATACACATGCACACATATACATACCATGCACACGTAGTTGATTTGAATGTATGTGTACACACGTACAGGCTGCTGCCGCGTGCTTTTACAATGTTTCCTTTGAGAACTTCTGTATTACTTGATGGATTTGAATGCAATTTTCTGCATTGAATGCTATTAATTTATTGAAAATACGGTTTTCACTAAATAATTTGAAAAAATTAAATTGTGGCTTTGATAATTTTTTTTTTTATAAATTTTTTTTGTGAAATGTGGAGCCGGTATCCAAAATATGAAAAACTAGAAAATGTATTTTACTTACAAAAAGCTAAAAACAAAATTTGGTGGCTGTAGCTAAAAATATGTAAAAGATATGGTCAAAAAACTGAATCTTGATAACGTTTTAAGTCGATATCATTGAAACGGGAAAATTTATCGAATATCTAAAACAAACTCGATATGCGCGCTGTATAGACAGACCATCGTGCAAAATTTGAAGTCTCTAGCTCTTATATGTTCTGACATCGACGCGTTCATACATACGGACAGACGGACGGACGGACGGACAGACAGACGGACAGGGCCAAATCGACTCAGCTCATCGCCCTGATCAAGAATATATATACTTTAAAGGGTCTGCCACGCCTCCTTCTGCCTGTTACATACTTTTTGCAAAACCATTATACCCTGATTTCCCATTTTCAATGGGTTCAGGGTATAAAAAGAACACGTCGACATATCATTGATCGTTCCTTACAAAATGATAGAAAAGAATCTATCGAAGAAAATTCAATTTAAATTTGCAACAAGCTATGTAAAATATATTCAATAGACATTTATTATGTGTATATAAAATAAATATTGTTTAGTTGTTGCATGGAACCACATCAGGCTGGATAACCCACAGTCAAATAAGCAGCACGCAAACATTTACTTATTAAATATAGAACAGCAACACGAAAGTTTGGCTCATAAAATGACTAAACAATGTTGTTGCCATTTAATGAAAATAATGAAGAACGTGAGACATTCCTGGGGTCTGTTGTTTGCATAGTTCGCATACTATGTATATAAGAAAAATGCCTCTGATGGCTACGGATGGGTATGGGGATGTCAATGGGGATGCTGGCACATAAAAACAAATTTTATGACAAAACTTTTCTATTGTTGTTGTTGTTGTTGGCGTTGGCGTTGGTTGTTGCTGTTATTTGTATTATTATTGTTGTAGAAAGCAAATGAAAAACCAAACTGAAGTGTAAATAAGTGCAAAATAAATTTTGACAAAAATTGTGTAGAAAAGTTCATTTAATATGGATTAAAAGTTTTATGTTGGCGACTCGTGCGGCTCTCTCTCTCTCGAGACCATGTTTCTCCATGGCTTAATTCGATTTAAATTGATGCCTTGTCCTTGTCCATGTGAGCAATTTGAAATGCGCTCAAGAGGATCTTGCATTGATTGGCAGGGCGTGGTATAGCAATTAGAATTTAAAATAACCAAATTCAAACTTGCTAAGCAAGCCGATAAGACGGAAACCCTACTTGAATTCACTTGGCGAAATCTTATGAATATTTTCACTCGTCGGCTACACATGTTCATTTGTAGCCGAAATTAAATTATGCAAAAACTTTACTACAGTTGAGCTCAGAATGAGATTCTCTGCTATTTGCTGCATAATTCATTATGTCTTTTGAGCGCAAGCAACAACAACACCAATAACAACAAAAGCAACAGCATTTCGATAGCTCACAAGTTGTAAATTTGTGCTGAAATTAAATTAAGCTGTCAGTGGACCTCAGCCCGTCTTCAATGTTGCCTCCATTACTCTCAACACTCCGTCGTCCTGCCAAATGTCTTGTCCGAGCACATCACCCAGGCCACAGAAAGTTACTTTGCAAAGTGTCAAGTTTTAGTTGTTGTATGGTGATGGTGAAATTATTTTTGAAGTTTACTACAGAAAGGCGTGCGCGTGTGCCAGGATATGCTAAGGACTTCTCCGAGTGTGCGTGTGCGCCAACCCAACACACATGGATAACTGGCCAGGCTCGGCTGCAGCTTAAAATTACGTCATCGCACATTTAAGGTGTTCATCCTGGAGAAAACGACAAAAACTTCTTAAGTGTAAATTTCAGCTGTTATTTAATTAACCCTTCTTTAGTACAGCCCTGATTGCGAAATTTAAAATTAGGTAACATTCATGAAAGAATTTGTTGTTCTTATTTGCTTACACTTGGAGAGGACTGGTATTGTTGATAAATAAGAAATGATCTCAAATAAGTGTAAAAACTCATATCTTCATATTTATGAACGTGCATTAAACAAATGGCTGGATCTGTATTTAAACAACGGCAGCTGACAGCTCGGTTGCTTTACCTCCGATTCCCAATCGGTGCACAATAATAACATCCTCCCATTGCGCGTTTATTCCATGAGCCAGGGATGTATTTGCTTTTTTCAGTTGGCTTTTTTACCTTTTAATAAGTGCGTATATCCGTTGGCCAACCCATCGGTCCATTTGAGTGTGGCTCCATTGTGGACTGACCAGCCGCTGCGCTGTCCTGCGCCCACAACCACGCCCACAAGCCTGACCAGTTATGACACATCGTGTCTCTTGTCGTAAGTCACAGATGTTCAGCAATTTGGCAGGCCAACAGTTTGGCAGAAGTTCGGCAAGCCAAGCGACAGCCACCCACTTTATTTCCGTTCGCAATATACTTTGTTTATTTGCATTGTGCACTTTACTTAAATGAAAATATGAGCGATAAAAGCGGCGTATTACTTCGCCCAAGTAGCCACATGGTGTCAATTTGAATGCGTTTCAGTCCAGTTGAATTGAGTCCTGTTCCACTTTCGTTTCCCAACTGAAAGTCGCATTTCATTATCATTATTTATAAGGCACTGGCATCAGCTGCATTGGCTTTGGCCTTACTTTAAACAATTGAAAATGTGTAATGCACAAGCTTTAATCTGATGCCGCTTTCGGACCAGCATCCCCTTGCAGCATTAATCAATCCATTCGTGCACAATCAATGCACATTTTCGTTAATAACGCTTCAACTGCTCGCCACACGGATCTATATACCAATTGAATGCTAGTCGATACTCATGCATCCGTCAGAGATTATGAAATCATAAAGCACCCTTTCCTTAAAAACTACTCGTGAGTTATTTAATTAATTAATAAATAAGTAAGTAACAGTTATCGGCGGCAGATAGAATACACCTGCACAAGAAAGGTGTTTTCAAAGAAATATATAATTATCTTAAATTGTATATCATAAATGTATTCTTGATTAATTCCATCTAGAGTCCAGATGTAAATATTATAATTATTATTATAAACTGTATAAACAGGCGTTCAGCCCCAACATAAATTAAGGTATAGATATAAATGCGCTATAGAATTCAAGACAAAACCAGCAATAATAAATAATAATAAAAAAAATGATCTTTTAAGGTACTAAAATAATATAATTTATTAATATCGCCAAACATAAAGATAAAGAATTTTTCGGAATTTTTCGGAATTGAAAGAAAAATAAAATAAAATTTTTAAACAGTCAATTAAACTTAGAAGCTTTTAAAAATTGATTGTTATAATTGTTTTACATGTTTTTCTATGTTCTTGTTTCATAAATTTTAAAAAAGAAGGGTAACGTCTACAATTAGTCAGAACAAAAAATAATATTTTAACTCTTGAACAAATTAATTGTATGAGTATATCCAATTAGAAGCTGTTGCCACATCTATTTCTTTGCAGCTAATTTGGCAGCCATTCACAAAAAATGCGAAAGTAAAGTAGCTGTATTTACAGTGAGTGGACATAGCGAGCACAGAAAGACCTGGTAAGGGAAAGAAAGCGAACATCAGATGCAGGGAATAATCCAACAATATCGCATAGTGCAGCAAGGGGAAACGCGGTTAAGTCAGAGCTCAGCTTTGGACGAGGATGATGCTTCAAGGGCTGAGTCCACCATAAACGCGATATGAATCAACAGAATCAATTTGCGCAGCTCTTTTCCCCACAAATCCTGGCAGCAACAACAGAGCTCTAGGGTGTATATATGTATACATATACGTGTGCGTGTGTGTTATGTGTGCATGAGAGGGTGTCATTCTGCGTCACGCTGTTTAGGTCATCGTGTGAAAAACAATCATAAATGGTTTGGGTCTCCCATCAATCGGTGCAACACGCTGAATAGTGAGGACCACGCGTGTGGTACGGAAAAACATCATAAGGCAAGTAATTTGTAATTCGATGCGCGAAGCTAATTGATTTGAGCTGTGCACTGCAGTCAGTAAAAATTGATTGGAGTATCAGCTAACAAAATTATTATTCAGTCAAAGCGAAAACAACACGTTCGCCGTACTAATTCTACGTACATAAATAAGCTGTGGCACCAAGGGCCATTCCACATGTCCGTGGCAACATGCCTTTTGCATGTCGGCCACTGGCAACGGGAAACTGTCAACAGATGACTGCGAAACGAAATGTAAATGCAAATAAGCTGACTCCAATTAGAAGCACTGCATCATTCTGCTGGCCTGGCCAGTGGAGAGTGTACCTCTATTAGCACTATTTTAATGCTGGCAGTCCCCGGTGCACGTAAGCTGGTTGCGGACAGCAGACTGGCAAAACACGGTACTAGTTACATGAAGCTCGAAACTAATTAGGGATAATGAAATTTCAATGTACGTATAGCACAAAGCCTCGCCATGGATATCTGTCATGGGGCGAATGTTATTTTGGCTGGCAGAGTTTAAATAGAAAACGTGCGAAAGAATTACTGAACGATTTTATTTCGATGCAGAACAGCCAAGTATTTAAAGCAAACAGAGGCGGGAACATGACCCCAACTGGCGGATTCAGCAACAATATGGCTTAAGTTCCAAAACTCAATTGTTTTTATGTAACTATTTGAAAAGAAAGAAGAAAGAAACAGAAGCGAAGCCCAATTGAGGAATCTATATTTTATTCACTCTTTTTTGTTCAGTGTGCACCTAATCAATTAGTGCTGATTGCACTGTTTCAATTATATTATATTCAGAGGGTCAAAAATGTTGTCAACAAATATTGCTTCTTTGAGTCACAGCTAAACGAAGAGCTTGCTAAATGAATTTTGCATTCAGAATACAATTTTGCGACCATGTTGCCCAAGCCCGTGGAAAAGGTAACAAGTTTTGTGGAATGGCAGTTTTAAGTCAATTATTTTTGATATGCACCTGAGAATGTGATTTACACCTGACTCAATTTTAAAATGCAGATCGAGTTTTTGGTCAATTTTGTAGCTACTTTTACCCAATTCGTAACAGTTCGTTTTCATTATTTGGCATCTTCACAGTGAGGACTTCAGCAAACTGTGACTTCATCCTTCAATCAGGTCATCAATGTTCTAGCAGTCAAATTTAGTGACACAAAAACTATTGAGGAGGCTTTCGATTTACCCTGCTTTCAAAAAGCAAACCATATTATTTATAAGGCTCATTCGTGGAGAAGCTTAACAATTATCCACATCCTGAATTTTGAGCTTCTAAAACCTGGGAAGCTTCTCCTTTTAGCCATATATCTATATATAAATATACATGTAGCCTTACAACGACAAATGTTTATTTAAGAAAAAAGAATTACTGTTATTTTACTTGAAGTTGATAGATTGTAAGTCTGCATATATTTGTCTATCCCTTTATCCACAAATATGATATTCTAAGCTACATCATTAAATTAAATTGCTAGATCCACAAAAAATAGAGGATATATCAAATGTAATACGCAAAATGAAACAATTGTTGAGATTTGACGTGAAAACAAAATACGATAGCGATACCTATAATATTTCTACAGTCCAATAATAGAAAATCAAATGCAGTCGACATCAAAACAGACAGAAATCATTTCACCAACGACTTTGTTATCTCTCTTACCATTTCAATACACAAATACAGAAAGCAAGTATTGTAAACACTACATAGTGTAATTATTTTCCATGCACAACGGATCGAGTCAAAGGCCCCATTCAAATATTCTGTGTCAGGATAAAGTTAGGGCAGAGCACAAAAACTCCTGGAATTCTTGGCTGCTATTGAAAAGAAAGAAGTAGAAGGGCCCGCTTCAATAGTTTTGCAGGGAAATTGCAAAAAAATAATAAGTACAAAATGCGCATGCAGAATGGAACGGAAAAGGCAACTAAAAAGCATGCCGCACACAATGCAATGGACTAGATTCTTTATATTGTACTCCTTTTGGCACTTCCGCTGCGTAAAGGCAAGTTGTGTTGTTGTTTTTTATTTACACTTTTCAGGCAAACGGAACGCAGACAATGAGCAGAGCCAGTCACTGTGAAGTTGCCACCCTTTGTTGCAGGAATGTTGTGGAAGATTTCTTAACGCTAAAAATTATACAAATACAAAATTTATTGAATTGAAAAAATCTTCATAGTCGATTGAGTGAATTACAGCAATTTTGAATATTTTGAAGCCATTTAAGTAAAACACATTTTGGTGATTTATTTTTAAAATTAACACTGTTTTTGTTTATTTTAATGCAATTTCACCACCATTTACAATATGCCCTCACAAGGCGATCGTTTTACATGTAGATTTCAATTATAATCATTTAAATATATTTTACACACATTATCCTTTTTTCCTTTGATTTGCATTTATTTTTCTTGTTTAACCATTGGTTGTTCAACACATATATTAGATTTTCTGTTATGTTAGTTAGCACATTTAATAAATAGTTTGACTTTTAGTTTGAATTCAGTTGTGAACATTTATTTAATGGATGTATGGATTTATCTGATTTCTTCTGCTTAACTAGGCTAACTTCAAATGGGTTTTGCTTAAAAGTAGTTTGGTTTTTAGCTCGCTAGTTTAGACACCACATTCAAAAATGTAGAGTTAATTAAAAGCTATTAAATCATAATATCAAAAACAAAATCTAAAATAAATAATTAAACTAAATGAAGCAATTAATTAAACGAAACTGAATTCTGACTGCACACACTTATTTAATTTAACTGCATATAAAATATATTTGATAATTTGATTACTTAACAATTAAACTAATTTGTAACACACACAAATAGCTCCAGCGGTTGCCCACGGCTAGCGCCCAAGTTAATTATCCCCGAGCTGGCCAGGCCAGCCGCTGCAGTGGCGCCTTGGAGGCGGGGCAGCGTGGACAGACGACCCTTAGTGGACTTGGAATGCACGATAGCAGGGCGGTCTTCAATTGGTATGAGCTCAGCCACTAGCCCGCGGATCATGTGGCTAACCAGGGCGCCGCCACTGACAAGAAGCGCTAACAGCGTCATCGTAATGGGCGCCAACTGGACGCCGCCGACGCGTCGGGATGCCGCCGATGTGGAGAAATACGTGGCGAAGAAGTTTTTCATGCTCGAGCCGGATGAGAGCGTAACTGGAGCCGGAAGCACGCAAACAGAGGGGCAATCGCGAAGAGTTGACAAAAACGGAAACGGAAAGCAAATATATTATGGCGTAATTAGCTTAGACTGCCAGGCCGCAATCACATTGAAAATGAATATGTAAACTTACCACGTGCCGGTACCGGATCCTTTTGTGGTGTGCCCAATTCAATTTCCTTATACTCCTGGTACAGGTCACCAATCTGTGCGGTGCAGCGCAGTACCAAACCGCCCGGATTAGGCAAATACATGGGTCCGCCATGGCCATACACAGAGTTCAAGCCGTATGTGCTGCTATAAATTGCCGGATTAACGCTGGAGAAGTGCACGCCCTGCAGTTGCAGCTTGAGCGAGATGCGTGATGCAATCAGATTATCAATTGTGCGAATAAACTGGGTCTCGGCATTTGTTATCTGTATTGAAGAGAACAAGGAGTGGAAAATGAAATGGACTGGCTAGAGGCTAGAGGCGGAGACACATAATTTGAACACTGTGCCTGTTTATTCAGCGCTTGCAAATGCATTTGCATATTTTAAAGGCGGCAACAACAAGAACAACAACTATGGGAGCAATGGGGAAACAAAACTACAACGACAACATTTGGCAACGTTTAGCCCCGGTACTCGTTATACTTTTGTTTGCTTTCGGACAAGCAAAAAGTTTTGCCAGCTAGCATCTTGTCGCCATTTGCAAGTTGGCACAGCGCGCTGCTGGAGAGGCTGGAGACGTTGGCCACATGTGCCGGCAATTCAACCAGCCAGGCAGCCAGCCAGCCAGCCAGCCAGCCAAGCAGACAGCTCAGGCTGGCGGCTCTTTGCGTATGCATGGAAATTATGTATCAAGGAACTTTATCTGTGTTAATGTAATGCAGCAAAAAGCAGCGGCAGGCGGCGTCTGGAGTACAACACAAACAAAATCCCAAGAAGGAAGCGTCTTACAATTGCGCACATTAGTGGCACTGGCTGTGGCAAAGTATATGGAGGCGAATGTGGAGACGCAGGCATATGCTGGCAGGACATGCAGGCAGCTCAAATGCGCCAGACGACGCATTGATGAAAGTTTTAGCCAGTTTTTCAGCACTTTCCTTCCATACACGCGCCATTTTGCCATTTATTCGAATTGCATTTGTATTGGTGCGTCTCGTACAGCGGACAACCGTTTACTGTGCATGTCCAACTTCATGTCCATCTCTATACATCTGTGTGTATGTGTGTGCGAGTGTGTGTGTGTGTGTGTGTGTCTGTATGTGTGAATCCTCACTGCGTAAGTCCACTTTATTTGCGCCAGCTTCAAGATGCTTAAACTTGCATTTAGCTTAAATGCTGCCAGCAGCTCCTTCATGCGAGAACAGCTTTTATGCTTAATGGCAGTTATTTAGTGCAATTCACTGTAAAATTGTAGCCAGGGCTAAATTTTGCTGCTGGCTCGCTCCGCTCTCTGGTCTGGTCGGTTCCTGCTCTGATCTGCTCTTTGCGCTGCATATGTGAGTGTGCGTGTGTGTGTGCAGTGGGCGTATCCAAATGTGAGTGTGTAGAAAGGGATTTTCGCTTATATAAATAATTTTTAGACTCTGTTCCCAAAGGGAAAAAGAGTCTATTGGATTTGTGCAATGTCCGTCTTGCTGTCTGTCCGTCTGTCCGTCTGTCCGTCTGTCTGTATGAACGCGCAGCATTTGGACACTATAGAAGCTAGAGACTTGTAATTTGGAATATATACTCGTGTGTATCCGCGTCAGATCAAGTTTGAGTATTTTTCCGATACGCCCACAGGGGGCGTGGTAAATCGGGAAATGCTATATCTATTAAGACTAAAACGCTGTTATTTTAGCCAATATTGCAGTCTAAGAAATGGGATTTAGAATATATATTTGTGTACACCACGCGGACGTTTTAAGATATAGATTATATATCTATGCCCATTGTGGGCGTGGCAAATCGGATAAAACTATATCTTCTACAGCTTTGAAGCTAGAGCATCCAAATTTGGCATGTGGGTTACTGTTGACCTTCCCTTAAGTTAGATCAAAAAGTTATATACCCACGCCCCCTGGGGGCGTGCCAAATCGGGAATATATCTATAGCGATTTGTATAAATCTTATAATATTTTGAGCGTATTAAGAGCTAGAGACTTGAAATTTGGAATACATGTGCAAGTAGATCACTCGGAATCAAAAATATATATTATAGATATTTACGCCCATTAAGGGCGTGGCAAATCGGATAAAACTGTATCTCCTACAGTTTTGGAGCTAGAGCGTCCAAATTTTGCATGTGGGATACTGTTGACCTCCTCTTAAGATAAGTCAAAAGTTATGTATCCACGTCTTCTGGGGGCGTGGCAAATCGGGAATTACTATATCTTTTACTAAAACCGTGATAATTTCGGCAATATTTCCGTCAGAGAGTTGGGACTTGGAATATATATACTAGTATCCTACCTCTACCCAAAAATGTATGTTATATATAGCTACGCCCATTTGGGGCGTGGCAAATAGGGTAAAACTGTATCTCCTACAGTCTTAGACGTAGAGCATCCAAATTTGACATGTGGGTTACTGTTCATGAAATTAAAATTTACGAAAAAAAAAAAAATAATAATAATCATAATGTAAGCCTCCGTAAAACAAATTCTAGTTGACCTAACTGGGGATTGAAGCAGGGTCTTCGCTACCACAACGCAAGTCTGTTTAACCAAATCAAAACACTTCCAAACTCAGTTTGGCACATAGCCACACAAGAGACGCCGTGGTGTTGTGGGTAGAGTGGTGGCATGCGAAGCGCGAGTCCTAGGTTCGATTCCCAGCGCTGACGCGTGATATTATCATTTAATAAAATTTTTTTTTTTATTTTTTTTATAACTTCTATGTTATTTAATGGATTTGATAAAATTTTCAGCATAAATCCTTATATTTATTAAAACAAATTCTAGTTGACCTAACTGGGGCAAGTCTGTTTAACCAAATCAACACACCAAACTCAATTTGGCACAAGAGACGCCGTGGTGTAGTGGGTAGAGTCGGTGGCATGCGAAGCGCGTGACCCAGGTTCTATTCCCATCGCTGCCGCGTGATATTATCATTTATTAAAATGTTTTTTTTTTTTTTTATAACTTCTATGTTACTTAATGGATTTTGATAAAACTTTCTGCATAAATCCTTATATTTTATTAAAAATACGGTTTTACCTTAAAAATTAAAAAAAATTTAAATGTGGCTTTATTTGCAACTGAACTTTTATAAAATTGATTTTGTGAAATGTGGAGCCAGTATCCAAAATATATAATAAAAACCAAAATAGTATTTTATTTTAAAAAAGCAAAATTGTATGACTGTAGCTAAATTGATGTAAAAGACATGCTCAAAAAAGGAATCTCAATAATCTCGCATTCAAACATACGGAAAGACGGACGGACGGTCTACATATTTATTGAGCCTACACACCTTTAACAGGAACAGAGTCTGACGCAGTCGGTGGCGCCCGACTGCAACGTTCTTACTTGTTATTTATGCACATGCTAAAATGCACACAGTTTTTGCATTCTGCTTATGTTTTGCAAACAAGAGACATTATATATTCTTAACAGTTTTGTGCATTTGCCAAAGGGTCCTGCGCTTTTGAGGCCCCAACAAGAAGCATAGATAAAACGACTTCGCACTCAGAACGGCAATGCTGTTAAAAGTTTTGAAACATTTTCTAGATAAGCATTTAGGTTTAACAAAATTCACAAAAATGAAAAACTGCTCACCAGAAGCCTATATATATGTGAATTATAAAGGAAAGTGAGCCCTGAAGAAAAATATCTTTTATTTAAAATATATCCATAGACAGACTACAATAGTAGCACAAGCTCCAGACTTTGAAAGAAAAGGATAAAATGTGTTGAAATATTAAAAGGCAGTTAGAGCTTTTATATTAACAGGAAATTTGGACTGCAACGATTCCTCTTTAGGAAATATGTAAGCCCAAAAGAGACAGCTTCTGAAGACACCCAACTGCCGCACTCGCTGTTAGAATAAAATACAATTACTGTATTTTATAACATGTCCTGCCTCTCGTGTTGTGTACTATTTGTCCTTTGTCCGTATGCAATGCATTGCAAGCGTATCGATAACGTATAAATTGTGAATGGTACTGCAATATCTTGGGGCTGTTGCCAAGAACTTTGGCGCAAAGGGTTGGTGGGCTGGCTGGATGAAAATACTACACGACCTGCTATGAGAAGCTTTTTTCAATTTTCCGCTAAATTTGGCAGGGCCCAAGTGCTATTTGTCTTCATTAAGGGCTCCATGCGAATGCGCCTAACAGTTGGCAATGTTTATAGGTTCGTTGGCCTCAGTCGTAGCTTCTCTAACTCCAATCCGCTACGCCTGCCTGGCTCCAAATTTGCGTAACATTTTGAAGCCGAATGCCAAATGACATGCAGCAGTTATTAATTGGCAATTTACATGCCAAATGATTAATGCCTGGCCCGGCGGAAGCAGCCAGCCGAAAACGAAGCCACAGCATGCCTAAACCAGGCCACATATGTCACGGCTACGTGTCTCTGTGAGTGTGTGTGTGTGTGTGTGTGTGAGTTGGTATTTGTGTGTGTTCTGCAAATTACTGATGTGGCTTTTTACCACAAAAAACTTTGTCAACATAAAGTTCAGCTTCGGCTCCAGATGCCGCTTGCGCTGCTCCTGGGCAGGTTACCTTCTAACGTAAACTTTGTTGCCGCCTGGCTGCTAAAGTTCTTGCTGCTGCTGCTGCTCCTGAAATGGCATGCGAAATATGCTACAATGTGTATACTTGTGTGTGTGTGTGTGTGTGAGAGAGAGTTTACGCCCGCTCCCCGGCCTCATGTTGATTTGCACAGCATGAAATATTCATTTGTTTCCTGTGATCGGCAATTGCAATATATCTTCCTTCTCCTGCGGTATCGTTTTCTACTCAATTTTAGTCAACGTCTGCCACGTTTGCTTACGGTTTGTTGCCTTCCTTCGCATTGGCAATGGTAATGGCAGTGGCACTTGCCAAAAGTGCTCGTTCCCCGACTTGGTGTTCCCGATAAGCTATCATTTCATTTTCAAGCAACAGCGGGGCTTGCCATTGTTGTTGTAGTTTTTGTTCCAGTTGCTGTCGTTGTTGTAGCTAGCAAAAAGCGATGGAACTTGCCTCACGCTGCGTTCGAGTTATTGCGGTGCAAATGATTTGAATTCATTTATCATGTTTAATGTGCGCATGCCAGCAAACTGCACGAATGTGGCAACCATTTTTCAATAGCATGACAACACTTTGATACTGTCCGAAGCGAAGGACAAGAAGCCAAGCAGCCAGATAATATTAAGCCATTCCTTCAAAATCGATCGAAGCAAAGCTGGATTGTTAATAAAATCTCACTACTTCAGTCACAATTGAAAGTCCCTTTAAGGCTTCAATATATTTCTTTAAGATATTTTTATGCAAATTTTTAATTTGAAGTTTTTTATATACTTCTATATGTTTGCTTGCTACATCTTCGCTACTCAGTTTCCATAAAAACTGGGTCACTTCGACAACGCATGACAACTGCTTGGATATGCTAGCTGCTTATGATTTTCCATCAATCATCTTTAAGCACTGCATCAAGAATTCAACTTCATTGACTGCCGCTCAGTTCTGTGTGCAACGCATGAGAAAATAGAAAAAGTTCTGCCGAAGAGATGCAAAATTATGCACCCCCAGTCCATCGGCAATCAGTTCAATCTTGAATATCTGCCTGACGCTCCATGTAAGAGGTCTAACCAACGTAACTGCTCCAACGTTCGCCTGCCACATCGCTTTTCCCACCGAGAAGAGAGACTTATGTGGGCCGACCGGATGAGAGAATCTTAAACTTGACCATTTAACTGCTCTTGACATTTTGGTAGGTGTGCCAGCTTGAAGAGTTAGACCCCAGGCAGCCACCAATTTATATAGAAAGTGAAGGTGAGCTGGAGCAGGAGCGACAACAGCGTGACGCCTGAGCCATGCATATTCATAAAACTGCAGAGGAAAAATCTTCGCTCCGACAGCTAGGCAGAGTCGGCAATGTCGACAAGGGATACCAGCAGCCAAAAGTGAGAATTCACCCAAAATGACAGCTTCCACAAGAGCACAGCTGCGACGTGCGGCCCCGGACCAAATGCAATGAAGGACTAGCAGCTGGGGTGGATACTCACAAAGGATATGGTGTTTGTAATGTTGGCTGCGGCCGCATAGAAATCCGTTTTCACAGTAGCCAAACGACAAGAAAGCGGCCACAGCTGCGCTGCATGCATTGTTAATACACATGACAATGTGTACGCTGGCTGGCAAAGTGTAAAATTGCGCATACGCCATGTTTGCATGCGGACAAAAGCAAGTTGAGTGGTGGGCATTGCCTCAGCCCGTCAGTGCTGGCATATTTTCATTTTAATTTTCATTTCTCATCGGAATAGACCACAACTTCAAAGGATTCAACAGCTTTGAACATTAATAATCTCTGACCCGCTGTCAGATTTTCCCATTCATATTCCCTTTTTTATATTTTTTACGCACAGCACAGACAAATAAATTCAAGTGAATTTTTTAAGCCTACTTTTTCTCTTTTTCTCTAAGCCACAAATATAGATTTTAAACAGTTCATTCTCCAATAACTGTACTTACCACCATGTTGTTGATGGTGAGCTTTAGTTCAGCACGTGGACGAGATGGCGGTGTACTGCAGTTGGCGCGTAGGACATCGCCGGGTTCATATCGTGTGTGCTCCGTATACAATTGAGGACGTTTGTCGGGCAACTCTGCAAGTATAGAAAGATTTTTCTGTTAAGGTATATATGCATAAGACTTTTGAGCTTTAATACTTTTGTTGACCAAGCAAGGTCGTTGCTACAGGCATTTTACAAAATATTATTAGAGTTATAAGTGGGCCCGCAGTCCCGCCCCGAAAGTCCAATCCTTCAGCACCAACCGCAACATCAGACGGGGCCGCATTCAACTTTTTAATTAAGTCAGCCAAAAGCAAAGTCAAAGTCACAACCAAAAGCAACAGCAACAAAAGTAACTAATGAAGAAAGTAATTTCCATGACAAAGACGGCAACAGCTACGGCAGCGGGAACTTTGAGTTCATGCTGCTCGACTGTGTGCCGGCTCTCGACATAGCTTAAGGCAACTCGCTTTCTAATCCGTTCACCCACATATACATATACACAGAGAGACCGGGCAGAGTTGCTCCCAACTATTCCACTTGGCTGTTGCGGTTTTTTTCTTTCTGTTCTGCAAATTCTGGCCGACCTTTTCCGTTGGCTTTGCAGTTGTGTTGGGGAGCGTCAAAGGGCTCCTAATGAGGGTCAGTTGTGAAGACCAGCTTCAAGTTTAATTTAGCAGCTGACCAGCCTATTTTACATTTGGTCGGCACCTCGCTGGGCGGATCCCCGCTTGACTTATGTCATTAAGTTATTAAAGTTTAAGCCCTTCAAATGTTTGCCAACTATCTACAAACTTGCCCGACCATGTGCCATGGCATTTGGGTCGCCTGCTGCGCCGAGCAGCCGTGTGGCATTGTGACTTAATGAAAGCGTGAATTAGCATAACTTTGCTCGATTTGCCTTGGCATTCAAATGCCAGCGACTATGCCGGCGCTTCATTTTGTTAAGGCTTCACCAGTTCCCGCTCCCGATTCCGCTCCACCAGTCGACGTCGCTGCTTTCCATAAAGCGCAAGGACAAAGTGTTTATTTTATGTGTAAGGCAGCGCGACGCAGTCGCATTTGTTTTTGCCCTCGCTTTTGTTTTGGCATCTTGGCCCACAATCTGATTGCCACTTGAGCTCATTAACACACGATTAAACCTCAGGACCATTTGCTTCAAGGACAACGGCACATGAATAAGCGAGCTGCTGCATAAATAAATGAGTGAGCGGAACTAAACGGAAGCCACAATGAACCAGCGGAAATGCATAAAACATAAGTGAGCAAACTGAGAGGAAAATGAGGAAAACAGCAAAGATAACACTAAGAAAACCGAATCAATAAAATTAAACGCCAATTGTTCTTCTTAAGGAGAATATTACATACATTGCATAAACACTTGCAAGACCTTGTAAATTTATGATCAAGCAATTTCAAGTACCAGGTATTTGAGGTATTTCAATTTAATTATTATAGGTCTTAGTCCAACTGAATGTGTATTTAATCTGATTATAAGAGAGCACTTAACAATTTCACACGCTTTTAAAATTAGATAAACATTTAATCAAAAATAGTTTGCATGAATATCTAATTTTGGCATTCTTAAGCTACGCTTAATTGATATTACTTAGGAAGACATAAAACTTTAGAGCCTACTAACATGTACTTCATAAAATAGTTAGGGGGCTGAAATGATTCTGCTTTAAGCTTCAGTCATGGTCGCACCTAAGGGTTCTGTTGGCGTTGTTTTAATGGGCGTATACGGAATATGCTTTGTGTTTGCTTTGGTTTGGTTTGCAGTAATTTATTGTCTAGCCCGCAAGTTATTGGGGTCTTAGTGTCGACGACATTATAAGCCGTGAATGCTTAGTTGTATAATGCAAAGATATAACGGCCCACACACACACACACACACACACCATACACAAAGACACTTATAAGCGCAGTGGTATGTAGACACACAGAAGCTAGCACGCGCCTGACTTTTCAGACTCCGATATCATCCTGTCAGAGTGTCAGGCGCGCTAGCTTATCTCATATTGATGTATGTGCAGTAACAACAACAACAACAACACAGCAGACCCACTGAAACAGCGAAACAGCAACAACAACACGCACAGCCAATTAAAAGCCTCAACATTTAATGAAACTTGAATATCTAAAGCAGTAGACCGCATCAGGCGTCCTTGAACGGCCCTGGGCGTAGTGCTGCGGCTGGTAACCTCATGAATTTAAAGCAAATGCTTGATCAAAGCTTTAATCCCTTGATGCCAGTTAAGCAAAAGCGGCCAATTAAGCGAGCTAAATGCGGCGTTAAATATATTGAGCTAACACAGCGAGGCAACGAGCCAACCAGGCAGCCAAGAGACCGGGCGACCGGGCAGCCGGGCAACCAGTCTGGTTAGATGTTGAGGTAATGGCAATCTAATAAAGGCAGCCAGTTACGCGCCAGACGCGCACATCTAAATGTTTAATGGCGGGCAATAAGCAAGCAGCCACACAGCCACCCAGATACCCAGCTAACCATCGTGGCAAGTGCTCAATCATACAAACACATCAGCTTGCGAGTGACGCGATGCGGCAGGGTGCGCAGAGCAGAAAGAAAACTGCTCGGCAGTGCCAGTGGAATAAAAATCAACGTTTGAAGCAGAATTGAGCTGTCAGTGCGAATTTCTCGAATATTTAATGCGTAACGAATATAGAGATTAACTGCTGAGCGATGCTGCTGTTGCTGTTCTTGATGCTCTTGCTGCTGCTATGGACCGCACCCTTAACATAGCCGAGATTACGCATACGCACTGTGTGCCATTTATGAGCTATTGACCCAGTTGCCCAGTTAACGAATGGATTGGCAATTGTTGTTGCTCGCATTTATTGCCAATTCCACTCGCTGCATACTTTCAGCCATGATTGGTGTTGCTGCCTCAGCTGCGTCCCAAGCAAATCCCGATGAAAAACTAAATAATTGTTGGGATCGCTCTTATTGCCCTCCATGACACTGGCGTACTGATTAAATTCCTAATTCCGAGCGCGCCATCGCACGCTCATTTAAAACGCATAAGGCCGTGAAATGCTTGACGCGCCGGCAGGACTACCAAATGACCTAGACAGGCAGCTAGGTAACAACCTTTGAGCAGCACCTCTACACGACGTTTATCTGCCATGCGGAATAGCCTGTTAATGACGCCATTTTCTAACACAAGCTGCTTGCCCTACAAAACTTTTAAAGCCGCGCCACCTGCTGCGGCCTTGGCAACCCCAAATTGCCTTTGCCGCATACAAAAAGTTGTTTTCTTTCACTTTAGTCGCCGTAGCTACAGGTATTTAATTCTGACTTAGGACAAGCAATCCTAGATAACGCAAATGTCAAAGGAATTTGCCACCGAGCTCAATCAAGCTATCGCTTTTGGCGGATGACTGGAGTATGATTTCCAATTTTTGACTTACCTACAACTTGCAGGACTCCCAGTGCAGTAGCTGTGGAAAAAAGCGGCGCATCGGCGGTCACCTCGCACGAAAAGTTACCAGAAAGACCAAAACCAACATTGCGTATGAGTACTTGAGTGGCATTCGAACTTGTTACCTAGATGATACAGAGAAAGAGATAGAAAAATAGAATAAATATAGTTTTATTTTTAAAAAAATCACTTTTTATATATTTATTGAAGCTTACAAGTGTCACGTAAATTTGTAGTTTATATTATCCGACATAAGCTCGAAAATCAAGTGCACTTAAATATATTAAGCCAGCTAAATGCCAGAGCGCAATACTTCATTCAAAATAAATAAAAAGAAAAAAAATAAAAAATATATATATTTATATATAGATAAATATATATATAGTCTATATAAACTGAGTAAAAGTTTTGGACGACAAAAACTAAAGATAAACTCGCTGGCACAAACTCAATAGCCTGATGAAATATTTGGACAGATTCTGCGCAACTTTATCGGGCCAACAAAATTTCACTAACGGCCCCTGACCAGCCTCCAGCTGGATGAAACTTTTTCAATAATCTAGCCAAGGCAATATTATCGGGCTGAGGAAACGAGTTGTGCGGGACGCTACTTTCACGTGAACGACCAAAATTTCAGACGCTGCCACACAAAAATTTAAATGAAAATATTTTGCAGATAGTCGCTCCTGATAGCTTCGTGGCATTCAGGCCAGCAGCTGCAGTTGCAGGTGTCTTGGCAGGAACTGGCTTTTTTGAATACCCGCCAATAACAATAAAACTGCCAAACTGAATATGCATGAGCCAAAAGTTATAAAATATACAATATAAATAAATGCAGTGTGAGCGCAATTAAGGGCGTCAAACTGACGCTGCGCCCAGCTCGGCGCCCGAGTCGCAGCCACTCCAGGCACCGCCTGAGCCAGGCGGTCAGCCCGGACGCGGATGACAATGGGCCAACTAGACAGTTCGACGGATCGACAGCTGCATTTGCATGGAACGTTAACAAGCTGCCAAAGTTGTGGGTGCTTAAAAGGTGGAAGAGCTTTTTACGTTCAGATATTGGGTGTACTTACATCGACGTGTATGCCAGGAAATGGAAACACTTTAGTATTGGGAAACTCGCCGGGCGTATAGCGGTAAAACTCCAATTGACCGCGATAGAACTTGGCCGAGTAGAGTGGCGCCCCCTCCAGATCGTACATGCAACGCAGCACAACATGCTGGCCCTGCCGCACCGCCGGTGGTTCAATGATTAAATTGACATTACGCAGTGCGCACTCGACGAGCTCTGAAATGAAAAAATTCACATTGAGACATTGAAAATAATTATGTGAAAGCAAAAAATTGTTTGTTTGAACAGCAAAATATTATTACGATACGAAATCCCCACAAAAAATGTGACATAAATTAATTATTAGGCAACTGTGCAATATTTTTTAGCATCATCACTAATTGGACTTCAGTCACGTTTTACTTTCGTGACACAAACAAGCGTGAGTACATGAACCAAGGGTCTTGCCATATATGAATACATATATATTTCTGTTTTCCTAGCAACTATTTCAAGATAAGCAAAGCTAATGACGAAATCATAATTGATACTCTTGTTAAAAGTGGCCCAGGAAAACTCCTGGACTGGAAGTTTTATTAATTGCCGAACAATCAACGCCAATTTCCGGCAGCTTTATGGCCTCCCATTTGAAAGTCGTTTGTCAACAAATACGCAGCATAATTCAGGGCGAAAAGGAAGCCACTTGGCTGTTTACAAGCATCGGGACATTGCCTAACAAGCCACTCAAAATTTTTTATATCTTATTTGGGTCACATTTCGTGCGGCTGTACCCTTAAGAATAATGGCACATCATTTGCGGCTTTGCCGTAGTCCCTCCGAGAACTCGCCTTTCTTCGGGGACGGTGTGTGAATCTCTCGCGAGGTAAATAAAATAAAATTGTTTTCATTTTTTTTTTTTACTCTCGCTGCGGCTGTTGTTTGTGTTGTTATTGCCGCTGCTGCTGCTGCTGCTGGTGCTTCTGTTGTTTCATATACCAGCTGCATGTTATAAATTACCTTTGGGAGTTGTTTGCATATTTGGGGCAAGGGCATCGTCTGCATCTGCTTATTATGGCGTGCCAGCGATGTATGACTTTCATTATATTCTGTGAGGCTTTTCTCTTAACATTTTCTCGTTTGCAGCCTGCAAAATACATTATTACATTGTGACCTTAATGAGCTTCTGACCAAGTCCACATAATTGGCCACCAATGCCTGCGATGACCTTTATGCGTGTGTTTTGCAACTTTACCTTAAAGCTTTCGGCATAAACATTTGCACACGGAAATTGAAAATGATTACATAGATTGTTTGTTTGATAATTGAAATTGCAAAGTGGAGTTCAAGTACAGCAAAGGCAGCAAGGACTTGGAGCTGTTAAAGCAACCGCAAATTCTTGCTTATTGCTGGCAAAAGTTTCGCTTGTTAGTATGCGGTTTGTAAGTGCAGCTAGAAATCATAGCACACTCGGAGAGCACAGCAGGGCGCGTTTCACAAAAAGTCAAACAATCTCTGTAAATCTGCACACACACACACACACACACACTAGCCAGACTCCGCCCATATATTTATATATAGTATGTGCACATCAGGTAGAAAGTTTGTGCAAAACTTACAAATTTACTCGATTCAACTAAGTGCTTGCTTACAAGTGCATTGGCCTTATCCTTTTGCGATTTGTTTACAAGTACAGCAACATGCAAGCAACTCCCTGGTCCCTGGTCCCGAGTTTCGAGCTCTTGATCCCTTTACCGCGAACCTCTATGAACCGTCCGTCCGCTCAGCAAACTGTTTTCAGTATCAATGCAGCTCGCTGCTTGTTTTTGTTATTGTTGCATTGCTCACTAGCCCAGCAATATTCCCTGGACGCACTCAACGTTTGTCCAGTGGTAAACAACTTTCACGCCGTTTTCAGCAGAGTTTCTCGGCATCTAGCATCTAGGCAGTTCGGGGCAGGAGTTCTGCTCGCTTTTTTGCTCCCTTTATTGTTTTTCAATCATGCTGGAGTGCGTCATTGCGGGATTTGTTTGGCCGCAACGGTGGAAACGTCAGGTTCGTTAAAACCGCAAGTGATACCAAATTGAAAAGTTAGATGCCAATATTTTTTGTTTTTTTGGTTTCCCCTACTCACTTCCAGATACTTTTTCTGATGGTAGTTGCTGCAGAAAAAGTTTTCGAATTTGTTTGTATTGCCGGCAAGGAAAAAAGCTGACTGCTATTTTTGGACACCGCCTTGCTTGTAGTGGGGAGTTCCCAACAAGAGGAAAGATTGCAATGAACGCACTCTTAAATGATCGATTGACCCGAACAGAACACAGTCGAATATTGCTTTCAGTTCAATTAAGTTAAAGTTTCTGCGAACATATCATGCAGTTGCTTAATAAGTATAATTTTACTATATACGGCTTTTGCGTAGCATAGCAATCTATCAATAGTTTTTCATAGCTCTGACTTCAACGCTGTTTGATAGCTAACACACACCGAAGAGCCAGGATGTTATTTAAACAGTAAAAATGGTTGTGAGTAAAAGCAACAGGCAGCAGCACAGTCACAGTACCAGGTCCTATCATAAATAAATTGAAACAGATGGTGTACAGGCGAAGGGTGGGTGGGTGTTTGAAACAAATGAAATGTGGGCATATTTATCACTGCATAATAATTTGTAGACTCACTCGCGTGCGAGAGTCAAAAGCAAACAAACGACACGACCCAAGCGTAGCATAGAATGTATGTATATATACAGGCTTTTCATGTACATATGTGTATGTATGTGTGGTTGTGTGTAGGGTGTTGTGTACCAAAACAATACACCCCCGTTTTGGTATTTAATAGGCTTTTGTTGCAAATTCAAATGAATATTGTTGCTGCTGCTACTTGACATGTTTACCCAGCATCGTCGGCACTGCTGCCTAGGCAGCATATTGAAAGATTTATCATGCACAGCACTGCAAAACGGCAGCCGCAACACCGAAACAGGAGGCGTACATATGCCGGGCTAAATGAGCGAGGGGGAAAACGTTTGCGACGTCCCTCTTACCATTGAGGCGTGCACAAAGACAACACCTGACTCGTTGCCAGCTTATGTTGACAGAAGGAGCACATGGACGCACATAAGTATGCTACACATAATGGAATTTATAATAAGCATTGGATGCAGCGGCTGCTCCGGCTGCTGCTGCTGCCTATGCTTGGCTGGGTCAACAGCATTTAAGGAATAGGTCCAGACCAAAGCAGCACTAATCACAGTAAATGCCGGTGCAGTTCATTTGTTTGCGTTACCTGGCCGGAACATACCATACAACCCCCGTCTAGTTGATTTTCCTAAATACACATGTGTGTACACTTATTCGAGACTCGAGTGCAGTGTAGTGCAACAACCTGCACTCCATCTGACCAACCAACGCAATTTAATTAACATAAAAAACGCAGCTCGCAACATTTGAAACCATAAATCAAAAGCCCCGCACACGCCCAGCACTAAACTTTGCTGGGAGCAAAAAAAAGGCACTGTGGTTTCATTTGTGTGCGTGTAGAACTTCATGACAAGGAGACAAAAAAGGGTTACAAAAAAAGACACGATACTGCGGTCGAGTTGGAAACACGGAAAAAAACAACGAGCTAGCTTACTATCCGGCTTTGCGCGTGCCTAAAAATTGGACATCTCTTTTATAACCAATTCCCGCCTTTGGGAAATAGGAAATATAAAATATTCCCAGTTGTTTGCCTAACATTTTTAAGTCTTAGGATCTTAGGGAAATATAAAAAGAATGGAATAAAATGTTGATACAAAATTATATGATTCTAACATGCGTTTATACAAATAATTAGAGATGCTTTCTTCCCCCTCTTATATATTTTTTTTGTAGCGCATTAGGAGTATTCGGCTTGAATTAAAATACCAAGCAAAAGGATACTCTTTAAGAAATATGCCGAGTGTAAGATAAAGGAGCTTATTTATGTTGTTTTTGGAATAAATAATGCTCCACAGAAGTTTACCATGGTAAATAGCGTGTGTCTTGCGTGGTTGTGTTGGCAGTTAAGCGCAATTTAATCCAATCCTCAGGCAGACCAAGCCCTAACCTCTTATTCCATGTCTACATAACATCAGCATAGACACATCCGTGGCTCACGCCAACATAATTTTGCTGTTCTATTTGACTTTCAGTTGTAGTTTTTTATGGGCTTGGCGGGCTCACTCAACACACACACCTTAAAATGTTAGTTATGAAATGACAGTTAATAATTAGGTATGCCGAGTGGGTATGCTAAATAAATTGTAAAAGGTAAGGGATAGGATTGGTCAAGTCAATAATTTGTGTTTTTATTGCAGTGTAATTGAAAAAAAAGTGATTTAATTAATTTGCGTAGTTGAGTATAAATGATATAAAGAGTAAGAGCAAGAGTAGTAAGAGTAAGAGTAATATCTTAAAAAAATAAACGGATTTATTATTGGAATTTCTATTTATTTTCATTACTATTCAAGTCTGCTTTCTATACACGTTGACCACGCAATTGGGAACTTAGCCAAATCAAATTCTGACGCACTCGAGTCTCGGCAAACAACTTTCACACACAACTCGCCCGGGCGACACCCGCACAAAGCAAACACAACAACGAAAATAAATGCGCTAAATGAAAAAATAATATGTAACTAAATTTAATCTGAGTGTTCTGTGTTCTACGAGTGGCTTGCAAGTGGATGATGATGATGATGATGATGGCGATGATGATGTGCCATAACGGCGCTCGCACACAAAACTCTCTTCTAACAATCCTCGTGTTGCTCGTTTGTCGTTTGTCTCACGATAGTCCTTCTTTGCACAGAAGCGCTAAGCAAATAAAACAAAAAGGATAACAGCGTAAATATTGTGAAGCAGGCAAAGAATCTGCACACAGATATACACACCCCAGTGTATACAGAAAAGCAAATATGTGTGTGTGCAATTGTGTATGTAGTCTGCGGGTGACATTGCACTGCATAGCACACAATTTGCAGGCTTATTTTTATATAGACAAATATATATATGTATATAAATATTTATGTATATACATATATAATTCCTTTTCCATTTGCCAGTTTTCATTTGCTGTGTGCTCTACCCGTGTTTTCTCATTTATACCTTTATACTTATTCGCTTAAGTATTTTATGTATTTGTGTGTGTGTGTGTGTATACGGACTCGTATTTGCTTAGCTTGTTTTTTTTCTATATCTGCTACCGCGTGTCGCCATGGCTTATACGCAATGTTAGGAACGAATGCATGACGATGACGACGGCGACGACTCAATTGAAGCTGGAGAGCAAAACATTTTGTTATCTCGACGCCAGCATCGATGGCGATATTCAGCTTTCGCTTGTTGGTCTGCACATTGCTTTCGCCCAGCCGTGTTTACTGTGTGCCGACTTTTTGCCATTTATTTTACCATTTGGCCCCACGGAGTCTCTTATCTCACTGCTCCATCGCGAGCTGCTTGTAAATAGCATTCATGGCCTGACCCTAATGGAACTTTTGACCATTTGTGACGCTGTTCGTGGCCGGCTGCTGCCCCGCTGCAACGGCAATTGGAAAACCAATGCGCGCTGAATCCAACCAGGTCGCTGCCATATCATGACATTCACGATGGGTCTTTGAAGCAGTCTTTTAAATCTGCCTTTGTTCGGGCAGTTCGAATGCAGTTACTGCCAGCAGTTCATTTGTGCAGTTGTGTTTGATGGGGACTTTGCAATCAGCTCTGCGAGCCAACCAACAGCCAATTCAAACACTCAACAAGTTTTCAAAAACGCTTTAAATATATTTGCAGTTTGAGGTTGAAACAACAACAACATTTACAAACTCTATGCTACGATAACGATATCAAAAAATATGCAATTAAAAACGCCATATATGCAAGTATGCGATATTTTTTACTAATTAACAAAACTATTTACCAACAAAGGGACACAAAGTAAATTATCAAATAAATTGTTGAAAAAAGTTATAATTAATTTTTGGCTCTATGACAAAATTGGAGTGGAAAAACGATTTGTTTGAGAAACAAATTTAGCCAGTTTCGACAAATTAATGTGGACCGTATTTTAATTTAAAACGTTGCCCAGAGCAATATCAGAACCGGGCGAAACAAAAACACAGAATTTAGATAAGCGACACCACGGTATTCGGAAATTTCGAAAATTTCATATGAGCATGACGCAAAATGCATTAGACAGTTGGCCACATGGCTCTGGGTGGGTCAGTGGTGTATGTGTGTGTGAGGGGTGTGCCATCCATTTCCTGCTAGCATAAAATTTGGCTGAGTTTTTGTGCATGTTGATTTATGTATAAATTGATGTTGCTCTTTGTTTGTGTGTTGATTCAACAATATTGCAAAAAGCGCATTTGCTGTGGCATCCTTTTTGCCAGCATTACCCGTTGCCCGTTGCCTGGATTTCTCGTAATCCTTGCCAGCAAAAAACATTCATAATTTTAATTAAGTTATAGAAGCAGCACACGCACACACTCACACACACACACACACAGCCACTCTTTGTATGCCATGATCAATGATTGCATTTGTTGGACTCTGAATTTTGTTTTCAACTCGCAGCTCACTCTCAATTCTATGTTTTGCTGCTGTTCCTAAATTACACTGGAAATTTATCCTGGAGCCTTATTAGTTATTTACGCAGCAGGCGCATCCAATTGTTGCTGTAGCCCTCTCCCTCCCTCTCCCTCCCTCTCTCTCTCTCTCTGTGTGTAAATGTGTGTGTGAATGTGTTTATGCAAACGCCCTGGCAACATTTGTGCAGCTGTGGCTGTTGTTGGCTTTGTTGTTGTTGTTTTCAGCTGATGCGCCCCGCCACCCGTTGCAGATTTATTGCCCGCAGTAGTTTTTAGTGCTTTGCCTTTGTTTCGCTTTATTTTGCAGTGTGTTTTTGCAATTGTTAAGAGTTTACGGCGTTTTTGCTGCGGCTGCACCATTTCGCACACTGTTTGCAACACGAACGCCGTCCCACAAGTATTTTTGTTGCATATTTATTTGGTTGGCGCGTTGCGAGTGGCAGCCAAAACATTTTTGTGTGGCAGTTGCGATTTTGTCGTTGTGATTTTACTCTTATTCTTTTTTCGTTGTGTTCTTATTTATTTTTTTTTATTGCAGTTGCAGCTTAATTAAACGTGAAATATTGAATTTCCAGATGGTTGCGTGTATGGGACTGCGACTACAAATAAATATCGGATGAGGTACAGTAAATCAGCGTAAATATTAGAAGAGCCCCTACTAAATATATATATTCGTATATATGAATGAAAAGTAGAAATGGAGAAGCAGATAGCATGACTGACTTGAATAAATAAACATGTATAAATTAAAATTCACTGCAACTTCAGATAGCTATGAAAACTTGTTTTTATTTGTGCAAATCAGACATATTTTCTTATCAAAATTTAACTTCGGTTGGAATTGCAGTTTTCTGTCATCGTGATCAGTATGTCGAATCTTAGTACATCTGTCACTTGATAACCCAAATGAACCTAATGAATAATTATAATAGAAGCACTTTACTGATATAGAATACATACCACATATAATTGCATTGTAGTTGATAACCTAACCAAACCTATTAAGTAATTATAATTCTTGTTGTTCACATATGGAACCATCACACCATAAAACAAAGTCTCATTGGCCTACAAAAGTTTACTGAGCTTCCAACTTGGAGTTTAATTTGTGAGAAAGCATATCTATAGTGGGAAACTAGAGGCATTAAAGCCACCTTATAGCATAAGTGTACTTGCAAGAGCCTTGAAAGAAGCCGCCACATAAGAATGTTAACAAGTAAGAACGTTGCAGTCGGGCGCCACCGACTGCGTCAGACTCTGTTCCTGTTAAAGGTGTGTAGGCTCAATAAATATGTAGACCGTCCGTCCGTCTTTCCGTATGTTTGAATGCGAGATTATTGAGATTCCTTTTTTGAGCATGTCTTTTACATCAATTTAGCTACAGTCATACAATTTTACATATAGCTTTTTAAAAATAAAATACTATTTTGGTTTTTATTATATATTTTGGATACTGGCTCCACATTTCACAAAATCAATTTAATAAAAGTTTAGTTGCAAATAAAGCCACATTTACATTTTTTTTAATTTTTTAGGTAAAACCGTATTTTTAATAAAATATAAGGATTTATGCAGAAAGTTTTATCAAAATCCATTAAGTAACATAGAAGTTATAATAATAAAAAAAAAAACATTTTAATAAATGATAATATCACGCGGCAGCGATGGGAATAGAACCTGGGTCACGCGCTTCGCATGCCACCGACTCTACCCACTACACCACGGCGTCTCTTGTGCCAAATTGAGTTTGGTGTGTTGATTTGGTTAAACAGACTTGCCCCAGTTAGGTCAACTAGAATTTGTTTTAATAAATATAAGGATTTATGCTGAAAATTTTATCAAATCCATTAAATAACATAGAAGTTATAAAAAAAATAAAAAAAAAAATTTTATTAAATGATAATATCACGCGTCAGCGCTGGGAATCGAACCTAGGTCACGCGCTTCGCATGCCACCACTCTACCCACAACACCACGGCGTCTCTTGCGTGGCTATGTGCCAAACTGAGTTTGGAAGTGTTTTGATTTGGTTAAACAGACTTGCGTTGTGGTAGCGAAGACCCTGCTTCAATCCCCAGTTAGGTCAACTAGAATTTGTTTTACGGAGGCTTACATTATGATTATTATTATTTTTTTTTTTCGTAAATTTTAATTTCATGAACAGTAACCCACATGTCAAATTTGGATGCTCTACGTCTAAGACTGTAGGAGATACAGTTTTACCCTATTTGCCACGCCCCAAGTGGGCGTAGCTATATATAACATACATTTTTGGGTAGAGGTAGGATACTAGTATATATATTCCAAGTCCCAACTCTCTGACGGAAATATTGCCGAAATTATCACGGTTTTAGTAAAAGATATAGTAATTCCCGATTTGCCACGCCCCCAGAAGACGTGGATACATAACTTTTGACTCATCTTAAGAGGAGGTCAACAGTATCCCACATGCAAAATTTGGACGCTCTAGCTCCAAAACTGTAGGAGATACAGTTTTATCCGATTTGCCACGCCCTTAATGGGCGTAAATATCTATAATATATATTTTTGATTCCGAGTGATCTACTTGCACATGTATTCCAAATTTCAAGTCTCTAGCTCTTAATACGCTCAAAATATTATAAGATTTATACAAATCGCTATATATATATTCCCGATTTGGTACGCCCCCAGGGGGCGTGGGTATATAACTTTTTGATCTAACTTAAGGGAAGGTCAACAGTAACCCACATGCCAAATTTGGATGCTCTAGCTTCAAAACTGTAGAAGATATAGTTTTATCCGATTTGCCACGCCCACAATGGGCGTAGATATATAATCTATATCTGAAAACGTCCGCGTGGTGTACACGAATATATATTCTAAATCCCATTTCTTAGACTGCAATATTGACTAAAATAACAGCGTTTTAGTCTTAATAGATATAGCATTTCCCGATTTGCCACGCCCCCTGTGGGCGTATCGGAAAAATACTCAAACTTGATCTGACGCGGATACACACGAGTATATATTCCAAATTACAAGTCTCTAGCTTCTATAGTGTCCAAATGCTGCGCGTTCATACAGACAGACGGACAGACGGACAGACAGCAAGACGGACATTGCACAAATCCAATAGACTCTTTTTCCCTTTGGGAACAGAGTCTAAAAACAAACAAAACAACTCTGTCCATATGCTCTCACTCTGCAGGAATTGCCACCCATTGCTAGGCAACCCTCAGTTCATTCTGCAAAAATGTCAGCTTCCCAGCCCTTAGCACCTCAGTACAACATCTAAGTCCATTTTTGTTCGGGACAAATTCTGGTATACATAGATAGATTTATTTTTAGCAAGCTACTTGGTATAGTAGGAATAATCAAGTCCTATTTGTTAAATTAAATTGTATATTCAAAATTTCAAAGTATGAATATTCACATTTCAACTTCAGTCAGTTTATAGCACTCGAATATTTGGCAACGTACAATTGCACTAATTGGGCAAATTATTTGAGCTATTTAGGAAAACTCGCAGCTATTTCTGCCAGCATCTTGTGTGGGACACTCACACACACATACACACAGCATTCCGGCTTTGCCGAATTACGCTAATGATAAATAAATTATGCGATGCCAGCAACACACAAACGAATCATCCCCATCCCCGCCCGGCCCAGCCCCTTGCCCTGACTAAAACAAACCACAAACAGAAAATAAATAAACTCGTTGGCATTGCCGAAAGATAAGTATGCGCCCCGTGGCCCCTGCACACATTAAGGCACTTGGATCAGGTCCTCGTTATGGTGGGGGGTGAGGCATGTGGAGAGGGCGTGGGCATTAGTGAAAACAAACGCACATGCGTTAATAAACAAAATCTGTTGCTAATGTACAAAATAAGTTAATTATGGAAAAGCAAAATGCGAAAATGCTGCGTTGATGGTGACAACTTTTGCAGCTTTTGAAATTCAAGCTGCCATTTAGATTGCAGATGTGTGCTCGAGTGGGTCTATGTGTGTGTGTGCGTGTGTTTGTGTCTGTAGTTGTTTTTCCCTGGCACTGGCATTAATGTGCTTGTGATGCGCTTTACTTGTTTGTGCACGATAATTGTATTTTATGGCAACAAACAACAGACAAACATCAGACGGACAAACAAACATAAACAGATCCAGCTACAATTCCGAAACCCAATTCACTGTTCGGGGTCAAATCGGCACACGGACAACAGCCACAATAACAAACATAGATTACAAATTGCATTAATAATAAACAAATATAGATACGACTGATGGACCGCAACAAACCATCTGCCCACCTGCAAACTCATTTCAACTCAAACTTTTAGGCAATTTTTAAGAGCCGTGAATAATTTTGTCGAAATATCGCGAGTGCAAATTTATCAACGCACACAATTCGAAATTTATGCCCATCAATTTTCACGTGCACTAACCGTGAAATTTGCATATTTTATTTGTAATTTGTTAGCCGCTTGTCAATATTATTTTGCAATTAAAATTTAATTATATTTTCCTCAAATGCGTCATTTTATTATTTGCTGATATTTTACTGATTGTTTCCCCTCTTATCGAACGACTCTCCGCCCACCACATGCGGCAGCAAATATATTGCGCAAATATGCAATCCGCATATGCAATACGGCTAACAATGTCAGTCAGAGCTCAACTAAGCCAAATGCTATATCAAATTATGGTTGATTGTCCGTGTGAATTAAAAAAATATAAATCGCTTAGCATGCGGTTGTCTGCGGTGTCTGTGTACAATATTTTGAAAGCATAAATTTCGCATGCAATTGAAATCTAGTATTTTTAGTGCAAAATCAAATCGGGTTTTTAGCAATTTCTCATCAACATTGAATTAATTTGATAAGCTAGCTAGAAGCTAAAGAGCTTAACCCATTATATTTAAATTTGTATTTAGCTTTGTGCTTAGAAAATCACTTAAAGGCACTTGTGCATTTTATTCCATTTGACTATGACAACAAATAAGATTGCTGTAGTCTGGTGTGCCCGACTACGAGATCCCCTGAACTAAGCACGAGGTGATGTTTTAAACAACCTAGCTTACATCTTTATATAACTTCTGTGTTACTAAACGGATTTTAATACATTTTTCAGCATTAAATTCTTTTATTTTATTGAAAGAACGGGTTTGCCTAAAAAATGTAAGAAAATTGAATTGCGGCTTTAATATATTGATTTTGTAAAATGTGGATCAGGTATCGAAAATATAAAAAAATAGAAAATGTTTTATATTTACGAAAAGCTAAATGCAAAATTTGATAACTGTAGCTAAAAAGGTGTAAAAGATATGTTCAAAAAACAGAATCTCGATAACGTTTGAAATCGATATCATTGAAACGGCAAAATTTGTCGAATATCTAAAACAAACTCGATATGCGCGCTGTATACATAGACCATCATTTCAAGTCTCAAGCTCTTATAGGACGAATGGACAGACGGGCAGGGCTAAATCGACTCAGCTCGTCGCCCTGATCAAGAATATATATACTTTGTGGGGTCTGCCACGCCTTCATCTGCCTGTTACATATTTTTTGCAAAACCTTTATACCCCGGTTTCCCATTTTCAATGGGTTTAGGGTATAAAAATGAGCCCCAAAGTGCTTAAGTGCTTTATTTCTACAGCATGCCATATTAACTGACTGCGGCGACAAATCTTCTAAAGCCTCTCAACAGGCACTCATGTAGGGACACAACAATGTGCATCGCCCTCTAATCAGAATGCCTAACCCATGCCATGGACACCTGAAAAGACGGTCCCAAAACAATGCCAGAAAATAATCCCATTGAAATGTGCTGCACAGTTGTTGCCCTGCTGAGTTCTTAAGCGATTCACTGTTCATTAGCGACTACGTGGACATTGCAGCAGGACAAACAGAGATTTGTGATGATGCTGGGCGAATGGCGTTGACGATTGAGTGGCAAATGAGCAGCTTTCGGGTAGGCGACACCATTAAAAATTTTTACAAGCATTTAGCATCATCAACAGCAACAACAACAACGACGATTGCCATTGAGCAGCACTTTGATGGGTCTCTGATTTCGACTTCTATTTCGATTGCGTTGCGTTTACGGAATGTCATCGACAGTTGGCTGCAGTCTATACCCGGTCTGTATCCATCTAGCTATCTATCAGTCGATCAGCCATTCGGTCGGTTTGTCTGATTGCCTGCCACATCGGCGCCTGTCACTATGGCATTGTCACCGCCTCTGCTGTACTCGCCCGTAGCGCCCCTTTAGCTGGCTGACTGTCAATCCTTTTAATGGTTTGCCGCTTTTAATGTCACCCGCTCTCAAGTGGATTTCGAATACTTCGTCAATCGTGTGGCCCATTTGCTGTTATCAAGTGGCCACGCTTCTTCTTCAAGATGTTTTCGTTGTTGTTGTTGTTGTTTTATTTGTATTTTATTATAGCAAAAGTGTTTGTTTCAAATGTCATTTGCTTCGACTCAGCCACTTCACTGCTGTTAAAGTGGTTTTTATTGCTGTATCTTAAGAGTGTGACACTCTTTAATTTTCCTATCTCCCTGACTGTCTGTCTGTCCGTCTGCCTGGTAGCTGTTTAGCTGCTGTCCAATTGTATTGCCCAACAGCAATTTAATTGAGAAGCTGTATAAGTTTCTTAGGTTGCTATGGCTGCCTATTGCCGGCAAATGGATGCAATTAACTTAAGTCTATGAGTTGACAATACAGCAACAGGGACTAAGATGCATGCTGGAAGCCATCTTTTTCTCAGAGGCAGCTCCCTCAGTTCCTTTAAAAGGTATTATATTTCTAGATAGAATAATATTTTATTAAACATTCGAATTAAGCAGCTTCAAAATGTTTGCGTAAGACATAAGAATTTTTAAAGAAGAGGTACTAATTAGTATTCTTATAGTATTACGGCATATATAAGACTATTGTATAAAGTGCACAAAGCATTTATTTTTAATATTTTATATGAGTTAATCCCTTAAAAAGAGCTGACAATTATTTATATATGTGAAGTGTTATGTTGTAAAAGTATAAAAACAAACTAAAAACCTAGTGCGTGTTGTTGCTTTAGTTTTACATTTTAAGATCTATAAATGTTGACAAATAGTAGGAGTAGATTAAGTAAAGTGCCAACTTACCCATTGACGAGAGAGTGAGTATCAAAATAGCTGCATGCCAGATCAGGCCGGTTTTAGCCTGGGCGGTCCATCCGTTGTGGCGTCGCTTTCGCGACTGTCTAGTTGCATGTCCTATGGTTTCGTCTATGGGCTGCTGTGTCACTTTGCGTGTGCTGGCTGACAGGCCGTTGGGCTTTTGCCGCACCAACATGATCGGGGTCGGGCAGTATCTTTCACTCGCAGACAGGCAACATTTGCGAAACATTCAATAAACACTTCAACTTCACACGCTGCGCCGTTTGGCGGCCTGAGCACAGAGACTGTTTACAGTTAGCGATTGGGGAATATGCGAATTATTAATGCGCGCTGTGGGAACGAATTGCTTTGAATGGTCGGCGGGTACGCTCATCTGCCACAACGGCTGCCGCCACTCGAGCTGTTGCCGGTAATAAGCGGGCAGATAATTTCAAAATATTTGTTTGCTCTCGACTCGAGCGTCGTTGGGTTTCACTGAAATTCGCTTTTGATTTGCACTTTTCCAATTTTCACATATTTTTTTGGTTCGCTTTCAGTTTATAACTCAATTTCCGGCTTTTAATTGTTTTTCGTTTGTTTGGACGGCGTCCATTTGGCCACAGTCTTTCACTTTACACTGATTATAATCCACGGAATTGAATTTAATGCGGCAACAATATTCGCTCGTTTGTTGGCTTTCAGCTAATTGTTGGTGTGCATCCAGCTGTTGTTGCCGGAAGTGC
The DNA here is from genome assembly GCA_035045545.1 of Drosophila gaucha. Classification (NCBI taxonomy): domain Eukaryota; kingdom Metazoa; phylum Arthropoda; class Insecta; order Diptera; family Drosophilidae; genus Drosophila; species Drosophila gaucha. The sequence continues at coordinate 1,922,537 of JAWNOY010000176.1, read as the reverse complement.
GCTGCAAGTGCAAGAATAAACACAATTGTTTAGTTATTGTTGTTGATATTGTGATGGGCATAAAACCAATCTGATAGCCACTGAGCGAGAACAAACGCGACAGGCTGCACACAATTTGCCGGTCTGAAGCGTGCCTAGGACAAGTTGACAAACGACTGAAAACTGAAACTGTTTGTTGCCGCCTCTGCTCCGAGCACATCAGCTCCGAAACACACCCCAAAATAATTCTGTGACGTAGGCGGGCAGTGCGATTCCAAAATAAGCAAGCTGGAAATGTTGCCAGCAACAGCAACAATGTTGCTAAGCATTGTTGCTAAGCTTGTTGCTGAGCAAGCCGTAGGCTGTGGCTGGGGTTGAGGCAGCAGACAGGAAGCAGCGCTAAGCAAACATGACAAGCGATCATAAATATTATGTTGCAACATCAAAAAACAAAGCAGAATAAGCAGCTAAAAGATTAAAAAAAGAATGAACGAGATTCGTCTGAATTTCTGCAATGGCAATAACAGCCGCAACACGCGTTGCTTTGGGCAGCAGCGAATTTTTTTTGTTTTGTGTTTTGTTTATACTAATGAGACTGTGCACAAGTGGCAACATGGCACTCGAGCACCAGCTGCTGCAAGGATAAGTGTGCGACGCCTTTCAGGCTCATTCACATGCTGCCTCCATTCTGTGCATCAAGCGCAATTTTAGCTGCCACTCAATGTTGCCGCTGCCGCTTGTTTGTTACTGCTTGCTGGCAACAGACTTCTGCGGCATTTTGTTTATTTAAGTTTCAATTACTCAAGCTGCCCTCAGATTGACATGCATTCAAGCCAGAAATTTGCAGCCTTTGTTGCCCTGCGCTCAATGCACGCTTTTGTGCTTGCCACTCATCAGGAAACATAATCGCCGCCGCACAAGTGCCTTTAATGTGCAGCTCTGCGGCGCATTGGGGTTGGGGTGCGGGCCATGCTTAAGGTCGCACATCATAAATAAAATGCCACTTTGGTGCACCAACCCGTGCTGCCAGTGTTTGTGCCCCTCAAGTGCACTGACTCCAATTGGCAAAAGCATTTTGCCAAACATTCATAACGCTCATTAGCTACCAGCTCTCAGCTGCTGCTGCACACACGCATGCACACCACCGTCTTGGTGGCCACGTCAAATAGCCATCTTTATGTCGCACACACGCTGCACTCTTTGGCAGTGGCACTGGCTGAATCCAGCTTATCGACTGCTGCAGTTGCTCCACTCGGCTTTTATAGTCGCCTGCACACCTTAATACACAGCATATACAGATAAAAACGAAAACATAAATAACGTTAAACATATTTATATACATGCATACATACATACGTGCACACCCTATAGGAGCGAGCACACCAATATGTACATATATGGCAGAACATGCTCATGCACTTAGCTATTTTATTGGGCTCCACGCAACCCCTTGACAAGAGCAACACGTGCGATTTGAGAATTTTATAAAAGTGTTTATTAGCCCGCTCAACTGTCGTTGTGTTCACTGTTGTTGTTATGTTATGTTATTATTTAGCCAGGAGACAGGCCAGGCAGTTGGGGGAGTTCTCCCGTGTTCCATGTGCACGCCATGGCGCTGACATTGACGACGCCACTGTGAACGACAAATTTTAGTGCTTCAATGAAAATTGAAACACATAAAAATGCGTGAAAAACACACAATTAAATGGAGGGAGTGGCATATGCCCAGTCTGTCGCAGGCATTGAGGGGCATAGAGACACGGGCGCCCCTCGTCGAATATGTAATGCGGCGTCGTCTGTTGGGATCTTTAATTACAATTTTGTTGTGTGCTTCCGCTTCCAAGGCCAAGTTGTATAGAGACATTATATGGTTAATGTGTATTACTTTTTTTTAATTTATCAATATTAAAACGCAACAAAAGCTTAACTGAATGTTACTTCAAACCAATTGATGCTTTAATACAATCATATTGCTAGCTAGTAAGATTGTTGATAAATCAGAGGCCAATTAAATTAAACTCTGAGTAAAACATAATCTAAAACTGAGAAGAGAAAACCCTTTTTGTGATACATTTGAGGTCTTTTAAACAGTATTTAAATTTATAAACAGTATATTTGCAACTGCAGAAAAATGAAGTATATGTTTCATTATTATAAAGACTAAATTAACAATAATTTATTTATAATAACAAAACTAAATATTTATTTGTACAAATATAAGTCACTTGGCAATAAAAGATATTGCTTACTTACTTACTAACCAACTCTCATAAATAGTGTTAGATAGCAAGCAATCCACCTAGCATTTTCAAATAGCACTGACATCAATGGCTACGTCCACATATTGACATGGCCATTGAACTAGAATTCTAGTTTTGTTCAGATGCTTAAATGACTGGGCCACTTAGAGAACTCATTAACCAGAGACAGCAATGTTCGAATTTGAAATCGATATGATAAAGCTGAATGTTTTTCTGCTTTCTTTAAGTCCTTTATCAAGCAAATGGCATACGATTTTCATATTTTCTTTGGTCCCATTTATTTGCATAACAACATTTGTGCCCACTGCTCTCAATTACAAACGCAAATCAAGAATGCCAGCTCTGCACATTGTTGCTTCATTAAAACACTGAATCGGAGACACATATGCCAGCACCTTGATGCTTTATTGTGCCACACAATCTGTAGCCAGCAACATGCACTGACATCGCCCCACGGAGAGCCACGTCGTCTGCTATCGAACACACATCGCCTATTGTCAGACCCAGAGATGCAAATTGTCTTTGACATGGGCAAGTACAAGATAATATTTCTCTCCTGCATGCACACACACACTCACACTTCGCCGCCCTTCAAGGCTGTTGCTGACAATTTCCGGTTACAAGTCGGTCGGTCTGTCGGTCGGTCGGTCGGTCGGTCGTTTGGGCCGTTTGTCTAGTCGCCTGTCAATTGTATCTTTCTCTAGCTATATCAAAAGTTCAGCTCTTTGTGACAATGCATACTTTACCTTGGTCTCAACTGTCTATTCCAAAGGCAATTAGACTTTGTTTTTGTACGACTTCAATGATTTTTTACCATTTACATGTGAATATTTATAGACAACTCATACATTTCATAAATTTTCCAACAGCTGATAGAAGTTCAATATATATTTAGGGACAAACCCCAACTTGAATTCTTCTAAATTGCCTATTGTAATTGGTAATTAAATCTAAAGTTTATTCTATAACATTTAAAACGAGAACATCTATTCCCAAAATGAGACTTTGTATATTTTTTATCAATGACACAATATCTACTTAAGCGCATTACAATTTCCAATGCATTTTTAGCAGTAATCGAAAAAGTGAATTGAAAATTTTGCAACTACACATAAAGTAAACGTTTTGCAGGGTATTGCTTAGCTAACATGAGAGCTGTAACATCTGGGTGTCTGTTTCCTTACACTCGGCTGCATATCATCAAATTTACATTGTTGCTTTGCCAAAATTGAAAAGTGTTTTTCAGCTCTTTCTGTTCGGTTCTGTGCTGGGCCCTTTTGAAATGCACATATTAATGAAGCTGGCATCTTGTTGTTTATTCATTGGAATTTTGTCGCAAAATTTTGTAATTTGATTTGTTGGTCTGCATGCCGTTGCAGAACGCACTTTGTCTATAATAAGAAACCACAGCCCCCAACTAATCAATTATTCTTCACTAAATACCAAAACAATTTCTGCGATCTGCTCGAAACGCTCTCACATGAAGTCAAGTGTAAACTCAAATGGTTCCTTTGATTAGCGGTTAACATTATATATGCACTAATTAATGTGTTGTGCCGCACAAGGGATATGTATCACAAATTATAAGTCATGCGGCAAGCATGCTGCAGCTTTGTGCGTGCCACACACCCATTCGAGAGAGAGAAAGGGCAACTGAATGGGCAGATGAGAGCAGCATGAAACTATATTCAAAGTTGCAACGATTGCCTGCAGCAAGTGCTGAAATGCACAATTGTTTGCCTTATTGTTGTTGCACGCAGATCGTATAACCAGCGTAAACAAATAAAATATAATCGCTTTGCTGTGTTTGCAGTGCATGAAACTATTTACTTTTGTTTTTATAGCTAAAGTGAAAAGCATGAGCTAATAATTATAAATATATATATATATATTTATATGCACACAAATATGCATATATTCATTTATCCTGAGTTTTAATTATGCGCGCTTTTAATGCTTTCAACAACAGTTGTTTAAAACTTATGCGCAAAAACTTGCGTTAATCAAAACTCATTTAAAATGCGTAGAAAAATATAGAATAAAACTGTATTTGAATTTCTTTGTGGCTTTAACACTTTGAACTTTGAAAATTGTTATTTTAGCATTATATTTATTTTATAAAAAAAAAAAAAAATGTCACACGAAAGATTGTTTGAAAGAGAATATTCTTTTACTAGGCCTCGGCTTTTCCTGCTTTTCTGTTACTAGTCTTTGTCGCGATTTGGCAAGAGAATTCCAAAGAAGCACCACAAAAACGCCGTTAAATAACATTGGACCAGTTCACAGAGAAATCAAGCGCGAGGGCAACCACTTCAAAAAAAAAAATCAGCCTCATCGAAATCCAAACAAATTTTTCTAATGTCTGTGCATCAGATATATAGCTCGGCTGTGTTCTATATTTACTTTGGGCATAGGCTGTGGGTGGGCGTGGCGAATTTGCGTTTGAAACATAATAATCATTGACCTTTTTATGGCTCCGGTGCGCGCTTTTTAATAAATTGTTTACTTCCTAGCCTTGTGGACTGACAGACAGACGAAGCGACCGACCGACCAACCGACCGATGGCAAAATCAATGCCCCAATAAATTGCGGCAATAACCATTGAAAATATCGTCACAATTTGGCCAGTTTTTATGCTGCTTCCTCTGCATCTTCTTCGTCTTCTTGTTTTTGGCAACGTCTGGTTTGTCGTTTGACAATTTTTGAGTGCGGAGTCCGAAGGAGAGATACAATTGAATTTCAGTGTTGGCAATTTAATTTCTTTTGTTGTCAGCGGCATAAGCATAAAGAGAGTGCTGGCACGCCTCCATTCTGGTGGCCAGGGCGGCCCACAGCGTTTGGCCAAGTGCTTTACAGCAACGATTGCTGTTGGCGTTTTGTTGACAGCAGGACAATGGCAAGGCACGCTGGGGTATCCGGCGCACACAAAATTAAACAAACAATGACAAGACAAGAACCAAAGTGAACCAAGCTGCGTAAGAAAATGGCAGCGGAGCCGGAGAACAAAATATTACATGGAGCTGACCCCAAAAAGTGATTCGTCAAAAGGCCGGGGCAAGGGTCTTGCGGCGACAAGAGACGGGTTGGCATACAAGGCGTGTCAGCAGCTGCGTTAGCGGAAGTGTAAGACACAGCAGGCGCTGCTGCAACAATGTGTATGAAACACATAATAACAATAAGAGCCGCAGCATGCCCAGCTTCAAGTAATACAAGAACAAATTTGCCCAGTAGTAGCAAAACGCAACAACAATGCGTAGGGCTGAAAGCGGGACAAGGTCATGGCTTGTTGACCAAAAATTCACTACCTACAAACAAGTGTCGTGCTCCCGCCTAGTTGCCCTAGCTGACCCACTAGCCCCGGTGGACTGGTGGCCTGGCATATCAACTGCTGCTCAGCAAGTTCTAGTTCTCATGCAATTCAGGCAAACAATGCCAACCAGCCAGCCAGCCAGCCAGCCACCCAGTCAGTCAGCCCATCAGTTGGCTAGGGCTTTGAGGGCCTTACGACAGACTGCACAAAACTGAACTTGATTTTTGGCCACAGGTTTGCACTTGCTGGATCGAAATTGGAATCGCCGATGCCGAGAAGCTACAGTCTGCTGCACACAGAGTGAATGCTGAAAATGTATCGTTCTTTGTTTAGCTTAGGGCAGAGGGCGTGGCAGCCGCCTGAAACAATTGTTGTCGTTTGTTACACTCCTGTGCACAAATGCTTGACCCAATAAGCAATGAACTACGGCCGGTCGTCTCCAAATGCTGCAAATTGCAGCATGCATTCGAATAGGAGGAATAGGAGGTGGACGAGAATCTACCGAAGAAAAAGCGTAAAACAGGCTACTTCATGGACAACAAAACAGCAATCAGGCGGCACCACGCAAAGGAGAACACCAACAATCAGTGGGGCAAAGAAACAAAGGAGTATGAATTCGTACAAGGATTATGGATTCATACAAGGAGTATGAATGTCCTGGCCGACTAAGAGATTTCCTTGACTTTATATTATTGCTTCTCTTTTTCTTCTCCTTTTCAGTTATATAACAATTTTATGAAATGACATTCAAATGATGGCCATTTCTTAGTACATTTTTCCAACTGGAGGAGATAAGCTAATACAATTACCAAATAATCAAAATGGCTACAGTTATTAAGTTAAGAAACCATAGCCAAAGTAGAAACCATTTCTGCAATATTTATGCTTGTGCAATATTTTGAAACATTTTCATGCAATATATTTACTTTTTGCTAACAATTTTTTCAATTAGCACTAAAAATATAAATGCAAAAAAGCCGAATAAATATTTTATTTTTTATATACGAAAATGTAATCCAGTTCATAAACTATTTAAATGTTAAATATCTGTTAAACTTATGCAAATAATCTTGAGCCTTTTCTCTTTGGTAACAACTTTGTTTAAAGTTATAAATGGGCGACCCCCTTTCCATAAGTAGTCCAAGATGTTGTCCACTTTTATGAAACTTATTCAAAACAACTCTTATTGGAGTATAATAAAATTGAGTTCCCTTCTAACCTCCATTAACGAGTTTCAAGTATTGATATAATCGAAGAGCACAAAGTCGGAAAAGTCACATTTGTAACACAGCTCTTCTTAAGGTTGGAGTGCATGAATGGTGACCGACTAGACAATACCCTAAGTCCCAGTATTAAATTTTATCCTATTGTTTTTCAATTATTTGAAAATTGTTGAAGGTAAAATATATATTTTATCTGGATGAGCTTTGCTATAATATATCTGACAATTTTCAAATTATGCTCAAGGGAAAAAAATGCATTCTTATTGATATTTGCAAAATGGAAGAAGAAATCTAGATTGAAAGATCGTAACTATGGTATACCAGTATTTATATGAAATTTTTAGTAATTTTCGATATCTATGCGTTCATAGGTGGACAAAAAATCTCGATCTCATATAACTTAAAGCTATCAGTAAATTGTAAAAATTGTGACAAGTCTTTTTTATACGAAAAGTAATGATGCAGTCAGACATATCCGAATGTGTCCAATAACTGATCAAACCTATCAGTTAATTGGCTAAGAGGTATACAGAGACTTTTTCATCAATTTAAGACTATCGAAGGATAAATAATCTTTTTGCTATATCTGACAAAAATTTACATCTGCTTATTATCAGTATCTGGGGGATCAAGATTTATTATAAACTTTTGAGGTTTATTAAAGTATATACATATTTAAAAGCAACCATTCAATGGGGCATTATTATAAAAATAATATGTTCAAAATAATTTGTCGAGTAGACATAGTGAGGTTTCTTGAAAGAAACTGGCAATACAAAATATTTTGTTTAAAAATAAATCTTTTTAAAATTGTTGGCGTAAATACTTATAAGCCATATTGTCGCGACTTGCCTAATGATCATAAAGTCGCAAATCGCATAGCGTTGAAGCTGTACACAGTTTCTCACACAACAATGGCGCCATTAGCATCGTTCCAAATGCAAACCCCAAAAGCAAGGCAGAAAGCCAAAAGCTTCCTTTGGCGGATGTTATGTTTCCTGGAAATTGTCGGAAATGGCGTTTTGAAGATGAAAAATTTAGGTGCCCACGCTGCGAAGTCGCGTAGTGTTGACAATGCCTACATTTATGTTATTATGTTGATGGCAGCCAGATGGCAGCCTTGCCCAGCTGTTGTTTGTATAATTTTTGGCTCAGGTAGCATGACGACAAAAACAGGAATAACAACAACTAGATCGAGCAAAAGCACAAAAATAAAAACAAAATCAGAGAAGTCTTTAAGCCAAGCGGAAATGGTTACAATGATGCGTAAGCGGCTTTAAGAGAGGCCTAATGCAATCACTGTCAATGGCAATGCGGACGCATTTGAAGTTAAGTTAAAGGGCCAAAACACTTACTTAATGGAAATTACTTGAGAGCCGTCCTCGACAAGCCACTCGTACATGGCCAACGGATAGGCACGGCCAAGAGCTGAGCAATCACGTGCCGAGAGGAAACTGCTCGAACCGGGCAGATAGATGTAAGGGGCCATGAGGAAGGCAATGGAGCCACTTCAGTGTGTCATGTCCGCTCGATTTTTGCTAAAAATCATTTAACGGCAATGTGCTAGAAATGTGAGACACTCTCCAATACACACAAACAAAAAGAGAGACAGAGTCAGAGACAGAAAGAGAGAGAGAATGCGAGAGACGCAGCAACACATGCGAAATTCTGTCAATTGATTGAGTCGGCGCCGGGACACAGAACTGTTTAAATTTTTACTTGCTCGTTGTCAGCAGCAATGTCACATGGCACGTAACATGTACGTGTGACTCTTGCTGCATGTAAGTATGTATTTATATGTATGTGTGTGTGTGAGTGTGTGTGTGTGTTTGGCAATTTGAAAATTGTTGTGTTCAATCAGAATCATTCTGCGAACGCCCAGGCAAACATGGACAGCATCAAGGACAGCATCACCGACAACAGAATCAAATCATCATCATCATCATCATCGGCAACGCCAGCTCGTCATGGAGTGCTTGAATCCAAGTGTTGGGCTGAAACAGCTCTGCCTTCTGTTTGCCAAGGTGTGTGCTTGTGTGCCGCAGGAAGTATAAGTAATCGCCGGCTATGTATATGTTAAGCGAGGGAAAAGCCTGTGCTGGACCGACCTTTGAGAAGTTTATCTGCAAACATTGTAGTAGCACCTGTGTTTATCTACACTCTTTGAGAGTCAGCTATATTAAAGTAAAAAAAATCGCTGTCTACTTAATGATTGCTCATGAAAATCGTTGAATGGAGCGACCAACTGCTCGAGTAGGCAAACTTCTGTAGATGCTAACGTTAACTCTTAGTCCATATACTATTCTAATTGCTGTCTCAACGAGGCGCCACACATATGCAAAAGCAAAAGTGTGTAGCCCACTGACCTTAATGCAAAATAAGAAAACACAATACCGACGTGCACAACAAAAGGGCAAAAACTTTACGCATAAATAAGAGAAGAGGCGGCAGCATCTCCTTGCCTCAGGTCAAAGATAATAATAATAAAAAACCGCTCAAAGATGCTGCCAACAGCAAAAAACAAAAAAACAAACCGAAATAAAAAATAAGTAAAGAAAAACAAAAGAAATCGCAAAACAAAATTTAAAGTCTTTTTTCTCAGCTTTTTTTAGTCTTTTTATTTCATATTGCGTAGAGTTGAGTGAGTTAGCGTTGGCATTTGTCAGTTGTTGGCTGTCAGCGCGCACTTCCTCCACTTGCTGCTGGTGCTTCTTTACGAAATATATATATATACATATATATATATACATATATATATGTGTTGAAATATATCTATATAAGTGTATATATTGGAGTCATTCAAGAGTACGCTCAGGCCACAACTTACTGCAACTTTTAATAAACTTGGCAACTATTTTATTTTTTTGTGCTTTAATACCCTGTAATTATATAAATGTTAGGCGAAGGGGTAGCTGTGTCTACATTAAACTTATGAAAGTCTGTTCTGCCATCAAAAAATAAGTATATTTAAGGGAATCTGAGATGTCAAAAGTTTTATCGCAGTAAACCAGTTCTAATTACTTTTTTATGCTGTTGACTTGAAAGCTTTCTTTTCAATATTCGGAATATATTTAATTCATAACAAACAAACTCTATTAATTACATTGAGAAACCAAATATAGAATAGAAATAGCTTAAGTACTAAGCTGATAGAATTACTAGGCTCTGCATAGGATTCCCTCGCATATACACACATATATATTTAACTTTACGATCAATATATATATTGTAATTTTTATGAATCACATAATGCACACATTTTCCCCACTAGTGTAGGCTATCTCCCTAACTATTTCTTTGTTGAAATTTTGCACATTTGCAATCTCGGAATCATCCGGATCGAACGACTATTTCCTATAGCTCCCATAGGATATATAGGTTTTAAGAAATGTTTTTATAGGAAAAAGTTTGTCGCTATTGAAGTCTTAGACTTGAAATTTGAAAAAAATATCCATGTATCCCACCTCCATGCAAAATGGCAAATCGCGTAAGAGTACATCTTTTACAGTTTAAGACCTAAAACATCCAAATTTGGCAATTAGGATACTGTGGACATATCCTTAAGAGCAATAAAATTATTATATATCTACGCCCCTTGTCTATCTAGTGCTTAATATAAATCCAAATGGAAAAAAAATTTATATCTTCGAAAGTTGTACAGCTAAAGCCCGAAAATTTGACAAAAGGGTCAAAAATTAGTAAATATATCAGTCTTGATCTTTTCTTAACAAATCAGAAAAAGAATAATAATATTTTTTACAGGTACAAGGGTATTTCCAAACTTCGGCTTGGTTGAAGATATCCCATTCCTCAAGTTTTTAGGTTTTCTTTTATTTTGCATGTGCTGCGAAGGTTGCCACTAAAGTTACGGAAAAAAGAATAAGCAAAACAACGAAGAGTTGAAAAAACTTTTACAACCAGTCTCAAATAAAAGCTGTTAAAAGCGGGTATTGTTTTGCAAAATACTTGACCAAGACCAGTTGAGGGCGAGTGTCAAAAGTTTGGGGTGACAAACTTCAGAGTTTTATGCATTGGTACAGTTTACTGTTACGAGTCCACCAATTGATGCAAATTTGATGGCATTTAAGTACCTTGTACAAAAATCATGGCAACGTCTTTGAGTAGCTCAAAGGCAATAATATTTGTGAAGCAGTTGAACGCTAATTATCAAAGCAACTGACGACCGCGTGCTGTGGTAATAGCTGTATCATGATTTTGTCTGCCACAACTATTATATTAGCTCAGTCGTCGCTGTGTGTACTTAGTAACTGCTACGGCATTAGCTTTACTGTCGGCTCCGACCAAAAGTTTTAAGTGGGGCGCCTGCCAGTGAAATTATGCTCAAAAGATTATTACCAGCTACATTCACACATACATCAGTGCACACAGGGCGCTTTGTTCAGTTAGAACTACACTAACTTGTACCGTGTAGTGCTGTGTTGGCCCCAACTCTTCTCATTTTAGCCTCCAGACTGCTTGCCGCAACCCTTGTAAAGTGCATCTGTGCTTTGCCAGCTTGTTGCATACATTTTGGCGCACTAATTAAAGAAAATTTGCTCGACAAACAAGAGGCAAGAGCACACACAAGCAGACGAAAGAGAAAGGCAGAGAGCGGCCAAAGAAAGATAGAAATAGAAAAAGCAAAAGCAACTACTTTGCAATTTGTTTATTTACATTTACCTTGCACGAAAATTTGCATAAATTGCATTGCAAACAATTTAAGAAAAGACTTCAAACGCTTTGCAATGCAATGCGACGCCCCAAGCCAGCAAAATATTTGTCTAGATGATTTAAATTGAGTGCAATTTGAAAGAATATTGTATTTAAATCCCTTACGTAATGTGCAACCAATTATGTATGCACAGTGCACACTTAATTTACATTTTTCTCACTGGGCGTTTAATATAAAACGTAAAATGTTGATGCTTACCTCTTTACTAAATACAAACTAATAAACAGTTGGCATTTTAGTTGAGGAAAGCAGCTTAAATATATAATCGGAAACTGAAATGAAATTCATTTTTTTGTTAATTGCGCGAATATAATCCAATGAGCATGAAATTATAGTAAGATGACAGTCTGAAGTATTACGTGCAGCATGCTTCAATACCACGTTTAGAGGATGAGTCTGAAAGGGGTCAGAAAGGACAAAAAAAAACATAAAAATGTGGTTCTCTTGCAAATAATTCACTTTCATTACATTAAAAGTAAGTTGAAAGTGAACAAAAATAAAGCTGCATAACCGCGACTTAATGAGTGCCCAAAACGTTGCTACGAGTATGCCACGCCTCACAGACCACCCACCCACGCCCCGCTCATTAAAAGTAACCAAGCTGGCGGGACCACAAACCAAAACACAACAACAAAACGGCGACCGCAACACATGAAAAGCGGACAAAAAGGCAGCGCTCCGGATGCCTCAGCCCACGTCAGAGCCATCAACGCTAATGACAAAAGCGCGCAAAGTTTGCATTTGCTTCTGTGTGGGAGGGAGGAGTGCGGGTGGAGCGAGACGGGGATGGCAGGACGGAAGTGAACATGACCACGGGGTGTGTCCAGCAGGCGAGCACAAAAATCACAAAAGAGCATAAAATTAGCGAACGATGCCGCCTCGGCTCCTCTAGCTATCTCACCCCACCCCAACCCCTGCTCTCTTTCTCTCAGTCGACTTTGTGTCGTTACTTTATTTTAAATTTGCCTCACAAAGGCTACACGGCAGAGGGTAGCGGCGCTAAATCGGGGTGGGACGAGCTAGAGAGCCCTCCCATGATGAATTCATGCCCATCATTTTGCTTGTAACAAAACTTGTGATTGTTGTTGTGGTTGTTGCTTGCTGTGGATGTGGCTAGAGTTGGGGCTTCTGCTTGCTGGTTGCCAGTTGCTGTCCTGATTTTTCACTGGCGTCCTCATCGTCGTTCTCGTTCTCGTTGTCGTTGTCGTTGTCGTCGCACTTACACAAGCTGGTCATTAGCTGCGCCTGGCAGCAAATTATTTGACTGGGCGCGGCAGCAGTAACCATATTGTTGTTGTGGCTTTCGCCACGAAGCCTCTACTACAGCCGCCACTGATGTTGTTCTTCTTGTAGGCGGTTATGATAAACATCAGCGGGCAGCACCACTGCACCAGCAAATACTAACTAAAAGGAGAGCAACAACAACAACTACAACAACAGCAACCAGACCTTGTTGGTCACTGGAGCACAAATTTTCGCGTGCGTTGCGCCATAAGTTTAATTTTTCAGTTGGGCATTGCTTTGTCGTTTTTTTGTTTTTGTTGTTGTTTTTCTTTTTTTTTGTTGTTGCTGGAGTAGGATTTCATTGAGCGTGTTGCTGAAATTTTGATGTCAAGTGCTTAAAACTGATGTTGTTATTGTTGTTGTCGAAATCATAAGGGAGCCCCAGCGAAATGGGAAAATATATATAAAATGCTCAGCCATTTTTTCCAAGAAACATGCTAAAAAATTAACGCAATTTGTATATCTCATAATGTTTGGGTGGGGTTTTTTAGAGGGCGGCAAAATTGGCCTTCGTAACCTAATGAAAATTATATAAATTATGCTGTTGTGGAATGTCGGGCAATTAATGTCAGATATTTAATTAAAAAGTATTTTTATATTAATCCATTTGAAGCGAGAGTATTTGATTTGCTTTTCTAATTTAATCATGTCTATTTATTACACATAAAATAAACTAGAGTCGAAACGAGAGTCATAGAACATACGACACTCAACAGGGAAATGGGAATCCAAAAGTCTTTTATAAGTTATTTGTGTGGATTTATAAGTAAGTAGTTATAATAGAATCATAAAAAGTGTCTACTGTTGCGCTGCCCATCAATTTATCTTCATATTTTTTCTGAATCTGCCAAACACAGTGCTTATCTTTGCATTTATGCTGTCCACTCCGGGACAGAGAAGCGTATTAGTTATAAATAACGCACATAAAATGGATAAATAAAATCTATTAGCATTCAAATGATTTATTAACATGCACTTATGCTACTTACTTATATGTTTGTTCAGACGCGGACTTTATTGAATGTTGTGTACATGTTTGCGATGCAATTTCGCATGGATGGACAAAAAGTCACATTACGTATACGCAAGGTATACGCTTAGGCAGCTAACATTAAATTATGGTAGGGCAACATTGATTGCATTGCTAAAACTTTTTTGCCTTAATAAAAATGTAAATTTTTATTATTTCAAGATTTATTATTCGAAATTTGTGTGTCCCGAAAGCGAAACTGCTGATTTGCAGGGATTATTTCGGTGCAGAGGCTGCCACCTAGCAAATAGCGCGACGGGTCTTATATCGTATAAATTTGTTATATATATATATATATATAATATATATATGTCGGAGAGGTAAGCGAATCGATGGCATTTTTATGTCGCGCTCGGCTGCCGCATGGAAGCGCTTTTATGTTTCTGTTTCAAATTTATTATCGTTGCTAACTGTTTTTATGATTCTATTTGATGATTGTTTTGGTTTGAAGGCTTAGCTTTTGGCTCGCCACCCACTTTTAAGGCGCTCCATGACAAAATCATAAATAAAACTGTCCTGTCTGTTACTGGCGGCTTTGGCTTCTACGTATTTTGTCTGCCAGGGATTATCGCTTTAAAGCGCAGCTAAAAATATCTAACTCTGGCGTTTGAATACGCGTTTTTAAAGCAGCAGCAAAACATTTAGCATTGAGACGGGCTCAACGGCACGTACTAATAAAAGCCAAAACCCTCTGGTTCAATCAATGCCACAGTAAACAAGCCCAACAGGGCGCCAAATTGACTGATGTACGCAAAGAGCTTCAATTTTCAATGCTACTTGGGCATGCCGAAAATGTAAGCTGAAAGTTGCGTGAAAGCATGATTTAATGAATTTCCCAAGCTTTCCGGCAATAAAATAATTTAATTTCGGCCTAGTCAGGCAGTCCGCAAAACGCAGACAGCGGGCTGAGGACCCGGCTGATGCTGGCTCATCATTAAAACGTCAAGAGACCAAAAAAAAAAAGAGCGCAAATCTCCGCATAATTTAATAACGTGAATGTTGGGCGTGGGGCCGCGGCATCCCTATAGGTATCCAAAGTGGTTGCGTGTCGCATAATAAAATGTCAGGCAGGAAGCCAGGCAATTGCCATGTCTCGCAGTTGGCCAAGATTACGTTCGAGGCAGCTAATCTATGAGATGTGCGGCATCTAAGCCGGCAGCTGGAATATTTCAACATTAACTCCATTAAAGTCAACATTATGAATTTTAATTTTGTGCCTATGACATAAGCTTAGTGTCACTCGAGCAAAAGACGTGCCTAACTGCCAAGCAAAAGACAGAGCCCCAGCCAGGACTTGCTGCTGCATACATTGAACTACAAAAAGTCACCATAGACCTGCAGAGTGTTGAAATGTTGGTAGAGAAAACAAAGCCACAGATTTCCAGTTGAAATGCTCAAAGTGGTGGTGGGGGAGGTGGCTCGAAGAGTGGGTCGTGGGGCGCACTCTCGATTGCTTGGGAATGTCTCGCCAATCGCCTTACAAGTGCAATGTCAATTTGTGCACAAAAGGATGATAAGGATTTATGTCAAATGCTAGCAGTGTTTGAGTTTTCTGACATTTGCCAATATTTTTACAGTTGACTGCACTTGGATCGAGTGAAAATAAAAACGCGACTGCAAATCGCGCCGCCTTAAGTGTCAGCAGAGCCGGGTAGTTTGCTTTTAAGGTGCTTAGAGCTCATCTTTGACGCAACAGTGCTTTGGCTATGCTACGCTGAAAAACTTGGCAACTTTTTCAATTGATCCAACTTTTCACTTTGGCTGCTTGACTGATTAATTTCTCGTATTAACTACAATTTACAAGCGCCACTCATTAAAGTTGCATGAACTTTTCTGAGTGAAAGCTATTAGCCAGTAATTTGTTGAAGGTCCGTTACTCCCTTCAAAACAAAATATCCTCTTGAAAGTTTTAAGCTAAAAATAATTTTGTAAAAAAATAGCAAATTGCAGCAGCAAGGGTTTTTCTGCAAATTGACCTCCCTTCTGACTTTGAGGAGCTGTAGAGATATTAATACGATTACAACATAGCTGCAATTCATATTGAAAGTCTTCTCTGAAAAGTATGCTATGCACATTTCAGTGCAATTTGTTTCAATTTGGACTTTAGAAATGACAAAAATAGTAGAATTTATATAGCATTTTATGTTATTCTTGTTTTTGACTTCTCCGAACATTACCAAATTCTTGAGAAAATGAAATTTAATCTTCGTTCATATTCGTCAGCTACCCTCTTTCGTTTAGATACAGGGTATAAAAAGAAACATACAAAAAGAGTGAGTTCAACTTTCGAGCAGCACTGTAAAAGTGCTCTTTGATGCTTAACAAGTTTTCAGTGATTGTTTTTATTATTTTTTCAATTTTGTTATTTTAGTATTTCTGCTTGCTTTTTGCGCTGCCCCACAATAGCGCTTAGACATAAGTAGATACAGCATAACGTTAACACAACCAAGTACACACACACACACACACACACACACACACACACACACACACACACAGACAGAGTCATGAGGGACACTGGTACAGCCGAGGTAATCAGTTTGCGGTGTATGATGTGGGCAGCCAGCGGGTGGTTTGGGCTACGAAGGCAGCTTCAACTTTGATAGGAATCATGCTGAGTTGTGAAACGTAAAATTGAATTTACTTTGTTGGGCCACACTCACCCTTTTTCCCCAGCAACTGACCTAACTCTTGTGGCATGGTGTTTTTTTAGCGCATTTCAGCAGTCATTGTGTGAGTAGTGCGAGGTGGGGCTGTAACTTGCTGGCTGGCCGCAGTCATAAATCATTAGGCATTTGGCATATGCAAACGGCTGGACGAGCCTCCCAGACATCAACTTCGTGCCCATCGCTGTTATCGCTAATCCCAGCATTAAATTTGGCTTTAACTTTCATTACACTGCGATATCATAGCAATTTGTGGCCATGCCTAAGTGTGCTTCCAAAATTGAGCTGTAAACGCCCACTATGTGCCACTGCCCCACTGCCTTATGGCCCGCTGCCCACTTCAGAGACGACGCCGTTGGCTGCCACAACAAAGTGAAATTTGCTGTTCATGTACATTCATTGGTTTTGCAGCAAAAGTTAATGATTTTGTTTTGGTGGCAAATTCATTGAAATTTATAACCCATGTTCTGTATTCGGTTTGCGTGCGTGTGTGTGTGTGTGTGAGCATTATTGTAAGCTGCTTAAAGTAGCCATCAACTCGTAAGTTATATTGAATTAAGTTGCTTTTGTTTTGGCATTGTCTGGTGCTATTGTATCTGCGGCTGTTGCTGTTGATGTTGCTTGCGGCATGGTCAGGTTTGTTGCCTTCTATTCGTGTTTATTTTAATGTAATTAATTTGTGCAGAGCTCCGGCAATTAGTTGTCAAACCAGTTGAGCTTAGCCAAAGATTGTGGTACACATTTCTGCCAAACGAACCAAAACTGGGTAGATGATAGCAAATTAAAGCGCAGAGAGAGAGAGAGTCAAGAATGAATGCTAATTATGCTGCTCTAGCCTTATAACACTTATATTAAATGAGTACATTACAGTTATTCTGTTAGAGTGATTTGTGAAATAGAGCATGAATTCTATCTCTATTCTATCAAGACATATATTTAAAAAAAAAAATCAAAATTAAAATAAAGTTCGTATTAAGAATTCAGGCTCAGATTAAATGTATTATATTGTTTTAGCAGAAGGTCATAGCTATCGGGCATCTATTAAATAGTTAGGTTTGGGTGTACTCAAAAAAAATTATTAATATATAAATAACATAAATGCAGTTTCTTTACAATTCATTTTCCTTTTTATACCCTGAACCCATTGAAAATGGGAAATCAGGGTATAATGGTTTTGCAACAAGTATGTAACAGGCAGAAGGAGGCGTGGTAGACCCCATTAAGTATATATATTCTTGATCAGGGCGACGAGCTGATTCGATTTGGCCCCGTCCGTCTGTCCGTATGTATGAACGCGTCGATCTAGAACATATAAGAGCTAGAGAATTGAAATTTTGCACGAAGGTCCATGTGTACAGCGCGCATATCGAGTTTGTTTTAGATATTCGATAAATTTTCCCGTTTCAATGATATCGATTTAAAACGTTATCGATATTCGGTTTTTTGAACATATCTCTCACATCTTTCAAGCAACAGTTACCAAATTTTGCGTTAAGCTTTTTGAAAAAATAAATACACTTTCTATTTTTTTATATTTTTTATACCGTCTCCACATTTTAAAAAATCATCAATCAAATGTATTCAAAAAAATAATTATCAAAGAAACAATTTAATTTTTTGTAATTTTTTAGACAAATCCGTATGTTGAGTAAAATAAAATCATTCAATGCAGAAAATGCGGTAGCAGCATAGCATTTTCTCTATACGTGTGCACATATACACTCAAATCAACTGAGCAGTAATCGGCGCGCGTACTTGTGTATGCATCTGTATATGTGTGCTTTTGTATGTGCGCGCAGAGGGTAATATGCATAGATAAAAGATGTAAGTTAGGTTGTGAAAAACATCAGCTCAGAGTTGGTTCAGGGAATCTCGTAGTCGGGCAGACCCGACTAGAGCGTTCTTACTTGTTTATTGTTTACGTTGAAATCGTTTTATTTAACCTATTTCAACATTTTCTGGGAAGAAATTGATTTTCCAAATTATTTGAGTAATTTCTTTTAAACTTTTAATAGGCACAAATAATACATATTAAATTTTATTTATTTAAATTCGTTCAATATTTTGTTATATTTTCATTTAAGAAAAAATTAATTAACAAAGTTGAATATCGCTGAGCTTAGACCGCAACTAAGCCTCTTTTACGTCCTTGAAAATTTGTATGGCTAAGCAACATATAAATCGCCAACTTATTTTGGCTTCACATTTTTTGACTATTTTCCAATATCATTTCAATTTTCAATACTCAAATTTTCTATAAATAGCTTGTTGCCCTAATCAGACAGCCAATAAGCCAATCAAGGCAAACACCAACTAATCATAGAGTTAACTTGCAAGCATTTCATATAAAGAACTCAGTGTTATCCAAATGTTAAGTGGCTTTACTGCGTCAAGCTATAAGTTATAAGTGGAAGCACGTATAATTAATACTATGCAATTCATTTCTCAATTCTTCACAACTTAAAATCAAAGTTGTGCAATTTGTTATAGTCACACGCACCAAGCCCAAAGCCGAATAATACACATGAGACGAGTGTGGGGGCTGTGTGTAACGGAAAGGGGGTGGGGGTGGTTAAAGTTAGCTGGTACGTGATCCACGCCAAAAGTTGTGCAAATAAATAGCAGTGAAATTTTATAGCACACTTGATAATTTGAGCAATAATTCAGCAGAGCTAATCACCACATAAATAATCTTAAGGACAGCGCCACAATACCCCAGCAGCAACAAATACCAATGCACAAGTGGCTCGAAATATACATGTATACATATAACTAAGAGTGCTCATACATGCAGCAGTATATACATATAAGTATAGTGAGTAAATAACACCATGCAGTGGAGAAAAACAAATACTGAGACGACGAGTTGAAGCTGAAATAGAAATGGAATTGGAAGTGAGGTAGGTATTAGAAATGCTTTTGGTATTGGACAGAGAGCGTGACGTAGACAGCGAGGACTAAGCGGCTGAACAAATAAAAGCGAACAGCATCCAAACTCATGAAATTGAGAACTCGGTCGAATGGAACGTGAGCGAAATTTTAGCTAACGAATGTTGACTTTCGCAAAGCACTAAAATCAAATAAAAACAACAGAAACAGCAAAGTCATGGCAACGGCGACAGCAACAGCTGTAAACAACAACATCGCAAGGCAGATCAAACAAAATCAACAATCATTCTGCAAAAGTTGGCAAATTGATGAAGCCAAATGGACACGAAACAGGCAACGGCCAAGTTTCGGCTCGGGCGCTCCAACTATTTCGGGCATAATAAAAATTAATAAAAATTGTTGTGCCTTTAGCCGTAAACTTGTAGCGCTTTAGCTTTTAGCATTTGGTCAGAGTAAACAAACAAATAAACTAACAACGCGCTGGCTAAGCAAGCAACAAACAAACAAGAAACCAATAAAATTAACTCGCCAGCTGCCACACAGTCACTCAGTCAGTTGGAGAAAACACAGTCGGATTGCGTATACGCCGCGTTTCCCAGCTGTAGCAGAACCCACAACACAAAATATATAATGTTTAAATTGCCGCAAAGGCCATAATTTATGCCATTTTATAGTGCACAAAACTTAAAGCATATATTTACCAGCAGCTTGAAGACACTGAGACGCCGCGGTAACTGCCTTGCTAGAACTTGAGTACTTTTTGATATTTTTCTTACGTTGTTTTTTTTATTATCAGTATTTTACAAGTATTTGAGGTAACACTTGCCCAGGTACTGGCACAATATAAATCGAATGTTATCACTTAATATTTGAGTTCACTTTTTAGTTGATTTTGATAACATGTTTTCTGAACAACGTACTGGACGTTTCTCTGGGCTAAAGCAATAGGCTTTCAATAGGTTTCTGCCACTTTCACTGCCAAACCGACCGTTAAATTCAACGTTCGCCACGCATCTACCAACTGATTTGCGTGTTACGCGTCAGATAGGCGAGGAGGCTGCACGCATTCAGATGGCTTCGGGTTTCGCCGAGGCCGAAGTAAAATTCGCCTCGTTTGCCACAGACTCGTCCGTATCTGTATAACGAAATGCGACACGAAGCCTGCAATTCGTGTGCGACTAAGAGAGACTACTTCGAAAACGTGCAAATCGAACTCAGCTAAAACCAAAAGAGAGCTGGCCACAACAACAGCTGGCTGTAGCACAGTCTGCCTTTCTGATAAGACCAGCGCCAGTATATTATCAAATAGCAAGTCGAATAACAGCACATTCTGCAATTTTGTACTGCGCAAGCGTATTGCGTACCCAAATACTGGGTACAGTTTAAAAGCCACTATTTTGCATTTAAGCTAAGCAATTAACTGTTTCACATTTGTCTAAAAAGCGAGTGTTTTATAGAAATCGCTTGAAGTTAAGTGAGATTATTTCACATTACGGCTCAGCAAATGTTTATTGGAAGCCTTATAGACAAAAAATATTTAAAACACAAATTTATTTATAGTATTAGAAAAAAATCATCGTTTTTATTATGCTTAAATCTTAAAAATAATGGGTCTGTAGAGAAAAGTTTTGTCGGCTAATAAAGGAGAGACGTTATTGATACATTTTATAGATAAAACATTCTCTTTATCCATCTCTTCCACTTCCTGCGATTTCAATCAATCTGCATTATGTTTGACTTGCCGTAAACCTCTTCTGATGTTAAACATTTCAGAGATTATATAATTTAGAAAGAACTAGCTATTAGCTTATATTATTCATCAGTTACAATAAAGATGTACGAATCGATTATGCAGGACTTAAATCAAATGTCAAACAAATTGCTTGTGTCTCTGAATTTAATATTACACACTCCCAAGCAGCTGCTCGAAACAGACACAAACCACAGATCTGCCAAATAAAAATGAGTTTGCAAAATTTCCAGGCTATATATAAAATGATATTTATGTATATAATGAGCCGAAAATGGAAGCCAAAAGCCACAACAAATTGCCACAGAGCCAAAGCAGTTGCGGATTTTGATTTAAGGTTTTGCGGTGCTGCACTTATAGCGCAATTGATATTGATATAGAGCTGGGTAAATACCCACACAAACACACACACACACACAAATATACAAAGAAAAGTCTTTTTTGGGCTGAGAAGGCAAACCTCTGGTATATGACCAAGCCATATGCGGCATTCCAATGAGATAAAAACTTGTTTACAATATAGAATCAATATATATATATATATGTATGTATTTATATATTTATAAAGTATGTGTGTGTTGGTATATCATAGCAAAGTGCACATCATGATTTTATTAAATGGACTCTGATGTATTTATTGTCCGGCAGCAACGTGACTTGTGAATTGATTTCATTAAACGTAAAAAGTTAACAAAGCTCCGCCATTGCTTCGGCAACATTTTTGGTAGAGACTCGCCATATATCGTCAAATAGATAAAATTTTTTGGATGGCACTGTCCACACAGAAGCAGCATGTGGGTGTGTGTGTGGCAATGTGGCTGTATGAGTGTATGTATTGGCTTAAGGACATCTATCGTTAGTAGCCCAGCCCAGGCGCAGCAACAGCAGGCAGCAAAGAGCAGCATCAATGACCAATCGCAACAGCAGGGCGCATCAAGCATGGAATATCAATGCGGTCAAGTGTGGTCTAACTGACCAACTGACTAACTGACTAGCTGGCTGGCTGGCTGGCTGGCTGGATGGCTGACTGGCAGGCTTTGACTTTGGGGCATTTTGCTCGCCACAAATCGGCAAATTGTGTGTGCGTGTGTGTGGCGCTTAGCCAGTATTATTTTGTACAAATAATGATGATAAGGTTGCTGATTTAACGCACATAACTCAGATTAGCAACAGGCCAGACAGGGGCCCCAATCAAGGAGTCGGCGACGGCAATTACAAATATGCGTTTTTGCCACGGGCTCAGCTGCTTAATTAAAGACACACAGCTCTGGCGTTAAACAAATTTTTTAGTGCTTGAAACGTTATTTGTCGTGGCCAACGCGTGTCAAGGGTATGAGAAAACATTTTAGACTTTGTTTTGCGTGTCCTTGCAGTGCTGAGCGCAGCGCATGCAAACAATTTATATTAAATGTGCTTTTAATTGCCGTGCAGAGCGAGAGAGAGAGAGAAAGAGACAGAGGGAGAGAGAAAGGGTCGTTGAGGTAGAGCAAAGGAGTTTTAAGGCGACTTAAAGACATTCGTCGACAGAGAAATTACACTTGACATAAGTTCTCTAGCACTCAAATTACGCGGCTAACGCGGCGTATGCGCGATTCGTGAATGCCAGCTAATTTTTATAGCTGGCAGTGGGGCTGGCGACTCTAAATGATAAATTTCTAAGTAAAACACAACTTCTTGTTTCTACAAATATGCATTTGTAAGCTCAGACTTTTGAGCTTTATTTTTCTCGAAATGCGCAGACAGGGGCAGCAGTCGCACCACCCACATCCAGTGGATGTTATTGTGTGTTGTCGTTGCTGCATTGTCAGTTGTCTCTTTTTATAAATGTTAGCGGCAAGAACCACTTACATGAGCCATTTGCATCATATTTCTGTTGTCATTTGTTGACATTTTACTTGCTTTATGTTAGGGCGGCATGCTTTCTCTAACAGTCCGTGTGTGTGTGTGTGTGTGCGCGCGTCTATGCGTGTGTGTCGGTGTGCACTTGTGCGTGTGTCATGTTTGACGTATACTTAATGTGCAGTCATTATTTTTCGAGAAACAAGCGCACAAGCAAGCTAGCCAGCCATCCAGCCAGCCAGCCAGCCAGCCAACAACAAGAAGAACAAGTGTAGCTTCTCGCAATGGCAATGGCAAAGGGCAGCAAAGCAAATAAAAACGTTTCTAGTGTATAAAGAAAATCTACCACGCCCACTTCATGTGGGCGCAGCAGGAAGTTGTGAACTGGCTGACTGACTGGCTGCCTGCCTGCCCGGCTGCCCGGTTGACCAAATAAAAATCAAGCAAACGCTGCACAGGCTGCTTCATCATTGCTAGCCATTGTGTTGGGCCAGACTCGGAGCTTGGCTAATTGTTTGGGCCCACTCCTTCGTTTCTTACCAATCAGTCGAGCAAGCACTAATTAATTATCTGGGCATATGCCACACCATATTGAAAGCTGATTTTTCGCTGATTTTTGTTTAACTTTGGCCGCTAATTAGCGCCGATTTAACGGTCGAGTCAGAACCGCAAAAAGTACTCTACGTACAGATAAATAGAAGGCTTAAGCCCGAAAAGAGTTTATTAAAACTTTAATTTGAGTAAGCTGCAAGTTGATTCATTAACTCTTTTCGTCATGAACACTCAAAAATATACATAGTAGTGAAAGTAGTTGAGGGTAGTCTACTCTCAAGAGACAAAAGCTTCAGATATTTTAAAGTGTGAAATCCTTGTGTATTCAAAATATAATTCAAATACTTAACAAGTATTTTCCCGCTGTTTGTTTTTAAGAAACATGACATGACATGACCTTTGCTGAGGTTCTTTTATGCTGGGCAAATTGAAAATTGAGTGAATCAAGGAGTTTTTTATCATTTAAATATTTATATTATCAGATACGTTTTTGAATGTAGTATTTTCTTTATTATATAATTTCATTATTGTTAAGTATTATGAACAGTATTTAAGCATTTTTGTCAAAAAAAAAATCACCAATGATCATAATTTAACAGAACCAATATAATATAAGCTTAGTTTAATCTTATACTTAAGTAGGGATGTTGCTTTTTTAATTTTTCTGTTAAAATGAGAACAGCTCTTACTGTACTCAATATGAATTTAGTATCAAAACTTTTATTATTTAAATTATCAGGCAGAAAGTAACCTTAATGTCACTTAAGAATTCAATTGTAATATCCGCTCAGCAGTGTAACTTTTTCCTTGAAGCCTCTATTCAAAAAGGGGCTAGATTGGTAGGGAGCTCACTGTAGACCGCAGCTTGGCTTATAAAATGTTCAATTTAAGCTCCGTTTTAATGTCTGTGGTACGCATATACCACGGTGCACCGTTAATTAAGCTCAATGTCTTGGCCGTGATGATTCGTTTAATATATATATTTTATAATTTAAAAACATGAATAAAACGAAAAACTAAAAAAATTGAGTGAGAGTGAAAGAACAAATGTTAGATTTATAGATATGAAGCTGTTTAGAATCTAAACTTTAGATTTATTGTATTCATAATCAAAGTATAAGAAAAGCATCGTAGACCAATCTTTCAATAATACGCATGTATTATTGTAAGTTTCGAAAAAAACGCATACATACCTTACTATAAATACAAACTAGGGGGATGGACTAACTTCGAAGTGACGAAATTTGGTAATTCCCTTGCAATTGTAAAATATATAGATATATTTTTCTGTGATTTACCAAGAAGAGATCAAGATTAAAATATTTGCCAGAATTTCGTTTCTAGGTGAGAAATGACAGAAAGTTGAGTTTTTACCTATTTGCCAGGCCTTTAAGACTCGGAAATATATGATTTTTAGTCAATCTGTAGAGGTCACAGCAGTTACCTATATGTCATATGTTTGGGGCTCTCGTAATAAAATTTTGAAGATATAGTTTACTCTGATTTGCCACGCCCCAAAGACGGTGATATATCATTTTTTCATAATTTTGTTACAAACTTCTGATCAAAATATATATACCCTTTCTGCAAGGATATAAAAAACAACACGCTGGAACACAAGCAAACTTAAAATAAAGATTGAATTTGCTCAGTCATTATTTGACGAAAACAAATATGTCATTGAATTGGATATATATGTATTAGCAATAAGTTCCTCAGTTCAATGCATCATGAGTTCTAATGAATACATATATATACATATGTGCTTATATAACTCTTATGTATTATATAGTCTTCATGCTCACTTTCAGCCAACTTTAACTGGATGTTACAATAGCAAACCGCAAATTATTTCAAGTAGAACAATTTTTGTTGACCTCATGGCACTTGATTGTTTGAATTGACACTTGAAACCACAATTGCGAAGCACTTCAATTTCAATTGCATGTGGGGCAATATTTACAATTTACAAAAAAAAGCCAACTAACTAACGGCAATAATGACAATAGTTTTTTTCTTTATTTCTTTGCGATATTTATGTTTTCAATTTAAAACGCAGCTGTGATTTAGTGAGTTTGCCAAGTCAACGCGACATTTTTGTGCTGCAATTAACTAAATGACTGGCCCGACTCTTAGCTAATTTGGCATGGCGTCAAGCAGCCAACGGCAGCGCTGCCAACTGGCGTCAGCAGAGCGCCGCCATTTTGTTTTATTTCGTACGGCTGGCGATGGCGCCGAAAAGCCGTTTGTAACAGTTAGCTTTTAATTCTTTCATTTTTTTTTGTCTTACTTTGCTTGCAACCGACAAAAAAAAAGTGCAACATTTTTTGTGGCGCCCACGATATGTATTTTTTTTTAGTTTTTTTTTTTTTTGTTATCTATTGTGTGGCAGGCGAGCGGCAAGTCGATTTATGATTATGGGAATTCGCAACGCGTCGGTTATTAAGGTCCATGTCGCTTATCTCGCCTGCCGCACATAACGCTAAATATTCGTCGTTGGGTCTTACACATTACGCAGCGCTGCACTCAAATTTCACACTTAAATAAACAACTTCCAGGCGGCTGCTGGCCTGCACCCGGGTGCGAGTTCGAGTTCTA
This sequence comes from Drosophila gaucha, assembly GCA_035045545.1. Taxonomy (NCBI): domain Eukaryota; kingdom Metazoa; phylum Arthropoda; class Insecta; order Diptera; family Drosophilidae; genus Drosophila; species Drosophila gaucha. The sequence goes on along the minus strand of JAWNOY010000176.1, from coordinate 1,896,424 downwards.
GTTTGAGCTGTAGTCCGAGTCCCGGCCTGGCTCCTGGATGCTTGGCCTACTTCTGTGTCCGCAAAACTACTAACTGGCAAACACAATACACCCTACACAACAACAACAGCAACAACAACTCGAAAGTAGAGACCGTACACACGCATAAATTGAACAATGCCCTGGACCTCCTCCAGCTCCAGCTGCTGCTGCTGCTCCTGTGCTATGGGCTGTGACACGGCACAAAATGCGGCACATGTTATAAATGGTAGTGGCGGCCAGGGTGTGGCGACGACTGGGCGTTAGGGTGTTACCATGGCTTGGGGTTAACTTGCTTAAAGTGCTTTTACTACGCTTAATTCGCATAATTAATTTTGTTAGTAAACTTTGGGCTAATACATATTTTTCCACGGCTATGCGGATGCTGCTATTGTTATTGCTGTCGTTGTTGTTGTTGTTGCAGTTGTTGCTACTGCTGCGCCAGCCCAGTCACACACACTAACACATGCTCTTTATGTGCTTGCCATTTTATGTTTATTCATTGAATTTATGCCATTATCGTTGCCTACTTTGCGGCGCCCCCAGCCAAGCTGCTGTCATACATATATGCAGGCGCGAGCATGTCAGCGCGTCTGGATGTGTGAGCATGTGTGTGTGTGTGTGTGAGTGAGCTTTGCCCGGCAGGCCAGGTAATTGCAGTCGTGTTTTGCAATCATAGCCGTGCACAGTTTGCCAGGCACTTTATGTTCAATACGCACACACACACACACAGCTCACATGTCTGTAAGTTTGTGTGCATGTGTTGGTTGCAGCCACCGACATAATGGCGGGTGGTAAGCGTTTATTTACTTTATTACTGCATATTTGCATGCAGGCCGAAATGTGCGTGGTTTATTTATGCCAATGCGTGTGTGCGAGTGTGCTTATGCTTGCCTGCTGCTAGGCAGCTGGAAATTGTCTGTTAACTGCTATTGCTTGGTAAACTATGTGTGTGTGTGTGTGTGTTACCAGTTGACCAACACTTAACTGCACCGCCTGCTGCTCACTGCAGTCTGCAGCCATTACTTGACCATTTGCTGGCTACTTCAACTGCTTACCCATTATCAGCCAGCCGCAGCCCAAATGCATTCTGTTGGCTTCCATTTAGCACCGGCTGTGTGCAAACGTTAGCTGATTGACAACGGCCAAGAAGCATTTGCATAAAGACACTTTAAGCATAGTTTCAAACACAACGGACTTATAGACAATGCATGGCAATCTCTTGAGTAAGTCTAACCATTGATCAGGAGAGTAGCTACTGACAAATCTAAGCAATTCATAAGTTGATTCATAAGTCGAACATGAAACTAAAATTTGTACTATTCACATTAAAGTAATGCAGCTTAAAATTCGCAATAAATTCAAAATGTGACCCACTTAACTGAATTTTCTAAATCATTTTATGCAATCATACAACCACGCGCCCACTTGTGAAAATGTCACAGACCACAGTGGATATATAGAAACAAATTGCTAAACAAATCATTTAGTAACCTAATTAATTGGCAGGTAGCTGGGTAAAAAGCATTTAATTTATTCATGGCCCCGGAACACTCGAACTGCAAAATACCAAACCCAACATACATAATTAGCGCATAAATTAGACTCCACTTGCACACACACACACACACACACACAGAAACATTCGCTAACTCATTTATGTGCAATGGAATAAATCAAGTTTAACGAAATTGAAGTCCTGCCTACTTTACAACAGATTCAAATATATATATATATATATATGTATATAAATTGATAAACATATATTATGAAAATCACGCCAAATTAATCAATTTTTGGCATGACAAATGCAAATTTAATAGTGAGTTTGACTGAAAGAAAAATGTTATGTGCACGTGGCGTATACTTGATATAGTATAATATTAACGCTTTAAGTGTCAACAGTTGGAGTTACATAAAATTGAACAAAATCGAGCACTTACCGGGATATATTTTTAATTAAAGTTCATTTTTAAATAATTTTCAAATTGGTCGCTGGCGCTGACGGGCAGACACGCATCTACTCTGGCAATCGCAAGTTGCGGCCGTTGCAATTAATAATAGAGCTGGCCAAATCCGCAAATAAAGTGTAAAGTGAGGTGAAAACCGACCGACTGATGCGAAACACAATAAAAATGGCTTCTGCTTGGGTAATTTTTTAATTAAATTGCATTAAAATATACAACTATAAAACGCAGCCATTATATACATATGTACAATGCATTTACGCAAGTAAACATGTGTAAACTATATATACACATACCTATATATATTTATATTCTTGAACAAGAATTTTTTAATTAAAGCCCCACAGCCGACAGTTGACAAAGGCATATAAGAGCATTGTGCAGGATATAAAATATTTAAAAATTTATGGCTTTAATAATTAATGAACGGATTATACCTGAATTATGCACATCAAAGGCTTTGCTCAAACTGTAACACCAAACTGTTCCCAGCCATCTCATGCTGCTGCCCACACTCAAAAGTTTCCAAGTGTCTGGCGGGTCGAGAGAGAGACGAAATTGTCTTACTAATTGCCAGTTGGCTGTCACATTTAGCTGGATTTACATGGGCATACATTTGACATTATTATTTGAAGTTGCCCGTTGGCAGCTAAGCCACTGTCACAGGCACAGCCACGCCTACTAATTTAGCTGCACTCCAAGTTAGAAGTGGACGTGTGCGTTTTATTAATCATTTGCTTTAAGCCCGGAGCTTATGCAAATTAGCGCACAGGCATTAAATGCACGCAAATTTGTGCAACTCCTTTACCCATTGCTGATATTTAGGACCTCAACCTCAAAGTCGTTTATCAGAGCAGCTGCAGGAGCAGCAACACAAGCCCAAGCTAGTGAAACAACAGGCCAAGTGCCTAAATAACACAATACATACTTATGTGCGTGCAGATATAGCCTGATTCCTCAAATAGTGTACAACAACTCCTCCAATTACTGCTATATTCATTCTATGCAGACATAGATCCTTTTGGTGCAAATTAATCTTATAGAAATAAGCTGAATGCATAGTTTAGTTGCCCACAAATCATTTCAGTTGGAAAATCTATCGTATGCTATTTGATATTTCTTCATCAATTTATGCTGTTCAATTTAGCTAGGAAATTGTTCGCAAGACTTAAAGCTCTTAAGCCGATCCGACTGACCAATTGCAAGTAAAGCTGATTTTGAAATATTGTATCTGCCTAAAAGTATGAAGCACTTTGCGAATTGTTCACTAAAACTTTGGCAAGCAACTAAATTAACACTAATTACAACATAATAACTATAAAATCGCAAAGACAAGTGGTCCAAGGACTGAACAGCTCATTGCCGGGCACTTGGCACTCAACAGTCAGCCAGGCCGTGAAACCGGGAGGCTACAGAGTCGAGCAGCTAAGTCAAGTTCTTGGCTGGCCGACTGGCCGCCCAGGGCGCAACAACTACAACAACAAGCAGCACAAAGGCAAGCACACAGCACAGCGAGTGCAAAACATGATTAAGAGTGAAATATTTATTTGCAGCACTTGCAGGCGCGCCACGGCAGCGCCAACAATTAGAAGCGAACTAGCAACACAGAAGCAGCAAAACTCAACCCCCTCAAGCCCAGCCGCGACCCACAGCCATGCTCCACTCAAGCCTGGAGGCAGTGGCAACGGCAACACGGCTTAAACATGTAAATGGCTGCGCTATGGCCACGGGGCAAGAGGGAGCGATGATTTAATGGCTGCTAACACGCAAAAGGAGAACGCGAAACTGCAACAAGTGCAGCGTGTTGCAAGAAACAGACAAGAAAGATGATGAAGAAGGAGGTTGTAAGTTTAAAGCTTAATTTAATTAGATTATGAGTAGTTGCTGATTATCAATTTGTGTATAAAAATGACCATACAGAATGTGACATAACGCTAGATGCAATGACCGTGCTTAATACTCCTCCTCCTCGTCGAAACCATAGCCGTAATCATCGTCGTCCTCGCCAACTCCCTGGTTTAGCATATCCTGCAGAGTAGCCTCTGGCTCCGCCTCTGGTTCGGCTTCAACTTCATCTGCCTCGACATCTTCGTCCACCTCGTCTAAAACAGAAGATATAAGAATTTAATAATATTTCAGCAATACATGTTCAGCCTCAAGCTCACCTGTTTCCAGGGCAATCTCTGGCTTGGTCTCCAGCTGCTCCTCTGGCTGACTGACGGGCAGACCTGCCTCCAGTTTGACGCGCTTTCGACTGGGCCCTGGAATATCATAATTTGGTTTACCGCGGCTCTGCTTACTGGTAACCGGACCCTCCTCCACAATCACGGGCGTCTGTTCTAGCTCGTCCAACGTCTTGGGCTTGGGGCACTCGGCCGATGCCTCACCCTCGCTCGCAAATGACCCCATGCCTTCGGTTAGAGTTTTCAAAATGTCGTAATTGATCTTAGTAGAGATCTTCTTCTCCTGCAGCATCTTCTCAATTGCTTCGCCAGCAGTAGATGATGGTCCAATGACTTTCTTGCGCGGCTTTCGCTTCTTCTTCTCGGGCTTGCCCTCCTCCCGCTCCTTGGCCATTCGCTCCTCACGTTCCTTTTGCTCGCGCAAAAACTCGGCGTTTAAATTCTTCCACATGCTGAGCTTAGTGTCCGCCTCCTGCTCTGTCAGCACATACTGATCCAGCTCCTCGTCGTTCAAGTCGTCAATAAATAATTCCGTATCCATCGGCTGCTTGGCCCGCTCTACATCCTCCAGTTCACTTTCGGTTACACGGCAAATGGCCTCGATGTCGGGTCGGAGGCCCTCGATTACAGCGTTGGTCGTCACGGACTGAGGCTTCGTGTCCACGTCCGTATCCGAGTCCGTATTATTTGCTATGAACTCTTTGATAGCCTCGGCATTGGATGCCTCAATGAATTGCCTAGACTCTTCCATTTCTAGTTCTTTTTCGGATTTCTGCGTCAATTTGCTTGACTGTGCAGACTCCTCCTTCTTGCCCTTGGTCACTTTTCGCAGCATGCTCTCTGTATATTTGCCAATATCCTTTTCCAAATGCGCATCTATCTCCTTTTGCAGCTCCGTCAACTCATGCACGCCCATCTATGATATGACAAACGATTAGTTGAAGCATATAATATTGATAAAAAGAAAATGCATTCACATTTTGTATGAGCTCACGATCTTTAATACGCGCCGCTTTAAACGAGGGCGGGTCCTGCTCACGCTCCAGATCGACGGTCATAAACTCCTCTAGCGTGAGGCCACCAGACGGTGTCTCGGCGAACTCGGACAGGCGCTTGCGCAGCGTGGACTCGTGTATTTTGACCACACCGATGACATCTGTAAGCGTCCGACTGAACTCGTGCATGCGAGCGGCAATCAAGAGCGCGGCTCCGCAGAGTCCAGTGGGTCGACGTCCCGAGTGCATGCAGTCCTTCTTCATGCGCTGCACAATGCGCAGCGCTGTCATGGACACTTCGTGGGTCTTGGGGCCCAGTTGCAGTCGATTGGCGAAGCGCATAATGTATAGACATGGATCTGTAAAGGCGGTTAAGTGATGCAATAAGGAACTTGTCAATTAAGTGTACAACAACAAAAACAACAACAGCAACAAGTTTTTTCTTTTTTTTCTGTCTGCCGAACGTCATGGCCAACACAAGTTGATAACATTCCGTAGCAGAAGAACTTGTTCAGCGACCTTCAAAGCGGCTCTAAGCAATGAAATCGAAAATAGCCAATAACCGGCCAAGCGACAGCCGAAAAACAAACTTGAACCCGAGCGCCAAGACAGTATATGTATTTATTATTATTTTTTTTCTTAATTCATTCAACTTTTACAAGACGCTGACATTGAGCGCAGTCACGAAAGAGAGCACAGCCTGAGAGAGCGTGAGAGAGTCAAAAAATGAGAGAGAGAGAGAGACGGAGCGAGAGAGTCGATACGAATTGAATAGCATGCGATAGATTTTAAAGCCGCTCAAAAGCATTGCGCATACGTCACGTTGCCCAAAAGATTTGTTGCTTAAGTTAGCTCATTTGGTCACTCGTGTTTGCTTATTAAACCGGTAATTAGTTCTACTTGGGATGGAAAATGGGTGACAAAGGTAACGTTAAGTAATTAGTATTTGACCAAAAGCCGAAACCGCAACAAACATAGTTAACAAATAAACTGGAAAAATCGAAAAGATGTGCGAAAAGAGTGCGAAGAGCACAAACATGAACACCAAATATCAAATACAAAATACTAAATAAACAATGGACCCCAGCTAAACAACCTTGCAGTCGACTGCGCCAAGCGAGACGGTGCTAATATTTGACGAGCGTGTGATTGGAGCAACTGCGGGACGCAACGCTTGGGGTCCAATTGACCGTCAATCTGCAGCTTCAAATTTGCATTTAACGACACGAATATGGAGCTGCCAAAAAGAGTGAGAGAGCGAGAGAGAGAGAGAGAGAGTAGCCACATTAGCTCACTGAGCTGGCCCTTAAGCCTTGTTTAAGCAACAGCTTGACACACTGAGGCAGCTGCTAAACGTCGACGGCAATTACAAGCACAACAGGCAACCCTTTGACCGCGGCGCTTATCAGAGAGACCGGCGAGAGTGCTTGAAAAAATATTTATTAAACCCTAATGAATGCGCATATTTGAGGCGACCCGCCCGCCCCCGCCTAAGTTCAAGCCGCCCACTCATGCGACTGTCGAGTGGTGCCACTTGAAAAATGATGCCGTTGTCGCTGCTCTCTGCTCTTCCGCTCGACTGCCGACTGCATTGACCCTTCTGTGCAGCACCAGCAGCAGACCCACTCAACCAGCAGCAGCTGTTGCAGTAGCTGGCCCCCGCTGCGGAGGCCATGATGTCTACTGCTGCTGCTGCTAATGGTTTCTTAATGTTTCCCTGTCCGCCGACGACAGCGCTCATTGCAGGAGCTGGCGAAATTATTATTATTTAAACTTTATTTTTGCGTTTGTCATGACAGCAATTATCGTTTTTGGGCGTGTTGCGCAACACCCCCACCACCCCTTGGGTGGCCACCCTTCCTTCACCCTGGCTGCGAACACTTTGTTGCCCTTGCAAAACGCCAGCAATTTGGGCAAGCACTATCCAAGGCGCAATTAACTCAACGCGGCGGCCTAATTGCTATTTAATTTAGCCACGATTAATTATTAACTAGCATTTCGCTGCTCTTGGCTTAAATATTTAGCTATAGCCGAACCCAGCAACCTTCGCTATCTGCATTCTGTCTCAATCAATTAACAACAAATTAAGCTTTATAGATTATGTAAAAACTCGAATATCGAGGAGAATATCTATTAAGTAACCCTATTAAATATACCCTTCTAAAAACTATAAACATAATACGAATACTGAAATTATGCGCTAGCGATCTTTCCCAACGATAGGAGATGGAAAACTAAGCAAGAATTAAAAAAAAAAACAGAGATATAAACTGATGATAATCTTTATGATTTAAAGACATTTTATAGCTATTATACAATTTGGTGTACATCTGAAGCGTACATTAAAAGCTATTTTAAATGCCTAATATATTTTTAAAAAAAACATATATACCCCATTAAGTTATATTTACTGCAACTCAACGTGTTTTCAAATTTTATAAATCAAATTAACGCTTTTCAAAGCTGGTCATAAAAATCAATTGAAATAGTAAACAATATTTTATTCACACTCTACAAATAATTAGAAACAAAATCCCTAAACGAAATAAACACGAATATCGCATGCGATAAATGCATGCAGCCCATGCGTCTCGTCTCTCAGCGCAAACAGAGACAAGCAAGCCACGCTCAGATTCGAAATACCTGAGAAACACCTGAGCGACGACACGTCGATCGTCAAGAAGCTGCTTCGTGGCTGTCACCGTGGCTCATTACGAATTCGTTCGTTGACTCGCGAACAACCAACAACAGCAGCAGCAGTAGCAGCAGCAGCAACAAAAGCGATCGACGCGCATGCGCAAAAAACACATGTAATATATATATATATTAAATTGTTTTTGTTTTTTGTATAGTTTATTGTGCTTAGAAATTGTTGACTAAATATAATTAATTGCAAAGCGCGCGTTCTTCTGTTGACATTTTAATTTATGTGCAATTGAGTTGAGTGCCGGCAAAGTGCGTGCACAAAAAAATGTATTTACACACACACACATATACATAAGTATATGGAAAGATATATGTATTTAGTAAAACTGTTTCTAAAGGCAACAAAAAAGTTCTCCTCGCAGTGCAATTAACAAAACCAAACAAATAAATACAAAAAATCAAGTGTTTAATTATAATTTTGCCGGCTGTATCTTAAAATAATTATCTCGCAGCGCTCTCTCTCACTCTCTCTCCGTCTCTCTCTGTCTTTCTCTCTGACTGTGGCTGACAATTTTTCCGTCATGCCTGTTGACACACATTATTAATATTAATGTGTCTAGATTTTATTATGACGTCAATATAACAACGAAGCAGTTGACCGAGTAAAGAATCCACATTATAAAAACAAAACAAAGTGTTTTCAAAGCTCCGACTAAAACTAAAGTGAAAGAAAGTGCAAAAAACTTGTGTTTAAACAGTATACTAAATGAGTATTCAGTTAATATAAGCTGTTTGCCAAAGCTAACAAATTAAAGTTCAAGTTTTGCACCAAGTCTTACGAGTCGATCAGAATGTTAACTTAATGTGTTTAATGTGATCTAGCATATTTTTGACAAACTCATTGATTGCTCATTGTGAGTCCACTCCGACCCTAATGAACTATTACTTGTGCTGTCTCAATCCATCTAATATATTTTTCACGGACTCATGCAAATAAAGTTAATTTCACAAAAAATACTAATTCTAAAGCATGCTAATCTAATCTTATAGGAACTATCCGGCATTGCCTGGCTCAGATTTCAAAGTGTGCATAAGAGATGTTGCATAGACATTTCGTTTTTTTAGGAATAGGAATTCAGTGTATTATTTTTAGTAAAATTGTGTATATTAGTAGTCTTAGCAAAATAATGTTTTAGCCAAAAGAAATCCCAGCCCTGTTGATTTCACTGTTCGCCTGTCCGTCCGTTCGTCGCTGTCAAACTCATGCAGATCAGATTGTTTCAAATCATCGATAACTATTTCATATTTCTGCGAAATCGATTAAAATCTATATACGAATTTCAGTTATTTGCGCTAATCTCGCACGTTTTCAGATCTAGAATACAAATGTTTCATTTGATTTCATGCATAGTATATACAAATGAGAATTAAGTAATTTCTTCAATACTGCTCAATCAATACTGCCATCGATGTTTACATTTTTATCTATTATACATGTGCATGTGTTTGTGTATGTATGTTTATACATATATAAGCTAGCTATTTTAAATAGCAGCTTGGCACGGAATTCAGCGTATCTTGTTTTAGTTTAAACTATATTATAATTCCTGTTGCTCGATTTGACGATTGAATTTTAAAGTTTTAACTTCTAAGTTCAATGTCTTCTTTATCTTCTCTTGTCACTTGGACAAATTCCTTTAAATATGTAGTTATATAAGAAGAAATTATACTATAACTTAAGTATAAAGTAGAAAAAACTAATGCTCATATAATTTTCCATATATATGTTTAGCTATAAAGCATTTGGGAACAAGGTATTGTCTTTTTTATACTTCTATATAACTTATTTCATGCTTTTTCCCAACTTATTAAAGTCTTGCCAATTTTTGTGCTTGCCTCGCCGTATAATAATTTACGCTAAGCTGTAATTTACAATATTTAATTATGACTAATTTGTTAAGGTGTTTTTGTCGATTGTAGTTTTAGGCACGGAAATTGCGAAGAAGCCGCTTGAAACGCGCATAGATCAGACAGCGCATCTACTCAGATTGACAAACAATTCCATTCAGTTTGAGATCGTAGCCTCACCACCAACAACAACAGCGAATGCAAATTGCCCCACCCGTTGTTAAAACCACTGAAAAAACAAAACGCAAAAAAAAACCTAAATAAAACTCTCTTTATTCTCGTTTGCGAATAGCTCATTGAAATTCCGCACGAGAAGCGCGCACAACTTGAGCCATGAATATTTAAATATTAAATAATACAAAAATAGAAGAAAAATAAAAAAACATTTTCAGACAGCCCAAAAAACCTGATGACAATTCAATGTGGCCATAGAATATCGAAGCGATTGGGCAAAGAAAAACTGGTTTTAGCACCAATAGAATATATATTATATACGTATGTATACAGCGACTGTCACACGAAGAATAAACCCAAATTTGTACGAATCATTTCATCTCGATAAAGAACTTAAGTAAAGCTCACTGTGTAGGGGGATTTTTGGGCCCATTGCGAAACACTTTTGAAAGACTTCAACAAAAGCAGACAAGAAAAAAATGTTAAGTCGGCAAGTCATTAGACAAAATGCAGCATGACTTTCCAAAAAAAAAAAAAAAAAAAAAAAAACAAAATTGGATATATACATATGTACATGCATGTAATTGCATATAAAGAAATATTAAAAGCGAGTAGATTGTTGTAGATGTTAAGAAAAAATAACGAAACAAAACAAAAATAAAAACTGCACACTAATGTCTATAAAATTATCTGCAAATCAAAGCGTCTAAACCGCAAGGCCCAACCAGCCGACACCTGACTGCCTGACTGTCTGACAGACTGACTGATTGCGAAACCACCTAAGGGCACTCGAAACGAGGCATAAAGTAATTTGACAACACCTTCGAGATACACCTCAGATTCAGGCGTCAAAGAAATACTAAGCAAAAATAACTAAAGATGAGCTAAGATCATATTGTATTAACGAAGCAGCAGATACTCTGAAAAGCTCTTAAAGACTTCAGCTATTACATTTATATACTCACATAACTAGAGGGCACAAGAGAAGATGTCCCTGACCCTGATCTTACACGGCAATAATCACTCAGTTATTACAAGTTTCGCTATTCCAAATCGAATCGAAGAGCTCTCTAGCTTTGTTTTTGCTTTTAAATATTAAAATATGTTAGCTAAGGGGTCTACGAGAGTTAGTAAAGATTTTCGTTCTATTTAAAAAAAAAATATTTTTATAAAAGATTTCTGATCTTTGAATAAGTTCACGTAGTCTTTACAAAATTTCGTATATGTGAACATATGAAAAGGGAATTAAATAGTTGAAACTTAAATCTAATATGAAAACTTAAAAAGTTCTTAGATCTAAAAAAGATTTCGCCAGGGTATACGAAAACAGCAACAAATATAAACGACTTTGTTGCTGTTGTGTCCTACAGACCCTAAAGCGATCTGACAAGCTCTCATTAATTAAAGCGCAAAATCGTCAAATCAACAGCCACGTGAGCGAATGGCTGTTCACCTGTGGCTCAGGTGATGATGGCTTTAGATTTAAGGCCAAGCACTTTGCATTTATGGCTAATATCTGATTTTGTCAAGTAATTCGAATCGCTGTTCTCTATTTTAATTTGCCAATCAGCGAATGCGTTGCAATTGCAAAATATTACTGAAACATCAAAATGCAATAAGATATATTTACTTCAAGTAACACGTAAAACAAAAAAGCAAAAAAGCAAAGCTAAAATGAGACGGAAAAAAGACAAGACCAACTCAGCAGCTCAACTAAACCACAAGAAAAGACAACTCTTCACTTTTTTCTTAGCTTTTTATGCATACACACATACATATACATATATGTATATACTTAGCTGTTGTCTTTGCTTTTTCTTTTGTTTTGCATTGTGCGCGTGTAATGAGGAAATAAAAATCGAAAGTGTTACGCGGGCGTTGTTTTTGGGGTCTCTTTGGGGTCTTGGTCTGTCTGTCTGTCTGTCTGTCTGTCGGTTGTGGTCTGACCCGACTTGGTCAAAGTGGGTCGACATTTGCAATTAAAGAGGCAATGAAAAAATGTAATGAAAACAGCGCGCCCGAAGCAAAGTCAACCAACAAAATACATAAATTAAGAAAAAAGGGCGCGCAAAAGTTAATGCAAGCGCAAATTTTAAATGCGCTTACAAACTGCAGAAGCCAAGACGGAACTTAAAAGTAAACTAACGCACGATGTGAAATTTACATAAACAATGAGCGAAGCAAATCAAAAGCGCAAAAACAAGAAAGAACAACGAGAATAAATACCTTAATATACAAATTCTTTCAAAAAGTTTAGCTTATATTAATATTCTCTTTAACAATTTGGATTATTTGCTATAAAATTTGGTAAATTTGATATTATTCTAACAGGAACTCAGTGAAATACTTTTGAAAGTAAACTTCAGAAGATAAAAAACTCTTATATTCCTTTATTTCCAAGCAAGATATCTTAAAATATATCATAAGACAACAACACTTGTCACTCGTAAAAGAAATAAGACTTAAGATATGTTAAACGATATTACAAAACACAAATGTTTTTCATACAAAAACTCATTTTATTCCGTAATTGCATGATTGAATAAGATACTGATGTGATCCATATTCCATATAATATATGTATAGATGAAAGATAATATATAATATGCATGGAAACAGACGAACAGAATTAGGTTTATATATTTATATCAATACAAATTGAGATCTTAATCTCCGATTCGATACCTCTGCTCTCTGCATATTTCGTCTACAAACTATATATACCCTATATACTATACTATAAGCCTACATCTGATGAACACTAAACGTGACTTGGCTGTCGAATACCGTGAAATGCATTTAGCTTTAATTGCAAGTATTTCTGGCATACGCATATATGTATATAATACATATAATATACATAGATATATATGGGTAGATGCATTCTTATGGAGCAGAGCTACATATGGCACACACAGCTTTATATAGATACTTAGATATACATAACAAAATAACTAATCTGATGCCCTTTAATTGATTGTTGTGCACTGTGAGCCGATTCCATTTTATATCGTAAGAGAGATCAGCTATATATATAAGATATATTTGGCTGGTGTCCCGGAAACAATCGAATGCCAAATTTCATGGGCTTCCATCAAGTTATTTGTTAGATCTGAGCAAGGGGGCGTTGTGGCGCGTTGATTGTTAAGCACCGCACCCCCGCATACTCTGCTGACAGCTAGCGTGTTGAACAGATCATCAGTGGCATGACACCACATAATTTGTTGACCAGTATGTATGTATGTACAGTTGTGTTCAGAAAAATAGGAACGCGCATTCATGTACCAGTAAAAGAACTTTTTCGACAAAAGTCTGACTTTGAAATTGAAGAGGTGTTTACAGTTTTTGAAGAGTGGAATGTCAACAACTAAATAGCGTAAAAATCCCGTTAGTTTTGCATTCCATTTTTTTTTTATAGATGATTTTAGACATATGGACCGAAAATTGGTTGTTCATTAAAATAGGAATTTTGACTTTTTTGTGTAAAAAAAAATTTTAAAAAATTAATTAAGAAATTTTAATTATTGTCATTAGTTAGTGTTATTTATAGAAGAATTAAAAAAACCAAAATATGTTTGAAAAAGTAAAAAATCTTAATTTTTAAGGGGTTGACGCTATTATTGGTCGGTGGAGATGGGAACTGCAATGGATTGCCTATAAAATAAGTGCTAGGCATATAGAAAATCAAAAATATAGTTTGTTGATCCACTACAATGGTATAAAACGTTATTTATTATAAAAGGAAATCTGAAAATTGAGGTGCTACACGAAAAACGACGCCAATAGACGATATACCCATTTTGCGCCATTGTGAAAAAACCCGTTAGAATCATAAAAATGTATAAAAAAATATTTAAATCAGTCTGTTTATACAGTCATAGTTCGTCTTCAACTGATCGAACAAAATTTCAATGCCAAAAGTACCAGGAAATGGATCATATGGGCCTAGACGCATGACTTAAATTTGCAAAGCCCCATGTGGACTTACTGGGTAAGCAGTGAAGCAACAAATTTTTGACGGATAAGTCCAAAATCATACTTTTTTTGGTGGATCAGGCTCCACAAAGTAGATTCGGCCCCAATAAATATCGGGGACAACCCACAGTCCACCCATTAGACAGTTTTCCACGGTGGACTGAGTATCATGATATGGGCCTGGTTTTTCTCCAAGTGGGTATGGCCTATATATGACCTGGATGGCTACGTAGACAAAGCTGTGTTTCTAAATAGATTAAAGAAAACATCCTGCTATCATATGAAGCTTGAAAAATTCCATTAAAATGGATATTCCAGAAGGATAATGATCCAAAGGTTACCTGCAAGCCACCAAAGGCTTAGTTTGCATCCGAGAATATAATTTTGTGCTATAGCTATCTCAGTACCCGAACATGAATCTATATAAAAACTTATGAGGATTTGTTAAAAGACATCTAGGAACTGGAAATCCCGCAAAAAATGACCAACTTTGGCAGCCTGTTCGAAATGGAACACCCAAATCCTTTTGAAGCGTGGTCAGGATCTTTCCGAATCCATGGTACACGGGGGCTTAGCAGTTTAAACCAATTAGGGTCTCAAAACAAAATCTTAGGACATAACAAATAAAAAGTAGTAGTTTAAGTTAATTTTGATTTAATTTTTTTGAATTATTTAAACTTTTTAGTAGGCATTCCTATTTTAATGAACAGCCGAATATTCGAACAATTTTTTCTTTAAGTCCTGGTGGGCAAATAAAAAAATTTTTTTAGCTAAAGTTGTTTTAAATAGTTTAAAATATATGTAAAGATTCTTGTTTTCCTTATTTCATGTCGATATTTTGTATTAATCATTAGATATTTGACCAATTGCATGAAACTCAACCGCGTTCCTATTATTTTGAACACAATTGTACATACACATGTATGTATGTATATGTGTCGTGTTTTGTTTTGGTTACGGACTTCGCATTGCTGCCAATTAAAAGTAGCTGCTTGCATAATTTACGTAGGCATCCCAAAGCATTGCGACGACAGGTGCGACAGGTGGATTCTGCCTGAGAAATGAAAGCAAATGCGGGGAGACCGCATTACATGAGAGAGCAGAAGAGCGACCCGAAAAGTAAAATCAGAAAAATGCCAAGGCCGAGCCAATCTCAATGACTTCCTGTAGCTAATCCAACAGCTTAAAATGCGTGTGGAAATGTACGTGAAAATGGCAAGTGGAAGTGGAAGTGGAAGTGAAAGTGTAAATCGAGATTTGGGGTTACAGAAATAGGCAGTATTAGACTGAGAAAGAGAGAGAGAGAGTGAGAGGGAGTAGAGAGAGTCTGTGTGTTTGTGCAAGTTCAGTGACTGCAATATCATATTATATAACCTCAAGCTTTTCCTTTTGATCAATTGCAGTGTTAGAGTCGGGAACAGCCAGAGTGCGTTTGAAAACATGCCAAATGGGGGTGAGATATTGCTGAAAAGATGATCGAGGCGTTTGCAAACCATCTGAGCAGTCATCTGGGACGTCATCTATTTTATTGGGCGATCGATACGAGGGCGCCAAGTGGCGTCAACGGCGCCAGTCACGGCCTCAACCTGCGTCTCTCCGAGCTAATTAACAAATTTCACGGTCCCCTCGAACGGGGCGTGCAGGTGCTGGATCACCTGCTAACGCTCGAAGAGGACGACTTTGCCGGCCATTGGGGCAGCGCCTATGCGCACAACTATGAGCCGGAGTACGCGGCACGCGTCCCGGAAAACGAGGAACTGCCGCCGCCCGAACCACAACAACAGCAACAACAACAGCAACAGCGCCAGCGGAACAGTAAGTATATTGAACATATGGGAGAAAATTGTAGGAAAAGCTGCCGAATTGAAATTTCATTTACGCAAAGGTCAACAACATTTTTTGTTGCTTATTTTTTGGCCCAGACGACGGCACAAAAGCAAAAACTAGTTTTATAGCGTGTGCGTGTGTGTTCAATTTGTAAAGATCTCTTGTCTGTGCGTGCGTGTGTGTGAGTGTGTGCGTGAGTGATTTTTAGTGTGCTAAGAAATCAAGAAACCTTCAGCAAAGGCAGCAGCGATGACCAAACAGGCAACCAAATCGATTTCAAGTTCAAATTTTTGGTGGTCATATTAAATATGCGAAGCCAAGCCATAATCAATGGCTGTACACACAAAATATAAGTCAAGTTTAAAAGCTTAAAGCATAGACTAATATGTACATGATGCTGTCTCTGCTGCTGCACAAGGCTGTGGTAATATTTAAGGCTCACGTACGCATTGACGATTTTTTATGTGGCAGAAGCTAGTGTGCGAGTGCGCGCTCGGCGTTTCAAATTGGCATGACGGAAATATATATTTACCGCGACCATGATATAATCAATGAATTACGGGCCAAAGCGATTGCGAAACTGACGTAAATCCAAAGTAAATTGAAATTCAGCTTATTCAAATTCGAAACACGCGCTAATGCAGATAACAAAAGGCTAAGTGCTATGACACGCCAACCAGATGCATCGCTGTTGTGGATGTTGTGTGTGGATCGCATATCGCCTGACCGCCACTATTGCCGTCTATCGATTTCTTCATCTGTCGACTGCTACAAGTTCTTTCAAGCCGATATACGCAAATTTGTGTAATTTTTAAAATGGCATTACAAATGTCGCCAGTTAATTGAAATTAAATTGAATGCATTTATTGAAAATAAAAGCGGAGTGCTCACATAGAGTAATTGCCAAACGGTTGTTTGCGAATCTCTCGAAATTTTCCACTCTCCGACTGCTGTTCAAACAATACAAACACAAACGTAGTCATGGCCAGCAGCAGCAATAGCCATAATAATAGCAGTAATAGCAGCAATAACAACAGCGCATTGAATCGGTTCTCGTTGAAATCGACTAAACGCAATCAAGAATCAATGTCACATTCCCAGATTAACGGTGGCTGGATAAATGGTAAGCAAAGTCCACCCAAACAGACAAAATAGCAGGTGCGTCTTCTATACGTGTACCTGTGTCTGTGTGTATGTTATCGATTTTCCACAAAACGGGCGACAAATGTAATGGTATGTGTGTGACAGTTGATTAGCAGGAGGACGGGAAAGGGAAGAGTGGCTATTGTTTATGCTTTATTATTTACTTGTTGAATTGTCCAGTTCTCCAATAATAATAAAAACAAATAATTCTGACATGTGAGGAGAAACCTGCAAAGTGAAAACTTTATAGTCGGCTCAGATCAGTAATTCACACACAAACAAACAAACACACACACACACACACACATACATACTATCGCACATTATTATTAATATACATAGAAGAGACACCCAGAAAACACAAATTTTGGGGTCCGTGCTAAAAGTCGCGAGCTGCAGATTTAGCAGCACCAACGACGCCTCTATTTTTGGACGCTCCACTTTCCGTTCGCATTTGAAATGGGGGAGAACTTTAGAAGGGGGCCGCAGTTGTTGCAGCCACGGCGAATGGGGCCGCCGATGGGAGCTGGCGCAGTAGTGGAAGTGAGGCCACGGCGACTAATAGTTGCCAGATGCTGCAACGAATTCTGCAGAAGATGGCGGAGTACGGTTGTCCGTGGTTTAGATATAATTACTAAAACCCTATTCTAAAAGAATTTTTTGTAATAATTTCGTATTTCAGTGGAGACGCTTAACAATGGTAACGGGCTCTTGCACTCGCCCCCGCACAATCACCAGCAGCAGCAGCAGCAGCAACAACAACAGCAGCAGCAGCGTGGTGCCGCAGTCACATCGCCAGGGCCGGGCTCAGGAAGCGCTGCTGATCAAAATATACAAATAACACAGCCGATAAGTGCACCATCCTCGCCGTTGGCTTCACCCGGCGCATTGAATAGCAACAATAGTGGCAGCAGCCCAACCACATTTTGTTTGCCCTCCAGTTCAGCGACAGCTGCGGCCATTGCCTCGGCAGCGGCTGCGGCCAACGCAGCTAATGCAACGTCAACGCCGAGCAGCGGCAGCGGGTCGTATGTGTGCGCAGCTGGCAGCAATAGCAGCTATGCCGCCGTAGGCGCCTCCAATGCAATTGACACGGCCGATCCCAACTGGCAGGCCAGCAAGGCAACCGTGCTGGAGCGCAATGCTGCAATGTTTAACAATGAACTCCTTTCGGATGTCAAGTTCATTGTGGGCAGCGAGTTCGGTGGGTGAAAGCGGACCTCATAAGAGAAACTAATTTGAACAATTCTAATCTTTCCAAATCAAATAGATTTTGATCCGATTCAAACTATACCCGCACACAAGTACATACTCGCCACGGGCAGCTCTGTATTCTATGCCATGTTCTACGGTGGCTTGGCGGAGAACAAGCAGGAAATTAAGGTGCCCGATGTAGAGCCCACAGCCTTTTTAACGCTGCTAAGGTAAGAGCCAACCAATACTGTCAAATTGGCCAATTTCTCACATTTCTTTGCAGATATCTCTATTGTGATGAAATAAAACTTGAACCTGAACACATACTGGCCACATTGTATGCAGCTAAGAAGTATATTGTGCCACACTTGGCGCGGGCCTGTGTCAACTATCTGGAAGTAAAGCTGACGGCAAAAAACGCCTGCCTACTTCTCAGTCAATCGCGTCTTTTCGAGGAGCCCGAACTGATGCAACGTTGCTGGGAAGTTATCGATGCCCAGGCCGAGATGGCGGTTAAGTCCGAAGACTTTGTGGACATTGACCTCAAGACTTTCGAGTCGATACTGTCACGCGAGACACTAAACTGTAAGGAGATCCATTTATTCGAAGCGGCGCTTAATTGGGCAGTGAATGCCTGTGAGAAGATGAGCATTGACGAAACTTCGCCGAATAAGCGCCGAGTTCTCGGTCAGGCATTGCATCTGATACGCATACCGACCATGACCCTGGAGGAGTTTGCGAATGGTGTTGCCCAAACGGGCATCCTTACTTCTCAGGAGACAATTGATATGTTCTTGCATTTTACTGCAAAAATCAAGCCCACTCTCAGCTTTCCCACGCGACCGCGTGCAGGCCTCAAAACTCAAGTTTGCCATCGCTTCCAATCGTGCGCGTATCGCTCAAATCAGTGGCGTTATCGGGGCCGCTGCGATTCCATCCAGTTCTCAGTGGATCGCAGGTAAGCAGAACAGCCAGAAAAAATCGAATCATATATAAACATATTTTTGCCTGTCCCACAGAATATTCATTGTGGGCTTTGGCCTCTACGGATCTTCCACGGGTGCGGCTAATTACAATGTGAAGATTGAGCTGAAGCGATTGGGCCGCACGCTTGCGGAGAACGACACAAAGTTCTTTTCAGATGGCTCGAGCAATACTTTCCATGTATTCTTCGAGAATCCCATACAGATCGAACCAGAGTGCCATTACACTGCCTCAGTAATACTGGATGGCAACGAGCTAAGCTTTTTTGGCCAAGAGGGCATGTCTGAGGTGCTAATGGGCAATGTCACATTCCAATTCCAATGTTCGTCAGAGAGCACCAATGGCACAGGTGTTCAGGGGGGCCAGATACCCGAACTTATCTTTTACGGACCCACAACAGTCACCGCTCTAAACTCGCCCACAAGCTCAATATGCGCCACGCCCATAGGAGCAATACCGGCTATTGCAAATGGCAGCAATGGAACAGCCGCAAGCAATGGGAGCAACAATGTTAACAATGCTGCTGATGAGTTGCCAATTGGCAGCACGGCACCCACTAGCGATGGCAGCAACACCTGATGCGCACAGCTATACTGCGCGGAGTGGCAGGGCGCCTGTTACTATCGCCAGCAGCCTCAGCAGCAGCATCATCAACAACCGAAGAGACCAACACAGATGCAACAACATCAAACACAAAATCGAAACTCATGGGTTTTCAGTGCAACACAACAAAGCAAATTGGAGTTTTAAGGAAATCGATATTAGCATATATATATAGTTATTATATATATATAGTTATTATACACACTTATAAAATCACAATACAGTAGAGTGCTCTAGTTATCGTAGTACATAGATTATATACATACAAACAAACAAACATACATACATATAAAGTCTGTTGGTAAATGCATACAAAAATATTTTAAATTTCGATAGCGTAAACCCACAAAAGTTGACCATATACACCCAAAACCTATAACTAATACTATTCACGTTCCAAGAGACGTTGCGAAAGCCAACAGATAAGGTAGTCGAAGGCATCTTCAATAAGCAAGTAAACAACAGGCAATCAGTCAAGCTAATGATAACTAAATATATTCTAAACAAAGCTGAATGCAAATCAAGAATAAATATATATATATATAATATATCAAGAATATTTTTTGCCAGCCTATACTAAACATAAATATATATATATATATACCGTATACACTTTAAAGAGTATACTAAGCCATGTTGAAGAATGCGTACGAATTTGAAAGCCAAGTTATGCATAAAATGATTTACGAACTTAATTAGCGTTAGAAATCGCCAAATTCTTAAACAAAAAACGATATACACATATATGAGCTAAAGTTATAATTATGTAGCGTGCATTTGTAATTGCATTATTTCTATAAACACAATATAAAGTATCTTTTAGAGCCAGACATACCCAATTATAGACTTGATTATGTAACTTTCATATAGCATATATATGCATGAGGACCTTTCCTTCAAACAATTTTGCACGAATCTTCCTAAGCTGCACGACGCCACAACGATATTTTAATTCAAGTTTTTAATTTCTTTGGAAATTGTACTGATTTTTGTTTTTCAAATGAAAACACGAACTTTTTATGAACCATATGTAAGACGAATGTTATCCTATATTGTTTATGAATCTATGAATTATGTATTACGACTATTAACCAATAAAAAACATTAGATTTTTTCGAATTTAAATAGCTTAAAAAAATATAACTAATTAAGGATTCAATTGATAGAATGATGAAATTTGGCCAAGGCCAAGGTCAAGACCAACAGGTCTTCTTTACCTTTCATTTCATACTTTCTCACTCAACAAGTCATTTTTATATAAACGTTATTTAAAATGGGAAAAGTTAGCTAAATTGATTTGAATAGTGCTTTTGCAAGTAATATTTTGAAAGTATCTAAATACCTCTACTTTCTTTCACTAATGAAAACATAATATATGCACAATGCAGTCGTAGTTCCAACTCACCTACGGATGGTATATTGATGCACAAGGCGTGTGACAGCTTCAGGTATGTGCGTCCAAGCTCGTATGAGCAAATCTGTTGTACGTCGCTTATGTCGATAAGTAAATCTGCAACAGAAAACGCTTGAGTCGCTGAGTTAGCCCTTTAATATATCCACTTACGTGATGTGCCTTCGGTGCGGCAGGTCATGTAGACGCAGGCCGCATATATGTGGGTGCTTTTGCGTCCACGTGTCAGATGTCGATGTAAAGCCATCTTGAAGAAATTGAGGGCAGTGTCTGCATAATGCTGCGTCAGCTGCAACTGCTGACAGAGGAGCGTTATATCCTTCTTGGCCTTTTTGATAGTCACCTCGCGCGACTCCGTGCCGGAGCCAACTTGGAATTTACCATAGCCATAGTTTGTTGCTCCGCCCGAGGACTCCGCGGAGACAAACTGGCCAATAGCGGCAGCGCCATGGCCCATCTCTTCGAATTGCACCTCGGAGACAATAAGCGAATCCTCCAGCACAGAACCGCAGTTCATGCAGACTAAAAACATAGTCAGAGATTAATAAGATGTACAAATGTAGATGCGTCGGATGTCCTTACCGCGATCGCCGCGTGCATTATCCTCCTCGATCTCATTGGATCCGCAATTGCGACACTTGAATCCCGTCGACATGGTGATCGTTTAGCTTCTTGATAATTGCAAAATATCTACCGAGTCGGAAGTCGGAGCACAAAGTAGTAGCTTAAGTACCCGTAAGTCTCGTCCATTCACGACATTTTTATTGCGATTTTAGCATAAACTTAATTTATATTAAAAGTTACAAAAAAATGCGACACGCGTTCTCGCAAACCCGCAAAATACCAATTAACAGCTGTTATGCCTAGTACGGTGACAATAAATCGGAAACGATGAGCAAAAATTCAGCTTATAAATTTGTTTTCGAATTTGTTGGCTTAATACTATAAAACTGGTTTCTCTAAATTGCACAAATAAAATTATTTCAGTTAACACATAAAAACAAAAAATTAGATTTTGTATCAACTCACTACGTAAATGGGAATGTCGCGACTACTATGAGTCGCATACTCGGCGCAGTAAGTAACTTGCAGCACTGATTTGGTATTTTGGTTTGTGAACTTTCCAACACTAAAAAACATTCGGTAAAACAGCAACAAGAAAATCGACGAGCAGGCCAGGCGGCATTTATAATTTGTGAAATTTATATTTCTAATTAAGAAAAAGTAAAGCATTCTTATGAGTATGGCTGACGGCGACAATGCAATCCCGATTAGTGGAGAAGCTAAGCCAACAGCCGGTATGCAGATAATACCAGGGGAGCTGGTGGCTTCAATCGAGGAAATTGTAATGATTGATCCCGAATGCTATGAACTGGATCTGAATCATCGTCGCATAGATAAGTTGGAGAATTTCGAGCCGCTGAAACAGATCGAGCGATTGTATCTGCGATGGAATCTCATCAAGAAGATTGAAAACCTCGAGATGCTGAAAACCCTGGTGGAGCTGGAATTGTACGATAACCAGATCACAAAAATTGAGAACCTAGACAAGCTAGTTAACCTAGAAATACTGGATCTCAGCTTCAATCGGCTGACCAAAATCGAGAACTTGGACAAGCTATGCAAACTTGAGAAACTCTACTTTGTGGCTAACAAACTGACTGTCATCGAGAATGTCGGTATGTTAACGAGTCTAACTATGCTGGAGCTGGGCGACAACAAGCTGAAGAAAATTGAAAATATCGAGACGTTGGTGAATCTGCGCCAGCTATTTCTGGGCAAGAACAAAATTGCGAAAATTGAAAATCTCGATACGCTAGTCAACCTGGAGATATTGAGTCTGCAGGCAAATCGCATTGTGAAGATTGAAAACCTGGAGAAGCTGACCAATCTGAAGGAGCTGTACATATCAGAGAACGGCATTGAAATCATTGAGAATCTGTCCGAGAACAAAAACCTGGACACACTCGATCTAGCCAAAAACAGATTGAAGGCAATTGGAAATTTGGAGGAGCTCGGGCAGCTCGAGGAGGTCTGGCTAAATGACAATGGCATCGACAACTGGAAAAATCTCGAGGTCCTCAAGATAAACAAGTCCTTGCAGACCATCTACTTGGAGCACAATCCAGTGGCGACGGATGTGCGCTATCGTTCCAAGTTGCGCGACATCCTGCCCCAGTTGCAGAAAATAGATGCCACCCTCTGCGTGTTGCCGGGCACACACGCGTAACTCTCTGGAACTCTGGAACATCAAGGATCGAATCTAATGATTATGTTAAAAACAAATCAAACAAAAAGTATAAAATATATATTCAAAAATTTTTGTTTTTTTCTGTAAGTGAATGATGAAATTCAGATAAAAGTATTGAGTATAAACGAATCCTATTCCATTAAGACACAAATATAATACCGTTCCGTATATAAAAACTATATTTAAAGGTTGCTTTTTTTTTGTTAACTAATTTCATCAGTTTTTTATTAAACCATATCACATACAATGTCTGATAGATAAAGATGAAGATAGAGAGAAAGAGGAAGTCGAAAAAATATATATATATCGTCTGTTGAGTGGGGGGGAGTAAATTTCTTATCATTATATACATTTTGTTCTCTTGGGTGGTAAACAAAAGACTGATGCGTCTTATATATATATGTACATAAATATATATGTATATATATATATAGGCTCTACGTTAACTGGTGCTTAAATGTTAATTGCGTAATAGTCCGAGGCTTCGACCTGATGTGGACCACCATAGAAATCCAGCACGAATATATTCTTTATCTCCAGTTTGCACAGATAGAAATTATGTGCTAAAAAAATAAAGATTTAATAATTGAATGCAATTTTTTCCGTAGACATTCGGTACATTTACCTTGTACCCACTTAGTCGCTGCCGGATGGCGATTAACAAACATATTTAGGGCGGGAATATAGCTAGGATCAGTCAGCGGGAGCTGGTGAGTCGATAATATATGTATATTATTTTACTTATTAGTAATTGCTTCACCTCTACTCACCTTTTTAACCTGTCCGCTGATCATGATGCGCGCACAGGTTGGCTCCATGGGATCCTTGTTGGCCTTCGCGCAGTTCAGCGTCTGGTCATCCGAAAACATGAACGTCACCTTGTTATTATTTTGCCAGTCCGGACCCGTGAAGTCCAAATCGGTTAGCAAAAACCGAATCACGCCCGCGGACTTGCCCTCGAGGTTATTGTCGTCGACTGATATGATATTAACCATGGGATAATCTTTCACAATTGAATTGGTCGATATGGTGCCCACGGACGCCCAGTTGGCCTGGTGCACCAATTGGCGTGCGATCTTGGCATGATTGAGTTCCACCTGCCGCTTATATTGCGCTATAATCCGAGCATCCTGCAGAGCCGAATAGGCCTGCGTGTGGCTAAAGGATACGCAGGCAACAAGTAAAAGAAAAAGCACTTGCATTGTGGAGCTGCGAACTGGAAAAGATCAGAGTTCACTGCGGGAAATGAAGATGTGCAAGAAAACTGCGACACTTAATGTGCATTATTTTTATATATATATATTACTACCCTTCTCATTTTTTTTTTATATATACGCATTAATCAAGCGAACCCAAAGAACAAAGAGACAAACGCGAGTTGTTGAATTCTTTCTATCAATATTGACCACTTACATATGTACATATGTATATGTATGTATATATTTGTTTCCAATTTTCCTATCGAACTTACCTGTTTTTTTGTTTTTTTTTTAATTTATTGAATTGTTTACTCAAGTCCTTAAACTGCAGGCGTCTTATCTGCTCAGCTGGCTGTGAAGTGCGTTGTTTTGCTTACAGACTGTCTAGCGGAATGAATTGCGCCCACTTGTGCTTTTGTTATCGCGAGTGTGTGTGACAGAGCGAGAGAGAGAGAGAGTCCACAGCTGTTTTGTAAGAAGACTGTCTCTCACACACACACGCACGCACATAGGCAACAGTTGGAGTAAAGCTTCAAAGATCAAGTCGAACGACTGTGGCTTAACATTGAATTTTAACATTTTGTTTATTTCTCAAATATGTTTTTGTATGTTTAGGAATATCTTTACATCTTGACTTATCGAATCCATCGCTCTAGTCTAACATACATATACATATATATTCACGTACTTGTACTAACATTTCAATTATTTTAAATCTTTTTTTACCTTTTCGGCTTTTAAGTTAGGTTGTTTGTTTCCTCATTTCTAAATTCAATATGTATTATGTGTGTGTGCTTCAGGTGTGCGAACAATTTTAACATTTATAACTATTTTGTTACGTTTCCATTTATCGTATTTATTTATTTTGTTACCGTTTGTACCGTTTGAATTTTACGTTTTTCGTACTTTGTTTACTATTTTTGTTAAGCGTGTTTTGTAATTAGATTACAATTGTATGAATATAATATCTTATACTTGAAATAAAACATAGTATATGTATGTATAGCATTCAAGAATATCTAAAAAATAGTTGTATATATGTATGTATGTATGCTTATGTAAAATATGTATGTAAAAGTATGTATAGCTATAGATCGTTTTATGATTTATGCAAGTAGTATAGTTAAAATTAGCTTCGTTGATTCTGATGTACTTTGTATTTAAAATGATTTAAAGCCCATTTGCGTTGCGACAGAGAGCAGCTCAGTGTATGCTTGTATGTATGCGTGTGTTTGTTTATTTAAAACTTAAAAACTTGTAGTTTTTGTCTTAGAAAAATAAACAGTGCACAATGTTTAAAAGATATAATGGATTTTGAGCTGTTTAGACATATTAATTCATTGTTGAATGTGACACATACTGATAATTATTCATAAGTATTCATATGTCTTCAATTAGAATGTCTCCAGTTCAATTGTTATCTATATAGATATTTATATATATTATGCTTATCAAATAGGTGGCATTACACTACTCGCAAGTATGTGTTTTTCTTTGCTTGCCATACAAAAGTTGTATGTGATTATTATGTAAACCAAATGTACGAAATCAAGTTTAACAATTCTTTTTACACACACGCACACACATTGACTTCGTTTTTGTTTCATTTAACATTCAAATGTCTAACATACATATAATGCATGTGCTTTAATATTTACTTAGTTGCCGCGCTACAACCAAATCCACAAATATGTGTACTTATATATAGAGATATATAGAGGTGCACCATATTCATATATAGTCTGGCTGGAGGCGCTCAAAAAACTTGCAATTTTGGGTTGCTGTCATCAAATGTAATCAAATTATTTTAATACATTCTGTTTTCGTTTAAAGTACTCTAATCATTTTGTTTTTTTTTTTTTCAAATGTATGTATATGTGTGTATATAATTTGGTTTTATTTAATTTTTATATCATTTTTTTTTCAAACAATTCCTTGGCGCTTGCGTATTTTTATGTTTTTGAACATTCGATTTTGCTTTCCTTTGTGACAGTTAGTTTGTTAATGTCTTTAAACGAGTATCAAACCAAGAGAAATATATATATATGTATAAAACTTGAATATAATTAAATTTAGTTCAGTTTAGTTTCGTTTTTGTGTGAGTTTTTATGACTAGCTTGGAAGCATACAACTAAAATCTAAACGTTGAGGACCAAGTCAGATGTCGCTAAGCAGCTTCGAAAGTGAACTTAAGAGTTAAACATAAGGTAAAAGCAAATCGGGGCAGTTTTACAATACGCGGGACGTTGGTATAACAATTTTAAAGCTATCATTTGCCAGGCAACGCACTCCAGTCGGGTTTTTTCCTTATTTTTTTTTGTATTTGGGAAGAGGTGTGGCCCACAGGCGGGACCAGGATTTGGGGCTAACATTGATTGCTAAACCTAGCAAAGCTCGCATCGTTAGCGCCGTTCATTGGCTCCAGCCGGCTGCTTACCCTGCGTCTGTTGCTCCGTCTGCAGTTCATACTGATAGTAGCAATCGCTGCCTACGTATACGGTGCGCCAGACGCCATCCACATCTCACATTTGCCGATAGGGCGAGTGCATTTTGAGCCATTGGAGCACAAGCGATGGACCGCCGGCTTGTATCTCGGGCGGAATAGTGCCCAGCGGGCATTTGTCAATGTTCAAATATTTCAGATTTTGGCACAGCGCCAACTCAAAGGGCAATTTCTCCAAGCCTGGATTTTGATTGATATAGAGGTTCTCCAGGCTCTCCAGCGAGCCAATCTCCTCGGGCAAAAACTGAAGATTGTTCTCGCTCACAGAAAGATGCGTTAGATTGCTCAAATGGCCAATGCTACGCGGCAGCATGGTTATTTGATTGGTTTGCAATATCAGCCGCTGCAGCTCGTGCAGTAGGCCAATCTCATGCGGCAGCACCTCGATACGGTTCTCCTCCAGATCCAGAATTCGTAATTTGCGCAAGTTGCCAATAGTGTTAGGTATCTTCTTGAGCATGTTGTTGGACAGTATGAGTATTTCCAAATTCTGCAGATTCATGATATCGTCGGGCAGCTTCTGCAGTGCATTGGTGGCCAAGTTCAGCTCGACCATGTTAACCCAGGTGCCCACGTCCAGCGGCAAGGCGGTTAGCATGTTCTCTTTCATATTCAGCTTTGTCAAGCCCTTGGCTCGCGAAAATATTCCATACGGTATCTTGTCAATACGATTGTGCTCCAGGTTAATGCTATAGACATTGGTGAACTGCGCCGGTCCACCAGTCGGATAGCTAGTGAACTGATTGCGCGACAAAGTGATTGTGGTCAACGCGCTTAAGCTAGCAAGCATGCCGTCTGGCAGCTGGGTGATCCCGTTGCCCTCCACATTAAACTCGTCCATGCTCTTGCAGTTCTTCAACGAAACGGGCACACAGTTAAGCCGATTGTAGCGCAAGCCCAGGCGCACCAACGACTTCAAATTGCCAATGCTGTCCGGTATGTCCAGCAGCTCGTTGTGCTGCAAATCGAGCGCATTTAGATTCACACAATTGCCAATGTCCTCCGGCAAGTGCTCCAAGTGATTGTGCGACACATCCAGCGTGGTCAGGCTCACCAGCGAACCAATTGCGCTGCCCAACTCCTTGATTTTGTTCTCGCGCAGACTCAGCATGGTGAGATTGACCAGCTGGCGCAGATCATCGGCCACGGCAGTGATTCTATTGAAGCGCAGATATAGTGTTGTCAGGGAGCGCAGTTGATAAATAACTGGCGGTATTTCCGCCAACTTGTTGTGACGTAAGTCTAGCACCTTGAGCTGTGTGCAATGCCTCAACGATTCCGGCAGCGAGGTCAAAGAGTTCTCGTTCAAGGCCAGATTGCGCAAATTCACCAAACAGCCAATCTCCGTCGGTAGCTGTCCAATTTTGTTGCTGTACAGATAGAGTTCGGTGAGATGGACGCACTCCCGGACCGTATTGGGAAGGACAGTTATTGACGACTTGCTCAGATCCAAGCGCTTGATGCCTAACGAAAAATCAATTTACAGTCTAATATAAAACAGTTTATTATGATCTTCCATATTCGACTTACCTTCGTCGCGGCAACGCTGCAATGCCTTGATGACATCCTGATCCGCCTGGATATTTTTCACAATCTTTTTTGTGGTGGGCTTGGGTTTATTGGATTCCGGATGCTTGACCGTCACCATTTTGGGACGCGTCTCGGGCGGCATGTTTGCGTTGTTTTCGTTATATGTCAGGTTGGCACCGTTGCTGCTTGTCGTATTGCCACCGGCACCGTTTACTGTGCTCTTATTCCTCAGACTTGGCGCTGTGTCTGCTCCGCAGCTGTTGCTTCCACCGCTGTTCCTGCCTCCGCCGCCGCCACCACCGCCGCCGCCGCCGCCGCCGCCGCCAAAGCAATGTGTAGCCTCAGACGGATCACTCCCGTTACTGTCTGCGTGCCCTGTGGACGATAGCGATGTAGTCGATGCCGTTGCACCAGCCGAGGAGCACAAGTTCATAATTTTGCCCAGTCTTGCGGTCGCCGGCGACAATACGTTGCCCAGAAGTATGCCAAAGCGACAACAACAGTAGTTCCAGCCGCAGCCGGTGGAACTCGTTGCTTTTCCCTGCAACGCACAGATAAAGACAACCAGTAAGAACGTAAAGCGCATAGTGTAAGCGGTTTATTGCTGCAGTTTATCAATTGTGCGTCAGACCGCAGTACAGGCCAATACTTAGCCAGGCACACACAGACAAGACAGCCGTGCGTCATCGTCAGTGGTTAAACCCTCCCGGCCCACAGTCCACAGTCCACACCCACCCAAGCAATTTATTACTTTTGCTTTTGTTTCTCGGTCCTTATTAACATGCGCTCCAACAAGTTGCCCATAAACTTTGCTGAAACTCTACGCGCGAATCAATAATCAAGCCTACAGTCAACTCAAAAACAATTCGTTCCCCTCGGCCACTTAAGGCAGTAATCGAAACGCTTCGTTATTCGCAATTATAAGATTTATATACAAATACATATAATGTGTATATGAACCAAAGAGATGAATATAAATTATGTATGCATTTATAACTTAAAATTTTATTATTTTTATTGACCTCTTTTTTAAGAGATTAAAAACAGTACAGTCGGAAGTGCCGGACTAGAAGATTCCCCTATAATAACATATACACACAAGTGCACATCCTCTGGCATTTCGCAAAGTGTGGGACAAATAAGAGAAGAAGGATACTTTAAACATCCTCTTATTTGTCCCACACTTTGCGAAATGCCGTATTTGGTAACTTCGGTGTCAGATTTCCGATCTTTTTCAATTTTAAGACCATAAATTTGACACCAAAATATAAAAGCTGCTGTTTACATTCTTTATTTTGTGACTATACTATCCATTTAATATATTAGGCTGATAAATTTCGTGATAGCTCTTGCATCGTATACTCATAATCAGAAAATATCTTTTCGAAAATATCTTATTCGAAAAGTAATATAAGTATTTTTAAAATATCTTAAAAACAAAAGAAAACTTAAGGTTCAGACTAGCCAAAAATGACATCTATGTATATTATATGGAATATCAACCTGACTTATAGTAAATAAGAGACTAACTTGATATGGACTACTTAAATAAATGGAGGGACATTGTCATTTCAATTCTGATTGAGATAAATCAAGAATTTATGCATATTGCTAAAGGACACAACTATTTAGCTATCTAGGTTATTCGTATTATTATTAGTTTACCCATGCATAATGTGTTTACGTAACATTAATTAAGTGCATTTGTATCCCTAACGGCCTGCCCACACATAATTTATATGCATCTACCGCAAACTTCAGAAGCGGGTGACATCAACATGAGCACATGAACGACCGCGCCCACCCACCCACACAATGCTGCACTAATGGCCATGTGGTTGAGTGTCAAGGTCAGAGGAGCTGACAATTCCTAGAAGACCAATGCCAAAGGTGAAGAGCGGACATAAAAACAACAACAATAACGAGTGCGATGGCAAGAGAAACCTCAAATTACCGTTATATGGCATCACGCATGACCACCAACACACTCACACGGACACGCACACGCAAACGCACATTCACACACTCGCACTAACACTAACACACACAGGCAAGCTTATGCAAAGAGGGACCGCACAGCTCTGTGCACTATTCGAATTTGAACTTATCAAATTTCCCACAAATCATAACCGGGTACATAAGCCTGTGTACAAGATACACACATGCATATATGTATGTGCATATGTATGCATGCAAAACAGGTCAGAATATTTTGCTTAAATATTGTAGCAGGCAAACATTGCGGAATTTTTCGCAACTTATTTGATAACGAGCTATAAACATAACAAAAGGCTGGGGCTTAGCTTCTCAGTCTCTGATTCAGCTTCGGATTGGGCTTCTGCTTCTGATTCTGATTCATGACAAATTGCCTTTGCTTCTTCAATCTTCTCTGATAATTATGGGGCATTGTGCGCTATGCCTTCCTTATATTGAGAAGTCTTCTTCAGATTGTTGTTGTTGTTGTTGTTGCCGTCATATCGTCGCATAAATTTCGCAGCACTGCGCTGCGTTGTCGTTGTGGGTGGCGGAAACGAAACGAAACGAGGCAACTGCACAACAGTGATGCGTATTATGTGATTACCTGTGAGGTCTGGCTCAACGGCTCTTTGGCTGCAAATACACATACAGCTGCACTAAAGACATAAAACACCTGATAGCAAGTCCATGGCAACAATTTACCGTTTATT
This sequence comes from Drosophila gaucha, assembly GCA_035045545.1. Lineage (NCBI taxonomy): Eukaryota > Metazoa > Arthropoda > Insecta > Diptera > Drosophilidae > Drosophila > Drosophila gaucha. The sequence goes on along the minus strand of JAWNOY010000176.1, from coordinate 1,865,226 downwards.
TCTTATCTTGCGATAGCATATCTACCTTCAGCGTTATCAGAGATATCTGCTCTTGCTCTCAAATAATATTCACCTACACACTACTCGCGAAATCACAATACAATCAAAATCACATAAATTGCTCATCTCCAACAAACAATTCCCATACAAATAATACGCACACATTTACACGCATACATGCACACAAGCATACAGACAGGTCACTCGCAACATTAGCACTTACAGTTTCTAGTAAAAATCCATTTATTATATTTTGATTTAACTTGTTTGTCTTTTATACTGAATTTGTATTTATTTTTATTTTTTATTTTGTTCACAAACAGAAATCAGAATCGCGGCAGCGACTGAAGAACAACGCAAATGAGCAGCGAATGTTATTCATTTCTGTGGGCACTCAAAAACTTGAAACCTTTGCTAAAATGTTATTAACAGCGCGCAAACATTTGCTTCTGGTAAAAATTCCGTTACTTGTGGCCCAGTTTTGTACGAAATAAAAATATTTCCTTGAGATTTTATTTTATAATGGTGATACCAAAAGAAATTTTATTAAATAACAGCTTTATTGCTAATTATAAGAAAAAATAAAAAAAAAATTACAGAAAATTAACAGAACAGCTGTTGCTTTATAAATTCGATTATTTTTTACACAATAATTGCCCCAGCGAGCAAAGAATGATTCGATAAAATTTTTTTTCCTAACAGCGATACAAATTAAAATGCCTATCAAGCGTACAAATCCTACGAAACACAGATGGCGCTGTCCATGTTCAGAAGTGGCAAATTTAACGCTAAAATAAGACATTAATAATTGCATATTTCAGTTCAAGAAAGTATGTTGAAAGGAAATTGAAAGCACATCCACAGGAATTGAGTTGAAAAGTGATCAATATATTGGTGCACATTATTTAGTATTGTATAATAAATTTGAATCTTGCATTTTGTCGCGCCAACATGGACATAATTCGAATTGCGCAGTTTATATTACGACCGAGAACTTGTGGGAGGCCAACTGCACTGAACTCTCCCACTTGGCGGCATTTAAATCTCTCGTGGTCGAGGTCTAGGTCATTGAAGTGTGGCTATTGTTATCCAGTGGCAGGGTCGCACTCTCACATTTACATACGCATTAGACGCACACGGACACTCGCACTCACACACACACACACACACTCACACTCACATAGACGCATGCCCATACATTGTTTGTTTGCACATATTCGTTTGCTAGCATGTATGTATTGGTACACACTCGCCATGCATGCATGCATACATATGTACATATATAAATGCTCCCATATAAACTCCACCAATACATGCATATTTCATGTGCGTTTGCATGTAACTGTGTGCAGACATGTTTGCATAGTTCATACTGCAACAATGGGGCTGAAATGTATGCTCCGAAATATGGCCAGCAGCCATCTACACTCACATACCAGCAACAACTGAGTGACATTATATTGTTCTGCATAATTGATGCGCAATTTGCTTTGATTAAATTCGAAACTATATAGCATGTAACTGGCTAAATGTCAAATCAATTAGTAATTGAACAACTAACCTGTAATTAAATCGCCACGCGAGTAGCTGTAAAATCTTTGGAACCTTCACTGTGACTTCGTGTGCGTGCGTGTGTGTGCGCGTGTGTGTGTGTGTATGTATGAGTGTGTATATATGCGTGAAGATGTGTTTGAGTGTGAGTGTGTTGCAGGCTATTTTGCTGCCTGCCCAAACTGAGTTTTCCTGTCGTTGTCTGCGATTTGTATTATGTACACTTAATTGTTGTGTCCTTATACTATAATGCTTATGTTAACATAAGATGATATTTTATTCAATAGTCGCGTTAAACGTTTTTTTTTTTGATTTAAATTTAGATCACGAAACAAGATTAGCACATTTGCAATACGTATTTTAAAACAGGTCAAAGTTGCGCTTTAAATGAAATTAAATTTACGCTTGTTTTAGTTGTGGCGTGACGAGACGACAGTTTAGCCAGAGAGAAAGTTACACATAAAACAGCAGCAACAGCAGTGGTAGGATATATGTATATCCTAGCGGCTGCCATGCCACAGCCAATATATAAAATGTAACGCAACGCATGCGCGATGCACCGTGGCGACATCTAGCGTCCGTCCCAATGTTGCTGTTGCTTTTCTGTCGCCGCTAGAGCTCCAATTTTTTAAGGTCCTCGTTGCTGACAAGCTCACAGGCTCTTTGCGATATAATCCGATAATCTGGAAGAGGACCTCTTTGGACTTTTTCACCGTTTCCGCAGAGACTGCATCATCGCATTACTTACCCTTCTGATACTTGCAGTTATACATTCGCATCACGCAGCTGCTGGCAAATGTTCGCAGGCAACCTTCGTGCAGGGCACAAACCACGCGATATCCTGTGGGGCACACGTCGTGACACTTGTTGGGCTCTGTAGATAAAAGCGTCTAAATTAGAATATATTTTTATTTTCTAAGCAAATTGACGCACCTTGCAAAGCGAACAGCTGTCCATAGATAATTCCAATGGGAGCTAGCAATAAAACTACAATTAGTTTATTGTCGCGAGCTAGTCCGATTTTCATTGTGACTGTCTCACTTGTTTCTTGTGTGCAATTTTTGTACTGACATTAAAACTCAATATTAATTCGATGATATTTTTGCTCTGTTTATTTGTTTTCAAAAATTGTGTCAATATTATTATAAAATGTATAAAAATACCTAACAGTTGTGGGGTCAACAGCAAATAATCGGAATGCAATTCCTCCAGATGAGAGCTATATATACTTTAGTTCCGAAATAGCAAGTTCCGGAGCTTCAATTCAAATATGCATAATTATTCTCTGCATTCACCCTCAGTGGGTTCCCCGATATAAGCTAAAAAGATAAAATCATGTCATATACATATGTATATATGATATGTCAAGTATAATTGGTATATACCTAATCCATTTTGGCAGGTGTATTGATCCAACAGACAACGATTGATGAACGTTTTGTTTTTCCATATTGTAGTGCCATCTTTACCAGTTTCAGCGAATGTGGCACAAACTCCACTGCCGCCCAATGGGCAAATCTCAATGCAAGCCTTCTTGCACTCCTCACGCGTTGTACTTTCCATTTCTAGAGACAGACAGATATTAAGTATAAATAACTTAAAGTTCATAAGCAACTAACTTGTCTTGCAGCTGTTCTCGCGATTGCAGTTCTCTGCTCCGAATAGGCAACCATTTTGGAAGACTCGACAATTGCCATCAACAATGCTCCACACTAGATCCTTATAGGCAGGTGAGCAGCGATAGGCCAAGGCACATATTCTGGGGCAATCCCGAGTCTGGGCCGTGCTCAGGCAGAATAACAGAGCGACAGCGAGCGACAGTTTGTACATGCTGCAGGTGGGGAACTAAAATTTTGAATCATCCGAAGCTCGCATTTATACCGATCTGTTTTCTCTTGTTATAAATTGCTTTGTTTCATTTGTTTAATTAATAAGAGTCACAGTATGTGCTTTTTTATTATTCTACATTTTCTTTTTCAGTTGTGCAAATTCCAGTTTATGTACGTGTATAAAGCAAAGTACCTACAAATATTATCAACAATTGTATTTACTAACACTACACGAAGCAAATGTATAAAATCATAAATATATTATATTCCTCACTGTGCATAATAATATTTCATAATACCTTTTATCAAATTTGTCAGAAATGGTGCCAGAAGCATTCAAAAAATATTTATGTTTATTTATGTACATCTTTAAAAGTAAACAATCAATATTTTAAATGTAAGTAAAATTAAAGTACAGTAGATATAGAAAATTTCTTTGACTTGTCCAAGATTAGGTAATGTATCAACAATAAGTCAACCTTAATATGTTTTTATATTCAACAATCAAAGCAAAAAATATATGATATATTAGGGAGTAACCGACTGCTAACACTCGCTCATTATCCAATAAGAATTACATGTAATCAAAACTTCGATATTTTCAGCTTTGCTACACCCCAATCAACGTACTTAGGAGGTCCACAGAAACTCTTTTGTGAAGTGTCTGGATTCTGTCTGATAATCTGTAGAGAATTCAGTTTTTGTCGATTTGCCACACCTCTAAATAACCTAGACATTTTTATGTGCATTTGATCTACATATACGAATACATATAGGAATTCAAATCTCTAATTTCAATAGTTTGAAGATCTTCCACAAAACCAATATACTCTTTTCACTTTTTGAATGAGCATACAAATTAATTTCAATCAAATGTAAGATTTCCACAGATTACGCTCCCTTAGTACATAATTTATTAGTTTTTTAGTTCCATTTTTAATCAGCACTCAAACATTCATGAGTTACCTTGTTTACAAAATTAGTTTCAATTACCTTTTTGCAGCTCAGCAATTTATAACTTATAAAGCCAACAACAGCAGATGAATCAACAAAGCTGTCAAAACACAGAGTTCAATAACAGTCTTAAAGGGATTTATGAATTCAATTATGAATAATTTGCCATGAAATTTTAATTTAACACATATTACTTTAATTGTCAAAAGACCAGACACCTTGTTTTGAGAGAGGCAACATATCAGTTTACAATACAAGCTTTAAAATGTCTTCTTCAACTTAATTTTGAAAGTCATCCGCATGGTAATGTTGTTTTTTTATTTTGATTATTCGAAAGTGAAATCTTTTGTTTTGGCCATTAATTGAATACAGTCAAGTACTACTACTTATAAGCCAAGTCATATTATATGAAGAACCGTTGTTTGAGTTACGGTAATATTTGAGGAATGCTTTATTGCAAGCTATTTAAAATAATATGTGCTAGGGAATTGTATTGTCAGTGTTTTTCTTGTTTCGATGCACAAAGGCTACTTTCATAAGATGTCCTGTTTTTTGATTCAACACTAAATAAACCTTTTTATGATGTTTCTTTCTTTGTTTGGGTGTTGAATCTATCGTTGATTGTTGCTTGGATTTTGAACAGTTTACATTTGGTCGTGTGGTATTATTACACATTTCTATTGAAATTGACGAATTTAAGGATCCCGTTATATCAATTGAAATATGTGCGTTAAATGTTCCCTTTGTCGTCTTACAGGGTTTTGTAGGCTTGGAAGGCTTGAAAGGTTTGGTGGGCTTCGTAGTCGGGCTCGGCTTGGTAGGTTTACTTGGCTTTGTAGGTTTACTTGGCTTGGTAGGTTTACTTGGCTTGTAAGGCCTACATGTTGTGGTAGATATGCATGGGCTTCCTCCACACTGTTTGCTGTGGTAATGAACCCTAATGCCAAAGTCGCCCATAGAAACATGCTCACGTACGTAAAAGCAGCCAGACAGTTTTATAAGCAGTAAGACTGTCCATATCCACCTGTTATGCATAACTGGCTAACAATTCGAGCCGAGCATTTGCCGCCACTATTGGCAGACTCTATTGCTCTGTATCGAATTGATTCGTGGCAGAAAATCTATTTCATGAATTGGAAATCAAAATTCTGTTTCACATAATAGTTGTTAGTCGAAAGTAGCCTATCCAATATAGAATCAGATACAATATATAATTAGTGACAAAATATTGGTACTCTGTAGCGTTATCTTTAAAATAGAATAAATGAACCAACTTGAGGCTATTACAAGGGACAACTTAAACATTTCGGATATGAATCTGAAAAACATTGATGCAAAGCCGGCGACAGTTAGAGAAAGTTAATAAAAACTACAGGATGGATATAAGTATTGTTTTTGTGATTTGCCAAGAAGAGATCAAGACGTATTTACTAATTTTTGGATCTGAGATGTAAAATTGTAGAAGATACAGTTATTACCGTTTTAGTACGTCCGGAATGGGCATAGCTTTATATACTATATGTTTTTGTATGGGGGTGGTTTATACTAATGTTTTAAGTTACAAGACAAGACAAGTTTTGCACAAGAGTGCAAACTTCTGACCAAAATGAATATACCCTTTTGCAAGGGTATAAAAAGCTTTAAGTTTATTTATATAATATTATTTTGTATTTATTCTCTAAGAATGACTTCAATATATTTATTACATCACAATTTGGTAGATAATTAAATAAATTAAAATAAAATTGCATTTAAAATAGAAGTAATAGCTTTTAATTGACAATTTATAATGCATTTTTATTATGAATAACAATTAATTGTTAATTGAGTTAAACAACAAAAATAATATCCATCTATCTCTCTATCTCGGGTCTAGCAAAAATCACACGAAGTGACGTCAACTCGTGCAAAATCGAATAAAAACGTGCTGATTCCGCTCAAATAGTCAAGTTACGAAGCCAACTGCAAATGAGAGAGATGCGGAACACCAGCAAATACCAATTAACATTGGCAATCGCCTTGTCGCTCCTCCTGGTCATGTTGAAGGGGACTCAGGGTCGACATAGCCTGTTCGAGTGTAGCGTGAAGTACAAGTGCTCTGCTGAAAAGGAATATATCTGGGCAACCGACGAAGAGCGCTGTCACGTTTTTCACAACAGCTGTCTGCTGAAGGTGGAGCAATGTGCTCGCCGCAATCAGGGCAAGTCGGAGCTGGTTGAAACGGATAGGGAGACCTGCAAGCAGAGCTGCGAGAAGGCGTGCAAGAGGGACTTTGCTCCAGTCTGTGCACAGTTCTTCCAGGAGCAATACATAACCTTTGCCAATGAGTGTGAGATGCGCAACTATATGTGTTCCAAGGAACGGGGTGAGTATTTAATAAAGTTAATATTTGACAGCATTAAACAATCGGTCATTTTCATAATAGCCTATTCTTACTACGAGCTTGGAGAATGCGTGGAGCAACCGTCGCAGAGCTAAAGAATATCCTGCTGAAATTGTTATATCTTGATATAAATAAATGTTTAATGAAAAAGAAGTTTGTACACTTTATTACAGTTATTGGTTTTAATTTTATTTCGTTAATTAATCTGATTAAGTTAGCCAATGACCTGCATTTACCCACTTAAGTGACACACTTTGTTGTTTTAGTATAATCTTAAAGCGACTGTTGCGTGATGTAAAGTTCAAGCTCAACCAACCGAGTTCAGAGATCAAACACAGCTAAAACTGGAGCAAGTCCGAAGTGTAAAAAATTTTCCCTTATCTGGTTATTAGATTTATCAAGTATTTAACTTTGCATTATTGTTAACTTATTTTGTGTGTAGGGACAGATTAAAATCCTAATGGAGTGGCTTTATCAAATGCTTTTGGGGGACTTGGAACTATAAATGAGCTTAGATGTCCCAATAAAGACATCAGTTGTTCGCGAGCAACAATTAAGCATTGCAAGCACATTAAGGCAATTTTGAATAAATAACAAAAATGACTGTTACTTACGTTATCCTGCTGAGTTGTCTGGCATATGGTATTGTTGCTAGTCGTCTGTCATCTTCCTACTTGCCACCAGTCGGAAGTACGCCTAGTGGACGTCCATCTGTCTCAACTCCCCCGGTTGCTGCACCAATTGTAGGCCGCCCAGCTACCTCAGGACCTGCTGTTTCAGGACCATCTATTTTGCCGCCAGCTAAAGGAGTGGGTAGACGTCCATCTGCTGTTGGTCCTGCAGTTCCTGCACCTATTGTTTCTGCACCACCTGTACAGCGGCCTATAGGCAATCGAGTTCCAGTCAGCGTGGGCGGCAAACGCCCATCATCTTATCATCCTATTGCCGCTGCTCCATCTGTTCAACAGCCAACTGTCATTGGATCTCCATCCATTGGCGGCAAACGCCCAGGAGTCCAGCGCCCTGTACCGGCTCCTGTTCCACAGCGACCTGCTTTTGCCGCAACTTCTTCAAGGCCAATATCATCTGGACAACCTACACGTGGACACGGCTCCCGGACTGTGGGCTCTAAGGCTCCTTACTAAATAGCATTCAGATCGATTCATAATTGAGCTTAAGACCCGAATATGTGACCCACAAAACAGCAATGCAAAAAAGTTTATAATTAACCCATTAATTAAATTAAAACCATAAAAAAGCAAAGCTAAAATTATTTTTTAATTCGTATCATTTGTTATAAAACTATCTTAACCTACTGTTGTCTTCAATTCTTTTGACCGAGGCTCCATGGCAATAGAAACTACAGTTTTGCTTTACTAGTGAGCATGGATATATGATTTTAAGCTACATCTGCAAAGAATCTAAACTGTAGCCCAGCGGCTTGATATAGAGACTCTAGTTGAAACTAATGGAAGACAGAGTCTTTTTGAAATGCCACGCCCTTTCTGGAAGTAGCTATGTATATAATATTGTAGTTGTTATCAAATGCTAGCGTAAACTTAAATGTATTCAAATTTTCTAGCTTCAAAAAAAGAAGAAGAATGTTTAAGTAGTCAAAAACAAAGATTGGCCAAGCCCCCACTGCCGACTCTATTGTCAGCGTCTATTGCTTTGTATCTAATCGATTCGTAGCACAAAATGAATTTTATAAACTGGAAATCAAATGGTCAATTAGTGCACACACATAGGTCGAGATCATTTAAGGAAAGCCATGATAATAACAAGAGCCATTGAGTACGACGCTTGAAGGTCATACTGTAATAATTGATTTGTAAACCAGGTGTAATAAGTACCTGGAAATGATTGTTCAAAGAAATAAAAGTGTAAATGTTTATCTGATTTTACCCATATACGAATTGGGAGTCACTTTTTATACCCTGCACCCATTAATGATAGGATTTCAAGGTATAATGTTTTTGTACGAAAGTATGTAACAGACATAATAAAGAGTGGTAGATGCCATAACTTAGATATATTTTTGATCTGGACGACGAGATGAACCATGACAGGAATGCAACGATCTCGCAGGCAACGAAAGCTAGAAACTTGAAATTATAAAAATATATATTCTTGTATATTATGATCATGTATTTAATTTTTTTCTTATCCCATTCCATTTCCTTATTATTGATAAAAATCGATTTCTGACTGGGTATTTCTAGTCATAACATGAACACAATGTAAGGTAAAAATACCAATTTATAATGAATTATTATGAAGGTTATGCACTTTTCCAATTTTGGATGCCTCCATGAACTGTGTTTATGTTTATCAATGTATTAGAATTTGTTTTTGTGTATGTATGTATACAAAAGCTGTGTGAGCTATTTAGCTCTGTGTAGGGCTTAGAGTAACTCCTAGTCAGTCACGCCCGACTAGAGCGGTCATACTTGTTTATAATATTTTTCACACATCTGCTTTCGGGAGTAATTGTTTTGCTTTCAATTTCTAGATTCTCAGAGAGAAAACCTGTTCCGCCGAATGCCAAAAAGTCGCTATATAAGCGTGTGGATGTCAACGATAATAAATATTCTGTTCAAACTTTCCATCGAAATGAAGCTCTGCTTGGCATTAATCAGCTTGCTGCTTTGCTGTGGCCTAATAGCGGCCGCTGACAGTTGCCCATCAATATGTCCGGCGATTTATAGTCCTGTCTGTGGAGAGACTCAAATCGGCGGGAAAACGGTGCGATGCCAATTCTCAAACAGCTGTCAGATGGGAGTTAGTGCCTGCACCAAGGGAATAAGTAAGTAAATTAAATATTGAGACAATTGTTGCTATGGAATGTCTGTCTAGTGCACTTACAATATCAGAGAACTACTCCTACAATCCAATGGAGATGTACATCGTTTTGATGATCTTCCAAGTTAGAGATAAGATTTGAAGCGACTTAATAAATTAATGAATATTATTTTTTTACAGACTGGCGTCAAACTGGAAATTGTAATGGACTCTCCCCACGTTGTGGTAGCCTGTCGAAATAAGCAAAGTACACAGTATTAGAATTAAATATGGTGTCTTATACTAAATAAACGATTATTTTTTGTTATAACATTTTCTTTACTTTCTTATTATGTCTGTATCAAGTTTTAAAGGAAAAATTATAATGCTAAGCACGCACATTTGGGTTCCATATTGTATTTGATAACGTGATTATTCAGGTTTTTATATAGTATCATTAATTGAAATTAGTTTGTTTTTTTTAAACATATTTTGAGCTAATAGTAAAATCTACAGCATTTACATAATTAATTGTTTTTGATATATCTTTTTGAATATATAATGATTTAGTTTATATACATTATTTATGATTTTCATGATTTTTGGACAGAAAATTATGTATAATATCAAATTTAAATAATAACTAAATTTTGTTTAGAACAACTTTTGTTAATCAAAGTCAATCTAATTATTTCTATACAAGATTTTATAGCCAACTAATATATATATTTTTATGTTCAAGCACACATTTTGTTGGGCTTAATGGCCTAATTACAACCAACAGGTGTGATGGCAACTAACAACACCCACATCTCAAATGCTCAGTTCTCTGGTAAACTCCACCCAAGATGTTACAAATGTGGCAAATAGTTGTGTGCAAACTTCTGATATTGCTCAACACAATGACCAGGTCGCTGGTGATCCGTGTCCCATTGGAAGTGCAGATGAAGCCTTTTGGTGGTCAGCGAGTCCGCAGTTTTCTTGCTGCTGAGACGCTGAAGCTAACACTGGATAACAGAGAGAATATGGAGTATTACGGGCGCATCAGTATGGGAACGCCGCCGCAGTTGTTCAGGGTAATCTTTGACACTGGCTCGGCCAACACTTGGCTGCCATCAAGCAATTGCCCAGCGAGCAATGCCGCCTGCCAGCTGCACAGTCGGTACAAGGCGCACAAGTCGAAGAGCTATGTGCAAAATGGTCGCAACTATTCGCTGGCCTATGGCAATGGCCATGTGAGTGGTTATCTGTCGCAGGACACGATACGAATAGCTGATGCTGCTGTGCCCGGCCTGACCTTTGGCGAGACGCTGTCACATTATCAGCCAACCTTCAGCGCGACGGCTTTTGATGGTATTGTGGGTCTGGGCTTCAGCCAAATTGGCTGGCGGAACACTACTCCCTTCCTTGAGCTCTTCTGCCAGCAGCATCTCTACAAGCATTGCCTGTTCTCCGTCTATCTGCGACGCATGCCCGGTGAGCTGTTCGGCGGCGAAATCACATTTGGGGGCATCGACGAATCTCGCTACAAGGGCGCTCTGCACTATGTGCCACTGTCAAAGGTCGGCTACTGGCAGTTCCAGATGTCTGGCGTGTCTGTGGGCAAGAGGCAAATAGTTGACAAGATTGACGCAATTTTGGACACGGGCACCTCTCTGATTCTGGTGCCGATCCGCATATTTGACGAGGTCCAGGAGGCCATCGGGGCCACAATTAAGAATGGAAGCAATATTGTTAGCTGTCTCTCCGAGAATCTGCAAGATGTTCACTTCCATATCGGAGAGATGAAGTATGCTTTAAGGCCTGCAGACTATGTGGTCAAGCTCGAGACCACAAGTAAAACGATCTGTGTGCCTGGATTCTTGCCAATTGATGAGAACTTCTGGGTGTTGGGTGATTTATTTTTGACACGGGTTTATAGTGTTTACGATGTGGACGCTCAACGCGTTGGATTTGCCGAAGCAGTCACAGAGGAGAACTAGCACACGAATTTAATTGTTGTATAATTGTTAGAGTTAAAAAAGTTGCTTAATAGATAAATATATAGAAAAAAATAAAAATATGGCTCATATACATATATGCATGTGTTTAATTGGTAACGAAATCTGATTTCATTTGCAGCAGGGGATTAACCTATTAGTTAGCAAAATTATAGTCTTACTTTTATAATATATCTGGAGAGTTCTCGCTCATTTTGTTGAGAGAACAATACCTGTTTATTTTATCAGCTGCTCATCAAGCTCGGCCGACCCATGCCTAACACTATTAGCATTTAAATATACGTGCTACTAATATACATATATACTAATACAAAAGGTAGTTTCATTATGAGAACGTGCTATATAATCCCATCACTTCGAGCGATATGGCCACAGTCGATGCTTAAGTGCCGAAAGATAATTTGAAATGAAACTGTTTTTCTCTGTTTGTTTATTGCTTGGCCTGGCCTTAAGCCACGTCAATGCCAGCTGTTCGGCTGATTGTCCCGATACTGAGGATGTTGTGTGGGCAATTGGTGACGGTTGTTCAGTCTTCCGTAATAAGTGCTACTTTGATAAGGAGAACTGTCATAGAAAGCCAGGTAAATTAAGTTACAAATTAAACTGAATCCATATAAATTATACACGTGAAACTTGTCCTTTATGTGTAGCACTAACTGTATCAACCAAGGAGGAGTGCCAACGGTTCTGTGCCAGTGCCTGCCCACTAAATTACAATCCGGTTGGGGGCACCTATAAGGGAGAACTGAGATCTTTTGGAAATGCATGCGAAAAGATTGTGCATACCTGCAGAACCGGTGAAAGTAAGTAAAATTTAATAGGCAGTGCATACACCGATATTATATATATATATTTTTTTTTCCAGCCTTCTTAGACTGAGCAAATGAAGATACTCAATTTAGTAAATTGTGAAAATAAAACTGTTTCGATAAAAAAATGCAAATTATTTTAATATGTCTAGAAAGAAATGTGATGCAGTTTGACTTATATGTGTTATACAATTAGTCAGATTAGCATCATTAGCCTCTTAAATATTTGGTATACAAAATGTAAAGATTGTGCTGCCTTTATTTTAAAGTGGATAAATGGAGTATTTAATAATATTTACTATTGTCTCGACTTGCTCATAATACGCCCATCACTCAATTATCTGATACCACAGGATCTAGGGAAGTTTGCAGGCTGCCTCTCGAAATAAAGATTTTTTTAACAAAAATATATAAATTTTATGGGACTTTCCATAGATTTAAGGTTATTATTAAAACTAATTCCCCTTTGTTTGCTCCGAAAACAACAAAGCACAGGTGCTAACGTACTCTCTATTTACTTTAACGTATGTATGTGAACTTTTGTTGATATTTTTGACTTGACTTTGTGAGTCATTAATCTGATAAAATGTAGAATGTATTGTTAAATGAATCTTTTTAAGTTGCTTGAAGTATTTTTGAATATTATTATCTACAAAATTATCCGAACACAGTTAAAAGTATGTGAGCTTAGAACCTAAGAAGAGTTGCCAATGAAATCAATGTTTAAAAGTTTGACTTCATGGCTGTGTGGTTGGATTTAAATATATACTATTAATACCAAATTTCAGGTCTCTATCTCTTATGAATTCCATAATTTTCTCTAGTATTAAGATTATCGCTATATTTCAAGATCATATTATCTTATCTACTGCTTTATAACCGCTAAGCTAATAGTTGAGCAGCATACTAGATAAATAACACTTAATTTTCCATAATAATCGGTGGATGGGGAATTTCATAAACAATTGTTCGTATCCAAAAAATGGAATTAATTTTCTCTACTTAGCGTTCACTGACTTTTATTTCTTAAAAGCCTTACTAAAACGAATATTTCTATCATATAACTAACGTCCCAACATGCCTGTTGACATACTTGCACAAATAAAGACGAGTTTATGGGTTGCACAAATCGTATAATTTACTAACAGAGCCTCTGTTTGCTATCAAATCTACAATACATCATCAAACCTGTTTAATAACTCGAAGAGCTACGTTATTTTTTTCTTTTCTGAATTACAAAAAATCCCCTCAGTAGCAATCAGTAGCAGCTGTATAGCCCATTAACGACTGTGTTGATAGTAGGTATAGTATAGCAATTCAAAATAGTCTTGAATTATGAATCGTAGTCAAAAAATTGTAATCGAAAGACGCGTTTGCAATGCTAAATGAGGAAAAAAATGTGTAAATAATTAAATTTTGGAAGTTCTAAACATTGTCTTTAAAAAGAAACTATTAAACCTACTTGACGTTATTACAAGGGAATGTATGTTAGCAGATTAGAGAATGACTTCAATATATATATTACAACACAATTTGATAGATTATTGAACCTTAAACCATTACAAATGCTTCAAAACTGTATTTAAATTAATTTTAAACTAAAAGTTTAAATAAAACAAAAACAGTGTGAGATGCGCAACTATATGTGTTCCAAGGAACGGGGTGAGTAGTTAATAAAGTTAATGTTTGACAGCATTAAACAATTGGTCTTCACTTTTCATAATAGCCTATTCTTACTACGAGCTTGGAGGATGCGTGGAGCAACCGACGCAGAGCTAAAGAATATCCTGCATAAATTGTTATATCTTGATATAAATAAATGATAATGAAAAAGAAGTTTGTACACTTTATTGCAGTTATTGGTTTTAATTTTATTTCATTAATTAATCTGATTAAGTCAGTCAATGATCTGCATTTACCCACTTAAGTGACACACTTTGTTGTTTTAGTATAATCTTTAATCTTACAGCGGTTGTTGCGTGATGTAAACTTCAACCTCAATCAACTGAGTCCAGAGATCAACCACCGTAAAAACTGGAGCAAGTCCGAAGAGTGAAAAATTTTCCCTTATCTGCTTATTAGATTTATCAAGTATTTAACTTTGCATTATTGTTAACTTATTTTGTGTATAGGGACAGATTAAAATCCTAATGGAGTGGCTTTATCAAATGCTTTTGGGGACTTGGAACTATAAATGAGCTTAGATGTCCCAATAAAGACATCAGTTGTTCGCAAGCGATCCAAAATATTTTTGAATAAATAACAAAAATGGCAGTAACATACGTTATCCTGCTGAGTTCTCTGGCGTATGGCATTGTTGCTATTGTTGCTATTCCTCCGTCATCTTCCTACTTGCCTCTAGTCGGAAGTTCGCCTAGTGGACATCCATCTGTCAAAACTAGCCCGGTTGCTGCACCAATTGTAGGCCGCCCAGCTGCCTCAGCACCTTCTAGAACTGCTGTTTCAGGACCAAACAGTTTGCCGCCAGCTAAAGGAGTGGGCAGGCGTCCATCTACTGTTGGTCCTGTTGTTTTTCCCCCTGTTGTGTCTAAGCCAGCTGTTCAGCGGCCTATTGGCAGTCGAGTTCCAGCCAGTTTGGGTAGCAAACGGCCATCATCTTATCGTCCTGTTGCCGCTGCTCCATCTGTTCAACAGCCAACTATCATTGGATCTCCATCTGTTGGAGGAAAACGCAAAGGTGTGCAGCGCCCTGTACCGGCTCCTGTTCCACAGCGACCTGCGTTTGCCGCAACTTCTTCAAGGCCAATATCATCTGGACAACCTACACGTGGACACGGCTCCCGGACTGTGGGCTCCAAGGCTCCTTACTAAATAGCATTCAGATCGATTCATTCTGACCCCACTCAACCTGTAAACGAAAAAATGTATAACTAACCAATCAATTAAATATAATTTAAAAAAAAAAATTGTAAAAAAATTTTAAATTATAATCATATTTTTATTAATACCAATTTTTAAATTGATTATTTATTGTATTATTTATTTATTTAACAGGTTTAGAGCGAGGTTTTTCATTCTAATCTTATAACCAATAAATTAAATAAATTTCCAATTTATATCAACAGTTAGCCAAATCTATATAAAATTAAAATTTTTATGTTAATCTATATTTTGGCAATTAAATAATTATGCCGTTCACAGTTTTGAGTTTGAATTATCGAATTCATACACTGATTCATTAAGTGGAATATTAGTTAAGCATATTCCGTAGTCCTCAATCAGTTTCCAGCACATTTGTTATTAACATTACTGATATACAATAGCCAACTGGAAGGTTCAACCATGCCTAGCAGCGACAGACCCAAGTACCTGGGTCTGGCACTCGACAGGCGGTTAACTTGGAGACCTGACCTAACAAACAAAGGGAAGCAGCTTAACGTAACGGTAAAAAAGTATCTCTGGCTTCTTGGCTAAAGATCCAGCCTGAGGCTTCATGTCAAGCTATTAATATATAAAGTCATAATGAAGCCCAAATGGAAATCCCAATGTCAAAACAGAGCTCTTAGATCCATATTAAATGCTAACCTATTCCACTGAAACTTGGAGATTCATAATGAGCTCAGAGTCCCTTGGGATCACCAGGAGATTTCTGGGCTGACCAAAGCCCACCTGGAACGTCTGGACAGGCACTGCAATTCCCTTGACTTTAATCTCCTAGACCTAGAACCGAGACCCGCCGTCTTAAAAGATATCACCCGCTGGACCTTCCTCACCGCATAAATTGAACACGTCACTCAAACCCGAACACCTTACTAAACCATACAGATAATACAATTTAAATGCAAACGTCCAAACTTACAATTTCCTATCGGACTGATTGCAAATAAAAGCTTGACTGAGACTCGAAAGCTCTGGAACACGTAGCTTTCCCTGATTTGAAACGTGATTGATGTAGTTTTAAATTGTAAATGTTGAAGAGGTTAACAGTGGTCCAGCTACCAGATAGAGTAATTATAGCTGAATCATATGGAAGATTGAATAATTCTGATATGCCTCACCCCTTCTGGAAGTAGCTATGTATATAATGTTGAAATTGCTATCAGACGCTGGTGTAAGCTTAAAGAAGTTCCAAATTATACAGTTTTACAAAAATACCATTTAAATACCATTGAAACTCTTTTTATTATAATAGAAGCGAAATACAGAAATACATTGCACAATTGTTTGCTATTGATTAAGATTTGATAATGAGAGATAATGAAAAGAATATAGTAAATAATATAATTTATTCTCGAAATACTTTATTTATAATATTTAATTCGTAACTCCAATTAATTTTGCACAAGACTTAAAGTTCCCGTAATGCCTGAATTCTATCGCATTTTAAGATGAAGTAAGTCAGATAATGAATTTCCTAATGTGTTGGTAAGATAAATCAGCTCTGTTTAATGTGTAAAAACTAATTAAAATATTACTGCCTTTTGTGGATACATTTTTTTAAATTGGATATAAAAGCGTCCAGTTTGTCCAGAATAAGTATCAGTTGGGAACGAGCATATTTCCAAAGTATACAAGTAATTCTCTGTTTTCCGTACATAAAAATGGCTGTTACTTTCGTTATCCTGCTGAGTTGTCTGGCATACGGCATTGTAGCCAGTCCTCCGTCATCTTCCTACTTGCCACCAGTCGGAAGTGCGCCTGGTGGAATTCCTTCTGGACCTGCTGTTTCTGGGCCATCCATTTTGCCGCCAGCTAAAGGAGTGGGCAGACGTCCATCTGCTGTTGGTCCTGCAGTTCCTGCACCTATTGTTTCAGAACCACCTGTACAGCGGCCTATAGGCAATCGAGTTCCAGTCAGCGTGGGCGGCAAACGCCCATCATCTTATCGTCCTATTGCCGCTGCTCCATCTGTTCAACAGCCAACTGTCGTCGGAGCTCCATCCGTTGGAGGTAAACGCCCAGGTGTCCAACGTCCTGGACCTGTTGTGTCTGCACCTGTTCCACGGCGATCATCTTATGCTGGAGCTGTTCCTAGACTAAACCCATCTGCTGGTATTGGTGCAGCCCGTCCAATCACACCTCCCCGTCAAAATAGTGGTCGTAAAACAGCTTCTGGCCATGGTTCCCGAACTGTTGGCATCAAAGCTCCCTACTAAGTGCTTTTTGATGCAAGCTGACTCTTGAACTTAATAAATGTGATTTACTGACCCTACAAAATGAACAAAATAGTGTACCCATAAAATTAAAAATTATAAACTTAATTTCTCAGAATGTAAGCTTTCACAAATATTAAATAAAACACAAAAAATTGCAATAAAGTTGTTTCCTATCATTTACTTTATGGCATTTTACACGGTAGTGACATTAGAGATAGAAGTGATGAAATACTTCTTTCTTTAGTTAGCAATGGCTATTCCGCAGCTCAAAATTAAAGAACTTGGAAACTACAGTGCTTAAGTTTTGTACATGAGCTTCTTTCTGCTGCTGGCATTCTATATCTCCGAATTATCTGGATCGGATGAATAGAATTGTTTAAGTTGGAAAAACTTTGGCGCTACATTTTCTCACTATTGAAGTCTTAGACTTGACGTTTGGAATATATACTCATGTGGAGTATTTAGGGTTACACTAAAAATAAAGATATTATATCTTATCCTAACCTATAAAAACGTATTGTATTATGTTCATCAATATCATAAAAGCATGAAAATGGTGGATTTTATGGATTAACTGAACAATATTACCTATATAAATAAGAAATCGCAGTAACTAGCTGTTCGTTTACTGACCCTGGCTTTTAAGTTTGTTGGTGCATCAGTGAGTATAACTAAATAATCGAAATACTTTCATTATCTGAAACATAAAGTATCTAGATACAGATAGAAAGCCAAACAGCTCGAAGGACATTGTATAAAACTACTAAACGATTTTAACTCAGTAAACAGGTATCTCAAATCTGTATATTATTTGAATATCCTACAATATATACATAATATAATAGATACCTGAAGTATTAAAAAATATCGACTTTAGTCAAATTTGCAGCGAATTGAAATGGATTTACAAAGCTTTTAATCAAACAGTTAAGATTTTGAGTTTAAGTGGAACAATAATATCAAATACTTAAGCAGTTGGAAATTCCGACTGTTGCAATTAGTAAATAAGATAATTTAACAAGTTTTTATCTTGTAAAGCAAAATAAATTTAGTAAATTGAGGTCATTAATTAGTGCTTCGAAGAGCCTGCGGGAATTCTTGACCCTTAGATGATCTAACTAGCTAATAAGATGTGGGCTAATATAAATATACATATATATATATATTAACAGGCTGAATTAATGTCATTAAGCAGGGCGTATAAAAGCATCAAACTTGCTCTAAATAAACATCAGTAGGGAATCAACGATCAAACAATCTGTGGCACTTTTATAAAGACTTTAAGTGTACTTTAAATATTTTAAATATGGTGTTAGCTTACTTTGTGCTGTTCAGTTGCCTGGCATATGGAACTGTTGCCCATCCTCCAACCTCATCGTACTTACCGCACGCTGGCGCTGGCTCAACAGCTTACAGGTCCGGTCTTTATGCTCCAGGTGCTTATGGATCTGTGTTAGGTGACCAAAGTCATTACAGTGGATACGCTGGAAATTCAATCTCAACAGTTGGCATTGGTGGAGTTCGTGGACTTGGTGGAATTGGAGGAGTTGGTAGAATTTCATCCGGCTATCAGCATAGCGGTGCTTACCACCAATTACCTGCTCACGGATCCATTCATGGCCATCAAATTGGAGGTCCAATTGGCATTGGTCGTCATCATCATCACAACTCTGGCTACCATAATGGCATTGGTGTTCCAGTCTCTTCTGGTTATAGCCATCACTCACTGCCCAGTAAATATTCCCACGTTCCTTACTAAATATTGGTTGATGTCTGAACTGTTAATTCCAATAGAATGTCAAATCAAATCAAATGGTTTTTTGCCTGTAAAATTTTGAACATAATATTAGCTCGTGCTTCCCAATTAAAAACAGTTGTTAGCCTAATGAATGAATAATAAAAACGAATTTTATGTCATTTAATTTAATTTGATAAATATTTTTGTGGAATACTTAAAAAAGTATATTTTTGTTGTAGTTTAAACATGAGCTTTAGACGGCTGTTTAATGCATAATACATAAGCTATAAGTAGTTTAATCCATAGCCGGGCTGGCTTTTATGCCCATTGGCTGTGCAATTCCTCATTAGTTGACACGATCGCCATAATTGGCATATAGAAGACTTCATTATAGTTATGCCTTGTTTTGGGGCTGTTGGTCAAAGGTATTTTATTACATTTACTCTCAGTGAAAGCGAAATCAGTGTGAAAAGAAAAATAATTTTGATCGTTAGGCAACCTTCGCACACCCAATTGGTAAATGGCTCAGGGTCGGCTATGGTCGATTAATGTTGCTTGGCTCATATGCAACAATAAGAGCAAATTATGCTTACAATTGTCTAAGATATGCCAAATCCAATTGCTGTGATAAGTGTTTTTTTTTTTGCAAAAATGAAATGTCATGGCAATAATGATTTAAGAAATCTGTTAAAAAAATTACGAAAAATTTACAAATGCCACCATCGTGGCTAGCAAATGCTTCACATTATGTAAGAGTAATAAAATTGGCTGATACACTTCAGGTACCAGGGAGCATGTGCCGGAGGCGCTCTAAGTCTTTAGCGAGCTATGAGTCATGCGCAGCGTTGTCGCCAGCTGTGCGTTTGGGGTGTCTGCAGAGTGCCAAAAGTTTTAATTTCTAAGCCATATTCGCGCGTTTTTCCTATACAATTAGCCAGTTGCCCATTAAATCAGTACAAACATATCAGCAATTGCTCAATCGCATTGATCAAGTAACAAATAACATTGTGCCGAAAATTGACATTTGGTAAGCATTTGAAAAGTGAACGCAGCAGCAGCAGCAGCAGCAACAACAAAAAGCCTACATGCGGTGCGTTGGTAAAAATCTTGAACATGTTAAGAATGCCTGCAAGGTTGTCTACAACGACTGTGGCAGCCATTCAGCGCCTCCAACTTAATTAAATTGGCTTAACATGGACCGTTTGGGGCTCAGTTGGCTAGCTGCTGCTATGTTCGACTAATCAAATGGCCAGTTTGAAGGCGCGTTAGCAATTAAGTTGGGCCATAGCAACGAGCTTTTTGTCCGCTCAATGCCTAACGATTCCATTATGGATGCTAACAAAGCGGCATGCGATAAATATTAATTAAGCAACTCAATGACAACCAAGAAAAATGAGTAACTAATATGCAAACATGCTAATGTTTTGCTCTACATTTAAGCTGTGCGTAAACAAAAATGTCACACGCCATTAAAATTTAATGGCATGTTTAATAAACTTAAAGAAAAACGAGACAAAAACGAAACAAAATGTAATGCTGTCAAACCAGGTCGATAACACAGATTGTAATGCGTATAAAAAATTGCCTCTTGTTGCTCTTAAATAAAAGAACAACAGCAACACAGCCAGAAAACGACTTTTCAAAAATGCGTGGAGCTCGTGTCACACTGTGCTTGTTTGTTGTTGCTTCTGAAATAGTTGCACAATTTCCATGCGTTCATGCAAAGCAATTGTAAAGGCAACAAAGTCGCAGCTTATCTCAAAAGCCATAAGATCGATATGGAAAATATGGCAAAAAAAACACGTATTTTCGTGAGTGGCTCAAGCTAAATTGATTTTAATGGTTCAGCCTTTTGACGTTTTGGTGAACATGTTTAACAACGGGTTCATGGTGTAAATATTTTAATATTACTGTACTGATTATTAAATCAGATTTACTTAAATGCATAGCCTGAAAAATGTAAAGATCCAAATATCAAATAACTTCGTAAAACATAGTTTAAAAATTAAAAAAATATATATACAATATAAAAAAAATTAATAATTATACTAATTTTAAAAAAATGTAATTTTTCTTAATTCAAGTAAAAAGCTTTTGGCTCATTTGACGTTTGTTCTTTATTTTATTACTTGTCTCGATCGTCTTTGTTTTTACACTACGATCTGACCTACAAATTTATCAATCCAACATTTAAGCTCCTCACATCTGGCGTATACCAAAGACTTAGGCAGCAAACTTCATACGCACTCTACTTTATACACCACTTCACCGAAAGCTACCACAGTGAACTCACCTCACGTTGCCCGATTAGTGTACAGCTCAAATTTTACACTCAAACACGACGTACCGACTCAAAGTTGAGCTCAAAGCTCGCTTCGTTGGCTTTGGGCGTTTGTTTTGCCGGCTTTGTTGGCAGCTGCTTGGCTGATAACCATAGTGCTGGGCAAATATCGAGACCGTTGTCTGAGCTTGCTATCGGTATCGTATTGCTGTTGCTGTTGCTGTTGTAGCTGTTCCCGCTGTCCATGTTGTTGTCGCTGTTGGCGTTGGCGTCGCGGCGCTGACGTTGACGCAGCCGCATTCAAGTCGGCAGGCTATTTGGTTTTGTGTGGCAGCATTGGGCTGCTGAGTTCAGTTATTTGTTGGACACACGCCGTGGCGGTACAGCAAGCGGCTAACGGTATTAGGTGCTGGGTGTTGAACGTGTTGAACAGAAAACGCAGCACACAACAAGTGCAGTGAATAAATTAAAATATAACAAAAATATTACAACAAGTGACAAACAGGTGTTTACTCAACATTTTTTTAACTAAAATAAAACAAAAGACTTAAGAAACAAACTTGAATAATACTGTGTGTTTCAATTAACCAGCAGCTGTTGTGCTGCACTTTGTTCAGCTAACAGGCTCTAAAAAATAATTAAGGCCAAGTAACAAAAAAAAAACAGAAAACCAAAAACCATCATCAGAAACTGCGTGGGCTGTCGCAACGTTCCACTTTATCGTTAAGCCGGCCATAATTGGATTAATTCGTAGCTTTTGGTGTTTGCGTGCGAAAATCGACGCAAAAACGCATTTAAAGAAGTCATTAACAGCTACAACGATCAACGGCCAAGTGGCAACGTGCAACGTCAACAAAATGATTTTAAGGTATGTTCCCTGCTTCCCCTGGCCACAACTCAATTTAACTTAGATCGCAGTTGGTCAGTTTGCGCAGATTTGTATTTGTTTCTGTGTTGCACTAATGAGTTGCATTTTTATTTATGGCATGTCGCCTTGTCTCAAATACCTCAAGTTAATTTTAAAACGTGTGTGGCCCAAAAATAAGCCCAATTCAAGTTCTTAGCTGGTTCTGGGCAAGTTTGTAATTTTATGTAATTTTTATGTGCCTGCCATTGGGTTATGACAACTTTCTGTTAAAAGTTTACCGTTTCTCTTGGCGTGGCACTGGAAAGTTCTGAGCGGCCAGCGGAGAAATTTGTGTGAGTTCTGTTGACGCTGTTTAATAAACTTCTGCCATGCGCCATGTTTGTGTTTTGATTATCACATTTATATTCAGGTTGTATGTGTTGTATACATGTTTTGATTGTCTGCTGTAAATGGTGGCAGCGACCCAGTGCCACATGTTCAAGTTGCCGCTTAATGAGTTCTATGAAAGGCTAAAAGTGCCACTTCAATCTTTTTTTTTTTATCATTTCCTTTCCTTCTTGTATATAACTAAGTACATCCGCGGCTTTTGACTTCCGAAAACTTTCTACAGAAAATCTTTTGTTTGTCACGCGCCACTCACAGCTTAGAGCTTACAACTAATGATATTGTTAGCGACCTAGAGCTAAACAAATCATCAGAGATAGCATCTTGGCGAAGCTTAGCAGGCTTAGTTAATGAGCGTATAGGTCATGCTCTTGGCTTAATACTGCCCGCTGTTTGGCGTTCGTTTCGTCATTCACACCTACTTAAATTGAGCTCAGCTAGACTATAGTTTCGTTTAAAAAGCAATTAAGCGGCAGCAAAGGTGAAAGATAAGACTTTAAGCCTGGCAAAACAATATGGGTCTTCGTGGAATTGAATATGAACATGTACATATAATTTTGTTAAACAGTCAACATAATTGCAAGGTAGTCGACTCGTCCGGCTTATCCGTGCTTCAAGACTGGCTCCAGAAACTGCTGTTGTGGGCGTGGCCAGGTCGGTTGTGACTCAGACGCTGTTTAAATGCCTGGCAATGCCTGCAAATAGTTAAATATTCGTTGTCTTTTTCACGGTACGTTCTTTAGCTAACGGCAGTTCGCACCTAAGCCAACAACAGAAATAACCACAAGACTGGACCAACAATTTACGGCAACAATATTGAGTTATCGCCGTGCTGTAAATTGTCAGTTGTTGGCCAAGTTTGTCGATTTGCCAGGCGTTCCGACAGCATTCATAAAATAAAGCTATTACCAAGCATGTATTAAGAATAGACCGTAAACATTGGCTTTCGGTTAGGTCCACTAACCATAAAGACGGGGGGCGTTAACGAGGTCATTAACATTTCTGGCGAAGTTCAACGCGAGTTACACAATTGGCCGAATGATTGCCAGTTTGTCGATTTGGAATTCATGCTGAACCAGTTGGCTGTCTGCGACGTCTGCGACAGCGTCTGCATTTGTCCACTTTACTTTCTCCTTAAATGTAGAAGACAGGCTCAAAACTGCCTTAAGTGCAATGCCGAGTTGATTTCCTGCTGCAAACTGCCGCTGCTCATGTGCCCCGCACTGAAACTGGGCTGCATCTGCCGCGTGACTTTGCTAGAAATCCGGTTCGCGCAAATATTATAAAATGAAGACATAATTGTTACTATAGAGACCAGAGCCAACAGGTAGTTGCAGAGAGATTATAGCGCCTGATCACATTGTGGCTCTGCTGCATGTCGTATTTGTGTCAAGGCTGCAGCAGCAGTTGGCCATTTGCATGCACTTTCTGCACCCAGCACACAACTGCGCCACAAATCGTGGCTGTCGATTGGTGGGCGTGTTATTTTTTTTTTATTTTTTGTTGGAAATTGGAAAGCGCCCAAATGAAGATCGAGGTATTGCGATAAAGACGCATTGTGCTGCGTATTAATGAGCGGTTGTCCATAATATATATCATTTATTTGACCAGCTCGAAAAGAGTTTTTTAATACGTACAAAAAAACTTACAACGTTCAATTGAAGACAGCAGCAGCCGCAGCAGCCGTGAATTGTGGTAACTTTGTAAGCTTTATTTGTACTTGAATCAGTTTGCTTTTTTTTTGGTTTCTGTGCATCGCTTTTGGTCATGTGCTTTGCTACAATTACTTGTATAATGCCAATTCCTTGTCTTCTCTCTCGTTTAACCATATTTCTTGGGCAACAAACCACGTGACGGTTTTAAAGCTTTCAACACAAAAAAAAAAAATTGTGCGCCTGACATTGATGGGCTTTGCGGCACTTGGCTGAGTGCTCGATTTTCAAAGTGAATGTTGGGCCAACATTCACTTTTGATTTACAGATCTTTGAAATTGTATTTCAACTGATGATGCGCCATAATAGACGACATTATGTTAAATTAACCGAAATTATTTCGCTTTCAAAAAATATTATGCTCAAGCTGTCCACATCGTGTTTTATTTATGGAATTTGTTTATTTACTTGGACATTTAATTGAGTTTTTGTATTTGTTTTTCATTTTGCGATCGATTAATGATGCTCAACGCGTAACAAATGAAAGTTTAGCTTGCTTAAGTAAGTTTTGGCAATTTTTCTGCTGTCGCTTCATAAGTTAACAACACTTCGGTGTGGGTTAACACTAAGTACTAGTGTATCTCAACATGAACAGTAATCAGCCATGAAATTGCAAATCATAGTTGTCTGTGCTAATCCCCCTCTCAAGTGTAGAAATTTTCCTATTTTCTAAGATGCATATCAAAATGTGCTGAATCACGGGCGAGAAAGTGTTACAAAAAAACTGTGACAAATGATTGTTAGTTATATGCTCATGTGTACGGGTCGTATACTTGATATATGTACCGTGAGAACCGAAAGTGAAATGTCGGATCTCTTGGTCTACATATTTTAATTCCACGCAGTTTTTTGTTTTGTTTATTTTTTTGCGCTTATCAGTCAAGAGCGTATAGAAAACCCAAATGACGGCATTAATTAATATGCGGTAGCTGTAGGCGATCGTGAGGCAGAATGAAGCACCACGGATCGGCAATAACAAAGTCTTATAGATCGTGAGAGTCAAACTAACCCAAATATCTTGCGCAGGGTTTTGTTTCGGTTTTTTCATGTGCGCTTGTCAAAATGATGTGGCAATTGAAAGCAAAACTATGCAGCATATTGCAGCGCCCCAAAAAAAATGAAAAAAATAATATGTAAAAGAAAAATCAGATGCAGCTACTCGCTAGAAAACTATTTAAACAAAGCGCACTGCTAAATGCTGCATGTTGGCATGCTGAGGAGCTACGCAATAGCCAAATACACAAATCCAAATATTCAAAAACTATACAAATGCACAAATGCTCAAGCGATAATCACCCGCTCATTTGTAGGCAGACCAAGTGGAGTGGCTCTTGCATCATTCGTACTCAAATTGATGATGATGATGATGACGACGATGTGCCAATTGCTAGACATTTGAAGTCGAAGCGCCAATTGCTCAGTTATTGAATTCATGCAACAATTTGGTAATTGTTGGAAGCCAACACTGGCGAAAGGTGTTGCCATAAATGAGCCAACCATTTTCTGTAGTTGTCGCATGAGGATGCCCAGTTGAAGCTCAGACGGCAAAGCTAGAATAAGGCTAAGAAAGTCAAGGCAGTTTACTCGTTAAGCAAAGGCAAGCCGATATCAACGTTCAACATCAAATGCAAAAGTTGTTTTTTATATTTGATTTATGAATTCACAATCAATTGCGGGCCTAAGCCGCTGCTAGTTTTGCATTGAGTTTTGCACTTCATAAAGTGCTAACATTTTGGCCAATGAGCTGGCATTGAAAGTGGCTGAAAAGCCAATATTTGACTAGCTGCTAAGCACTGCAATTTGTTTGCAATTAGCTGAGACACGGCCAGTTATAAATCTGTAAAGGCGTTAGCTTGTTGCGAGCTCAATTAATAAGCTGTTGCCCCCAGATCGCCTACTTAGTTATCACTGGCAGCTGTGCAACGCGGCGTATGGGCAACAAAGATCAATGGGTGCTGCAACAGCAACAGCACAGCAACTGTTGCTGCGCTTTGGCCTGTCTGCGCGTTACATTCTAATCGAATAAAGTCGATATTTAAGTCAATAAACTGCACGTAAGCCATGTCTGATACTTATCTGCTGCCAGGCGATTGCGTGCAAAGCTGCATTCGGTGATATATCAAACCCTTCACGAGATTTCGTCGATTCCATGAAATTGAAAAGTTTCCCGAGTGCTAGCTTTTTTTTGGGTCAGCTTAAACTAAAGCAAGTTGAGTCGGCTTATTAGCCCACTGCATGGATCTATTAAACGTGTTTGCCGCTGACACAAGCTGCCGATTTATGGCACAATAAAAAAGAGCGACACTAATGCCACATAAATGCGCTTCGTGTTGCAATTGGCCAACTGTTTATTAAGTATGCGCCATGTGTGCACTATTGATTTGATGTTTTTCACAGTTGCGTTTCGAACTGCGAACGGATGTGAATACATGACAGTGGCCTGGTCAGAGCCTGGTCTGGCCAGTTGCGATTCTGCCCAGAGCAAGAATCACTTTGACTTGAGCAATTGGCCGGTGCAATAGTAGCCGGTGTTCGATATATACAAAAAATAAATGCGACAATTAAAGCGTCATGAATTCAACATTAGCAATCGAATAGAAACAAGACCCACTTACATATGTCTGCGTTTTTATTGTAGCTAGCGCGATGCTTGCCACGCATTCAATTCCATATTAATGAATGATTTCTTATTTTTGCACAATCTCAAATGCTTCAAAGTCAAGCGGCTATAACACAATAAACTTTATTTTACAATTGAATTGTATTCAAAAATATAATCAGCTTTTGATTTTTGTGTTTTTGAATCTACAATAATTACATTATTAATTAACTTTATATGCAGATATATGTAAAAGGCGTATCGATAGTTCTCCGGAAGTTCAGCATTTACCTTTAACCTTGTCAATCTGGCCATATCTCTCTTTTTCTGACTCAATCTGTCAGCTTTTTTTTTTGGCTAGTTATTTAAAGGTTGTGATAAGTAGACAACTTTAATATTGTATAGACCTTTTACTTTTATTGAGTATATTATATTAAAATTGTTTTTGTTTATAACATTTTTAAGTGAACGATTTTAGAAGTTAAGGACTTAACCTCGAATCGAATCATACAAATATTTTATATAATTAATTTAATGTTTTACATTATAATATTTTCATATGTGAAACTTACACTAAAAATTAACATATATGTGTAGAGTGTATCCCATATTTGTCAACTAATCATTCTTGATGTAATAACATCTTAAGATTGAATTATGCTAGGGAACTCGTTTATGAGATACTCATCCATCTTTTGAATACGCTTCATATGTTATTTTAGTTAATAATCAGGGAAAATTATGCGCAACACTTTGTAAAGAGAGACGCGAAGTCGAGAGATGAGACCAATTTACATATAAATCCGAAAGACAATGCTGAGCGATGTGGTAAGCACGTAAAGCTGCAGCAACCACAAAAAAAAAAAAAAAAAAAGA
Source organism: Drosophila gaucha (assembly GCA_035045545.1). Lineage (NCBI taxonomy): Eukaryota > Metazoa > Arthropoda > Insecta > Diptera > Drosophilidae > Drosophila > Drosophila gaucha. Next base: position 1,837,344 of record JAWNOY010000176.1, on the reverse strand, counting down.
GTCCACATGAAAAGCCCAACAAAAGGTCCTCCTATGCACTTGGCGCGCCCCTGGGCCTGGGCGGAATGGGAATGGTGTGCTGTGTTAAGTCTTACATGAATGCCAGCTAAGAGATGACATAACCAAAAGGCGGCGGGCATCGTGCGATGCAAATCCACAGCATCATGCAACATCAAGCAATGCCACAACAATGGGATAACAACAATGCAACGGGCAATTAACGTAACTCTGGTAAAAATTATTAACAAATGTCAACTGTGGACGCGCTTTTAATATGTGCAGATTAATAGCTTCCATTTCAGGGCACAACCAGACAGTTGAGCATAGCATTTTTTCTTCTTTCGTATAACAATGTTGAAAGTTCAGTGCGCAGCATCGTTAGCAGACAGATATTGTTAACGGATTGTATATATGCCCCTAATTCGTTATGGCTTTTGGCTTTGGCTTTGGCTTTGGCTCGGCAGCAGCAGACAAAGCTGACGAAAAAGGTCGCCCGAATTTTGGGCACATACTCAAAGACGACAGTAGAGGCGGCCCAAATAGTCCAAATATGGTCAGATAGTTGCCACAATATGGGCTGAGCTGGACAAGAGTTCAGCGCGATGCAAATGCGTCGAATCGTTAGATAAGTTGCGGTTGCAATTCAACACATATATTGTAGAGGTATGCGAGCATTTATCGAAAGCAGTTAGCAGCAACCCCAAAAAAAATTAATTGGCTCTTGCGGGCAGGTGTAAAACTTGAAGCTGCATGAATATGCAAAAAATATTGTCGTTTTGTTTGGCTCTTGGCCAGAAGGACGTTGGCCATTTATTTACTTATTTTTTATCGCAGCGTGTGTGCGTGAGCGCCTTTCACAAAAGCTGTCGCCCCAATGGCGAGCAACAATTAATTGACTTACGCAGCAGCAGTCTGCATGCAATCAACTCGCAGCAGTTCAATTTTGAGAGGCGTGTCGTATCGGAATTCAGCTGGCCAATCACTGCGTGGGCGCCTGGGCCTATTGCTGCGTTCTAATTGCCTTGGCACACGACGGCTTTTAATCCAAACGGCCCAAATAAACAGCTTACAGATCGTTTAATTACCAACATTGCACGCTTTTCGCACTTAACGGCTTACGATTTCAAAATGCTGCCTTGAACCATTTTGATTTGTGTGCCTTTTCAAATGCTTATATTTTTTATTATTATTATATTTTTTTTGCAACACACAAGTGGGGCGTGATTACAAATTAAATATTGTGAGTACCTTTGACATGCAGAGTTCGAAGTACTTGTAACCTGAAAATGTGAGATCTCACAATATTCAAATATAATACAGAATATATATAAATATAATAATTAAGTCTAGGGTAAAGGTTGTAAATAATCTACAACATACCGAAGAATTGATACCTTAGAAGACAAATGACACTGAAAGGGCTGAGTCTATAGTTTAATCTTATGAGCCACAATATATAGTCTGTAAATTTGTATCTGGCTTTAAAGTTATGTTGGAAAATATATGTTTGGTGAATATTTCTTTAAAAAAAGAGAGTCTTAGTACACGAAAACCACTTTTGCTATTACTTTGCTGGTGAATAAATAGTTAATATGCAACTAATCACGCTTATTGAGGTTTGCTGTTATTAAGATATAGCTTTTTTTCTACTGTTTTTTCGCATGTCAGTAATATGATATAGTGCTTTGACTATGCCAACTCTGCTATATGCAGTGAATGCAAGACTCGCAGACTTGACTATAGATAATGATCAAATATATATATGTTGATTAATGGTGTTGGAAGTTAGTTACATAGCGCTGTGTTACACATATCGTAATAAAATTATAATACCCAACGCCAGGGTATCAGACAAATAAATGCCAGTTTTAGAAATTATTTAACAATTGCACTTGAAGCCCATTGCTGTGGGCTGCGCACTTGCCACAATGTTGCTCATATTACGCGGAGCTGAGCTGAAATGGGATACACTTGCAGTATCTTTGCCGTCGCGCGTTTTATGTGGCGAGATGGAAAGAAAGAAAGCCTTAGTACAAAAGCAACAAATTGAATGCGAAGTGGAAAGTGAAAGGACTTAAGTGCGTTTCGTTTGTCTTACACAAGAGCGGAACAGCTCGATATGCTCTAAGCAGCTCTTTTCATCAAAAGCTCAAAGCAATAGATCATAAATGAAACACGACCAGATGGCAGGGCAACAGTACAGGGCACTTTCACTGCTGCTGCTGCTGTTGCTGTTGTTGCTCTTGGCATTTACAATCAATATTTATGAAAAGCCATTTATGCTTTAATGTTTGGATCTGTGGCGTTGACAAAGGCTAACAAGCCAATGATATCAACACGTGCCACAAGTCATAAATTGGACTCAATAAAAGCAAGGTTGCCAGCTGTCAAGCAGCCAGGCGCCGCCAAATGTGGCACACAACAATCGACAGCCAAAAACAATGCAATTCAAATTGGTTCCACTGGCAGCAATTCGACAGCTGGTGCTGTTGTTGCTGCTGCTGCTTTTGGCCAGTGGTTGATTAATAGGCCACGCCGCAGGCGTTTAGCTTTAATAGTTACTACCAATATTTAGAGGTGTCTTAATTGGGCAAACGTTTCAATGTACTTTCATAGCTTAAAGGCTATCTGATAAATCTAATGAAAATGTTTTCTTTCTTTTTTTAATACATGCATTTTCTTCTTGAATACATTTGCAGAATACTTGTGCTGTGCCTGCTGAGTGCCACACAGGCGCAATATCATCAATTTGGGGCACAATTGCAGTCGCCTCATGGCTCGGACTGTGCCCTGCTGCTGGCCGGACCGGGTCGCTCCTCAGTCTATGACTACAATGTAAATTTGTTTCGCGGCACGCTGTAAGTACAAATAGAAAATGTTCAAGTGGCATTCTGGGTTACGTTTGCGAGCAAATATTTGAACGTTGACACCAAAATGGCAAAATGCCTGGCTGTCAGTCATAAATCTTGGGTGCTGTTCACGCAGTGGCAAACATGCACAGCCTGTCGATACTCTACACCTACGACAACGACAACGGCAACGGCAACGGCAAGGAAAGCCGGCTTTGAGCTAATCATTAACAGCAGCGACAACAACGTGGCGGCGTGTTGAAACTGTTTGTCTTGCCAAATGGGCAACGGGGGCAACTGTTGCACGCCTGGGAGCGAGTCTTCAACTTGCCTCTTGGCCTGACGTAGTGGCACATGAAGGGGGCACCCCACGCAGCAGGCAATCACAGCATAGTCTGTACGTTGTGTCAGTTATTAAGCGCATGCTGAGTGATTGGATCAGCGGAGAGACAGGAGTACCTCAAGCCTCTCCAATCAGACAACTACATTAGTTGTATGGGCCGAAGTAAATAAAAGCAGGAATACATTTAAAATGTATATTATAAATGAGTATTTAGACTAGCCTCATACCTACGGGAGCCTACTCCTATGTATGCCATGAATTTTGTGTCTCTAGCTTTTCAAAGGCTCAATTGTATTACAGACGAATATAATAGGCACAGCATTTTGCTGTTTTGTTTATATTTTGGATGAATTGATTTGAAATTTCTAAATTTTTAAATTGGATATGTCCACTTTAAGTGAAGCATTTCGTGCCAACTGGCTGATCACAGCCTTCGGCCTGAGCCTGTTCGTCGCCGGTTCCAGTGTGCTCTACTGAAACGAAGGGCGAGCGGTGCACAGGATGTTGACTTTGGATGAGGGTTACGCGGCTTACGCAGATATCTACTCGATGCAGTTCTCCGCGGAGGAGCAGTGACTGAGCTTTGAGCAACATTGTGGATCTATCGGGAGCGATAATATGCAGGAGCCGGAATACAACAATCAGCTAATGACAGTGAAGTTAAGGCGTCGCATTCAAATTTACCAATGAGTTGAGGAGACAGTGGAGCAGGATTTCGAGAGCGTGAGCACGGAGGCTGATTCACGGACCTATTATTATACACGCGAATGGCGTGACAAGATTGTGGACTCGCGCAACTTCTACAATCGTCATGGCCATACGAATCCACAACGTTTCCCCGGTTTACATAAAGCTGGGCCCGGCTGTGAAGAACAAGTTCACCAATTACAATGAGCTGACCTCAGATATTCGGCTGGATTACAGTGGCCTTAATCGGCATCTCGGCCTCTACTAGCACACCAGCGATGTGTTCAATCCGGAAGTCGGAGATCTGCGCCTGCTCTTCACCTATGCGGGCATGGAGCGTGAGTTCGACAGCATAGTGGGTCGCCTCCAGGGCAACAAAGTGGAGCCCTATGTCACCAGCCGTGGTGTGCGCGTGCTGCTCGTCTGCACACCTGGTGGTGGCGCTTCATAGGCTGGCTTCTCATCTTCTTTGGCGTCACCTGCAATACAAGGCTGCTGAGTGTTGTATTGCTGAGTGATTCGCTTGTTGCCCGATTCGCACTAATCGCTGACTGGAAACTTTTTGATCGCCTTCTCTCTGTCGCTGACCATTGCCGTGGTATGGATCCTGCATCGTCCTGTGTCTTCCTCACGCAATCTCGTAGATTATCAACGAGTTGATTAAGCCTCATCCTCTATCGAAACGTTGTTCTCATAACTATTTACACATAGATTAGTTGTTTTGTGCCATCTGTCAATAAGAAACTGAAATAACACTTAAAAATAAAAAAAAATATTCGTGGAATAAGTGTATTTTGATGCATATCTAATACGTTCCGACACCGACACGGTGGTACTAACGGATGGGCTTAGACAAACGGTTGGACGGACTCGCTGACAGATGGCCAGGGCCAGGTTGACCCCTGACTGTTGTTTCCGATCGAGAATATTAATAATTTTTTAAGCCTCTTGTGCCTGTTAACCCATTTTCAATGATAAACAGTGCTTGTTCTTACTGCTCATATAAAATGTATTACGTAGTACGTATGCTTATCTAATTTAAATTATATGCTTATCTAATTAATTAAAATCAGCGTAGAGGTCCAATTTTGGCATGTTGCAAAAAAGATGAAAAGTAAACGCAATATAATTTTATGGTACATACATATATTTTACAAAAGTTATATAAATGTGTATATTTGTGTATTGAAAAAACGAAAGCTTTTAGTTGAAGTTTTGCAAAAAGTTGAGTGGTTCCTTAGCCGGACATAGATTTCAGAATGTTACTGCAACTCCATGAATTTTTTATGCATCTACCGTTTGTAACCACAGTCCAAGCTAATCAAAAATGAAAGAGGTTAGTAAAGTTAGTAAAACCTATTTTCATGTAAATACCTTGATTTCGGACGCATTTCTGTTTTGCCAATTCGCAGCTATTGGCAAAGGTACAGGTGCTACTTTTCCGACCTCGCTTCCAGCGGGCACAAACTGGCCTATACTCCCTGGTGCATACAAGTCGGCATTTCGGGCGAGTGCAGTGCACACTGGAAAACACACAGAAGCAAACGGCGAGCAGCAATATAATCGTCAGAGATTTCATGTTGATAATAGTAGCTTGAACCTTGAAGCACTTGTGTAGCATTAAAGGGCTCGACTCTGACTTATATAGTCAGCAGCTCGTATGGAACGATTGATAAAGACAATGAGTAGATATTCTATTTATTTTAAACACAAGACTTAATGAAATACTTGCAAACTGTGCCATTTTGATGTTTCTTTATTACAGCTTAAAGCTTTATTAAATGCTGTTGTCAATAAAAAAAAGTTTATATTGTCAGAATTAAATGTTACACTTGTTGGCTTCTGTTGTGTCGGCAAGTTATTGACCTCGACTTCGGCTCCAAGTGAGGACGGAGTCATGTGATGCGAACACGTCTGCTTGACGGCACTTGACAGGCCGCCACAGATTTATTGGTAAAAACCGCACAACGAAAAAAAGCAGCTGCAGCCAGCCAACAACAAACACGAAAAATGAGCAACAACAGCTATACAAATAAATGCCGTTGCAACACTTGAGCACCTGTGTCGCGGCACAGCAACAGCTGCTGCTTCTGTATGGCCTCCTCTTCTATTGATTGCGAGCCGAAGTTTAGAAACAATTTCGAAATGTGACTTTGAAAAAAAGTGGCAAATGACAATGCCTGAACTTCGACCATGCGCCACAAAATTGCAGCTCTGCCTCAGATAGTTCCAATTTTAAATGTCGCACGATCGGGCCATTGCAAATTTATATAGGGGTCACCAGAGAGTTGAGCTAATTTGGGGTTGCCTGGCTGAAAAACGTGACTCTATTCGTCTACTATTTGGCTTTGCTCTGGCTATTGAACTTTGTTGCGGCCGGCTTAAATTCAGTCCACAATTGCTGCCGCAACAACCTACTTAAATGATAAATACAGGTTTCGCGACCCGGGACACTTTCATTGCTGCTGCCGATACTAGTTTCCTACTATTTTTCTCTGCTGCACGTCTGTCAGCGTAAGCGTGGTAGTCCCGGCGATTGTCTCCATTGCCTGTATTTGCACAAGACCCGAAAATCTTACGCGTGCAAAGATAACTGATATTGGGATGGTGTGTCTATCGTTTTACGACACGCTTTTGCAATTACTCACAACTCGCAATATTACGCATACGCCACGCCGGCCAGAGCCAGAGCAACCAAATACAGTTTCACTTTCAGCAGGAAGCATTCACATGCGTGTACTTGCGCACCTGCAAACGCGAATTCATTTCACAGTGCAACAAGAGGCACATTCATTGTACCCCAGCCACCCAATCAGGATAGCTGGTCCCAGTCGACTCCAGTGCGTGCCGCATGCAAGCAACTTTCTAGCTGGCCCAAAACTTTACCTCCGACTGGCCCCTTCCCCGCCTGGCCAGTCCAATGCGCACATTGAACTTTCCATCAGCAATAAATTTTGAAATTAACTGGCGGACCAGTTAAGTGCCACTCGCCATTTTGCATTTGACAAATTTTCACCAAAAATCCACTCAAAATCGTTTGGCGAGCACCCTAACCTGGCCAAGAAATATTGAGGCTCAGCTATATAATAAATACATGAGATAAAGAAGGCATTACATAAAAAAATTAAAATTTTTGAGCAATCTCAGAGAAGTGAATTAGTTTCTTTAAAATATAATTTAAAAATTTAGTTTTGAAAAATAAAATAAAATGAAACTATTATGTTTCGGTATACTAAATACCATGAATCATAAACCGGGTTTTTTTTATCTATTTCTCATATTTAAAGAAATCTATAAATAAATAGATAGTGCAAGTCGAAGATACTACGTAGTACATACAACTAAAATATAGTCCATGAAGCTGAAACGCTTCCCATGGTATGTTACATATCTTGGCTAAATATCATTAGACCCCTGTGTTGCAAATGGAATATGTTGCACACGAAATATGGATGCAAGTTCGCGAAGAATGTCGTCTGTTGCTTAAATGGATTTTGCATTGCGTGTCTGGGCAATGTCTTGGGTGCTGTGGTGTGTGTGTGTGTGTGTGTGTGTGTTGCATTTCGTTGTTGTTGGTGTAATTATTTAATACTTACGCATTGTTAACATGTATCGTTGTCACCTGACACGCGTTTTACATGTCGCTCCATTTGAGGAAGTCGCTGTGCCCCCTTTTTAGGGGCGAGACGAGAAATTTGCGTGTTTTGGCATTTAATTAACAAACCGGCTACAAACGCAAATGCAATGTTAAATGTTAAGTTAAGTTGTTACTGTTACAATTACAGTTAGAGTTTTGCTTATTTATTTATGCCACGAGATGCTGTGTGCGCTGCTGCAACTGTTGCGTTTTGTTTCCTGTTGGAGAAAAACCCACTCCGATATACTTTTTGAGTTAGTCATATTCGGCGCCAATGGTTAGGCTAACGGCGCCGGGTTGCACAAACGTCTGATGGTACCATCTGTTCGTATCCAGAACGACTTTAAAATTAAACAATCAACATATTTTCAGACGTCTCAAAAGTTCAATTTAATCACAACTTACTTATATCTCCCTGTTGCACCACCACATCGAAGCGCTTGCATTGGAAGTAGCATTCGGGCGGTGGCACCAGCAGCCAGCGCTTATTCCCTGCCAGCTGCGCTTGCCACGACGGCAAACGCACATTATCAATCTAACAGGAATTGAGAAGCGTATCAAATTTAATCCTATGCCTAGGACCCCTGTACTCACATGCATTTGGGCACCCAGTCCCGCTGTGCCTATGAAAAACCAATCAACGGCATTGTTCTCCGAGCGTTCGGGCAGAAAGTAGGGTCTGCCATAATGCCTGCGAAACTCTTCTGCCGTTTCGGCATGGCAATTGCTCCAGCCAAAATACCAAGGAGCTTCGTCCGACTCCAAATCGACGCGTGCATGCGGCATGTCCAAGGCCTCGTAGATATCCCGAAAGCCCGTCTTGTAGGGCAGGAACTGACAGTCGCGTATACGCTGCTTCCGTTTTGCCTTACGGTAGACATCCCGAAAGTACCAGTAATTGAAGAGCTAATCATAATATTTATAAACCAAGTGAAGCTGGATCCGATTGATTAGCTAACCCACCGTTGTAGCTGTCCAGTTCTGCATGGCATCGCTCACTATGACGGGTGCACCACTGTATGCGAATTCCGTCTCGAATCGGTCTGGCGTAAGATTGCTGATGCGAGGCACGCTTTGGATGTTGGCACAAAAATCACAGCGCTCGGGCGGCCGCAGCGCATAACGCAGAAGGCGTGGCAGTGTTAAAGCACAGCTCTATAAATATGTGTTTTTTTTTACCTAAATAATCACAAAAATTCTGAGCATATGCAATCACCTGCCCCTGCAACTCCGTTTGGTAGTAATTCAAGAAGCACGTGGCCAAAACACATAATAGGAAAATTTTGGAGAACTTGAGCAGCTTTTGAATAAATGCAGATGCTGAGCAGTGCTTGTGCAACAGCTGCTGCATTGTTGCACTCATATCTTTAGTGCGATGAGCCCACAATATTTGCCTCAACTGGCTGCGTGCTTGTTCCATGTTGCCTCGACCAAGTCACGTACTCAACTGTGGCCGACATTTCCGTTTCCTGTAACCAGCCGCCTCCTGCCAGGCTGCTGCTCTACTCGCTGGCCTGTCAATAACTCGATTATCAGACTAAGTGCAGACTGTGCGGGCGTGTGCGTGTTTGGAGGGTGGTTGAGTGTGGGGTGTTTGCGTGGTTAGCATGTGATACCGACAAATTGCCCGATATTGACAATAGCACTTAATAATCCAATTGCTTGCCTTTGCCTTTGCCATTTCAGAAATCCCTACAACAGCGGTGCGGGCACTTGCATTACCTACGATGCCATCAATGCGGCCTATGCAGATGCACGCAAGCGTATACGTAAGTAGACAGACCTTAGGCGTTTAAACCATGCTCCCTATTCATATCACACATATATATATATATATCTGATACACTTTGCAGGTGTGGCCGAGCCCAAGTCCGATTGGAAGCCTGAGGAGCTGGCCACCGTGGGCGAGCTACTGCTCGATATATCCATACAGCTGGCCCGCACGTAAGTAAATGTTACGGTAATAAATGCTAAACGCATTTGAAAGTTGCGCCTGGCACGCCCACAGCCCCAATAAATGATTGCCAAATAACGCATGACATGGCACTTAAATCGTGCTCGAGCTGATGCTGACGGTACTGCTGGAGCCCCGTCCAGACCGCCTGCAGTCATTAATATGTATGAGTTTGAAGCTGGAACTGAACTAAACTGAACTGGTGCTGCGCCTGCTCTCAAGGTTCTGTAGCTCGGATGAATTTGAAAGTTTGGCACATGCAAATGCTAATTGCAATGCCAAATTTGCTGTCGCCGTCGCTGTCGGTGGCTTTGACTGATGGCCACTTGGCCACCTGTAGCCTCTATGTGTTAGCCTGACTCTGTCGATGGGGCAACTGCAATCTTCTTCAAACTGGCGCAACTGCATTTTTTTCGGTTTTTTTGAACCTGGCTGCGAAAAATTTTGCCAGTTATTTGTTGAGCTCGCTGCTCAAAATGTAAACAAACGCGCATTATGCAACGTTATGCCGTCTGTTCGGGATGGCAGTCGCAGTGAGAGTGCACGCGGCTGCCCCCGACGAGAAAACGAGCAGAAGCCAGCTGAGGATGCAACAAAGTATTACCAGTTTTACGGTTGGCCAACTGTCGCTTGTATTGTAGGTAACCGTGTTGCCAAGTCAGTTGGTCACAGCAGCCGCCTTTCCACAGTTCCACAGTTCCATTCGGAGTTGCCGCATGTGCTTTAACGTATGCGACTTTCTTTTTTGGTCACCTCCCTCCACTCAATGCCTCTAACATAAATGCAAAGTTTATGCTGGAGGATCATCAGACCAGCTGCAGCTGTAGTTGTATAAGCCTATGATTAAAGTCTCTGATGCTGACCAATTATTATACGATGTGAGCGTTTTACATCTGTATGATGCAAATTGTTTAGCTATTTCTGTAGCAGTTATGAGGAATCTTTAAATGGTAAGGATTAGAATGGTGAATTTAATTAAACATTAGTTAAGTAGTTGGTGGTAACTAGCGCTTTCTTAAATTAGTTAATTGAATATTTTACATTTTCAATTGCTATTAAAAGAGGTGTGTTAGTAATTTCAGCTCCAGCTGCGAACTTTATGATTGAAATAAATATTTTTAAACACAATATTATAAATTACCGGTAACTGAAATACATATGTATATGTAGCACTATGCAATCTGCAGACACTGAATGTATTATCATTATCTTTTCCACTTAGTTCGAGATCTGTTAATTTGCAATGCTTTTTCGAAAGGTTTTCAACGCTCCGCTGAAAGGTTTCCTATTAACAACAGCTTTTTTTTGGCCATTTCCTCAGTTAGTCTAATTTATAGACCTTCGGTCTATTTAACTGCCAGCCCAATAGACTGTAAAGTTTTTTTTTTAGACTTAATATCTGCTTGCACTATCTGGCAGAGACAGCAACAATAGCTTTGCCCTACCTTCAGCGCCCTTCCCATTGCCCAGTTTATTGCAGTTTTTCTCACTTTCCCATGCACTTGAGGAAGTGTCGGAAAGCCATTTATTTCGCTGCAGCCCCAGAGGTTTCCACTTAGTTTTTCAGCACTTTTGGCAGCAATAGATAAAAGATACCAGCGCTCAATTGGCGGGCCACAGGCCTCGCTGTCTGGTTCAATAAAACGGCAACTGACTTAAATTGAAAGCGATATTTTTGCCATTGATGTCGACGTCAAATCTCAAATATCAACATCAGTGTCTGTCAACTGTAAGCCGGGCCAAAAGTACGTTAATTGCGTGCCGCTTACGAACCGAGCTAATTTGATAATTTTGCAAGTTTTGACAAGATTGAAAAATAACAGCTCAAAGGAGAACCGATCGGGGCAAACAGCTGGCGCGACAGGAAAATGCCAAGTTGGGCGACATCCGCAGCTAATGGCAGGCATTACAGATATAGTTATATATAATTTGTCAATATTTAGCCATAGTTGGCAGGTCACTAATTTACACTCTTCTCTTGCAGGTATGGACTGTCCTATGAGGAAATCGAGAAGGGTCTGCCCACCATAGATACCTCAAAGACACTGATTCGGGAAGTCTGTCCGCCCTTCTTTGCGGGCGTCGAGTGCCGACCGGGCAAATATCGCCGATTCGATGGGCTGTGCAACAACATTGAGCATCCCACCTGGGGCGCTGCCAATTCGCCATTTCAGCGCCTAATCGGTCCACTCTATGCGGATGGCATCAATGCGCCGCGCATTTCGGTAACCGGCCGCGACTTACCTTACTCCCGTGTGGTCTCGCGCACAATGCACCCAGATGATGGATATCATGATCACGCGGGCACCGTTATGGTCATTGCCTGGGGCCAGTTCATGGATCACGACTTTACGCTGACTGGCACGCCTTTGGGTAGGTCGAACAACTCTGTGAATTGAATAGCTCTAAAGAGTTCTTCTATCTGATTACAGATCCCATTAATCGCAACGATCCGGAGGAGTGCTGCAAGCGTCCGCTGCACAAGAAGCATCCATATTGCAATGAGATACGCATTCCAGATGACGATTACTTCTATCGCCTCTTTAATGTCAAGTGTATCGATTTCGTACGAGGCTTCCCGTCGCCAAGACCCGGCTGTCGCTTGGGTGAGTCACGCCCAACAATGGATTAATGATTGATGATACTCATAGGATTCCATTTCAGGTTCTCGTCAGCAGTTTAATACTCTGACTGGTGTCATTGATGCCAACACTGTTTATGGCGTTAAGGAAGCGTTTGCACGCAAGTTACGCACTGGCTACGGCGGCTTGATGCGCATGAATCCCGTATTTCAGGAGTATGGCTTGAAGGATTTGCTGCCCCTCAAGTTGGACATACCCGATGAGGGATGCACGCGACCCAACAAGAGCATGTACTGCTTTGAAGGCGGCGAGATCCGCGTTAATGAGCAGCTCGTGCTGACCTGCATGCACACGCTTATGGCCAGGGAGCACAATCGTCTGGCCACAGGCCTCGCTCATATTAACCATCACTGGGATGACGAGACGCTCTTCCAGGAGGCGCGACGCATCAACATTGCCATAGTTCAGCATGTCACATTCAATGAGTTCTTGCCCATTCTGCTAGGCAAGGAGGTGATGGAGAAGTTTGGCCTAGTGTTGCAAAAGGACGGCTACTGGGATGGTTACGATGCGAATGTGAATCCTGGCATAATTGACTCGTTCGCTGGCGCTGCTTTCCGCTTTGGTCACTCATTGCTGCCCACCGCAGTGGAGCGCTGGTCCAAGGCTCACAAGTTCATAGCCTCCAAGCGTCTGTCAGATCTGATTCGACGTCCTTACGATTTGTATAGAGCTGGCGTGCTGGATGAGTATTTTATGGGTCTGATGAATCAAGTGGCACAGGCCATGGACGACTCCATTACCCAAGAGGTCACCAATCATCTATTTAAGAAGGAGGGCGCACGCTTCGGCATGGACTTGGTCTCCTTCAACATGCAGCGTGGACGAGAATTTGGCATTCCCGGCTACATGGAGTTCCGCAAATTCTGTGGTCTGCCCACATCGAATACATGGGATGAGATGTACGGTTCGATGCCTAATGAGACTGTACTGCGTTATGGCAGTATATTCGAGTGAGTAATTTATTAGCTTACTGTACTTCGTCTCTTAATCAGTTGGTATCATTGATTAGACATCCTGCTGATATTGATTTATGGTCGGGAGGCGTATCGGAGAAGTCTCTACCTGGCTCCATGCTGGGACCGACGTTTGCCTGTGTAATTGCCACACAGATGAGCTACTTGCGTCGCGGCGATCGCTTCTGGTATGAGCTGCCTAACCAGCCATCTTCCTTTACGCCCGAGCAGCTGCAGGAAATACGCAAGGCAAAGCTCTCTCGTTTGATTTGCGACAATACTGATTTAATTGATACCGTCCAGATCTATCCCATGGTTTTGCCAGATCATGAAATGTAAGTCTATAACTGTCAGTGGAGACGCGAGCTAAGTTTTATTTAATCCATAGCAATCCACGCGTGCCCTGCAAGAGCGGCATTATACCCTCAATTGATTTGAGCAAGTGGGCTGACTTTGGCAGCCATGGTCTGGACCCGTCTGTCTATGTAAGTCAACTATATTTTATATAAATATATACATTTTTAATGAAATACGTATTTTGCTTACTTTCAGAACTATATCAATGAAATACCCGACACGCTGCTCAACTTTAGAAAGTAAACATCATTTTATACAATGGAATTTTACACACCATTTCGGACGTAGTTCTATATTCTATATGGCAAGAAGAAATCCCGCATATCTTCGGCATTTATTTTCTAAATCTACTCTCTACTCTTCAACTCTTGATGTCTCCCACTACCGCTTAGTCTATTTTACTAGTCTTCTCTCCTGCTGCAACGCATTTTTCGCTCCAATGCTTTCTAAAGCCAGTCAGTTGTAGTTTCACTCTGCCATTTTCTATAGTGATTTCCAACATTTCCATGCATTATCCATACATTTTTTTGTATATATGTATTATTTTAAAATAGCAAAAATACATGGTAAGTGAAAAGAAGAAGGTCCTTAATAACACGCAAGACCTTGAGTAATATTAAAACATACGAATATTTCGTTGTAAGTTTTGTATATGCAAAAACTATGATTTAAATAAAATAAAAACAAAGTTAATATTTGTTCAAACTCTTGTAATTCTTTAATGCTGGTTAACACTATATTAATAAGTATATATGTATATATATGTATATTTAAGTAGGTGCTATAGGAACTTTTTTGGTTGCGTGCTGTGCGGCAAAGCCATGTTGAGCCTTGCCGGAAACTCTAGGTAAGCATTGTAGTTAAAGCCAGTAAATCTTATAGTAAGCGCCAGTTTCAGTGTCGTCGTCGTTGTCGTCGTCGTCGAGGTAGTCATCAACAAAGATCATGTTGAGCATCGCATCGCATCGCATCACATTGACCCAAAAACGGGTCTGAGTCACAGGCGATGAATAAAGACACACACACACACACACGCATACACATACAGTTAATAAGAGACGGATATATCTTTGAAACCTCTACTCGAGCGCATTAAGAAACGGCGCTATAGAGCCAATATCTTCGCAATCCGGTATGGCTTTGCCTTTGAACTTGAGGCAGGACTCGGCACAGGTCTGGCCCTGGAAATAGTCCCCAAACATCTTCTTGCACTGGGCGCAATTGTTGAGGCAAATCTGTATGAAATCAATGCCTCCCATGGGATCTATAAATCGGAAACGATTAGTTAACATAACAATGACTAACTCTGCATCTAACTACTTACCGAAACGCTTGCCATAGTGTCCGATGGCGGGCAAAGCCTCCCCGCATTGCAGCAGGCAAAGAGCAGTCAGCGCAATGCTAAGCAGCAGCAGATTCTTATTGGAGCACATTGCTGATAATGGTCAAGATCTATGTTAAGCAAATAGATATATATATATATATGTATATATAGGATTATCAAATGTCGAAATGTCGTGGCTTATGGAAGAGTAAAGCGCTGTAACATATGCGACCGTTGCGAGCCAAGTGCGATGTTGGAATAATTAAACGCACGTTTGTCTGTTGTTATTTTATAGGCGACCCAAACACAGATGCGAAAGCTCAACAACGTCAAGAAGTCTGAAACGTCGCCAGCAACGGCAACAACTACAGCAACGCTTCAAGCCGGTCTCAGAGAGCCCGCAGTACGTCGGGCATTTCAACAAAAAGAAGAACAAGAAATATACAAATTCAATAAGCTGCCAATTTGCTTGGCGTTCTATATGCAAATGATATGTGAATTAGATTATATTAGTCTCTAACTATGAGCTGTCAAGGAACAACTAGAACCTAAAGTATTGGAGTCGCGTGGACCTTTGCTAAGTTTTGCATAATAATCTGGTCAACAGATTAAAAGGCATTTTTATGGCTATGGTTATAACGAGCAAAATATGTTTCTATTAACATTGGAATGTGTAAATGGCTAAAATTAGAAGAAAAAAATTAATTCTAATGCTTGTGAGTTTACAAATGTGATTATAAAAGTGCGTTTTAAAAAATTGACAAGATAATCTAAAGATAAAATATGCCGAAATGTTTTTCAATACATAGCAAATAGGAAGAAGTAAACTAAATACTTGGATTACTTTTCATAAAATTCCCCACTTTCAAGAACAAATAATAATAAAAATTCACCGACTTTGGAAAAGAAAGCTGAGAGAATCGCGTGGAAAGTAACAGCAGGAAGTGTCAAGGAAACGGAATGAGCCCAACTGCAACCGTTGTCATATGCTAAAAACTGTAATCGACCGAACGATCGATCGCTCATTAATTAATGACTGCGGCTTAAAGCGTACAACGTAAAACAGAGTTGGGCGAGCTAGTCCAGAAGGCAGCGGGTGTTGGCGCCGGCGCCGTAGACCCAGCCGGAGCAACAATAAAATAAAGTTACGCCCCAATAAAATGCGTAAAATTCTTTTGTCCCAACCGGACACGATGTCAGCAACTGGTTTGACATGCAGCCAGCGGCTACACGCTGTCTGGCAGCCTGTCATCGGTAGCGTCACTTTTGAATACCCTTTGAGAGGGTATCGTAGCTACTCCACGAACTGTGTGAACACATTGAAGTAGATATAGACAAGTCTATAAAGAACAGTTCAGTCAAATCTGAAATTGTTAAATTTATCTTAGACCTGAGAAGTTGCCACGAAAGCTTATCAATCAATATCGAAGAAAATGTATAGTTTATCTGAATAATGTATGTATAGAGTATTAATTCATTGGCATTCTGAAGTTAGGTTTGAACTTTGTTTTGTTTACACTTTACACATACGCTTTGTGCTCAAATCAACAAGTCAGCTATGTAAATCGTGGGAAAATATCAAGTTATGCTAATTTTATGCAACATAGACAGTTTGATATTATTATTATAAGCTAATTGCCAACACGCGCCGTACGTATGAGTAATGTGAATTGAGTGCTTAATGCAGCTGATACGTCACAGACGTTTAGTGGGCGCGACACTTGAGCTGACAACAGCTTTTGTCTAATTGCTTTTGGTGACGTACACAGAAACAGTACTCGAGACTCACCGGTAGTTGATCTTAAGAGCTGGAAACGTTGTTGGGCTTGAGCGTGTAGGCGGGTTTGTTGCCAAATCGAAGATTCGTTGTTGTTGGTGGCTGGTTTGTTTGCTGAAAACTGGTTCTACACCGACTGTTGCCGAAGTGCAGAGTTCTTATTGTATTTATATTATTTGCCTGTTGTCAGGGGCGCTGCTTTGGGTTTGTACTGGCAAATTAATCAATTTGTCTCAGCCGCAAACACCTAATTGAATATATGTTTGTTCGCCAGTTAGCAAAAACTTACTTCCGCTGGCAGCAGTGGCAGCCACTTTCTTGAGTGGTTTTCTCAGCGGTGCACGGATTGGATGTCGCTTATCCAGTTTAATTGCGTTTCTTTCGTGACAACTGTCGAAGTGGCTACGAACTTCAAGCAGGAAATATACGTGGAGCTCGCTCAACTTATAGGGTTTCCTTATTCCTTGCCCATAAATCTCTCTACTGCAATAAATCATGAAACAACAGTTTGTCAATTAAGTCTATATCAAATGTGCAAATATAAATTATTGATTTGTCTTGTACATTTAAAATCGCAAATACAATTTTGCTAGTATCTTATATCGAAAAGATTGCGGCGGATATCTGCATTAATTTAAGTTGTGAACTGCTTTGCACTGCTTGTTTTATATTTGAATAGTTCACAGAAGTGCATATGCGGAGTTCGCAGTATTGCATAGATTGAATGAGAATAATGTTTTTAATTTAAAGAAAACCAGAATAGAATGACTCAATAGACATCTGGCAAGAAGTTATCGTATTTTAATATATTGCTCATATTTTTGTGATTAAAATAAAAAGTTTTAACAATATCACAATGATAATGTTGGACTGTAATAATTGCCATCAACTCGCCAATTTGTCATTCTTGTTCTCTAAACACTTTACTTTCATCATATTCCTCAAAATCCGTTAATTCAACCTTTAAATAAATGGTTATCAACACATTCCCATAGAAATTCAAATAATTGAACTGCTTGGAAAACGACTTTTGCTTATATTTTAAACTGCTTACGCAACGGCTTTTTATTGCCAATGTGGCAGCATTATTTTGTGAGCTTACAGTAATTACCGATAGCTGGCGCCACACCATCCGACTTGTGGCAACCCAGAAAGACCCCATCTAGTGGCAAACCAACGATAGTCACATGATATTTTTGATGTGGGATATGACGCGAGGAAGAAAAAATTTAATCTCTAGCCCGCCAACAATTTAAACAGCAGCTTATTCATTTTCAGCATAATTATGTTAATTTAATCAGTTTTGAATATTGAAATAAATAGGAAGATGAGTCAAGCTTCTTGACTTGATGATAGCTTTAAATTACACACTTGGATATTGTTAAAACTGGGTTTGTTGAAGTTTTAGGTAAAGAATATAGTTCAAAGCTACCAATATAACTGTTTCAATAGACAAATATATTGTCATCTGTTTAGAGCAGTATTACATAACGTATGGAAACAGAGCATAGAATCAATGTGCTCAGTGTTACTTAGAAAACTCATCAAAAAATTAGTTATACTCTTGCATGAGATAACTAAAAACTTGCACAGCTGTGAATTTGTTGCTTTAGTTGAGTAAGTCTGATTGGCGCTTATAATGGTATCAGATAAAGGAAGAATAAACCAATTTTAGATAAAACTATAACCCTCAACAGTCAATCAACGGCGCTTCAATACAAATCTCATTATTAAAGTGTTGGCCAAATTAAGTTTTTCCCGGGTGTACGTGTGCTGGAAAGTTGGATGATGCCGGATGCTGGTTGCCTTGTGGTTGATAGCCATTTGCTGTTGAAATTCCACAAAAGCCAAAAATTTTTCTTCGCTGACCGGCATTTGTGAGTGTGTATGTGTGTGTGTGTGTGCAGCCGCATTGAAAGTATTGCCGCACAACAAACATCAGCGGCTACGAACTGCAGAAACTTTTATTAGTCGCTGGGTGCAGCGGGTAAATCAGCAAAAGATTTTCCTCAATGCAGTGCAATTTTATTGGATTTCTTTTTTTTAAATTTTATTTTGCTACAGCAACTTTTATTTTAAACCAAGACAAGGTTTTGCTGCGTTTATTTATGAGCTTTGCTCGCAATCGATGCGTTCATGTGCTCCAATACATTGCAACAGTTTTTCCTCTCCTTTATGCTACGCTCGACGAAGGCTCCATATCTCAGTCCAGTCAGTCACGAAAGCATTAAATTTTGAGCCAGACAATACGTTCATTGTCCCACTGATTTTAGCTTAAAGATATATTGGTAGCGAACAGAGATTCGAGAGCATGACAATGGCGCAATGAAGCCTATTTGGGTAGCTGGCTGCAAACATTTCCAGTGCGAGCAAAACTTTATTTAAATGCTCATAATCCGTGCACTCCTGTATCTAGTGACGCAGAGAAGCGGACCTAAAAAGGGACTAATGAGATACTTAATATAGTTTCATCTTTTAATAATAGACAGCTAGGTAGACAGATGGGTGGCACACACGTTTTTGGCCATGGCCAAGGATAAAAACAAGCTTTAGAAATAATTGGTAACTGTAAACTCATTTCATGCCCAGCTGAGCACTGGGTTTTTGCTAATAACCGAAAGGATTGCTCGTCATCGTGTCGTATGCGTAATTAAGCATGGAATCCCCACGCTTTTGACCTTCTTCTCGTTCGCTGTCAGGACATGTAAAAAACGTGTTAATCCACAAACTAATTTGATGTTGACGTGCGGGTTTTAGGGGTAGACGAGTTAATTGTTTTTCGTCTCACTTTACACTGGCGCTTTTGTGGGGCTTTAAAGCCGGGTCATTAGAGCGTTAACAATTTGTGCGCTACCATTAAAGCCAGATGTAAAGGTAAAAGTAAAGTTAATTGTGTGGCCAGCTGACAATTGGTCGCATCTTAAAATTACTGCAATTCAGCTTAATGCTGAATCATACTCCCCCTTCAATTGGCGTCAACAGGCTCCAAGCTGTCTTCGCTGCGGGTGGTTTCGAAAAGGCTTTGGCATTGGCGACATCCAGCACAAACTTCCCCCGAACGTCGCCCGTCGCACTCAATGTGCTCAAAATGAAATCAGTGAAATGCTGGAAATTAAAAAATAACGAGATAATTAAAAGCTACCCCGCAGTTATTTGCGTGTGTGTCCTTTGCGCACGTAAAGCAGCTTAAGTAGCGGCATTGTGGCCGCAGTCATTGTGGGGTGCTGTTCTTGCTGTTGTTTTTGTTGACGTCTCCATGCCGAGCCATCCGTAAACATTTGAGTGTGTGTGTATGTGTGTGTGCCCCCGCACTCACCTACGTCAGAGCTGATAATCATGTCAGTTTCTTCTCCAGCATCGAGCATCAAGTCCTGCCTCGCTCTTCAGCATTGTCTGGTAATTAATATTTGCGCAGAGTCAACGACCTAATTGTCTAACTGAAGTATTTAGCAGTTATTAATGGATTTCAATGTGATAATATAGGTGTACCCGGACGAGCTTTTCAATTGTAAATGAATGGCATTCAAACGAAGTTAAGCTCTTCTGTCGAGCAATGAATTAATGATATTGCATAACATATAAGCGCATTATATATATGTACTTTATAGCTACATATATACAATTTCAAAAACGATATTAAGGATATGCAATACGATATTTAGTTATACTGCAGGTGTCGCTTGTTGATAAATGAACATAATAAACTTCGACAGAGACAAATTTTGCAAAGTTTGTGCCAAAATAATTGAATTCAACGAAATAATTTAACATTGATGCGCATTTAATGGCTAGAATAACTTGAATTGTATTCATTTATTGCTTTTTCAAACAGCAGACATGCATTTTTGTTAGCTTAGTCTGACTTTCGCATATTACGCATATTCGCATATTCATTGTAAATCAAATAAAATCATTTTTTTCCAGTTTTCGACTATGTGGAAACGCATATGATTTTATACTGTTGCCGTAATTCATCATATATGCTGATGTTCCCGGTAAACATTCAATCTAATGGCCATTATTGTCAATAAAATATTTATTAGTTGTTAAAATGAATTTAGCAATCCTTTTTTATTAGTAAATATAATTGGAAACTCCTCAATTGAAATTATTTATAATTAAAAGGCATATAAAGCTCAGAGCAATGAGTCGAAAATTAAATAAAGTACGACTCTCTGCCTCTTTCTCTTCTTTGCTATCTCTTTCATCTATTAATTCACTCACCGAGCAATGCCTGTCAATTACCAGTAGTTGTTTTAATGACCACCAAAACTGACCAGGACTCGACAAGAAAAAAAAACACAAATAGTATATAATTAGCACACATTCAGGAATTTGCTAATTAAGTTTATAATATACGCACACATGCAATTATAAGTAATTACAAAGAGGGTTGTTGGGGTAGCAGCAACAATGATGAATGCAACAACTAATTAAGCTCGAACTGGAGAACAATTTGCAAAAAGTTCGTGGTTTGTGACATTTAACGATGAATGTTTCTAATTGTCATTCTAATTATTATGTAGTTACTCCCGATATATCAAGACTCCAAAGGGAGTGAAGTTAAAAATGAACAGTAAACCACTTGCAAATTTCGCTGCTGTAAGTGTTAACCTTTATATAGAATTCCCTGATTTGTGAAACTCTCTAACTTCATTACGGACAGACGGACGCACAGCAAGGTGGACGTTACACAAAACCAATATATTCAGTTAGCTTCCTGAATGAGTAACAAAAAATCTATTTAACTAATTTAAGCTTCTTTTGTATTGTTTTATGTTATCTGATCCTCCACGTTGAGATCCTTGTGCAGGCGGGAATAGCGAACAAAGTAGGGACCGCCTGTTATTTGCCTCATGAACTTATTTAGCAAGACCTGAATCTTCTTCTGAATCGGCTACACTCGGAATTTGTACTCCTTACTGCCAGATCGGCGTGACTATGTGGGAGAGGATCGTGCACTTTTTTTAAGGACAACTTATTTTTGCTGTGCGGCAACCAGGACATTTCTTTGAGCGGTGTTCTGCAAGTGTATTAAGCTTACCTGGAAATCATAAATTTTTTAAAGCTACATGTTCTCTGTTCGAGCTTAATTAGATTTCCCAAAAAATTTATAGCATTTCGATAATATTGATTCAAAACGATAGAGTTAGTTTTTGCAGCATATCTTTTGCATCTTTTAACAACTCAACCAATTTTGCATTTAGCTTTAATATAAAATACAATTTAAATTTTCAATATTTTTTTTGGATACCTACTCCAAATTTCACAAAATCAAACATATTAACAATTTAAAATTTTTTAAGTTGCTTAGGTAATACCGCAAAATGTCATAACATAAAAGGATTCAATGTTGAAAATTTCATAAAAATCCGTTATTACTCAGAAGTTATTAAAGAAAAAATTTTGTCAATGGGCAAAAGCAAGTCTTATACGTTTGCACACATCCATTGAAGTGCCTACACTATTTGCAATAAGAGATGTGTGGCATCCTGGTAGAGACAGTGGATTGCAAGCGAGAAGACTCAGGTGTGAATCCAGCTGCAGTCAAAATGTTAAAAATTTTTTTTTTATTTTTTGAAGCTCTAACAAATGTTCCTGGAATCTCGTAGTCAGGCAGTCCCGACTAAAGAGTATATTAATGTTGGTCCGAAGTTTGCAACGCACAGAAGGAGGCATCTCAAAAAGGATATATTCTTGATCAGATAGCACTGTCCATCTGTCCACCTGTCCGATCGTCAGTCTGTCCGTCTGTCTGGATCAAAGTAATCTCCTCCTAAAGTATTTAAAAGAGCTGAAATTTTGCACATAGGCGTCTTTCTGCTGCAGGCATTTTATATCTCGGAGTCATGTGGATTTGACGACTATATCCTATAGCTCCCATAGGATAGTCATGTATTAAGAAATAATATATATAAATATATACCTG
This sequence comes from Drosophila gaucha, assembly GCA_035045545.1. Lineage (NCBI taxonomy): Eukaryota > Metazoa > Arthropoda > Insecta > Diptera > Drosophilidae > Drosophila > Drosophila gaucha. The sequence continues at coordinate 1,814,889 of JAWNOY010000176.1, read as the reverse complement.
TGTATCTATAGTAAATCGGTGAAAACCGAATAATTGAAAATCTTGATATTTTCTAGCAAATCAGATAAAACTATATCAATATTCGTTACAATTGCAAAGGTATTACCAAACTTCGGTATCCCTCTAGATTTAAAATGCTTTATATTTGGTATAAATAAATATTATTTATAAATGTATTAAGAAAGTGTATCGTCCAGCCGAGTGCACAGGACTTTATTGACGCTCCATTTGGATCAATAACTCCAATTTTATTATGAGAGATGGGATAGGCTTGCAGATTCATTTGAAAACATAAAAATGCACTTTAATTACTCTGATAAAATCGTTCTTTTGTCGCCAGATTATCAACATATTGAAACATTCTGTTGCATTCACAGTATGCTAAACCGCAAAAGAATCAGTATCAGAAGCAATAGGGTCGTAGAGAGATTACACAATGATTACAGCGCCCCAATAGATTATAATAATTGTCAAGCCGTTGGCCGAATGCAAACACAACTCGGGTGGGGCAACTTCAAAGAGCTGGGGCTCCACGATGAATAAACCACTGCATAGGCAGCCACAGGCGCTTTCAGAGCCAAAGAAGATTAAAGTCGGCCCATCAGTTAGTCGAGTTGAGCTTTAAGAGGGCTGGCAACAAACTGTTTATTGAATCTGCCACCATTTTTGGCGCTGAAAATATCCAAGGCTCGCATTGGACCAAAAATAGCCTTGAAGTTACTTTTGGTAACTTGCAGCATCTATGTCCGTATCGTGCGGCATTGTAAAACTTTCCTTGTGCTGGAGCCTTTTTTATTTGAGTTTTCACTTACCTTGCGCTTAAGTGTTCCATCGCCAGGACCATTTGCCATTTGTTTTGGCACAACACACCCAACAGGGGCAGAGGGTAGCAGCCGGGGCACCCAGGCGATGTGAAAAGTTTGCGCCCAAGGTAGCCTAGGCTGACAGGCAGCTGGGCGTGCGGGCTACTTTTATGATTATTGCTTTCTGGCGCTGCCGCCTTGGAATGAAGGTATTTGTATCTATGTGCATGATTGTGTATCTCCTTGCAGATGGTCTTAAGTGTGCCTTAATGTGGATTTTAAGCATATCTGGCCATAAGCTTGAGATTTAAGGAGCTCAATCTTGGCGTGCTGCCATTACACGGTGACAACCCCTCTTAACACTCTCCCTCTTTCTCTTTTTCTTTCTCCTTCTCTATCTCTTTTCCTTTTTGCAGCTGCAACCCTCTGCTACTGTCTGTCTCTTTGTCTGCCTTGAGCGGGACTTCACTTTGTCTAATTGTAAAATAAATAAATGAAATAAAAACGTGAAGTGGCGCGAGCTGCAAAACATGCTAAGGAAATGAAAAATTATGCACGAGTTGCAACGCCTGGCAGCTAACCGCACACTTATAATGCACACCCAACCACACACACTCACGCAGACACACAATGTTTAAATTGAAGTGCAGGCAAAGACACGGCCAAAGAAACAACTGTCAAAAATAATAAATCAACATCGTGGATACATTGAAAAATGCAAGGTGTTGCCTTCCACTTGGCAGTTCTTTTTGCCAAAGCCAGCAGCAGCCGAAAGCTTTCAATTTCTAGAGCAAAGCACTAAGCAGGCAGCCGACAAGGCGATCCCGACACTTGGCTGACTAGAGGACTGCCAGACTGTCAGACTGACAGACAGCCTGGCTGACAGCGTTCGCTTATAAAACTCACACAACAACAACAATCAAAGCAACCCCTGCAGGGGTTTGTGCTTGCATCGCCCCCTCCCACTCTCTCACTCTGTGGCCAGCATCCCCACAAGAGTCGACGAAGTTTTTTAAGTACTTTGCGGGCAAAATGGCTTGCCGCCGCAATTTAGATAAATTTTCATTTTAATAAAGTGTTTGTGCTGCACTCCCGGCACACTCCAGCTGATACTCATAGAATTATGAATTAATTATACCAGCCGGATGTTGGCTTTGGTCGGCTTGGTCTAATTCTAGCGCTTTCTTGGCTTCCTCCTCGGTTTCACCTTGATGCTGCATCTTCTGGATGACCTTGCTCTGGGCAGATGGCCGGACGACGTGATATAGTAATAATCTTTTTGCTTCTTGGTCCACTTTTTAAAGCATCCTCAATGATCGTGCTACAAACGTTGGCTGGAAATCCTGGAAATAGTAACCCAGCTTATGAATTGTGGCACTGTTTTAGAGTTTTTACTGAATAAGCTAACCAGAATTGCTGTGATAAATATAAATAATTTTAAAGTCAACTTTCGCTTTGCACAACCAACTTTACCAGTTATGCATAACAGACATATCATCATACAAATGTGGCAATACACATGGTACTCCATGGCAAGCGCCACGTGATGTGCTTTGATATTTTTAATCGCATAACAAATTAATGACATTTGGCTAAGCTCTATAATATAGTCCACGATTTAGTAGCTCTTTCAATGGAGACAGGCAGCAGCAATGACTGATTCGCTGACTGGAGAACAATGCCAAAAGTTCAAGCCCGGCCAAAAGTTGTTGGCGCACGATTTGAATGAAGCGCGCAAATTGAATAAAAGGCCAACGCCACAGCTCAAGCTGAAAAAATGCTGGCCGTGATAAAATCATCAGTTTCCTTGCTCTTTCAGAAATGTTTTCCTTTTTTTGTTTTCCCTTTTGCCTTTTTTCTTGTCTCCATTTTTACAATTTGCTTCTGGTTTTTGCATTTTTACGCTTTGTGATCGCCCGTGTGGGAGGAGTTGGAGTAGAAGTTGAGCTGGCCATGCGGGCGGGCTGAACATAAATTTTTATTGCACAAGCGAATTCAATAAAATGGGCGTTGGGTGTACCAATGTACTCTGTTGGGGGCAATCGGGCAATTCTTAATTTAATTAGATTTTCATTGCAATGGAGACAAGGGCAGAGATAGCAAATAAAAGGAAATAGGTAAATAGATAACAAATATAATCAAGTTGCAGCTGGAAATTGGGATTTCTACTTAGAATTTGACTGAATACAGGGCTGTCATTGGGGTTTAATTAAAGCAGATTTACTAAGTGAATCACGATTGAGTTTAAAATCATTTAGTAGCTATTAATTTGTTATCAATATGATATAAAAGAAAAACCTCTTTCTCTATCTAACTGTAATAAATATTCTACAATTTATGCAAATGACTCCGAAAATGAAAAATGCACAACAAAAGCAGCCAAATGGGCGTATCTAAAGCGGATAGAGCATTATATCAAATTGGAATCCATTGACCAAAACTGCGTATTACGCAAACTTAATGCGGCCAGATAACCGCAGCTAAGTGTGGTTGTATGTGTGTGTGTGTGGGTGTGTTTGAGAGAGAGAGGGGCTTTATTTATGTCTTTATATATGCATGTAGATATGTGAATGAATTGAATTTAATTTTATGCATTTGCAGTATGAACGCATAAATTATGATAAAAGGCATAAAATATGCATGTGTAGGATAGGGGTAGAGGAAGTAGGGGCAACTAAGCCAATAGAGCCGACTAAATTATGTTGATGGGCCGGAAGTGTGGGTGTATGAGGCTCACATTGGGTTCAAATAATCGACATTAATATTCAAGTCCATTCTCTAGTTTGGGTGTTATGCAAAAACAATGTCAAAGCTCAGTTGCCACAGATGTTCACTAAATTAGCCCAGCACACACACACACACATACACATGCACATACATTTATTGCAAAGAAGAGAAAAAAGGGGCAAAGTTCAGGCAAATGTTTGCACAGCCTCTAAGGACCACCTGTTCGCAGTTGTCATATGTAGAATGAAACTGGACATCAGCTAATCCAGCTGAGCGCCAATTTGGCGTACATGTCGTCTGTTTTAGTTTTTTTTTTTTTCTTTTTTGCTATTCGCTTTTGCGCACATTTGGAACACGAGTTGCCCAATTACCTGGCCAGGTGAAATTGTAAACGTGTGTGCGCAATTAGCAGATAGCTTTCTGTGTGCTTGTCTGTCGGCAAAGCCAAAGCCAAAGCTCCGGGAGGCTGTTTGGCTTCCATTAATATGCCGTCAGCAATCGAACTATTAGATGCAGCTCATAGTCACTTTCAGAACTGGAAAAAAAAATGAAAATTCTGCATAAAGCGTGTATCAAGCTAATTGAGAACACTTCAAAGGGTATGATCGTATCAATAACACAAGGATTCATGAAGCAATCAAATACTTAATGGAAAACGAACAAAGCGATAAATTGTTTGGTTGCTGCTGTTACAAGGACAACCCTTTCGTTATCCTTTAAATGCCCGGCTCTTGAGGCCATTCAATGCATGGGCTCGACATTAGAAATATGGTTATTCATGACGCTTTGGCTGACAATGCTGGTTTGCAATAGCCTTACGCTTGTATTCCAAAAATCTCGTGATGTCCTGCATGACTTGGTCAGGCGCTGAAAAACTGAAATCCACAAACACACGAACACATCAACAGAACCATAAGCTTGAATAGCTTATGAGCTGATTTGTAGCTGCATATATGTATGTATTTTGTATTCAGGTGAACTTCGATATTGAACCCCCAGCAATAAGTTGATAAAATGCCTTTCATTTTTGCTTTGTGTGTTCCTTCTGCCTGCTACAAAATCAATTTACAACGGAAGCTTGCTTGCATAACCCTTGAGACACGTAATCCTGTTTATATGTTTGTATGGCTATGCCTGCACAAGTCTATCCTCCACGTTCATCCCACATACATATGTACATATATATATATATACATCTGTGCGTGTGTGTCTGCGTTTATGCCTCCCTTGGTATTTCGCAAAATAGTATCACAGGTTGAGTCTGAATGTCTAAGGACAATGTCGTCATATCCTACGCCTCAACGTTGTTGTGGACTAGTTGCAGTTTTCGCATATCGATCACATTGTCTTTTGGGACGGCACGTGACCCAATGCCACTAGCATTCACATCCTGTGCATATGTATATGTGAGTGTGTGTGTGTGCATGTGTCTTTCAGTTTGTAAATGATTCGATTGCATTTTATAATTGCTTTATGCCTGTCAGTATTTATTTGCCCTGGTTTGCTCTTGTTTTTCTGGCAAAACTTTAATAAATATTCAGTAGAGGCATTGATTGTTTATCATCTGCCTGCTTTCTAATTGTGTTCATTCTTATTTACCAGTCTATTTCTAAACACACACCACACCACTTTTCAAATTTCGTTAGTGTGATAAGTTTCCTTTATTGTTTTAAGAACTTTGCTTTTCCTTCTTCCCAATAACAGAAGTGTAAACGTATTGTTGCAATTTTATAAGTTATACTGCTAAATGTCAATAAAAATATCTATATTGGTATTGTAATTTGTAGTGTATGAAAGTTACGATAAAGACCAAACTTAATCTGAATTTATATCTAACATTATTCAAACTAAACTGTCAGATCAATTGTTACGAAATTTTTTGTTACTGTTAGTTTAAATGTCTGATAAATCGACGATATTAGAATTTTCACTCACAAATAACATTTGGGCATCAGAAGTAGTTTTTTATTCAAAAAGCTTGTCACCTCTGAGTAATATACAGTACATAAGGTATCCATCTTTTATAGCATTAAATTAATCGAAGGGAAAAAAATATAGCTCTGGTAAATAAAGTCATTTTGTTTAATGATAAATCTTTTTTCTAGTATAGATCCATACTACCGATTACTCTTAGTTTTTTTTTACCATTTTTGATAAATAAGGACAAAAGGTTATTGAAGTTCAAATGACTGCAACTCTGTCGAATATATTCAGATTTTTAAAAATATACTTTTTTTGGACTAGTACCTATACCTTTCATCGATGCAATGTCAAGAATCTACAAATAGTGTAATCTAGATTTCTTAAAAAAAAAGAAGAGTGATAATAAGATCATGAACTTTTAAAATTTTTCGGACTGTACTTCGATTAAATGAAGCTCGACCATCTAATATTATCCTTGTTGTATTGCTTCGGATCAGAACTATCGACTGGCATTTAAAAATTGAAATTCTCAAATTTTTATCTCGTATTGAAAAAAAATAAGAAACACAATTTTTTCTGGAACTCTGTCAAATACAGTCCGAATGTTAAACATTAAACCTTTTCGGATTTGTACAGATCCTTTTTTTCGACTGACATTTATTGATCTATACGTAACAAATAATTTTATTAAGATTTTTAAGAATTTTACAGTTTTTTCAGCTTTTGCGGCTGTACCTCGACTAAATCTCAATCATCATTTTTGGAAAAATAAAAATGGGTTTTTTGCCAAAAATTCGATTGATTCAAAAACACCCATTTATTAGAAACTTATATTGCCGAAAGATATTTTTGTCTTGTAAAGATTTAGTACTATCATACTATCGGTTGACAATCATGCTATCGATCTTAAATTTTTGTCAAGAGTTTTGCATTCATGATAAAGAACAAACGAAGAGACAGTCAGCAAAACGGACACTGCACAAAAGCAATATACAGTTTTTACTCATAGAAAAAGTATAAGAAGCAGGCGTAAGCTTTGTATATTAACAAAAGCAAATCAGAAGCAACGGATTATGGTTTTCTTTAGCCAAGAACTATTTTCAACAAAGTTAAAATACAAAATTTATTATACAAATGCTGCAAGTGCTTATTCGGCTGCCTGGCACTGGCCTGACATTTGGACTGAGCAGCTGACTGAGTAAATTAGATTAAAGACATCGAAAGCCACTCAAAGTCCACTTGGCTGCGTTACACGAGCCTTGGCCTGGCAGCCACTTAAAGTTTTGTAAAGTTTGTGCGCAACAACTCATTGTTGAGCCAAGTGGATAGTCCTTCAGCAGATGCACCTTTTGTGCTGCCTGCAGTCAAAGTTGCATTTGCCGGGGGCTCAGCAACATTGCACAAATTCAATTGATTTGCCTTTGAAGTGCAACGCATTTAAGCGCTGCACAAATACAACTAATGCAATGTATGCCCTAAGAACTTGGCTAAGTGATTTTGTAAAGTTCTTCCTTAATGAAACTATATGCAAGTGTGCATCTCTCTCTCTCTCTCTCTCTCTCTCTCTCTATCTGCTTCTGTCTTTCTCGCTTTAAATGTAATTAAACTGATTGATTTTTCGAACTCAGCCAAAAGTATTCGGCATTCGTACTTTTGTGCTTGCCATGCACTTATATCCGAATTTTTTTTTGGCTGTTTGCTTAGTACTTTGGATTTAAAATGGCTTATCAAACATTTGGCAAGCCGAGTAGCAAACTGAACAACCCACCAAACAGATTCTGGTCGAGCTGGTAGAGGCAGACCATAATTTATGCGCCTCTGTTTTTCAACAATTTTATTGGCATTTTCAGTTTGCGTTACAAGTTTGGCTAATTTATTACAATGGACGCCTCGTAAATTGCGAGTTCGCGTCCGTGTCCATTTCCGTGCCCCGGCTGACATTCGTTGAGCAATGAGGATGTTAATGCCCAAAATTTATACGCATCGTCCGCGCAATACGGCAAGCAACTCACGCTTCTCAATTTAATTTATATAGCACATTTCAGGGCGTTTGCCGGAACGACCAAGACTTTCGAATGTGCGCACACTGCATAATCCTGGCTAATTAGCTTCAATTGTCGCTGTCATAAAGCGCATCCTTGCGGCCCACTTAAGCGCACCATTAACAAATAAGGCAACTTGTCAACCTTGGCAGGTGGTAGCAGCAGCGGCTTATTGGCAAATTAATTAGCTGTCAATTATATGAAAAGTTTCATTTGCACGGTGGTCCGAAAGTTTAATTAAGTTTCCGCTTATGTCTGAAGAGTTTAGCTTAAATTGGGTGAGTGTGTTTGTGGGTTTGTTGAGAACTTCAAATAGAAATTCCTTAGCTGTCAAATCCAACTAACCACAATACAAATTACTTAAACACGCAACTCGACAACAATTTTGCACCTGCTCTGTTTGACAACTATTCGACAAAATTAAATCGCTTTAGTTAGCTATAAATGAAGTTTCCTCATTTGGTAGTATATGAATTGAATTGAATACTAAAAGTTGAAAATAATAAAGCTGGTAATTAATTGTAAAAAGCCAAATGGAAATCCAGTAAATATCTCATGCACAGATTTGCTTGCGGATAGTTGAACCAATATATTAAATTAAATTATTATGTTTATGTGAATATTAAATTATAATAAATTCAGGTATTAACAATACTAAAACATTTAAGATTAGGAATAGAATCAAGCTGAGATATCCATGTTTGCAGACTTAGTGACTAATCAAGAATAAATATATATTTTAGAGTCGCGGACGGCGCCTTTTTCTTCCTACATAAATCTGCACAAAATGATTGTATGCTGGACTACCATTTTAAATAGATTCATGGTACGAAAAGTCATTAAAATACCTTTTTCTGACTTCTAGCCTACTCACACATTTTTAAACATACATCCGACGTCTACCTTGACCTGAAAATACTGAACAAATACAAATGAACCTCCACTGTATATAAACGCTGTAAATGTTATGTGGGTTAACAATTGTCCTCACGTTTTATTCTTTTTTATGTGCGCGTATAAATCAGACGACTTAGACCTCTATATAGTATGTATGTTTGTAAATGGCAATCAGTTGAGTGCTTTCGCACATCTCTCGAAGTAAAGAGGTGGCATTTACCTTTTCGAATGGCAGAGAAACTGAATTGCATTTACTTAAGAGTCAATACTTAAGCGTGGCATTGATAATTTTGTGTAACAAAAAACTTAATAAAGCAGTTTGATATACTTATTGTTGTTATTGTTTTTAGTGAATAATGCACTTATGTTTAATGGCGCTATAAATATAAGAATGTTGCGCAAATGGAATTGCATAAATAATAGCAACGAGCTCAACTTCCTTTATACAACAATTTCCGCTGGCATTGACTGCTCCTATTGCAAAAGAATAAAAAATTTAAAAAAAAAAAGCTAAAGCGCATTTCCGTTTGTTGCTTGTTGCTGCCAGCGTATCAGTTGACAATTGGCCATAAGAAATTCTGTGCACTTGCAGCTAACGAACGCTCACACATATGTTCTTTCAGACAGGGACTCGAATGCACAAAGTGGCAGTTGCCGAGTCCATGTTGCAGCTGCGATGCCATCAAAAATGTATGAATTTGTTGATTTGACGGAAGTAAATATTTGGCTAACGGATGTGTGCTCCACTTGTGTCGAGTCATCGTCGTAAATGCTGTCGACTTGCTGTCGGGCTAAGCGCTCCATAAAAATTTGATTAGTTCGCCAAGAGCAATTGAAAGATGACATTTGAAATTCGAATTTTATCAAAGAAACTGGGCCCAAGGCCTAGGCCAACAGCGCGTGGCCCATTTCAAATTTGCAATTATGCTTAACTGCAATAAATGTTTATATTTCTTGTGGGTGAGCACGTAAATGCTATCAGCGTCAAAATGTAAGTTTGATTCAATAATTTGGGTCTCTGGCCTCCGGCTTGATGGGTTTTGAGGCAAACGCAATCTATGACGCGCTCGAAGCGCGTGCCCAATCTCAAAAGTGGCATATTCAAATCGAGCAACATTTGCGCATGTTGCACTTGCATGCGCTCTGGTGATATGTGCATGTGTGCCTGTATATATATGTGTGTGTGTGTATGTGCATTAACGCACGCACAGACACCAAAAATGGCTGCCACTGTCGCTGTCTGTGTGCTGCTCAACTAAGCATATCGACGTCAATAAATCATCCAATAATGCGCTGATGCTGATGCAGAGTAGAGCGAAAATGGCGCCTCGTGTGGCAGCCCTGTACCAATGTAGTGGGCGTAACAGGGGGCAGCGGCACAAGTCTGCTGAGCTAGCTAGCTGGCATGTCTTTTACCATTTCCGGAGTTACGTACGAGCTGCTGTTGTCAGCTGAGTGCTTTTTAACTTGGGCTGTGGCAATCGCTGTCAGAGTCGTAGCAACAGTCGGTGGCGCCATTGCCAGAGTTGCAATCCCAGCCTCTATGGCTGTGGTGCACTTATGTTTGCAGATTGTCAGCATAAAATGCAAGAAGAGCATTTCACAGATTGAATTTTATTCGGTTGCGGTTATTTCGAACCATTGCGAGTGGCCTTTATGTGTGTGTGTGTGCGTGTGTGTGTGTGTGGATGCAAGGAGTGCATACATCAATTTACTAAATCACGCTTAGTACATGCTCTGTCTGCTCTGCAAACTAGAAACGTTCTTCCTGTTAAGTGGCTGCCATTTGTTGTGCAGCATATTCTGGCGCCAATTTTGTTTTGTTAACCCTCAATCAACGCCCCACGCACACACCTTGCAACTCTGTGAGCCACAAAGTTAATTATATTTTGTTTGCCCTCCAGCTGCAGCGCTGTGCTTTTGTGGGGCCACTTTGCAGCAGCTTGTGGCAAGTTGGTGGTACCTCTCGTAACAGCTAATCAATTTTGCCGTTAATGTGACATTTGCAGCAATCTATGGAGGCGTTGCTTTGCTCCTGTCGCTGCCTCTGTCGTTACCTTTCAACAGCTAAGCGCAGTCGTGTGAAAAATAGTTTCGTTATGGCAGGCACGCACACATATTCCCAACCGTTCGCCGTCAAGCAAATGACATTACTTAACGCTGCTCCATCAACATTAATGCGATTTTAATGCGCTGATTTGATTGAAGCCAATTGACAGTTTGCTCTTTGCTCTCTGCAAAGAAGCGGAAGAGCTGAGCGCGAAGAAAGCACGAACCAAGGCCCTGTAAAGGAAATGCACATTTTATATTCAAATGGAAAATGGAAAATATCTTGAATTATTTCTTCAACGGAAATTTCAATTTCCCATGCACAATCTTTGGACTGCCAACCATAATTTTGTATCCGCACCATTTTTTATTTGGAATTCAATATATTAAGTATGACGGTTTATATTCAGATATATCTGATTGGTAAATTTGTGAGCTCAAACTATTTGAGGATTTAAGGACATCAACTTTGGTGAATGACTGCTTCGAAAAAAGGCAAGTAAGAAAGTTGAATTACCAAGTATCTTTTTCCGATTTGCCACGCCCCAAGTGGAAGTCCAGACGAACTAGTATAGACTGTCTCCGCAGCACAAATTATGTTTTTAGACACTATCTATCAAAGAAGGCGAAGCAAGAAAAAAACCAGATATTCTCTTACGCTTTTTTTATATCCTGAACCCATTGAAAATATGATTTTGGGGTATAATGGTTTGCTAACAATACAAATATGCAACAGGCAGAAGATTCTTAATTCTTCTCATCAGGACGAAGAGCTGAATCGATCTAGCCATGTCCGTCTGTCCATATGGCCGTCCGTCCGCAACAGAACTAGATACACCAAATTTACTGTCTAAGTTTCTGTGATAAACACGCAGATTCAAATATATCAGATTTTAGATATTTTCCCCATTAGCCCAACAATTCCAAAAGTAGGGACTTAAGTTTTTGCATATACAATAATATGTGCTGTAAATTTCATTAAGATGCTACATCTAGAGCCGACGATATTCAATAACAATTTTCTCATAATGCTGCCTATAATGAAGCCCAAGCGTAGCCGATAGCTATATAACTACGCACTAATTGTGCATGGAGGAGTGCGCGCACAGAATAATATGTACAGAAAACTAGAGTGATGGGTTAATGTCGGCTATGCCGAAGTTTGGTAATACCCTTGCAATTGTAAAGGTAAAGGACATAAGTTTCTCTGATTTGCCAAGAAATTATCAATATTGACATATTTGATAATTTTTGGATCTCTAGATGTAAATTCTGTAAGATACAGTTTTTACCGATATATGAATTTTGATCAATCTATAGATGACGGCAAAAGTTACGCCCGTCACGCCCTAAAGAGTCGGACATTTATAATTTTTCATAATTTTGTCGTAACAGTCGAACTTATGTCTCTATGTTATCTCTAATGTTACAATATACAGTTTTTACTGATTGGCCACGCCCCTAATGGGCGCAACTAACTATACTACATATTTTTGTATGGGGGTAGGATAAACGATCTATCCTATGGGAACTATTGGATACAGTCCTCCGATCCAGATAATTCTGAGAAATACAATGCCTGCAGCAGATTGCAGCCTATGTGCAAAATTTCAGCACTGTAGCTTTAATAGAATATATATCCTTTATATGGTCGGAGAAGCTTCGTTCTGTGCGTTGCAGAGGGTATATAAAATAGGTGTAAGCTAGATTGCTTAAAGCATCACATCGGAATTGGTTCAGGTTCATCTCTTATTCGGCAGCCCCGACTAAAGCGTTCTTGATTTTCAGAACCCATTCTTATTTATGTATATTTAAATTCTCACCAGATTCACTTAACTAGTTCATTTAAGTAGAATTTACCTGGGTAGTTGTTTACTTTACCACTTACCGATTGAACAAAATATATTGCTGCCTGACATTATAGGTTAGCATAAACCAAACTATTGCCATTGATTAGCTAGGTATGCAAAATATGCTTTGATGCACTTTGCTCGTCAGAGCCAAAAGGCCATGCGCATAGCAAGCTGCATATCAAATTTGGGATCGGTCAGCCTGGCAATCATCCGAGGACATTTGCAAATTCTGTTGGCCCACCTCTAATTAACCTTTGCAGCTGGCCGTAGTGCTTCGTTGCAAATTCGAAGTACACATGGCATATACAGGCTCACACCTCAACCACATACACACATATAGTAGGGACAGACAGACAGCTGAACCCCAAAAAGGTGAACTAACCGCTTGTCCCAGAAATTGACAGCGTGGCCGCTCAACGTTTAATTAGAGTAATTAAAGCCAGGCAAGCGATGCATTAATAAGCTGCAGCAAGCCAGCAACCTGACGACCTGGCAACCTGGGTCCTCCTGACCTGCAATGTGCCTGGACATTTATGCAAATTGAGGCAGAGGCAAGGCGGCATGTTTGAGCTGTTCCTCCTAAATGCCAAATCGGCGATTCGAATTGCAATGAGTTAAATTTATGCATAGCCAGCAACAAGACGCTTGTGATTTAAACAATGAACTCTGCCTTTGTTTCACCATCGTTAATAAGTATAATAATTACCATTTGAGATTTGCATGCACAGATGCATTTGCACTCGACTCAACTTTTTGGCATGCAAATCAGGCAGTGGTAATTATACATATATTCGATGCATATCATTAGCATGCATGGGCAATGAGTGCACTTTGAGGGGATGAGGACCGAGAACGAGATGAAGCTAGAGAGTTTGCCACAGCTGCCACTGCTGGTGGTGCTGCATATTTTATAAGGCCAAAGGCAATTGGCTTTTTAAATATTGCGACTCGTTTTCAATTTCTCAGCAGCAATTCCATTTGCATTTTTCCTTTGACATTATTGTGAGCTCCACTCTATTGACATGGGACTGCAGGGGAACTGTCCATCCGTTCCGGCAAAGCAAGTAGCCGTGCTCAGTCCGGCTATGAATTTCCGTTTCCGGTACCATGCGACACGCTCTGCCCGAGCACTCAAGTGTAAAAAGTGCCCTTCAAGTTATTTTCCTGTTTCTATTTTACAATCTTCGTTCTCCTTTGCTTCGATTCAGCTGCGGCAACTGTATACAGCTCTGTATCTGCGTCTGTCACAGTTGCCTTTGTTTCTTGTCTTTTTTTTCTTGATTAGAATTTTATACTCATGAATTTTCATTTCCGTTCTTGAATTTTTTAAATTTGCCATGCTTATCTGTAGTCATTGAATTCCTTGGAGCTGTGTCGATAAACAACAACAACAGAAGAGCCAAAAGAAACAAACAGTCAACTGCAATGTCCCGCAACTAAAATAGCTTGCTTATATTCACATAGATATCAAATATACGACTATGTCTGTGTATATATATGTATTTACAATTTGTGTATTCCCTGCTTATTGTATATATGTATAAATCCTTTTGTGTATTTCCTGTTAGGCAACTTAATATTTCGAATCAGTCGTTTGCCTGATTACAGAATCTCTGCCTTCCACCCTGCGGCCCTTCATTAAAGTGCAGCGCTTGCTATTAATTTACCACAGTTTTAATTAATAGAAGCATTTTCCTTTGCACATATTTCAATAATTACAGTTTGTAATATTATCGATTGAGCATGGGGTGGTAAATATGATTATTAAACTAGATTTAATTACTGTTTGCATAATAAGAAGAAGACGTTCCTTAAATAAAATATTAATCCTTATTAGCAAAGTATATAGAGAAGAAGCTGGATTTGCTTCTGGTTGCAGAAAACCATGTATGTTTCTCCATTTCTTCATTTTTAGTAGGTTCTGGCTATTAAAATATTTAATTGAATTGCACAAAGTCTAATCGAATATGCATAAATGGCTAAATGAGTGCCAGCTTCCTTGTACATATATAAAAAGGCACATAAAATATTTTCCAGCTTTCTGAATACAAAAATGTCTAATATAATTTAATTGACTTCATATACCGAGCGCATTGCTTAGTTACATAACCACTCTCGATGCTCACCAGGTTGGACTTCTGCCCTGATGCAGTTACAACACTCAACACTTTTAGTTCGAAATCTGGAATATTACTTAGTCTTGTGCAAGTTTCATTCGTTTCTCATAAACGTACTCCATTTGAATTGCCTTCCTTACACTCAATTGGCTGCGTTTCCAGTTGAATCAGTTTCTACTTTCGTAACCCATGCCGTCGACACGCACAGACGGCAGCCAGTGTGACGGCAATTGCAGGCACTGTTTCAAAAAGCCACCTCCCACACTCACATTCACACATATTGAAGCGATCAACTATGAATGAGCAAAAACAAAGGCAGATACGATGCCAAAAGCTAGCAATGCCAACAAAATGCCTTCCACAATATTAACAGCTCGCTATTGTTGTTGTAGTTGCTGTCGCTCCGAGCATGATTGAAAGTTCCGACCAAGCATAAAGATAGCATTTAGCCTACGACTTATATGCAGCTATTACATATGTTCGCTTTTATGAATTTTTGGCCCTCTGCCTTGCATTGATGGTTACCTAATAGTATCTGAGAATCGCTCCCGTAAATATTTCATATTATATTATATTATAATATATTATTATTCATTATACATATATTTTCTTTATAAATATTTGTAATTCCATTTAAATTGCCTATGTAACTATATTTAATATTTATCTCTAGTCTGTTAATCATCAGGACTTCGAACAATTTAATTACAGTAATTGATAGACTGACCAATCGGAGCAGACAAAGGCTTTGGGGTAAAAGAGTTAAGCGGTGCACAGATTATTATTGTGTTATAATAAAATGCAGCACATGTTGCACACCGTGCTGTGGGTGAGCAAAACCTGTGATAATTCAAATAATGATGACGCTTTAGCTACAGCAGCAGCAAAGCAGAGCAAACAAGCAGCCGCAACCACATTGCAGCATCCGCCGCCGCATCCGTCTGGCGGGCAATGCAAAAGCACTTTATTTAAGTGAGTCCCACATGAATAGCCCTTAGCTGGCGGCTGGCGAGCGGTGGGCGGGTGGAAGACGGAGTTGTTGAGTTTGTATTTGTAACACTTCTTTGCATTTTTTTTTTTATTTATTCTGTGTCTTTATAAAGCATGCATATGCACAGCCAACCCTTTAGCGCTTGCCGTAGCCGCAGCTGTGCCGCACCCAAGACCAATCTTATCTATATGCCTGATACACTTGCAGAAATGAGGTGCACTGTGAGCTTGGCGAAACCTTTTTATGTTTCCTAAATAATCTTGAACGAGTATATACTTTAATAAATATAAAAACTGATAGATACACATTATTTTTGTAATTTTAGATTATTTATTTCTAATTCTTCATTTGTGAGTACTTAAATTGAAATAACTGCTAGTCAAAAATATATATTTTTAAAATTTTCACAACTTTTTCTTCGAGTGTAGCTTAATATGTGTGCATGCACACATACGACGACATCAAGTGCCTTTGGCAGCAGCTGTTCGGCAGGTCTGTGGCTTTGGCTGGGCTGTGGTAGCCAGCGCTGCGCTTGCCTCATTATGTTGAGTTGGCTGTTTGTCTTATTGCAGCGGGCCAAGTAAAAGAGCGCCTTAAAGCTCAACAGATTCCATTTTAATATCTTAATACCTTTCTACTGCATATTACGTATTATAATCCTTTTAGATCTGCTGTGGCAAACGCATTGAAAGTGCTTAATCACTCTCCCAATGTTTGTGCATTTCCTAATTTATTTTGCTTAGCATAACTCATAAGGCAGTGCAGTTGACCGACTGACCAGAAGGCCGGGTTGGTCGGGTTGACTAACGTGAAGACGGTTTGTGCAATTTATAACCACTGCGCCATGAAATGAAATTGTAATGAAAATGAAAATAATTTACCTTTTAGTAATTTGAAAATTTTAATTAAATGCAATGCCTGCCAGCTGCCAGCCGCACAATCCGACAATCTCAGTTATGGCCAAAACGAGCGTGAGGCCCATTTAGCTAGTCGCTGGTCGCCATGTGCAACTGCATCAACGCACATTTGCATTCGGTCAAGGCTTGTGTAGATAATGTCCTACGCACGGCAGGCGGCTCACAGCAGTCCAGTCAAACATGGCAATAATAGAAAGCACACGCACAAGCACCCACACAGACACATGTGCTTGCATGCTGTTATTAAATGCAAGTGCAATCACCTACGCCCTTGCCTCTTGCAGCGGTCGGTTGTCAAGCTGCGTTAGCTGTGGCTAACTGTGTGTTTGCTTTTATATATATGTGTGTGTGTGCGAGTTGCGTGTGTATTGCGTGTGTATCCTGTCTGCATTACAAGTACATTTTGAACAAGTGTGCTGCGTGTACTACTAACCTTAGCATTTTCGGGTTTTGAATTTGCTTAAATTGCCTTGATGTCGTTGTCGCTATTGTTGCTGTTTAGTTGTTGTTGCTGCTGCTGCTTGCCACTGTGTCTCCATGGCATTTAGTGATTATTTGCATAGGCTTACAGCCAGGAGCTTTAACTAATTGATATCGATTTTGGCCAACTGCCTGCCACACACACATAATCAGACATAAAATAGTTGTCATGAGTGTGGCTATTAAATCGATTTTGGATTCTCGTTCGCAATCTAAAACTGATAAATTCTGCATGTATCTAAAGTGCACTTAAGCTCTCTTGCAAAATAAACTTCTACCTTTGTCGCTGCTACTCAACGTCTTTTCATACCTAATTACTTTGTTTTCTTGAATGGTCAAAGTACCCGACCCATAAGCCGCTTAATGTACCTTTTGGTATGCATTAAAGCCAACAACAAGAAGAGAAACAGCTAATTAGCAAGGCTGATTGGCCTGGTAAAACTGATGCGAATCGAAACTTAGTTGCCGCAAGGCGCAACAAACTATTTAATTTAACTACATAAGACTGTAATACCTCGCAGAAGTCAGCAGTTATTCCGTTCATTAAGCTCATGTTTCGAGAAATAGCATAGTTGAGTTCAGGTTACCTTATACGCATTTAAGTTGGCTTTAATTGCGTATACAGCTAACTCTTTTCATGACTTGCAAAATGCAATTGACTGCTGTCAAAGTGCAAGACTCTGCAAAAATGTTGCTCCATTGACATGACTTTAAGGAAAGTTGGCAACATTCCTCAAATTGACAAAGTTTCTCCGGAAACAGGTAAACACAGCAACATCCTACCTTGCATGCCTAATGTTGCACCCACCACTCCATGTACAGTGTCATTTTAGTCTTTTCGTGTGGGGGCTTTTGTGTGTGTATCAAAGACATCTTGTGGTTCAGTTTAGCAGCTTAAATTGCAGCCATATTGCGGTTAGGTGCCAAAATACAACTGATTGCCTAACTGGGGTGCATGCAGTTTCTGGTTGGAGTTGGAATTTCTAACTGGGGTTGTTTTAGTGGCTTGTGGTTGGCCCGTAGTGCATTTGATTGATTTGGTTAGTCTCATTTGCTAATGCAAATATTGCCAGATTGGCATGGCTGTGGAGCGGTGCCGAAGTCAGATGGTTGATTTACCTGTGGGTTTCAATTTAAAAATGTACTTTTAATGAAATTACCAAGGCTTTGATTTTGTTTATCCTTGCACACCTTTTATTTAATTAATTTGCTGCTAGTATTTGCTTTTTGTATATTTCTATTGTTATGTTTTGGTTCACATACATGTATATCGTATACATATATATATAAATAATTATATATATATATGCATATATTTATATTTACCTAAGATACCAATACAATTTCATTGTTGATTATCTATTTTAATTAAATGCAATAAATATATCATAATTTAAGTTAAATAAATGCTAGAGTTAACACTACAAATATACCTATATAAATGTAAACTGCTTCACCTAAAAAAAGGGTCAATATTAAAAAAGTTAATTTGGAAGTTTTAATGAAACAAAATGAAATCAATCAGTTGAAGAAGCATTTTCATTTTTGAACAATTCAATTTATCACATCAAATTGAAACATACATATAGAGGATTCTCGTGCTTATGTATGTGTATTCTTATAGCTAATAGACATTTAACGAGTATGTACGAATACTTCTGAAATTCTGTGATAACTCTTGTGGGTTTACAGTCAGTTTTACATACATTTAGATTTTGTAAAGTCTTTCTTTTGCATTAGCGAGAATTACGCGCGTTGGCTTACGTACTAGAGTTTAGTTTATACACTTAATGAACAACAATTAGAGTTGAGTTGAGTTTGAGCAGTCGACTCGCTCGGTTGAGTAAATGCATTGAAATGCTTTAAATTTTATGTCTTTTGTTTTTTTTGTCATTCTGTTTTTTTTTTCTTTTTTCTAGCGTGTTTGTATCGGTGTCAATGTTTTTGGGTTTCTTTTATGGTATATTTTAGACCTGACCAAGTTAGTCAGAGTTAGTTAGCAGCTGCTCTTTGCGGCTAGGCTAGTATTAAACGTGTATCGTGTATTCTTGGCGCTCCTGCTCCTTTTTCTCGTGATACCTAGGGGTCGCAGGCTGGTTAGTTTTTGCGATTCAAGGTTCAAGTTCAAGGTTGGTAGACGCTACAGGCATGCAACAAACTACAGTCAAGCACTGGGAGCACCGATTCTACTGCACATTGCACTTACCTTGCCAACAGTGAGGTCAACTCCTCGCGATCCAATTTCGCCAGCTGCGCTTCACTGGTGTTTTCCATTACGCGCTGCACCTCCAAGTCCAAGGCGCGCTGTTCCCGCTCGCACTCGGCCTGGTCGCCAAATTCGCGTGTGTCGTGAAAACCGGCCGGCGGGCGAAAGCCGCTGGACAAATCGCCGCCAGTCATAGCGGCTATGGAGGCGGCCAATGAGGCGGCAGTCTCAACCTCACTGCCAGCGCTGTAATTGGGGGCAATGGAAGGAGCATAACAGAGGAGCATATATATTTCACATTGTTCAAATGAATTCCTTATCAAAATGGAAATTGGTTTTTTTAATTTATGTGTTTCTAGATTGATATTTTCTTTTTTTTTTGTTGGGTGTTTGATTCGGATTGGTTAGGGCTTAGGTACCTGAACTACCTGTTGTTACTACCAGGGCACTTTCGTCGCTCCAATGTCTGGTTACCCGACTGCAATCCATGCTTCCGGCTGCGCTGTCCCGCACTGCGCTTCTCCAGCGGCAAGCCAATGTGCCGCGGAGTATTATGTCGACGCTCCAGCGCTGGCGAGCCCTGGTCATTGTTCGACTCGGTACTTGAGTCCGGCCGGAACATGTCTGTAAAAAAAACCAGGCATTGGCAGGGAATGCATGGCCATATTCCCGAGCGGCATACGCACCTACAACGGCGCGACCGTCGCTGCTGCGCGAAGATTTGCAAGGAACTCGATAGGTGGGCATGTTGGAGAACTCAGTGCTGGGGCTGATGCTGGTATCCGACTCGGATTCGGCCACCACGCCGGCGTTGCCGCTTTTGGCAGTGCGTGCACCACTCGACTTCTTAGAATGGCCAGACTGCGAGCCAGCGACCATGGTCATTGATTTGCTCAAAGTGGACTCATCTGGGAAAGACAGACGTCAGCCTTTAGCCTTAAGTATAGATAGACAATCCCATACCATCAGTGTTATAGTAGCGCTGCTTGTGCCAGCTGGACTTGCTCTTGACATGCCCAAAGCCCGTAGATGGCAGTAATGGATAGGCCGTGGCATTTAGACTCTCGCCCTCCGGATGCCCAAATGTCTTGAACTGCATCGTGTAGTCGTGCGGCGTTTGGACAGCTAGCCCGCGTGTGGGTGTCTTTGCCGGAGCACCAGTCCGTCCGCCGTTCACGCTGAACGTGGCATACGGCGAAATCTCGTACATTTCTAAGTAAGTCACGAAGCAAACGAAACGGTATGCGATGGACCCATTTAATTGCTACCTGCAGCTAGACACGTACACCTGTACACAACAGGCTTTTTGCGCTTCTTACCCGAATCATTGCTCTTGTCCACTGTCTTGACCGGCGAGGCGCTGTACACCTGCTGATTGCGTCGGTTCTCGTGCTCCTCCTTGTAGTCCCCGGGCAGCGCCCGCGACTCGTAGCCCTCGGCAATGGGACCGCAAAGGGTGCGCCGATGCCGGATGGTGAGTGCGCTGCAAGAAAATTAAAGCGATTATGTGTCTAATTAAACAAAACACTGCTTGAAATTGGAATCTGTTGACCGACGGCAACTAATTAAGTTGCTTCGCTCTCCAGAAATCATTGAAATTAATAAATTGGAATTTGACATTTGAGGAACGAGTAAGTGCTATTAAATTTCCAGTATTCCATTAATTTAAAAAGAGGAAAATTAAAAAAAATTAATAGATTTTCATTTAATATATGTATGGCTGCTCTACATTCACCTGACGCGTCACCGCCTCCCTCAGTTAATTAAAGCTTAATTAAGGTTCGAAAGCAATTACATTTCCCCACTGTATGCTCCACTCAATAACCCCATTGCATTGCCCCGGCTCCCTCCCATTGCACTTACATCATCGTGATGCTCACTGTAATTATGAGCGAGACAATGAGCGTTGCCAACCAATCACCGGTGGCTGGATTTGCCACATTTATCAGATTGTCCATCAAATCATTTTCCGAGGGAAAAGTCGTAGGCGGTGGTATGGTGTTGCCATCGAGGCTCGTGGTGCTGAAATGGTAATGCTCCGTCGTTTTAGCCGCATCGTTGATGGCGGATATGCGTAGCTGGTACCATTTCGCGGGTAGAAAGTCGCAAAATATTAAATTTTCACGGTTCTCCTCGGCATTGGAAATATCTGATGTGACAACTGTCCAACGAACGGCACCTGGGGGACAAAAAAAAGGACAGGCTAGTAAATAAAAAATAAGAGACGAGCAATAAAATTTCACCCAACTGCATAATACCCGCCCTAAGCGAGCGCAGGCATATATTTATTTTCTTAGCACTTTCACAAGGGTACCGAGTTTATATTCTAATCTAAAATCTCTTTGATTTTATTGGAAGAAAAAAAATGGTTTACACAGAACAGCGCGACGAACATTTGACCAAAACCAATATACTCTTTTCACTTTATGAATGAGTATTAAAAGCAAATATGTCAGTTTTTTGTCCAAAAGGAAATTATACTTTATACGGCATGTCGCACTTGGCTTCCCCATTCCGAGTAAAATTTGTATAAATATTTATAAATAAATATGTATGTTCATTGCTCAGTTAATTGAAAAAGTAAATAATTGCAATAATTTTATTTAATATAAAACGAATTTAATTGTATATATTTATATATTTATGTGTGTGTGTCTTAATAAAAGCTTATATCCACTCAAATATTATCATATATAACCTCTAAAAGGTTATTGTGTTACTTTTATCGCAATAGTTTTTTAAGCGAAAAAGCAGCTATGACTTTGAATGCATTATCTCTTTTATAATAATGAGACAGTGTTGATTTTCATGGGATTTAAGTACTCACTGCGTTTGGGGATGACAGAACGAACATTCATAATATATTTTAACATACCGAGTGGCCGATGCTCTATGGAGAAATGATGTATGCTGCAGCCGCCATTGTGCCACGATGACAGCTTCAAATTCACACAGGTTGCATTTGTGGCAATTAGTTCATTGCCGTTGGGTGCCTGGGAGGCTGCGTGGAATTTAAACGAATATGGAAATGAATGCATGTGGGAAATATTCAGTAGTGAGTGGTTATTGTGGTCAACTGAAATTTGAATGCAACCGCAGAAAGTAGAGGAGCAGCTGCTGCTCGACCGGGCCAGTTCGTTACTATGTAAATGCAAATGCATTTCTGGCTGCGAACTCACCTTTTCCCTTGGTCCAGACATTAATTTCCTCACTGGCCGCGCCATTGCCCACCAAATTGTGGGCCGACATTTTTATAATGTACTGATTTCCGCACTTCAGGCCAGTCATTGTGTAAGCGTTGTTCTCTGGCAGCAGCTCCGTCTGTGCCCAGCTATCGCCAGCGGTGTGATATGAAATTGTGTACCCTTGCAACGGCGCCCCACCGTCGTCGGGCGCATCCCAGCTGACACGTATGCTGTCAGCGGAAGCGTACTGCACTATGATTTGTGGTGCGCCTGGCGGCTTCATAGCAATCACTTGATATTGGATTTCGTCACTGCCAAAGAGATTGTTTGCTGTGCACGTATAATTTCCGGACAGGCTGCCTTCAACTCCTGTTGAGCAAACAAAGCGCGAAAAGCGGATCAAAAGATGTAAATGCAAATTTTTTTGCATCATCGCCCTACTTACGGTGAATTCTCAAATTGCCCTCATTGGTCACCTCGTAGAAGGGGCTGAATGTGACTGGGCGATCACGTGTTAACCAACGAGCTCGCGGCGTCGGATTGCCCACAGCGAGGCACTCCAGCACGAGTCTAGTGCCAATGGCCTTGCGCACCACCTGCCCAAATGAGGCGATGCGTGCAGGTGCTACAACACGGTAACAACAGAACAAAATTAAAACCGTTGCATACAGTTAGGTGCACGGAATTTAAATATTGACAACGCTGTTGCGGTCATTTTGTGCAACACCGGGCCATATATGAAATTTTTAATTAAAACGAAAATCACACAAACGCCTTTGATGGCATCATTTGAACCGTGTAAAAACAAGCTTTAAAGCGTTGCAACGCCTACCTCGTGTATTGGTGGCCTGAGCCACTACAGATGTGGGCTCGCCCTCGCCCACTGATGTGGACGCAGAGACCCAGAACTCGTACATTTGATTCTCGGCCAGGCTGCGTGCCTCGAATGTCACAGGAAAGCCGTTCTCATCAACGCGCACCATGTGAGCTGATCGCCAGTAACAAAGACGAAAAAAAATTCAAGATTCACGCAATGTGTTAGCCACTCCCACTTTTTTATACTCACTCTTGGTCTGGCCTTTGCGACCGGCCTCGCGTGCATATACCGTGTAATGCGATATGATACCGTTCCGATTCTTCGGCGGCAGCCATGAAATTAAAATCGAATCAGCCGTCAAGGCAGCCGCTTTAATGGCCGCCGGCGCATCGGGCACATCGTCATCGGTTTGGCAAAATAATGGCTGACTGGCCAGGCCATCGCCGGTGGCCGTATAGGCCAGAGCCCGTATCGAATAGTTGGTGGCCTTGAGCAGCGTATGCAGATAGGTTTCCAGGTTGGAAGTGCGTTTTATCTCCAGTTTGGCGGGGAAGTCAACTATGAAATTGAATTGATAAGCCATATTGTTATGCAAGGTGTAACAAATAAAACCAAAATAAACTTTCCTATTGAGACTGACTTAAAATAAGAGCAGAACACGTAAAAAACTAGAGGGATGGATTTATTTTGTTCGCCCCGCAGTTTGGTAATGCCCTTGCAAAAGTAAAATTTAAGTTGTAGAAGATACAAATTTTCCCAATCTGCCACGCCCCCAAGAGGCGGATATATATATTAATTTTCGTTAGTCTATAGAGGAGGGCAACAGTAACCTACATGTTATTGTGTGGCTCTAGCTAAACTACTTTGGAAGATATAGTGTTCTCCGATTTCCCACGACCCAAAGGGGCGGATATACATAAGATTGTCGGATTAGTTCAGCTTAAATTATTTGTCAATTTTTCGATCTTTATGTATAAAGATGGGGAAGATACAGTTTTTAGCGATTTGCCACTATATATACGTTTTAAGTTTCAAGACTCTGTCTCTACCAGCGGACATATTATTAATTATGTATATTAACATTAGAGTATGTATGTTAAGCACTATATAGACTTCCCGATTTGTCACGTCCATGGTGGGCGTGGATATATTACTTTTTGATCGATCTTAAGGGAAGATCAACAGTAGCTTACTGTAAAGCTGTAGAACATATAGCTTTACCCGACTTGCCACGCCCTCAATGGGCTATTTTAAGAATTGGGCTTCTTAGTTAAAGTCTTAGACTTTATTAGCCCTGAAATCCTCCTAAGTAAAACAATTCTTAAAAGTGATTTATCCTATGGAAACTATAGACTTCATCGTCAATGCCTACAGCAGATTGCAGCATATGTCCAATATTTAATCTTTATTTGTGCGGATATGCATCCGATATGCATCTGTGTGCTACAAACTTCTGACCAACATTAAAACAACCTTTTTGTAAGGGAATAATTACGTAGAAATTGGAAATAAAATTAATCTTTTCGGCTTAATAATGCTTTTAAGTGCAAGCCTTATTATTATATTTTATATAATATATATACATATATATTATTATTATAACTTGCATGTATTTATCTGGTTATGCGGACATATATATATTGACTCGCAAGAGTATTATAACTTAATGGAGTCAAAAGCATCTCTAAAGCGCTGCATCGAAACGAAGTTACAGTATTTTGCTGCAACCACCACATAATAACAGAAGAGGAGTCACTTTGAGGGTAATCGATTTAAGTAGATGAGAACTCTAGACGCTCGGGCCGAGTAAATAGTATCGATTGTCAAGTACGTACACTGATTTGATAAGCGGTGCCAATATCCACAACTTGCCGGCTCATCAATGTGCTGACGCACAGCTCGGCGCCAAAACCAATAAAGCAAGCAACTAACTTGCCGCTTCTTACTTGCTACAGCTTTGGCCCCGCTCACCCCTTTCCCCCTCTTGCGTTTTCCCTGTGCCGACTGCACAGTCATATCGATTGGTATTTACACAGCGCTCGTCGCTTTCAATATCAACAAAATCAGGGCCATAAAGTGCCAACTGGCAACCACAAAATCTAGAGCTAGCTAGTTGAATGCGCTGGCCTGGACAGCCAATACTCACTCTGATGCACTATGGGGCGATATAAAATTTTATAGCCTTGTATAATGCCGCCATGATATTGCAGTGGCGGCTCCAGCCATGATATCTTCAGGCTCTGCGAGGATAGTGCCGAACAGTTAACGGTTTGCGGAGCGGCCTCAGGTACTGCAAGGATTCAAATCAATATGAAATTAAATTTTAGGATTTTGTATTTAGAATTCAGAAACAAAAATAGAAAGTCGTAAAAATATAATGAAATATTGTGAAATGGTTTAACTCTTGCGAAATCTGTTTAGTTTAAGAAGAGCTTGGCTGAAGAGATTTTTTTCCAAATTAATATTGCCATTCAGAAAATCTTCAATGAGGTCCAGCTTTGTCAGCTAAAAGACTTAAGTATAGGAAATCTGTAAAAGAGAACAAAGTAAATTACACTTACCGCCTTCGGCTGTGGTGCCAAAGATGGGCGCACTCCAGGGCCCAGATCCAAAGCTGTTGATAGCCCGCACAGTGACTGCATAGCGCGTGTACTTACGCAGGCCGCGCAGAGTGGCCTTAGTGGTTGCCCAACCGCTGACAATTACCGACTTGAGGGAGCTGTTCACCACGCTGATGTAGTTAATGTTTTGCTTTTCCTCGGTGCAGTTAACGGTGTAGCCAATAAGCTCGCCGTTCCAGGATTCCCGTGGGGGTATCTGCAATTGGTTAGTATAATATGATTGCAAGCCGGCGAGCTATAAGTTGGCATACCCACCTGCCAGGTAATAATCAGCTCACTTTCTCCGCCCGTTTGCACCTGCACGTTGGATGGTGACTCTGTGGGCGCCTCCTCCTGTGTTTTAAGTACAATGGCCTCCGTGTAGGCGCTTCGCTCAATCTCGTTGATGGCCTGCATGCGTATAAGGAATGTTGTGGCCGGGGACAGGCCTGCCACAATGGCATTTTCGCGTAGATCGCTGTCATAGCTAACGAGAACAGGAAAAAAGTGGTATAGTCTATCAAGGATTCATGAGCTGAGGCAATCAACACACACACACACACCTGCGGCTAATGCTCGTCGATGGCAGCGTGACATTGATGACATTAATACCATTCCAGTCGCCGCCGGCAGAGCCAAGCGCTGAGTGCGACTGCAGATATTTGAGCGCCTGATACTGCACGAGGTAGCTGAGCACGGGCGAGTTGCCATCGAAGGGCCGCCGCCAGCTGAGCTTGACGGTACGGGAGCCGACCTCGAAGACCTCCAGATTGGAGGGTGTATCGGGTCGCTCCTGCACGGCAAGAAAAACAATTTGCTCGGAACGGCCATAGGGATTCTCGGCTATACAACGATATACGCCCGAATCATGGCGATCCGAATGTCCAATCGTTAGCTGCGAGTCAACGCCTTTATCCGTTTTCATTTCCGCAATGCTAAAGCGAAAGTTATTCATATCGACACGGCCATTGTTGTGTGTCCAGGCAATGCTTATGGGCTCATCACCCTTCGCATGGCAATCCAACGTAACCGGATCGTTGCGACGTGAGCTGACATTGCGAGCGGCCTGTTCAAAGCGCGCCGGCTCTGCAAGTTTCATAGAGTTGGATGGAGTTTGTAATTATTGGTTAGCATAGTCCTGTCTATAAGGCTGTCATTTGAATTACCATTCACATTGATGCGTATTATCTTCTTGAGGCCGGCGCCAATTTCATTGGTTGCCTGGCACATGTAGAAGCCCTCATCGTTATCTGTGGCCAGATTAAGGACTAGCGAGTGATTGCGCATGTTTAGTGGCTTGAAATCCTTGGAAGCTTTGCCTGCAAGAGACCCTTTAATTAAACTAATTGCTGCTCTCATTCAAATTGGACGGAGCTAATTAATAAACCAATGCTTGACTGTGGCCCTGGGTCTGGCACGTTTAACCCATCCAATTTGAATGAACTGAGACGACACGATGTAAGCCTAAGCTGCATGGGCAGCAAATTGGCAAACTTACCCTGTCCTTTGAACCAGGTAATAGCTGGAATCGGATATCCTTCCGCCTCGCAATTTATCGATATTGTATTGCCCAACATAATGGCCGTGTCCATGGGCTCGTAGCTCCAGCGCGGCGCCACTGAAACGTGACCGGGACACAGTACCAAAATGTAGCGAATGAAAGCGCGCCAAGTAAACAACAAAATTAACAACTTTCTGTTTGTGTTTTCCTCTCCATGTACGTGTGTGATTTTGTGCGTGTGTGTGTGTGTCTGTATCTATGTTGTGTATGCGTATGTACGTGTGTTCAGTGTGTAACCCGAAAAGCGGCAAAGTGCTGGCAGCACTGGCGCACAAATCCCGCGTGATTTATTTTGAAACAGCAGCAAAGCGCATCAATAGATACAGCCTCCCACGCCCACTCTATTTCTTCTGCTTTTCATGGCCCAACAAACTTACCTCGCACTTGCAGTTCCGCCGTGTAGTTCACCTTGGCAGCGGCATTGCTTGCGTAGCAGGTGTATTTGCCACTGTGCCTGGCGCTGATGTCCTTAAACACCAGCAGCGAGTAAAACTCTTCCTTCTTTTCAGTAATCTTGTAAATTGAAACACACACACACACAAAGAGAAAGAGAGAAGATGCAGCATCAGCAACAGCAAGAACAAAAATGTTTCACAAGTTGTGCTAAATGCAATGCTAGTTCGACATCTTTGGATTGGCAACTCACCTGCAGGCTGAGGGGAATGACACTGTCATCCTTTCTCCAGGTAAAGTAGATGGGCATGTCGCCCGAGGATACCGCGCAGGTGATTTGCGCGCGTCCGCCCTCCTGCAGGTTCTTGGGAAACTTGAAGGCTTCAATGACAGGCGGACCTGGTGAGCGATTAGCCAACGTGGCAGACATTAATGCGACATCCAACTGGAGGTGAGTGCCCCCCCCCCACACTCTCTATCCCTCCTCAACTTACTGTTCACATTCAATTGCATGTCGCGACGCGCCTCCTCGCCCGCCCGGCTGCGAACGATGCACGTGTATATGCCCTGATCACGCCCAGGCTCCACGTTCCTGATGACAAGCTGCCCGCCCTCCAGCACTGTGGCAAGCGAATAGTGAGCGCCTGGGCCAAAGAAAAAATAAAAATGTGTGTATTACATTCGGCTGTTCGGTGCAGCAGTCACTCCCCTTGACATTGCCGGCCCTTGCCCATTCGGGTCTATTGCAATTTGTCTTACTGGTTGTCAATTCCTGATGCGCCTTCTCCCAACGAATTTGGTCAATAGGATAGCCAGCAAACGGACAGCGCACAATTATGTCCTCGCCAGCAACTGCTTTAATTGGTCCTATGGCTCGCACGTACGGTGGACCTGTGTGTGTGAGTGTATGTGAGAGCATTGTGTAATTTAATAAATTAGTTACAAAATGCAATTAGGCACCAACGCTGCGCCAATGCTTAATAATTCAAATTATATTTTGTTCGGGACAGATTCGACGTTAATGCATAAAAGGCATTCGCGGCTGGCGCCACAGGGTGCAATTTGTAGTGCCGCTAATGCAGCACGTTGCATGCGCAAATACGTTGCATAAATTGCAATATTTATAATTAAACAGCCTGTTCCATATTTTGCTGCAGCAAAACAACGCGTATACGTGATGTCGAATTTTACAATATTGATTTATTTAACATGACGGAATGGGTCTCTTTTGTTATACGTTCAATAATCTTATAGCTGTGACCTACTATTGAACTATAATGAACTTTCTAACAGTCTATTAACTAGTTTAAATATGTTTCCTTCCATTAACTCTTAGCCATTTGTAGTAAAGTCAATTTAGAATATTGACTATGTCCTCTTAGCTTTGCTATAGACTCCAGTATTATCATAATTGCATTGCAAATCTCGTAATAAATACTCCTTTCAATAGTAGGAAATTATATTTCGTAATTACTGAACAACTTCAGAGCCTTCGGTCATTCGAGCTTGAATCACATCTGAACTAATAACTGTCATTGTTGAGGCAAATGGATGCAGGCCTAATTTGATTTTCGATTTCGACAAGCACATGTCATTTATCATCAATGCGCCCACTTAAATATCAAGTATACGCACATATACACACAGAAGGCAAGTCGAATGGTAAAAGACAGCATCAATCATGAGGCAGGCTCAGGCGCAAATGATTAATATGTCTGATACGAATTCGCTTATGCATTATTAACACATTAAGACGGAATTATCAAAACAGCTTAAAATGCTGAAATTTATGGTAAGTGCTTCGCCCAGCACACATATTTGTATTTTAAATGGCTGAGCTTCTACTCTGCTTTGACAGTGATTATCCCGCTTGGTAGGGATTGCCCCTGTTATCAGTGGATAACAAAGGCTACATATCGATGCCAACCTCGACGTTTTTACTGCCGGCTGGGTATTTTTCTTGGAATTTTGTGCTGTATATGCGGGTATTCTTTTTTTTTTTAGTGTCTACTGCTGCCTTTTGTCACGTTGCCTTGACAAAATGTATTTCCAATCAGTGCGGATGCGACGAGAGCAGTAACAAAATTCATGGCTCAGCGTCTTTTCAGATTGTGTGCGCTATACAAAAGTGCCTTTTGAAATGCGATAGGGGGGTTGGCAAGGGTATGTATCTTTCAAGTGGCACAATGGGGGTCACGTCGAATAATTGATTTCGCAGCCAATTTATTAACTCACCGTAAACATTCAGCCGAGCGGAGTGCTCCACGCTGCCCATGGTGTTGGTAGCCACGCACCTGTAAAGGCCGCCGTCGTCGGGGCGTACATGGGAAATATTTAAATGACTTATCACATCGCCAGACATATCGACAAATTGGCCAATTGCGAACCGATGATGCAGAGACACATCCATAATGGGCTGCGAGTCCAGAAGCCATGCAAACTGCAATGAAATCGCAGCGGATAATCAATAAGAAGTCGCCAGTATAAGGCCAGTGCATAATTTGTGCGCTTAATCAGCCATACGCGCGCGCGCGCTTGTCTGTGTGTGTGTGTGTGTGTGTGTGTGTGTGTGTAGCAATGCATAATAATAGCAATAAAACATTTAAACTTACTTGGGGCGGCGGTGAGCCGCTGGCGGAGCACTTAAGCGATATTAATGGGCCCGGACGCACATTCTGCTCAATGAACGTGTAAATCAATTCGGGCACTGTGTCTGCAAAGAGGCAAAGAGGCAAAAGTAGCCCGGCTGATAAATGCCAAACCCTGTCTCATAAACTATGCATGAGTGGGTAGATGAGAGCCACATCGACATCTACACACACAGCTAAAAACCCCGATGTCAACTTACCGCCCAGCTTCAGCTCGGCCATGGCCTGTGCGCTGGCACGCTGGTTCTCCACGAGACATTGATAGACACCGCGGTCGCGTCGTCCCACGTTCGACACCAGCAGCGAGCTCTTCGATAGGAAGCGTATGCTGGCAACAAAAAAAGGTCGGAATTTACGAAAATCAGTCAGAAAACAAAAATTCGGTAAATGTTGAAGAAATACCTATTTAAACTTTTGCAGGCAAATACAAAAAAAAAAAAAAACTGACAACGTTGCAAGATAAAATCCCAAGTATACAATATGCCATAAACTCACGCCATTTTGTAAGCTAAAAGTGTTAGCTGTATATGTATATGCGTGTGTGTGTGTGTGTTTGTGTGTGCGGGTGTATTTGTTTTTTTTTTTACTGTGTGAACTGGCCTTTTGTTCGCTCAGGCGAAATTTGTTATTTATTTTATTAGCATAAGCATAAAAATTTCTGCTTGATTTGTTATGCTGATTTGCTTGAGCTCAGCTCTGTTTTTCCCTTTCTATTTTGCACTCGCTCTGCTTGACCGCTTTTGCTTTGGTATACATCCTTGGGCAACAGCTGGTCAGCTCGCCCACATACACACACACAGACATACACACATACACACACTCGACTGATGTTTGTTTTTACAGGCTGTTTGTACTCGAGGCTGTTTGCCAACTTCAATATATTTGTGTATGTAGGAATATTTTGTGCTGATGCGCTGGAGAATTCGAGTTTGCATTTGGCTCGGCCAAGCTGCGTATTATGCTGATTTCACGTAATTTGCATTAAATTATCAAGATGTGTTCAACCCATTTAAATGGATGTGTTTGTGCACAGTGACCAGTCGCAGGCAGCGTCTGCCGCTCCTGAGATTAACATAATTTATGTTATGTACACACATACACATGTAGTCACTTGCGAGTGCATGTGCTTGCACCACTTGTATTCTATTCTATTTAACTTTAATTACTTATACTAATGAACGATAACAAATGTATGCTAACAGCATGGTTAAGTGTGGCCTTATCGATGACTGCCCGAATATCCTGGCTAAAACAGAGCTTTGTTTTCTATCAATCAGCTGATTGATGCACTCTCGTCAATTGAATGAAATTCTGGAATATTCATTGCAATCAATCAGAATATTTGAACACTGACCTTTATACGCATCAGCTAATGGAAAACGATAGAAAATAATAAAAGAAAACTCTTAAACAATCTGTGAATAGATGCCATCAGAAAGCTGCATGTAAAAAGCTGAAAAATACCGCTGGCAACAAAATACAAATATAAAAAAACTAAAAATCCGCCGAATAAATAAAGTGACGAACAATAGGGAAAAATGAAATTGTTGAGAGCAACAAATGAAGTTCTGCTCCACCGACCCGCAGCTCTTCCAGCGCTCATCAATAATAATACTCAGCGATAAAAACATTTTTGGCTCGGAGCAGCCCTAACAACGGCAGTGCAAGAACAACAACGTGTAATCTACGGCTTTTTCCCCAATCAATTTTCTGTAATATTCTTCTCTTTTTTTCAATTTTGAATAGCTGAACTTTTTGCAACTAGGGTAAAAAAAGGAGGTACAATTTGGAATGGCCTATGCTACACAATGTTGCATGTTGCAGTTGCATGTTGCTGCCGTCATTGCTGGCTGTTACATGCTGCTAGTATACTTACTTATCCCGACCGGTGCTGAGTGCATTATTCGCTTGCAGCGGTTTGCCGTTGTGCAGCCAGTCGATGCCATCGATCGCCGAGCCCGTTGTCGTGCAATTGAAAATTGCCGTTCCGCCCGAATTGACAATTTGTACTTGCGGTAGTATGTGCACAGATACGAACGTATTCACACTGAGCCGAATTTCGATGCGCTGCTCCCCAAACTGATTCGATGCCTGGCAAATCTGCAAAAAGAGCGAGCCGCATAAAGTTGAGAGGGGGCTAGTGCTATATAAGCCAGTCAAAATCAATCAACTCTGTCATATATATCACAACGATACATGGCACAGTATTCGAGCTCTGCCCGTACGTATATATACAATGCAGACTGTGCATTAAATACAATATTCCATTGGCAGACACTATGGCAGACAGTCAAACTGCTTGACTTTAGCCATTTGATTGACTGACTAACTGACAGTCAGCGCCTGTCAATGGATTTGAGGTTGCTATGTATATGTGTGTGTGTGTGTGAGCTGGTGTGTGTTGTGTCTGCCAATGATAATACTTACCCATTTGCCTGCGTCCCGTTCGTCAGCGTTTTTGATAAGCAACAATGTACGCGAGACTATTACGCGCTGTGAGGATGGTATGGGATAAAGCGCTGCCGAGTCTGAAACGCGATACCAACTGAAAGGTATATAAATGTCATTTCACACATATTAGTAATTTTTTTTTTTTATTATTATTATTTATTATTGCTGCTTTTGTCTAGGAATCTATAGTGCATTTATATCTATACCTTAACTTATGTGGGGGGCTGAATGCCTGTATATATATATGTATTAGTAATTGAAATTAAAATAAATCTCGTTTTTAACTTCATTTAAGTAAATTTTCAACATTTGACATCAGTTTGCACTCCCACTGCTAACATACCTACCTAACATAGGCTGATTCTGATATATGCACTAGATCATGTGTCCTGCGTAAGTGACTTTAATAGTCAATAGAATAAGATTCGAGGATCACATCTCCATATTTTTTTTTAATGGCCAGCTTACAAAATAATCTATAAAAGAGTGAATATCTGGCTATCATAGTTACGGCCATGAGTGAGCTTATTAAGCTCTTGTATGGAAGGCTACTTATTGCAATGATGTGTAAAATTGTGAAGATCCATAAGCCTAAGCGGCTTTTTATGGTGAAGTGAGAGCTCTTGACTTTAATCGATAATTGTGGTTTGACAAATCTTTCATGTTTATTATATCATCATCATAGCACTGAAACTTCAATATATCTCTTACACTATTATTTAGAATTCAGCTATGTGGATATTTTGATCACATTGGCCGTTCCAAGGCCTAAAAATGCTCCATTTTATGCATAAAGGACTTCAAAAAAACAACTCCTTAATACATTAATAATTGAGAGCGTATAACAAATGCAGCATACGACTTTGGTACCTTTTATATAACTTATTTATAAACCCGAATATAATGACATAAGTAAATATACCAAAAAGTAAATATTTAAGGCATTAAACATACTTCCTCATACCCGCAGGCACACACACACAGAAAATATAAATACTGCTGATGAAATCAATAAGAAGCACTCAGCTTGTAAGCCATAAACCGATTTCCCTCATTGGCCATGCCAGACACGTAGGCAGCTCGGACTAAACTTCAGCTAAAAACAAAATTATCGCATTTTTCTCGCATTTATAGTAATCATAACGTGCCCGAGGGAATCGACAAGGGGGTTTAGTCGGATGATAGAGAAAGAGTGAGAGAGAGCAGTATTTACTGAAAATATGCTGTATAAATCTCGCGTCCTGGCGTTGTCTGGCTGCTCTGTGGTTTACCATTTGAAAATATCTCTGGCATTTCACGTTGCGAGCAGTCGGAGAGCAGCACTTTTTGCATGTTTGCCTGGTGTTTGCTTGGATATTCCATGACACTTGTGTGCGGCGCCATGCCCCTGCTTAGAAGCCTCAGTATTGTTGTTGTGTAGAGCCTCCTCTCTCTCTCTCTCTTTCTCTCTCCCTATCTGAGGCACACATCAAGTGCTTATAGCTGCATGAAATTTTAATAAGCCCGACGAATGGAGAAGAGACTGCTAAATTTCGCCTTTACCACAGACGCATCGGCCTGTCAATTAACCAGGCCTTTTCTACTGCTAATTAGTTCCAAATGTCTGCTGATATTTGAGACATTTTATTTGCTTACTTTGAGTGCCGCGCTTTGTTGTTGTTTGTTGTTTACCGAAATAGGTTTTTATTGTTTGGCAGCGAGATGTTGATGTTGACTTTTGTAAGTCGATACATTGAGTACTGGATAAACAAGATGATTAAGTATATGCCAACTTACTTGGCAGATAGCCAGTTGCTTTATTAGTTTGTTTTTGTTATCTGAGTTAATACATGGCTTATGTTAGGCTATCAAAAAGCTTTCTACGTTGTGGCTGTCAGATCGCACTGTAAAGTCCCAGTAATTAGCTCTATGATGGCAGGCTCTAGTATGCAATAAAACCTGACTCTCACGCAGACAGCAAACTGCACTTAAGTGTTGCCCAGCCCCATAGCATACCAGTGTCTGCTCTCTACATATGTAAGAGCTGCTCTTTTATTGTTCGTGATATAAGTTGTCAGCTGAATGAAGAGCCGCTTATTGTCGGCATCAGGCCGAATAAATTAGAAAGAGGTTATTGTGGCAGTACTCACGTGAATATGGGAAATGGATTGCCCTGTATGTTGCAAGGCAAATGCACATCATTGCCACGCTCCACCTGGATTTCCATAACCGGTTTTTGGCTGGTGCTTGGCGCCAAATTCTTGCTGAGCTCTGTAACGAACATTAATTCCGGTATGCATTAGTTATCGCATAGTTGGCTCAATGCGATTGCTTTACGCCTTACCTTTCACCTGCAGCATAACCGCTTCGCTGCGCTGTCGGTCCCCATTCAGTGTGTTGGTAACCAGGCAACTGAACTTTACCAGGCCATCCTCGGAGCGCACCGACCGCACATACAGATCTCCGGAGGCAGCCAGCACTACATAGCGACCAGCTGCAGTGAAGCCAATATCAGGGAGTCGTAATTCAAAAATTGCATAAAACAATAGCAGCAATAAAGAACAAAAAAAAATCAAAAAAAAACAAGGGACAACAAAAAGAAACCAAACTAGCCGACAACCAAAAATGCATAGTGAAATCAAGTTGCTCGCTGCGTATACGTAACATTTATCAATAAATGTCAACGCTAACAGCAATACAGAGCAGCAACTGCACATCCCTCAGGGCATGCTGTATCGCAAAAGCAAACAAGCACAACTACAATGCTAGCATGAGTACATAAATTTCAGCAGCAGATAAACACCCGCACATACACACAGCCGCCGTCTCTGTATGGGCGTAGTATCTGTGTGTGTCTCTGTAAAAATGTGGCAACACTCACCAACATCCGACAGTTCCGGCAGCAGTATCTCCTCGCCTCGATGCCAGCTGGCCACGCGCACATACGGCCGCACATATTCCGGTATAGCACACTTAATCAACGCCGAATTTCCCAAATAGACTTCAGTGTTTTCCACGTGCACATGGAACAGCCGACGAACCACTGCAAAAAAATCCAACAGCGAAGCGTAACAGAAGCAGAGTCAACAAAAAAAAGAGAAACAGATGAGAAGCTGAGAAATTGCTGAAAATCAACAATCGTTGCGTGCCTATTGGGCCAAAAGTGCTCTTCGACTGAAAGCATAAAACGCTTTGGGGAAGCCCACTGGGGCCCGGGAAACCCCGTTGCAACCAGTGAACAAAATGGGACTGTGGAGTGCAACATGCAGGACAATGAGCGCAATGCACTGCAAAAATGGCAGCAGTTTAAATGAATGAAATTGCTTGAAATTACATGCGAAACGGAAGTGAACAGATCATAAAGAAAGAAAAAAATAAATAAAAAAGCAAAAAAGGGAGAGCAAAAAGAAAAACCAAAATATCGTGCGTCAACATATGACTCGTAAAAAATATCAAAAATGATATATATGGAAAATTCACAGCGTAAATATTGAATGAGATTTTAAACGACTATCATGCATCGCCTGTTTTCCAGCTCACATCGGGTCGTCGGGGCCTGTTGGCCTGCGGCTGCTGATTGTGGGACTATACTACAATATATATAAATGAAATTTGCACTGAAAACATCAACATGACTAAACTAAAA
This sequence comes from Drosophila gaucha, assembly GCA_035045545.1. Taxonomy (NCBI): domain Eukaryota; kingdom Metazoa; phylum Arthropoda; class Insecta; order Diptera; family Drosophilidae; genus Drosophila; species Drosophila gaucha. The sequence continues at coordinate 1,778,604 of JAWNOY010000176.1, read as the reverse complement.
GCTGTTGAATTGATTTTCAATGATTATAAAGTATAGAGGATAAAGTTTTTACAGAAATGGAAATTATCAAAACTTTCTTAAATTAACAACTGTCATCCTGTGAAGGAAATAATATGTGCAATCTTGACATAGCATCAGTATTAATTTAGTGGCAAATGCCTTGGGGCATGCGACAGCAGAATATGATAGGAAATACTCAGATTATTAAAGTGATATGTGCAAAAATCAAAAACTAACTCACAGTTGACAACTCTGACAAGCTGACACCCAAAGTGAGCTGCAGCCAAACCATGATAACTACACACGGCAACAAAAAGGTAGCTAGCAAATGCCAGGATAAAGCTACTGCAACATCTGCTCTACGTGCGCTGCTTATGAATGTGCATTACACCCATCGACGATGGGGTCTATGTGTGTAGGTATTTGTATTTGCGGGCTGTAGTGCATGCTAATGGTGCCTGCACTCAGTGTATAGTAGCTGCAGCGTCAGCTACTTTAGTGTGCTTTCCGCTTACCTGCTTGCACCTGCACATTGCGACTCAATATGGTGCCGGCCTCATTGCTAGCGCGGCAACGGTAGGTGGCCTCGTGAACATCCGTGCGATAATATTGCGCCAAAAACGGTGGGAAGTGCAATGTGCCATTGCCAGATATTTTTCTGAAAGCAAAAGAAAAAAACAACAAAAATTGTAAGGAAACCAAATACATGGACACACAAAGAATATAAGCAGCATGCAATATTTTAGTACGTTAAGACTTGGGGCTTTCGTCGTTATTTATTTATACACATTGAGAGCGCGTTACACAAAAATTTGTTGCACAAAGCACCCAAAATGGCAGCCACTTTGCCAGCGAACATTTTATATTGCAACTATAGGCGAAGATTTGCATAAAAATGCAATAAACTTAAGCATACTCCAACGAATGGATGTGCCCGACCTAAGCAGCTGGAAAATGCATTTGCACGACAGCTACTAACAATAGGATTTGAGAGCAGCCGTCGCAACTCCATAAAGAAGAGTATTCTGGCCGGAGAGAACAGTGGGAAATTTACATAAAATATACAATCTAATACAGGGATTATTTGTGTGAGAGAGCAGCATACGAATGCACTTCAGCGAATGCATGTCCAGCTTTCATCTTGTAATGCTACGAATAATAAAGATATTAGACACTTACATTTCAATTCAAAAGTTATTATTTTAGTTTATGAAATATATCTTTTGACATTCTTATGTCCAATTTAAGTTATCTTGCATTTAAGGATATTTTCAATATGTTCTTAGGTATACTATACCCACTTAGGTATACTATGAAGACTTCATGAAATTTTTTAACCAATGGTGAAAGTAATAACCAATAGTTAAAACCGAATCTGTCAATAGAACCAAAATATTGTAGCCTACACTTAAGGTCCTATAAGCTACACTGATTTTAGTTTTGTTTACACCACGTTGAAAATAACCTTCTGAAAGACTGATTCTTGTTTATTTACTACTGTTAGCCTGTATAATCAACTCAAAAGTATAGCATCAGCATCAGCTAATTAGCTTGAATAGCAATCACAAACAACATTCCGTCAGATAACTTATGCTGCGTGAATCGAAAGCAAAGACCTGACAGTGAGTGATTCATATCCCACATTCTATCCGCACAAAGCACAAAGCATGGCATTCCCATCAAATAGTCGCTAATCATCTCAGTTCAGTTGAAGCCAACTAAAAAGCAACTGCGCGAATCATGCAACTGAGCTGTGGGTGGACAGCAACTGGAACAACAACAGCAAAAAACATCAGAAAACTTCATCAAGCGCAGTTTTCAAAAATGTTTAAGTGCTGGCAATTTGTTAGCGTCTGTTGCGCTTGCATGGAGCAAAACTCGAAAAAAAAAAAAATAATAAATATGTAAATAAAACCTTTACTCTTTGTGGGTTGGCTAGATAAGTACACAGCCCGTACACTCGTGCCCGAATAGGTCACTTCAATTCAACTATGCTCTTTAGCAGCTTAAAATAAAATTTGTTTCATTTCCATGCTCAAGCTCTGTTGCGTCCAGGGCTTCAGTTTATGTGGGCAGGACTGGGTAGCGAGCACGCGCACAGCCCGCTGATCCACAGCCATTCACGAAGAGTATTACGTGGATTGCCCGGCTTATATATACAATGTCTACATACATACATTCCACTGGCATAATCACGTACTTTCAATGACTTTTCATTTTGCAAAACATACAATTTCTTTTAGAACATTTTCACCGAACTCTATTTCGATGTGCGGCACGCGTTGACATTTTTATTATAATTTTGTTTTCATATTTTCATATTTTGTTTTTTCACAAAATCACAAATGCAATTTTAAAACAAAATTTTAAATTAAGCACTTGAACTTAATAACAAGCTGACTTTCTCAATAGGCTCATCCATAAAGGTTGGCAACGAGAGTTTCGAATCCTGCGTGACACGAGAACTTCCAATTTTTATACCCTGAACCCATTGAAAATGGGAAATCAGGGTATAATGGTTTTGCAAAAAGTATGTAACAGGCAGAAGGAGGCGTGGCAGACCCCACAAAGTATATATATTCTTGATCAGGGTGACGAGCTGAGTCGATTTAGCCCTGTCCGTCTGTCTGTCCGTCCGTCCGTCCGTCCGTCCGTCCGTCCGTCCGTCCGTCCGTCCGTCCGTCCGTCTGTCCGTATGTATGAACGCGTCGATCTCAGAACATATAAGAGCTAGAGAGTTCAAATTTTGCATGATGGTCTGTGTATACAGCGCGCATATCGAGTTTGTTTTAGATATTCGATAAATTTTTCCGTTTCAATGATATCGATTTAAAACGTTATCAAGATTCAGTTTTTTGACCATATCTTTTACATATTTTTAGCTACTGCTACCAAATTTTGTTTTTAGCTTTTTGTAATTAAAATACATTTTCTATTTTTTCATATTTTGGATACCAGCTCCACATTTCCCAAAAAAAAATTATTTAAAAAAAAAATTATCAAATCCACAATTTAATTTTTTTAAATTTTTAAGTGAAAACCGTATTTTCAATAAATTAATAGCACTCAATGCAGAAAATTGCATTTAAATCCGTTAAGTAATACAGAAGTTATTAAAGGAAACATTGTAAAAGCACGCGGCAGCAGCCTGTACGTGTGCACACATACATTCAAATCAACTACGCAGTAATCTGCGCGCGTTTCTGTGTGCATGGTATGTATATGTGTGCATGTGTATACAAATGTGTGCATGTGTATATGTGTGCATGTGTGTATGTGTGCATGTGTGTATGTGTGCATGCATATATGCGCGCAGAGGGTAATATATATAGATAAAAGATGTAAGCTAGGTTGTTTAAAACATCAGCTCGGACTTGGTTCAGGGGATCTCGTAGTCGGGCTGTGACTCGACTAGAGCTTTCTTACTTGTTTTCTTCTGGCATAGATTTTTATTCGCTAATATTTGTATTTTAAGAAAGTTATTTTTGTATAATAATTATGTTTTTGAATTATGGTTGATGTTGTGAACAGTTTCCCTTCGTGTCGATTTTCGTGTCGTACGAGTTCCATCTCTACTCGACAACAGATAAACTTAAAATTGTATGCATTTATTTATCTGAATGTAAAGCCACATTTTAATTTAACATTTAAGTTTTCATAGTGCATACAATGTCAACAAGAAGAAGAAGAAGAAGAACAACAATAACTGGAGCCTGACAACATTTTAATATTTTAAAAGTTAACAAAGCGCTGACAGGACGAAAGGGCGGACAGACGGAAGGACCGAGGGAGGGGGTCTGTGCTGAAAGTTGGATGCAACTCGTATGCCTGGGTACATGACATTAACATATGAGCGCATTTAAAGCAATGCGAGTCTGTTGCACAAATGCAGTTATTGTTGTTGCTGCGACGGGTTTGTGGCAGCAACGCATTACTTTTGTGTGTAATTTCTTTGGTCGTGTTTGAAGCAGGGCGTATTAAGAGCGTGCTTATTGTCTTTTTTTAGTAGGTATAGAAATAGTAGGTATCTTGTGCATCTGTGCTGTGGCCCAACACTGAAAACATATATTTTGACAGGCCTTTTCTGAGTCGAGACGCCTCTTGAACTGATAAGCTGAGGGGACTTAAAGAGTTTGGAGATTTGTTGGCATGTTAATTGAAAAGGAGCCTGAAAACACCTTTTATATACCCGCAAGCTGAAGCCGCAACAATGTGACTGCTGCAACCGCAACAGCGAAGCCCGGCGGCCCCAGCAAGGAAGCACACATACTTAATATTACTCATACGCATAGTTGTCGAAACCGCAAAACTCACCTCAGTCCGGGCACCTGAGTTGCCAGCGTGCCGTCGCGCATTACCCAGGAAACGACGGGCGGCGGATTCCCATGCGCCGTACAACTAACCTGTGCGCCCGTATCGTTGCCAAACAGCAGGCGCGGCGAGGGCTCCAGCAGGAACGTGGGCACACGTAAGCCGCTTGTGGCAAGGGATGGCACCACCAGTTGGCAAGTTGCAGCCGCCACAAGCAGCACCAGGGCATACTCGGCAATAATCGCTGGCAATGGCAAACAGAAAGGTAAAACAGGATAATTATCATCTTTATGTAATTATGCAAATGCCGTTGTGTATGCGGATTGTTGTTTTAAACTTAAAGCCAGCCGGTTGCAAAAGTAGTTGCTGCTTGCCGTCGGTTGCCCTCCACTACTTGTGCGAGTCTGTTTCAAGTGCAACTTATAAAATGCGGCTAATTTGGATTCGGTTTCAGCGCACGGCTCTCATTTAGGCAGCACTTGAGCGAGGCAGTCAGGCAGCTCCAGCCAGGCAGCCAGGCAGGCAAACAAGCAGGCACAACGCCAACGCAGACGAAACACTTTATACTCCAAGCACTTGTGCATATGTGTGAGTGTGATTCTGTTTATGTATGTGTGTGTGTGTGCGTGTGTGTGTGTGTGTGCGTGTGTGCCATTTCACTTTTTGATATATTTATGGCTGCTCGTGTGCGTATGTAGTTTGTTTACCCTGTTCAGAACTCGCTTTACTGTTACACGAATGCAGTTTAAGTTGTTGCCAACAACAACAATGGCGGCAACTACTTGCAACAACAACAGCAGCAACAACTTTGGCAATATCAACAGACGACTGCAATTAGTTACCCACCTCTCCCTCTGTTTAGAAGCCCTAATAAACCCATTTTGTTGCGTACACGTTTTATTTGCGTGTGTGCATGCGTTTTCCTTGCCTTCACAGATATTATTAAATTAATTTTAGTTGACTTTTGTTCAAGCTTCTCTGTATCTCCACGGCTTGTGTGCACTTTTGTCTCTTTTTTTATTTTTTGCACAACACTTTCCACTGCTTTTATTGTTTCCTTTTAGTTTTGTGTTCCCCTTGCTGTCGTCGCTGTCCACCTGCAGACAAGACAAAATTATGTTAGTAGCTTAAGTTTCCCTTAGTAAATTAAATTCTTAGTGTTTTCTTATAGCAATAACCAAAAAATGATAATTTAAATGAATACCAATTTTATATATTTATAAGTTTTATTTACTGGAAATATTTTTATAAAAAATTTGTGGATTGCATTAATGTATTTCTATATTTAAAGGATATTTAAACCAATTAAGTTATTAACTGCACGAAACCACAAAAACTAATTAACATAACATGTAATACATAACTTTTGGCTTTCCTTTATCGATACATAAATACATACATACAATAATTATTTTAAATAAAAAACATTTTAAGACTTAAGTATATAACTTAAGCAGTCAACACAAAATAGTGGATTAGATCTTTTGAAGATTATTTTGAAAAGTCTGACATTGAAACTATACAGATGATTAAAATGGAAAACAGTTATTCAGTTATATAGAGATGCGCTAACTTCGACCATGCCGAAGTTTGGTAATACACTTATAATTGCAAAAGATATAACTATTGTTTTTCTGATACGAAAAAGTAAAGATTGACGTATTTACTAGTTTTTGACCTACATAGTATAGATATATTTTTCTACCATTAGCCACGTCTCAAAGAGGCAGATGTATATAATTTTTTGTCAAATGTCGAAGCAGTTGAGCTTACGGTATTTGTTAATTTTGGGGTTTCTAGGTGTAAAATACAGTTTTTACCGATTTGGCGTAGCTTATAATATATTTATGTTTGGAGGTGAAATACACATACACATATGGTCTACATTTCAAGTCTCTGAAAGTCAAAGTCACTAAAAGAATTTTTAAAGCCGATGTGTCCCATGAGAGCTATATGATATAGTGGTCCGATAAGAATGATTGCGAGCTATACAATTCCAGCAGCAGATTGCAGCCTGTGTGCAAAATTTCAGCTCTGTAGCTCTAAAAGTCTCGGAGGAGATTGCGGTGATCCAGATAGACGGACAGTGATATACCAACTCAGCTCGCCGTACTGATCAAGAATATATTTACTTTGTATGGTCGAAGATGCTTCCTTTAGTGCGTTGCAAACTTCTGACCCAAATGAACATACCCCTTTTGCATGGGTATAAAAATATGTGTATGAAGTTGAACAAAACTCTTCTGTCTGAAAAAAACTCATGAATTGTTCAAACATGTACTGACTCTCTAAAATTGAGTTCCAAATTCCCCAAATGATCTCTCTACTAAAAGGAGAATACAAATTTACGTATAACAGTTTTTGACAAATTTTTTATTATGGAATCATCCAATATGTATAAGAAAACTACAGTATGTACTATAGATAAGTTACACAGCTCTTAAAAGTTCACCTGTGAATTGATTACAAATCATTCATTTTCAATAAGCTCACTCAAGTCAATCAAGACAAAATAGTTGAATAATTACACAAAACTAACGAAGAAATTTTATTTAATTTGTTTCATAATTATTTGAAAAATAATTGTTCTTCAGGATATTATTTAACTAAACCTTAGTTTCGTCAGATTATTGCATTGCGGGCCACAATTTACATTTAACGCACTCAAATAGCTCAAGTCAAGTTCAACTGTCGGCCAGAACCATAGCAACTGAGTAAATAACAAATAGTTATTCCTACTCGCCGCAAAGAGTGTTGTGCACACAAATACGCTGAAGCTGACACTTCAGTTCAGTTGGCAGAGAGAGCTCTGCAGTCCCAGATCAGTCAGACAAGCAGCAGCTATAATAACAACGGCAACAACTCAGTTTGTATTGCTGTACAGCTTTGCTGCGTACTTAGTACATACATTTAACGAGTATTTATGAGCGAGCATACGAAATGAATGACTTGTGGCATCATTAAATTTTATTCGTAATGGCCACGCCCACACGGCATGCGAGTCGAGAACAACAATGAGGATGAAGATCCATACATGTTTTGGGGTCGAGGAGTTTGCATGACTACGCTCATAACTTAACACTGAATGTTCGCTCGTCTTCTATTCAGTATAAAACAGTTGAATGTTGCCCTGCCGAAGGGAAATTCACACAGCTTTCTTATTATACAGTAGGATTGCCACGCCCACTTCTTAGGCACTTTTCGACTAAGCAAACATCATCATGACACCCATTAGAAGAATCGGCAGCACGCCAATGGCAAGGCGATGCTGGAGGATGAGGATGGGGACAGAGAGGAGGAGGAGCAAGGGTCACACTCTAAAGTCCTTTCATGTTTGCAACTTGACACCTTTTCAGCGGAGCCCAGCACCGGATGCGAATCCTGGTCTTTGCTCCATGTGAGAGTCTGACGCTCTGCTTCTTCTGTTTGCATTTAATTGAGAATTTAAAATGATTTGTTTATTTTTTTGCTACGTCTTTTGTTGAAAAATTCGCTGGGAGCGTTTTGGTTCTTTGCTTAGCACTTGGTCGGTGTTGCCGTCACACAAAAAAGTGAGTGTGCAGACCTAACTTCACACTGCCTCAACCCCTGGCATGTGTGTGTGTGTGTGTGTGAATTTGCTTGCCTTTCATTTTTAATGAGTTTTTATTTTCCACACTTTTGTGTGCCGCTCTTTGGCTCGTCTAACTGTCTGTCCGTCTGGCTGTTTGCGTTGGCTTCCAAAGGAGGGAGGTGGAACGAAGGCTGACACCCTTTAGCCTTCAGGATGCATGCCGTATCCTTAGCGCTCACAAGCGTTTACTTTTCCTTATGCTTTGTGTGCCATAACTGCTGACTGTCAGCAAATTTGACGCTAAATGTGTTGCGGCGCTTTAAATATGTCGCACTGGCTTACTATGAGGTTGTCTTAATGTTCCTGTATCTGTGTGGATTGTGTGAGTGTGTGTGTCTGGGTGAGTGTGGTATGTATTTAATGTTTGTTTTTGTCATGTGTGAGTCGGGCTATAACAACTGTTTATCTGTTGGCAGTTTGTTGTGATAATCTGCTGCTCGCTTTGTGTCATCAAAAGGCCAACAGCTCATGATCCTTCTTAGTTGTTGCAGAAGGCCTCAAGCAAACAATACTGAATGGAACTAAATGATTGCGTAACCACAATACTTCACTCGCAATAAAGGACATTACTCGCAGCGATTCGAATGCTTTGCCATGTGTCACAATACGCTTGACAAGAACTTTACAAACAATTTCTTATAAGTAAAACAACTGAGCTTCTAGACAATTAGTTACTCTGAAAGCTATCCAATATCTTACTGAATTATATGAAAAATAACTATGCTGCTTAAGTAATAATAATAAGTAATTTTCCATGCCACATATAAATATTAAATAAATTTAAACTAAATCGTCTAAAGCTTTGCTGACTTAATTTTAAAAGCTCATTGCTGGAAATTCAAATGCAATTTGTTATTATTCCAATTCAGTTGGTTCAAATTAGAATTGCGAAATACGTCAATTATCGATTAGTGGTAAAATGGAAATTAATTATGGCACATGCTGTTCAATTAAGATACCTTAAGAGACAGTAGACAGGTTGCCTTGCCTATTGTGTCGCAGCTGCAACTTGGCCAAAAAGCCGCAAGCAATTTCAAATTAAAAGCAGTTGAGTGATGCATTGTTCATTGCATCGTTGTCTTCATTGAGGCAACTGCTCGCACCTTTGCCGAGCGTCACATAATTACGGCTTAAGTACGTGCCCCGCCCCAAAGTAAGCAGCTTCGGTAATGGGCACGTTGTTGCCGGGGCAATCAATCTTGCACGAGAAATGGCCAAAGCACACACAAAGTAGAGGCGACTGCCTTGCCTCGATATGAATTGCAGTTGGAGTCCTTTGGCAGCGCCACCCGACTACCCTCATTGAATGCGAAACGCTTCGGTTTGCATTTTGCATTTTGCATTTTGCACGCGTCTTGCACACACTCAAGTGTATTTGTTTGTGCAACGTGAATGGCTTTAAGTGTACCACACGCCACAACAAACGGCAACAAACGGCAACACGGACACACAGCACAAACAAATGCCAGCTGCGCGGTGCGCTGCATGTGTTTTAGAGCCAGTCGAGCGCAAATGCAGCAAAGGCGCCCATTGAGAATACCGGAAAAGTGGGCGTGGCTGGCGCTAAACGCTTTTGCATCCGCCGTTGCCACCACGCGAGGCGTCAAGCAATAATTTTTCTTCTTTTGAGTCGAGCTGTTGAATCGTTTTAATGCTCGTCACCTGAGTTGTTTGTATTTGCATCGCTACCCTTTCCTTTGGGCATAAGCGCAATAACATGAGGTTGCAATTTAGCATATTAATGATTGTTTAATGAAACATTTCAAATCTAAAAAGAAAACATATTTTCTATATCTAACTTTTATTACAATTTTAGTCCAGTTTGAATTTGGACGGATAGAAAAGCCATGTGAGATATGCATAAATATTGCCTAATCTAAAATATTAAATTTAACATAACTTTAGATACTTTACCCAAGGTTTCTGAATTTAAATTATCGCTTATGATTTGAATATTTGATATTGATATTGCAGCAACTGCAAATAGTATTTAATTGCAAACATAATTTACTGGTGTTTAGGGTATATGTACTTCGGTCTATTATTTATAATTTTTTTTATTTCAAGTTTATTTCTGCTATTTTCTTGCACCTGAATGCGAGCGGGAAAAATGTGTTGCATACTTTGCGGCTGTGCTTGGGGTGAAACGGATGTGTTTGCGTTTAGCGCTGGTTGACAGCTTGGCAATTTATGTGGCCGTCTTCCTGCATGTGAATTTAAAGGCAACTTTAAGCCGGAGCACCAACAATTTCCTGTTTGCCCCAGCCACAGCTCCAATATTATGTGAGACGTCTAAAACAATGGATCCATTTGCACAGCCACACTGGCTGAAGTGCAACTCTTTGGTGAACCCGGAGCACAATGGGTCGAGTCGAAAGTCAAAGAGCATCCGTTGCGAGCGCTGGGCGCAATGACAACGCACTCGTAAATGGCAGCGATTTTGCACAAAGCGGCCACTGGAACAATGACAGGAGTCGGAATCGGAATCGGGCTCAAACCTAACTGCTGGCTGTTCGCTGGCGTCGGACGGCTAACGGAAGTGCAGAGGCGACGAGCCACCTAATAACATTTACCATCTCCAGCCACATTAGCAGCGGACAAGCACTATACCCATCTGCTGGATGGCTGGCTGGCTGGCTGGCTGGCTGTGGCAGCACCATTTCGCGTGCTCCAACAAATGTTTGGCCACCTTTTATATTACATCAATTCAGGCGCAACGATTGTGTAAAGAAATTTGTGGCGGGGCAGCCGCTGTTATGGTCGCTCATATTTTTTCTAAGCCATGAAAATCTTCCATTGTTGCTGCAGCAATGCTCCTCACCACCCACAGGGACCAAGGGCTATATTGTCACATTGACTAGCCGCCGACCCACCGACCAAGCACCACATTTTATTTTTTTTTTTTTTGTGCTCAACCTCTACAAGGGGCCTTTGGCGTTTTGGAGTGCCTTTGTTTTGCTGCTGCCTCTTCTTCGTCTTATTATTGTTGTAGCTGCTGTGGTTAGTATGAATAAAGCTGACTTGAGTGTATTGCTGCGATGATACTGTCGACCGACTGTCACTGACATCGCCCGAGTGTCTGACAAATAAATTTAATTGGTACAAGGACCGCAAAGCTTCTTAAACATTTCACAGTTTTTGTGAGAAGCGGGCGGCATTTCAGTTATTTTGATTGCAACTCAAGCATATTAATGTCAGTAATGGAACTTGCAAAGTAGTTGAAGTACTTCTCAGCAATTCGTTAGAAATTATAACAAATTTGAATAATAGAAAAGTAGAAAATACAATAAAACAAAAAATGAAAGCTATTGTGTTTAAGTTAAATTTTACTTTTAAATAAACAAGTAAAAACAATCTAGTCGGAACTGCCCGACTATTAGATTCCCTGAACTTTTGTTAGAGCTTGCATTTTTATATACATACAAACAATTAATATGAAAACAACCGTAAAAAAAATTCTAGTTGAAAAACAAATATTGTCCATAACGGGACTTGAACCTGAGTGTCCTCGCTTGCAAGCTACCGTCTCTACCGTGATGCCACACTCTCTCATTGCAAAAAGTGCACTCACTTCAATGTATCTGTGCACACATATAGAGACAAATACTTGCGCTTGCTTTTGCCGATTGACAAAATGTTTCTTTTATAACGTCTGTGTTACTTAACGAATATTCATGAAATTTTCAGCATTGAATCCTTTTATTTTATTGGAAATGCGGCAATAAATATAAAAGTCAAACAAATTTGAATTGCGGCTATATTTGCAACTGAACTTCAAATAAATTAATTTTGAAAAACTTGGAGTCGGTATTCAAAATATGAAAATAATAACCGAAATTGTATTTAATATATCTAATGCTCTAATTTGGTGACCTTAGCTAAAAATATGAAAAAGATATGGTAAAAAAAACTGAATCTCGATAGCGTTTTTATTCGATGTCATAAGAACGGGTAAAGTTATTGAATAGCAGAAATAAAACCCATATGCGGAGACACGGAAAATTATAAAATTATGTTTTAGTGGCGAATTGATACCAATTCCTGAATATGTTACCAAATTTATTTTAACTTCAATTCAACGGCCAACGGCTCATGGTGTCGCTCTGACAGCGAAAGGGCAACAGCATTTGCCAATCACCTGCACGATGCATTTTCCCCGTTTGCCAGATGCTCCCAGCAAGAAGCAGATTATACAGAAGGCTGCCTCGATGTGCCTTGCCAAATGGCTCTCCCAATCCCAGTCGTCGAGCATGAGGAGCTAATCTCCGAAATTAGAAAGCTTAAAGTTTCCAAGTCACCCGGATACGATGGAATCGATGTCCCAGCTGTGAAAGCACTGCCCGCAAAAGGACTCCAACTCCTCCTAAGCATCATCAATAAATCCTTCCAGCTAGGACATTTCCCCACCCAGTGGAAATACGCCGAAATTATCCTCTTCCAAAAGCCTGGAAAACCTGCTGCCAATCTCGCCTCATATCGCCCGATAAGTTTATTGGCGGTACTCTCCAAAATAGTCGAGAGACTAGCATTACTGGAGGAGGCCGGTTCGATCCCTTGTCACCAGTTTGGCTTTAGGGAATGTCATGGCACACCAGAGCAATGCCATAGGATTGTGGAAAAAATACTGCAAGCATTCGAGGAGAAGAAGTATTGTTCAGCAGTGTTCTTGGACGTGAAGCAAGCCTTTGATAGAGTTTGGCACATAGGACTCCTTTACAAGATCAAAAACACACTACCTGCTCCCTACTACAACCTGTTCAAATCCTATATCACGGGCAGAAACTTCTACGTTAAGTGCAGCGAGGATTGTTCCCCCATTATGGAAGTTAGAGCTGGAGTATCGCAGGGAAGTGTACTTGGTCCAGAACTGTACACTCTGTACACCGCTGACATGCCTGTCTCTCCGGACCCAAGACTGCTAACAGCCACCTACGCAGACGACACAACGAGTTAGCGATACCTTGGCTACACGACGAGATTGCCAGGCTTAGTAAAGCCTATTTGGATCGACTGGATAGGCACGTCAACCCCCTCGCTATCAACCTACTTGACAACAGCTCCACCACCCGCCGACTAGGTAGACAGCACCCGCTGGACCTGCCTCTCTGCAGGAACTAAGTTCCTGCTTTCCTTCTCTATTACCCCCTTTTCCCACCTTTCCCAAACACACAAGCAAGCTATAAATGATTCACCTTATAAATGATTCTCTTTACTATGATAAAGTATTTGTAATGTAAACTTGCTGATTGTTCAATAGGACAGATTGCAAATATAAAATAAGAGAGAAAAAAAAAAAAAAAAAAAAAATCCAATATCTTATAATATTTTTTCATATTCTAAATTGAAAAAAAGCTATATTTTTTTCGTAGCTTGTATATTGAATATACATATACAGGTTTATATTTGAAATTATAAAGACTAACTCATTTTAACTTTTCTGTTTAAAAAAAAAAAAAAAAAAAATGCAATATCTTATAATATCTTAGAATCTTTTACATTTCTTATACATTTTTTTATTCAATTTAATTTTGTTCATATTTTGAAATTGAAAAAAAGCTATCTTTTATTCGTAGCTTGTATATTGAATATCCATATACAGGTTTATATTTGAAATTATAAAGACTAACACATTTTAACTTTTCTGTTTACCCGCTTTGCTTCCAGTCAAATTACTAACTATTGCAAATACCGAAATGTTTTCACAGATTAAACTTTAATAATCAATCTAACCTCAAAGCCTCAACCGCAACATTTGGCTCTCCGATTCTTGTGCCAGACTTATGCAACATTTCGGCTTATCTCTGCTCTATGCATAATTCAACAGCTTGCCTGGCAAAAACCACACACACAGACAGTCAAATGTGCAAAGGCAGAACAGCATTTGGGCTCCATACCCGAAATATCTATTGAAATTTCGTGATTTGTGCCAAACAGAACAGAAAAGCAAAGCAAAAGCAAAGCAAAGCCATACTAAACTCATCCAAACAAATTCGGAAAAGACAACAAACAAAAATTAAGAGCTGCAAAATGAAAATTGTAAATCATTCAATGCAATTACCTCGTTATCTTTGGCCACAGAGCGCGGCGAGCGCAAGCGACTGCTTCGTGTGGGCAGCGGAACGATCCTAGGATCCTGGCCAGGCCGCAGTTACATTGAGTTGTCTGGCATAAAATTGTGATTTTATTATTTTTGGCAGTGCGCCCAAAATGCGGCACTTAGCAATTGCTTTGTCGCACGCTCACATACACACACACTAGCACACTCGCACACACACACACACACACAGTAAAGGTCCCACATATGCTGGCAGCTTTCACATGCAGCGATAACTGCTGGAACAAAAAACAGATTGCGGCTGCATTCAACAATTGCCAAAAGGTAACAAAAAAAAAAAAAAAAGAAAAGAAAAAGAATGAACCGCGACCATAAATTATACGCAGTGCATAGACGGAAATTTTTATGGACTGTGACTGGGGCACGCCCAGACAGCGACGGGGCTGGCAATCTTTTTTCTTTTCCTTTTTTTTTAGTGTGTCTCTTTTTTAGTCTTTTGGCATTGTTGCCGCAATTTTATCACGCTTTGATAATCGTGTGGCACATGCCTCACGACACGTCAGCGGGCGCGATCACACTGCCATTCGATTCAATTTGGCCGGGGCTCGCAGTTTTACACTCGATAAATTTCAACAAAGTGCTTTAGTCACTTAACGCGGCTTAGCTGCTGGCCCAGCCAAAAAAAAAAAATTTGCATGTATTTCGTGTTTTTTGTTTTGGCTTTCCTTGGGTTATTTTCATTTGCATTTTCTTTTTATTTGGTCACTCGTCACCTTATTGTGCGACCTTTTTCACACAGTTTCCATTAAGCGGCGCTTTGCTGATTTCGATGCTGCGCTTAGCGCGCAAATTATTTCACCTTTTATTCAATTTACTTTATCCACCGAACGTGACACTAATGTACGGCTACAATGTGTATGTCTGTGTGTGTGTGTGTGTGTGGCGCAACAGCAGCCGCACTTCCGGCAGACCGTGGGTCGAAACACGCACACACACTCACACCGAGAAGGCGTTTGGGGCCAGCAAAATCCACTTTTGTTACATTTTTTATGAACACATTCGCTGGGACAAATAACCCGTAAAGTCAGTCAAATCCACGATAAAACCAAAATGCGCACACACAGACACACACATACACAAACATGCAATAGATGTCTGTGTGTGTGTGTTTGTCTCAAATGTCAGCAAACGAAATGCTGCTGCATAGTTTTAGGCGGCCACATATATAGCACTGTACACACACAATACACTGTCGCACATAACGGTACAAATTCTGGCAGTCACACGCGCACACACATGCACACTATGCCCGGCCACTATCACCGATGGGCCCTTTCCGGCCCCGAGGCGTCGACATCGCCAGCATCCATTAATGCTTTTTCCATTAAATCCCCAAATAGTGCCTAACTCACACACTCACACATAGTCCGACCATTAGCCATGAGAATGTGTGCGTGAGTATATGTGTGTGTGTGTGTGCTAGTGTGTGTGCTTAACTAATACTAATATACTTGGCCAAAGCCATATCACTAACAACCAACAGTTTCAATTTTGTCCGCTTAACACGTCCAAACAGTTCGAAACGCCGGCAATGACTGAACTGAACTTTGAATTCGTCTGCTACACTGTCCAATGCTGCCAGCGTCGCTGACTGTAGCATCCTCAATTGCCAGACAGACTGTGCTGCTGCGCCGACAGCGACGTCGGCGTCAGCGCCAGCGTCTACGTCTGTCGGTTGAGATTATCTCCATCGGCTATTGCCCTTCGGGTCGCAGCTGTAACTGTAGCACAACGACGCGCCATGATTGAACGACGCGGGCAGCGCTGCTAACTGCGACAAAACGCATTCTCTTTTTTTACATTTTTCTCTCTTTGCTATCTATTCTGAGTTAAGTAACTGTAACTTGCATTGTTGTTACTTCCATGCTGCGCTTTCATTACTTACGCTCTCCTGCATTAGAACCAGAGGGCAAACGGTCTGAAGTCTAAACAAAACGAAGAGAGACTGCGTTAGAAAGAGAACACCTTACCGACAGATAGCCCATCTCTGTTATTCCTGGTTGATTGAATCATGAAGCTATAAATTATTAATGAGAATAATACAGCAGCAGTTGAAGAGCGACCCATTAAATATTAATTATCGTTTGATGTAGTCACTCTTAAGATTAAGTTTATTACAAATATATTAGCATATCATTTTTGTTTGAATACTTGATTGTGTATAAATTGCAAGTGTATCAGCATTTTACTAAGATAAGACACTCTTATTTAATTATAAGAAGTTTTTGCCTATTTTGTATAGCTTATAATCATCATTTAAATTAAAATGAAAAATGATATACCAAATTCGTATATTATTTAAGTTTATTTAAAACTTAACTTTCCATCTGCAGTGGCGTTGTCCATGGGCTTGAACAGCGACACTTCATCACTTGACTGTGGGCAGCTGCCACCATAAATCACAAGAATGTGCAACGCTCAAATGTCGCATTGGCGCCAAAAGTTATGCTACATGAAACACGACCTGCATAGCGGTTACCCCCTACTCCACAAACGACAGCCCGACGATTACTACGCAACTTTTAGCGTAAAATGTCATTCACTATTCGCGGACAGCTTCACCCTTCGCTATTTATTTATATTCGTGGCAAGCACATGCAGTAGCACGTGTTGCTTCCCCAAGTCTGCTCCCTGCTGTCAACAAGGCAACTGCGCATGCTCGCTCTTTCGACGCCAACAGCGGACAGCGCGTCAGCAGCACGCCAGCAGCGCTGCCAGAGCACAGAAAAGATAAAGGCCCGACCTACGACAACCAAACGAACCAATGAATGTATTGAATGCCAAATACATGTATGTGTGTTTGCGTATGCGTGTGTGTGATTCATGTGAAAGAGAGAGAAACGCATAGCCTAAAGCTGTCAAAGCGCATTATCATTTTCATATATCATACTTAATGCGGGATGATATTTTCATTTAGTTTGTTTGGTCGCATCATCAGAACACTATGCAAGTAAGTATACATATGTATGTATATTAACTGTGTACGTGTATGTGTGTGTGTGTACATGTTCATTTAGCCATACTTTTGCGTAGCCACTAAACTTACCAAATACTTAGGTGAAAGCCATTTCCATATTCTCAAATAGACATCATATACACAGCAGCCGACAGGTAGACCAGAAGGTGGCAGAGCGTATACAATCGAATAAATCACATCATTGTAATTTAGTTGTTACATAACCCAATTGGCAGGTATTAGATTTTGCCGAGTCATTAATAACAAAAGACGTAGAGGCATTCAACGGTTTAAAGCTGAGCATATATGGCTTTTCAACTAAATTTGACGGCATTTGGGGCATACAACGGCATGCATGCAACACAAAGTGGAACGTAAACAAGAAAGCTACTCATCCTTGTATATTTTCATATCCATCTATCACACATGAGCTGACAATACAACGCCTATACAGATGGGCATCTTGACAGTTATGGGGTCTCGGGGTACGGGTATCGAGCCTTCAGCAAATGACTTGGCCCATTTATGCAAACCTTTTAAATAAATTACAAAATTGTTATAATTTAACGTGCACATCAGCAAGAAGGAGCCGCAACTCAGGATGAGGCGTACGGCCGGGCACACAATAAGGCTATTGAAGTCCTTCTCGGTCATATGAATACAACTAAGCGAAGGCGCACACATATTCATTGTATACATAAGCACATCAGTCCTGTTGCCTTTTGGTGGCTCGACGACTTCTCTACAACTTGTATTGTGTGAAGTTGGCCAACACAAAATGATATAATTTACGCAATTCGCTTATCTCGCCATTTAAGTTTAGATTTACGGCTTTGCTTTGCTCTGCTTTTGTGGGTCGAGTATCATTTCAATTGTTGTGCAAATATTTTATAACGCCTAAATGTAACTAATGGGTGCTAATTTATAAATTTAATATATATATTATCTTTAAGCTATAATTTGGTTTGATATGCTAATACCAATAGATAACCCCAATAAAAAACTCTGCTTTTAAAAACCAATTTGTGTGAATGGGGTTAATTTGTTTTTCAGCATCTATAAAATCAATCTAACAAGTAAGTTCTTGCCATCACATCTTTCATAAGAGTTAAAAACTTGAAGTCTTAGAGGTAAGTCGGCTCATGTGAATCA
Source organism: Drosophila gaucha (assembly GCA_035045545.1). Classification (NCBI taxonomy): domain Eukaryota; kingdom Metazoa; phylum Arthropoda; class Insecta; order Diptera; family Drosophilidae; genus Drosophila; species Drosophila gaucha. Next base: position 1,760,457 of record JAWNOY010000176.1, on the reverse strand, counting down.
ATGTTGTTTTGAAAATCATCAATAACTTATCACGTTGCCAAAAAGTTTATAAAAGTTTATTAAAGAAAACTTTATTACACAAAAATGAAAACTTATAAACTTAAACTGAATCAAATTCTTTACACTAATATTTGATTTCCTTAAAATATCACACATTTCTTACATGCAATTATATTTTAGAGAAATACATTAAAATAGCAACACATACTTTAAAGCAGGGACCGTAATCATTATAAGTTTTACTATAAAAATCACATGTTAATGATTAAATTTTAATTTTTTTTTTCAATTCGTAATTAATATAACTTAAAACATAATTATTATTTTTGATAAAAAAAAATAAAATTAAAAATAATGACTAAAATGATTTTTATTTTTTTCGCTCAAAATAAAACTCAACAGCAGTCCACGGCTATTTTGTTAGACTTTTCATCAATATTATTTCAGGTCCTTGTAGAGGGGTGACAAAGCTACCTCCAACCTAAAAGTTTATTTATTTAAAACACGTATTTGCTTTAATTATGCTAATACATGTTATTAGCTTAACGTATTCGTCAATTATAGGGTCTCTAAATGTAAAATTGTCGAAGATACAGTGTATAGCGATTTGCCACGCCCCCTTTTTGCAAGGGTAAACAAAGTTTAAAGTGTCTGACGTATCATTCTAATAATTGTATTCAATTATTAAAAATAGCATGTCTTCTCAAACTCTCTTCAACTGTCTTTGATGTATGTTAAGCATCACACAGTTATTAACTAAAGTTAACTTGCAATTACTTATAATTGCTGGTAAGTACTTAACTTAGCAGCTACAGCAGTTATTATTTCGAGTTAGGCCACTTTGTGGGGTTAATTTTAGCAAACCTGAAACTGATTCATAATTAGCCATTAAAGCAAAGCGTTCCATCAGCATAATATAAATACGTATTCGCAGCAGTTCTAAGAGACGAGTCAGCGGCGATGTTGCCCAGAAGCAAGAACCATCCAATATTTGAATGAAGTAGATTAAAGCCTAGTACTTCAAAGAGTAATGCGATGATCTATTCCCGTTGCTTCCGCTTAGATCAAATCAAGAAGTTTCAGTTGATATCTAAGAAGATAGAAGAAGATAAACAAGAGAGAAAAACTGAAGTTCTAAACTTTTATTCGCTGACTAGACGTAACAACAGTGAGAACTGTAAAAGAATCCAAATCCAAGTCAACTGTTTAGATAAACAGTTGGTGGTATCAAAGTTGACGAATCTCTTTAAAGTACAGCGGGTAATTATTTCTCCGTAATTAAAGCAGCTAGAACTAATTGTAAGCAGACGAGAGCCAGCGAGCCAAGCTTTATGATTCTTATGATGGGCCTGGAGCTATAAAAGCGTCAAGCTCTGGCCTGGAGAGCCACAGTTTCATGTTAGGCATCAATATCGACATTTGAATTTGAGTTGAGCTTGGAATATGGCCGTCAGCTTTGTTGTGCTGTACAACTGTCTGGTTCGAGGCCTCATTGTGCAACCCGCAGGACTTTTGTATGACCAGAAACTAGGTCCGGAGCTAGCTGGACTCGAGTTTCCAACATCCACTTCAGCTGTACAATTGTTTTCCTGTCTATATGGAGTTGGCCAAGTATCCGGAGCATCAAGCCCAGTAACTGAAGTCGATGTAAATCGCCGCCTTTCTTTTGTCTCAGTGGAGGACTCTAATCAAAATCGGCTCGAAATCAATAATCAACTTTCCACGGACTACCAGAACAACTATGGGGTACTAAACTCTGCTGCGGATACGGAATTTCATTCAGTGGATCCAGTTAGCACTCCAGTGGCACCCACTCAAAGCCTACCCGCCATAAAGACAGACAAGCGCAACTGCCACATTATCAAATGCCCCAAGTTCTCTCATGCAACATTTGGAAGCGATGGCGGCAGGTGCTACGAGTTCGCCAATCAGTGCTTCATGGCTGTTGCCAGCTGCAAGCGCCACAATAACCGACTGCCTCGTAAGCGTCTACTTGTGAATCTTAACTCTCTTTATTGTTTACTGTTTCTAAATTTTATTTCCAGGCCTCAAGGAAGTCAGCAAGAAGCATTGTGATACAATCTTAAGGCAAATCTAATACAATCAGAGATATTCTCTTAGTACGATAGCACTAAGAGAAATAAAGATAATATGTAAAGCACATATAATTAAGATAAATATGATATATTTAAATTCTTAAGTATACATTTTATAAGTGCTTGGTGAAAAAAATCATGGCTTATAGTAAATTATTGTAAAATCGATATAGAAGTTAATAAGGTATATTAGTATTAGTAACCAAGTTTCAGTTTGATTCCGAAGTAAACGGCATGTCTAAGATTGAGTTTCGCCATTGCGATTTATACACAATTATTGAATAAGTTTGGCAATTATTGTTATGTTTTTATGCAATTCCCAGAGCGTAATTCCTTATCTGTTGAAATAATTTATAATTTGTTGAATATAAAGGGTAGAGCTTAGAGATGGAATCGGGAAAGAAATTCATTCCAGACCCATCCCGTGCAGAAATAGTTTTTGATTTTCCCGCCCGATTTTTTTTTCCCCGACAAATTTTTTTTTTAATATTTAGAACTCTTATTATAGATAAAATTTTTTACTTAAAAATAATATTTTCTCAAAATTTTCTTCTCTAAGATATGTTCTCCTTTCTTCCACAATTCTACTGGAAGTAGAAGACACCCTCTCACTCGTTGTCGAAGATTTTGGCACATCAAGTACTTGCCTAGCAAACATTTGTAAATATTACAATTTATTGCATTGTAATCAAAATAATAAAAAATTTGAACTTAAATGTAACAGGATTTAAATTAGAATTAATTTCCTCGTCATTATAATTCATCTGTTCTTTGATAAATACTAGCAATTAAATCTATTAATAATAATTTTTTACCCGACCGTCCGGACTTTTTCATAGTCTTTCCCATCCCTCCCGATATCTCTACTAGATCTACTTGTAAAGTCTACATCTAATAGTCCTAAGAATTGACTCGCCCTACAGAAAAATAGATAATGCTAGATCAACTAAGCAGTTAATCCATTATAAGATTATATATGCTGGGACTGTACTTAAAAGTAACTACTATGCTAGCTTTTTACCTATTTGCTAAAAGCTTAGGTTATAAAATCATATGAGGTTTCTCATTTTTAATATCAAACGCTCACTGCGTGATGATACAAATGCTTTTAAGAATTTAATTATGCCACCACAGTGAAAAGTAGCAATTGACATATTATTAAATTTGGTCTTTCCGCATTGCCAAAAATCGCCAGCTATACAAAGCACTCTCTTCCGTCTCCCATGGATACACATAACTTTCAGCGAACGCCCCGACTTACTGCTGGGAACTACAGGAACAAGGCCAGTTACAACGATAACAACATGGGCGAAAGTGTTGCCAGTACACGAAAACTTTTGCCTGGCAAAATTAAGTTGGCGAGTGGTGCAGAGGGAGTTGGAGGCGATGGTGGGTAGTGGTCCGTGTGGGTGACTGGCATGCGAACTTGAGTGCTGCAACCGCAACGCCCTAGCCCAGGCGGGTGGCCAACAAAATGCTCTTACAAAACCGCATCATTATCATGAGCGCAAGAACTAGAGCAGCAGCAGCTACCAACCAACCAGAAGAAGATGAAGAAGGCGCAGCAGAAGTAGAAGTAACTGACTACGAGAACGCCAAGGAACAGGAAGTGTTTGGTTGCGGCCAACCCAGGACAGCAATTTTGCGGCCATCTCGCGTCGCTTGTTATATCAATGCTGGCATAAAATTTAATAAGCGCTTTATTATATTATAACAGCAACAACAACACCAACAACAACCAGGACAAGAACAACACGCAGGCTGGGAAGCATGAGCCAAAGTTCGCTGGCAAGCCAAAACCGGACACTTGTTGATCCTGCTCCAGCTCCAGCTCCTCCCACCCGCACTTAAGCCAGCAAAAGTGTTAATTGTTTAAGGTAAAATTTTGTGTAGCATAATTTCGGGCGTGCTCCTTTCAACTTTTGCTTTTCGGGCCAAAAAGTTTTCAGCCCGAACCACAGCGACCGCCCACTTGTTATAATTATACTATTAGATTTTTGCCAGATTTTTGGCGCGTTGAGCTGGCAAATTGGATGCCGCATCAGCAAAACTGGCAAATTCTAGTGAAAACTCGCCAACTGTAGTTTTTTTGTTTTTTTTTTTGTACATTACCCAACTGTGTTGTGCCGAGGAAGGCATTTGGAATATTTGGAACGATGCGACGATGAGCAACTGACCAACTGGTTCTGCGATTAACGCTTCATTAGCTTTTATTGCGAGAACAGTTAAATTATTGTGGCTGGGTCGGCCCGAATTTACCTGTCCCACATGCCAGGCGACAAATTGTGCGTCTCATAAATCATTCACGCCAAGTCTTACAGCAACGCAGCAACAGCAACCATAAAGTGAAGCTTAATTAAATTGCATTAAGTTGGCTTTGGGGTTTTCGGTTCAGCGGGCAATTGTTTGTTAATGAAAGTGCCATAATTTATGCAGGCGCTGATTTTAATTCATTGCTGCGGCTTTAACAATTTGCAAATCCATTTTCCACATACACACATACATACACACGATAGATTTGGGGCGTTGGGTGCATCTGGCAGGCTGTGCCTCTCATGGCGTGGCAATTATTGACAACGACTTGATGGCGCCACGCAATTTCCGTTGATGCGTGCCAACGCAATTATGAAAATTATGCGCCTGTATCCTGTGTGCCGACTGCACCGACGTCCTGTCAGTCTCCTGTCGCCTTCGCAAATCAGTCAGGCGCGCAGATAATGTCAGATGTAGTGGCTTAGCAAAGCGAAAAAACGAATGCTGAGCCTGATTATGGAGCAAGCCGTACAATTCTTCAGATGACATCTGATGAAGGCTGGTGATGTGGCTTTTGTGCGTCAAGTTGTAGTTGACTTGAGCCTGTAAGCAGAGAGAGAGAGAGAGAGAGAGAGAGAGAGAGAGAGATGGGAATGGAAATATCTCTGTGTTTGTATGTCTTGCCAGCATTACTTGGCAAGTGAGCTTCAATTTCAATGGCTTTTAAGTGTGTCGTCGTTGTAGTTGTCGGTGTCGTCTGTCGCCTGTCGGCTGTTGACTGTCGTCCTGCGGCTGTTGCATTTGACACATAAGTGGTCTTTAATGATATCAAACTCCATGCGTTGCTTTCATTGCTATAACAGTTGGCTCCAGCTCCTACACCTACTCTCTTCCCGACTCCATATCCGTCTCCGTCTCTCTAGTTTGCATGTCAGACTTTTCCATACAACTGTCAGCTGGGTCCTTTCATTTGCAGTCATGTTCAGCAGATAAAAAGCCCGTAGGAGTTAGAGAGGACAAACAGGAAAAGGATTTGAAATTTGTGTAGGCAGCTGCTCATCACCATAATATTCATCGAAATAAGTTCAAGTAGCGCTTACATTTGATGAAGTGTATGGGATATACTAAAATTATGGTTAATTCAACTCAAGAGACATTTCATGTTTATGTATTCTACGGTTAATTCAAGTCAACAGTCAAATTATGTTTACGCCTCCTTCCATAGTTGCTTTAAGTCATATTCTGTCGTCATCATTATTCTCCCATGGCTAATCCATTATTTGCCTTAAAGTCTGAGCATTTGCACGGCTACAATCTGAAAGTTTCAGGCAATTATTGTGTTAAAACTTTTTATGATATATAAATAAAAAGTAGTCCACTTCTAAATACCCTGTCAAAAACAATAGAATATAAAATTCAGATCAAACTTTGTCATTTAATTGAAATTTAATTTAATTTACTAGACTGATAATAATTATGACTCCGATTTTTGACTATGAGTTGCCTATATGGACCTTACTGCTCTGCTGATAGGCAGTCGGTATTCCCACTGAAAGTCGTAGACCTTAATGCGGTTTGCGGCCAGTGGGCAACATCTGCCGGCGACCCTTGTGAATTTGAAAAGTGCTTAGCCATGACAAAACCTTTTTTCCACTTAAAGGCCACTCGGCTTGAACCGAGGGGTGGGCTGGGGGTGTGAGGGGGCAACGAGGCAGTTCGCGCCCAAGCCGCATTATTTCCAACCATGGCTAGCAGCTACATTCAATGGCAGTTTTATGCGTCCGTCTCGAGTTTTCCTTGCGCGCCTTTTCAATAATGAAAAAAATGTACGAGCGCTGAATTTTCAAATGATATAAATGGGGACGAGGGGCGGCAGTGCGGAGGCGCTTAGTCAAGTCGGCAGACAACTACAGTCGCAAAGGAAATAAGGAAAAGCAAAGTTTGGAAAGTGGACGTCGAAGTGGAAAAGGCAAATTAAATTATTTCTCATGAAAATGCGGCAAAGGCGGCGACAGGCAACGGAGTCGAGCAAATTGAAAAGCGTTGACGGAAATAAAACTAAAATGCGTTGCGCGTGGAAAATTACAATTAAATTGACTTTACCGACGATGCGATAAAAGTAAATTAGCATAACTTAAAAAAGAACCAATCGAATTCTCGTAAATGAGTTGTATATATATATATATATACTATGTGTGTCCTTATATATAATATCTAATAGTTACTTTTACCTACCTGCTTAGCCTTCTAGCCAGCTCAACTGGCTTTTGTTATTAATGCCACTTGGCAGCTTTGCCTGTCCACTTCAGCTGAAGTGGTCGCTGCACCTGCACCGAGTTACTGCAGATCCTCCCCGCCAGCCCCATCCAATGCTCCCGCCACTTGTCGCTGCAGTGCGTCTTATATTTCTGTGAGCATAATAAAGTGCAGCAGTCAACCAGGCTGGCAGACAAGCAGCCCCCGTCGAGGGTTTCGGGCCAGCAACAAAGCGTAAAATGTGAATAGACTTCATGACTGTAGCTGGACTATGAAAAAGTTCAAGTCGGGTGCGCGTGTCAGGCATGCAAAAAAAAAAAAAAAAAAAACAGAAAAATAAAAAAAAAAGCAAACAAGCAAAAACCAAAAACAAAAGCAGCAAGCGTGTCCTGACTGGATAATTGAAAGCAACTTTGCGACTTCGCCCGCATGAAATTGGCTAAAGCTTTTTTTTTTATATTATTTGCTACCATTGTTGTAGCTGTTTTTATTGTTGTTCCCATTGTCTTTGGCGCATGTAGTAGTTGCTCCACACGGAAATTGAAATGTCAAGTGCGCTGTCATGTGTGAGCAAACGGAGCCAAGGATCTCAGGTACGGGTCGACTTTCGGGCCAAACTGCATTTAATGGCTTCGCTTCACTCTGCATCGGTATTAATGGCCTTAATTGTCAGCAGAATAAGTACAAAAAAAGAACAATTTTCATTAAACTGAACTCTTAAACGATTCACCTTGTTGAGCCACTAGGCCATGATCCTGGCTACTCGTCGCGCATCCTGGCGGCCCGCGGTTGAAATGCTGTTTGCCTAATGGAAAATACGTGCTTCTGCGTAATTGGATTTTTTGATTTCACTCGCATTCCGACAGTTAAGAACCACCGAATGTCAGTGGATGATGTAAAATGCTTTCCGATATATTGCAATTTGTATTTCATAACATGCTCTAGCTCCAAAGCTGTAGAAAATACAGTTTCACCTCCATATTCGCCATTTATTTTTGTGTCGGAGTGGTGTACTCAGGTATGTCATAAATATCCCAGTTCTTAGACAACAATATTGACGAATATAACAGCGTTTTAGTTTCCCGAACTGTCGCGACCCCAGAGGGCTTATAGAAATTAAAATTAAACTTGAACTGACGCGGGTACATATGAGTTTATGTTCTAAATTTCAAGTCTCTAACTTTAAAGGCGTCCAAATGCACACACAAACAATATACTTTTTCCACTTCGTGACCGAGTATAATAAAAGCGATTACATGTCTCAAATATCACTATTCAATCTTAAATATCGTGGAAGTGCCTTATATTAAATACAGACAGATGGAAACACAAAGCCAATATACTCTGTTCGTTTCGTTAACGTGTACAAGAAATAGAAAGTTGGCTAAAAAAAGCCTTGAATATGTTTCGCAGTTGTGATTGCCATAGATGAAGTGTAAAATATTCTGTTAGCATTGCAGTTAAATGCATTATAAGACATTCGTCTTATTACAATATAAAATTCCAACATGATAAATACCCAAAACGGCAGAAATAAAGAAAATAAAGGTGACAATTTCGAGTATATAAATATATGTATGTGGCAGCAGAGTTGCGCTCTTTCTCTTTTCGCACTTATTTCTATTAAATGTGGACGGGACACATGTTGGTTTGAGTTTATTGCAATTTACTGACTCGGCACGTGACAAACGAGCCGCACGTTTCTCTCATTGTACGCGCCAAAGACACTGACGCACACAGATCACACATACGCCACGTTGGCCCACAAAACAGTTGGACATTTATCGTGGCGTTATTTATAGCACACCAGCAGCAAGATATTGCCACTTTTTCGTCTCGTGCTGATAACAATGCATTAATTTGGTGAACAAGCTTGGATTTCAGAAAGGAGAAAGGCGCCCACAGAGCATCGATTGAAAAGTGCAAATAAATCATAATATAGATTATAATATGACTAAACATATTGACATTGCCTTAGTTGCTGCACATGGGCAGTTATTTTGCGAGCTTGCTTGGCAGCTTCTCGATTAGTTTTCTGTTGTTGCCCGAACTGACAACAGTCCAGGATGAAACAAACACACACACACGCACATTCGTACATATATAATCAAATCACATCACAGCACAGGCATTGTTGGGCATACTTATTATAAGGTAAATATGGCAGCATGTTTGTTTTCCAGTGTCTGTTTGCTTGGCATAAAGCAGAGTCTGCTTGGATAGTTTTGCTGCTTGGTCCTGATTGTCCCACAGCTACTCGAATTTTATACACAAATATCATATATATAGAAGCTGGCTAGTGTAAACATCGTGCACCCTGTTAATTCCTTCAGTCCCAACCATTTTTGTCTGCTTTACGGAATTAATCCAAAATCTCTGCCATGTCAAGTGTCTTCTTTAAGACAAACTAGTGACAAGGATAAGCTGAAAGCAAATTTATAAAATGACAATCATATATTCCATATGAGGTGATTTTGTACAAAGATATCGTAGATTAAAGTCCAGCTAAATATTTGTCGAGCTGCACGGTTGAACCTAATGATTAACTATAGTAATGAGGCAATTATATCTAAAGAAAGCCTTTTTTATGACATTTTCTTTTAAACACACTTCATTAATGGACATGAGTTTCATAAAAAGTCTTTCGAGCCAACCTGAAATTGCTTAAGCTAATTGCGGGCTTCAGTTGAACAAGTGCAATGTTCGGCAAAAGGTGGCCAATTTTGTTGGCTATATGCCTGTTGGATGGAGTCTGCTCGCCTGCTTTGATTCTCGTCAGAAGTCAACAATCTTACGATTTTGGCTTTGTTCGGAACTTATCGCACCATTTGTATTTGCGACATAATGTTGACTGTTTCGTCACCTTTTCCGCCAGGCGAACACTGATGAAGGCATTACAAATTCAGCCTTTTATCCGCTCACTGGAACGAATGTTGGTTGAGGATCAAAACATACCTCTTATCGTATGTGGTCTGAAAAGCAACGTGAGTCTAAGGGGCACTTTAACTGAGCACAGTTTGGTCATTGTTACCATACGTAACTTGACGCCAGAGCTGAAGCCCATGCTGCAAGTTGTCGACAAGGCGTTGGATGGTCGTCATGATCTGCGCGTTCTCTTCATTCTCAAGTCAGAGGACCTACCTTCTATAGGGGAGATATATGATTTCTTTACTTGGTGTTGGCAGCTTAATTTTATTAATGTTGCCTTGACTTATCAGCGGATCACACATCTAAATGAAAGCTATGCTACGCATGATGAGCTCTTCAGCTATACGCCCTTTCCCGAGGTCAGACTTCATAATGTGACTAACTTTGGCGTTACTTACGATTGGGAAGCCTTAGATGTCAGCAATGTACAAGGCTATGAATTTCGAGTTCCCGTTTTTCAGGATTTTGGGTACGCTTTTTTGGTGAGTAAACCAAGTTCAGGGTTTCGCATTCTTCTTTATACATATATGCTTACATTATCAGGCACCAAACGGACAACTTTACGGAGTTATGGGCAGGCTAGTTTCCGACTATATTGCCAACAGCAATGGACGACTGCGTGTGGAGAAAACACCTGATGTCAACAGGCATAATTATCACAACCATACGCTATTGTGGCCGAGTCGTGGCATTATCGATATCGGCGTACATCCCTACACGCTGATGACATTGCGATCGGACCAGGCAGAAGGCATTCTGGGCATAACTTATACGAAAACCTGCCTTATGGTACCCGTGCTGACGGAGGTGCCGCTCAACAGATTTACACGCTTCTCTTTCCACTCAAATGGCCTATTTTTCGGGATGATGACTCTGTTTTTCGTGCTTGTCTGGCAAATATTCGAGCGCGATTACTATAAAGGATTATTTTTATCAGTGACCGCTTTTTGTTTACAGCCGGTCAGCGAAAGCCTGTTCAGACGTTTCACTAATGCGTACAAAGTAGTGCATGTGGCTTTTCTGACCACCTCTTTCATATTGTGGAATGTGAGAACGGGATATCTATCAGCGACAATTGGACTCAGGACCCCGCCACCACAGATTAAAAGTCTGGAAGACTTCTTAGAGTCGACACTGCGCATCATGGTAACTGAAACTGACGTCGAAATGTACTTCACACGCGAGCTGCTGCCCAAAGCCTTGCAGCCCCGCCTGCTGGTGGTCAATGCCTCAACTTTGTTGCAGCACCGAAGAAACCTCAATACCAGCTATGCCTATTGCGCCTCTACTGCAGATTGGAAGCTTGTGGTCTTTCAGCAGGCTCAACTTAGTCAAAAACGATTTCGTCGCGTCAAGCCACAGATTTGTACCACGTCATATATCAGACAGATTCCCATGCAGAGTAATTCGCCATTTAAGGAAAAGTTTATGGACTTTTTCTATTACTCTCATCGCACTGGTTTCTTTGAAAAATGGGATCAGTTTAGTCTCAGAGAAGCGGGACGATTGGGCTTAGTTCCCATATTCAAGGAAATAAAGCAACCATACGTCAGCATGAACCTTAACCAAATTAAGTTAATGATAAAGGGCTATGTGATCTGTGTTGGAGTCTCTATCTTGTGCTTCATATGTGAAATTTTATGGAAGAATCGAAAAAATTTAATGGTAAAAAGGTGTTAAATGCATGAAGAAAAATGTATATAATTATTAATTTATATTTGAAATATTACAAATGAAGTGCAGTTCGCCAAAAATACTTATATATTTACCCTTTCCGAAATCGATATTATAAGCTTTTCCTGAATGACAGGTTGATTGGAAGCGATTGGAAGCTTAGATTTGCACAGAATCTTTGTATCGAAAGTGATGGATAATAGAGATTTTTTGAAATTCTCACCTGGGCATCGTCTGAAAGGGGGTCAAGAGTGTGTGAAGATCAATCAGCTGTGTGCTTAGCCATTGAAATGTGAGAAGGTCTGAAGTTGAGATTCAGCAACATTTTACATTAATAATTGCAAACAAGCAAAAAAAATGTTAAAAAAATAAACAGTTAAGCTTTGAATTGCTTCTGTATAAAATCCTGTTACATATATTGGTTAGTAAATAATAATAACAGTAAAGTACTTATTGGCAGCCTGAAAACACCATTTATGTAAACACACATGCCCATAATAATGATGATGATGGCGGCAATTTGTCATAACATAATTGGGATGTTATCTCAATCGATAAAGTGTTGAATAGTTCGAATTGAAGTGCTGCCTGTGACCGCAATGAGTAACTGTTATGATATATTGTTTATGTGTAAACGTTCGATTTTCATAAATCTTACAATAAAAGTTATTCTTCTGATTTTCATTGCTTTTGCTGACATGTTTTCCGTCTCAGCTGGATTACGTACTAAAGACGAAACGAATCAACTGTGAGGATACTATTTCATACTAAATTGAATAACTTTCTTTGACTTCCGGTGTTTTGTTGTGATACACACAGCCAAAAGCTTTCAATAGGCATTTTCAGCGTTTGCTAGATGACAAATAACTGTTTAGGTTGCTTCAGTGCACAGCACAGTTTTATACACTTAGACACAGACACACACACACACGCATACTTAATCAAATGGACAGTCGGCGTTCAGCATCCTAGCAGAGCAACAATGTGTCTTCGTTTCCGTCATGGCTTCCATTTCCGGCTAACGAATTTCAGGGAGCTGCTCACGTGCCCATTTATTAAAAGAAATGAAACCTAGTGTGTTGTTTTTTCGGATGGAATGACTAGAATATGCCCTGTTGATAACACAATTTAATCCATAGTAAAGAAAATATATATTTAATATAATTTCTAATATAAAGAAAAACTTTGAAGAGAGAAAGGCATATCGGATCAGCTCAACCCATGGAATGTTGATTGAAGAATATTTATAGATATAAGAATACTTAAGTAATTTAAGCTGATGAAGTTTAAAAGGGGAAAGATCCAAAATGTCTGGGTACCCTTAGTTGGTGTAGGGTATTAGAAGATAATCTTGCACATGTTGAACTATCTGAAAGTGTATGTATGAATTTGCTTTTGTGTGCGAGTAAGTAAATTGATTGAAATGGCTGGCAGCGAATGCCCCAGAGCACACAGAGCCCATCGGAAGAGTAAAAATTCTGCTGGCGCTTCGTTTCATTTGGACAGAATCTCTCGAGCTCATTTTCAGCCGATTTTTGTATTTTTTCTTGGTATCACAGTTTATTGCTTGCTTCTTTGTGCTGATTGTCGGTTCGCTTTGTTGGCATTTTTCTATATAGAAAAAAGTATATATATTTTGTCCTGCTTTGACTTCCGTTTTGTCTCCTAGACCGCTGTCCAATTTTCATTATTGCCCTGACCGCCCTTTGTTGTTGTCATTTTGTTTCCGTCTAGCTAGTAAATGGCATCATTATCATCTCGGCTCACCCGCAGCGAGGATAGAGCCATGCTCCATTCGCTATTCGGAATTGCTTTCATACATTGTACTATTTGACTGCTTAATTTGTTTGGTATTTATGAGCTTTGATTCTTGTTGTCGATGTTGTTGTAGTTTCGGATTTGTTACAAACAATTTGCCAAATTAATTGAGTTTGCTTTTGTCAAATTTATGTTAACTGCAATAGCCAACAACAAGGCTTAATTAGCGAAGGACCGCCCCGAGAGTAGCGTCGACATCGGTCAGATTTGCCGCGACTATATTCTATGGATAAGCTACAAAATAAACAACAACAAAAATTATGTTAAAACTTTGCTTGACTCCGCCTCCAACGTGCAGCAGCAGCAACAGCAGCGGCAGCGACTGTGGAAGCAGCGGAAAACTCAATTGGAAAGTTTGTTGTTCATTTCCGTACGCTGGGCGGTCTGCAGCCGGATGCGGGAGGTGTCGACCGGCAGGGAAATGCATTTGAATCTAATATTGCGTTCACAGTTCCGTTTTCTGCAAGGCCCCGGACAAAGTTCGAGCTCAACGCACGCCCGCTGACAGTTTCAACTATTGGCCCCAACGCAGCTGCTCGCGTAACTAGGCTAAAACTACGATTGCGACTGCGACTGCGACTGCGACTGCGACTGCGACTGCGACAGCGACTGGCTACAATTATAGTTGCAGCAGAGCTGTTGCTGGCTGCTTCGCATAAATTAAGTTTGTGTCTTTTTATTCGCTTTTAATTCACATTTTATGCAGTCCCTGGCCGAGCGAAGTTCTCGCCGTTGTCTGGGTCGTCGACGTCATTTAGTGCGTTGTCGACGCTTTGTTAATTCAAAAAGTTTTAATAATTTTACTTTTCAACACGGACGGAGCAACAGGCGTGCAACAAGTGTGCGTGTGGCATCTGTGGATGGGATTTCACTTTATCATAATTTTCTCTTTTTTTTTGTAGTTCCTAACTGCATATATTTTGCATAGTTTAAGGGAGATTTTCAGCAGGGTAACTTTCAAATAATCACTTACGCAGCTTTCTAATTTTATTGCAGGAACTTATGAACACAGTTTATTATGCTGAAAACTGTTTAACAAAATATCGAGAGGCTACATAATTAAAACTTAGTAAAAAGTGAAATGTTCTTAAGAGCTAATGAAAATGCTTGAGAAGTGGACAAGCTGACAGGCTGATACATAAATGCCACGAGCTGACCACCGCAACGCCCTAATGTCGGCCTCATCCCCGGTCTCGGCAGCCACTCAAGTTAATTCAATGCGAAGTCTCTCAATCACACACACATACACACAACAAATTCGCACACACACACAGACAGACCTATATACAATGGGCTTACTGTGGCAGCGACATAAAAGTGGCAACAAACACGGCACTTGAAAAACTCACACGGTCGTGCTGCAAGTGGAGCGTGGGCGGAAACAGGCAAAAACAGCAACAGCAACTGAGGAGCTGGCCAACTGTGCTAGCCACTTATGTACTCCATGTCACGTGTTGTTGTTGTAGTCCTTGCCACTTTTATTTCAGCTCATAATTTGTTAAAGCTAGAGCAACAGCAAACTTGTCTCTGACAGCTGCCCGACCGAGGTCATTGCCGCCATTCGTTATGAACCATTTCAACTAGTACAACATGATATGCATACATATATGGAACTACTATATATTCATCCCATGATTGGCACGGGTCAGAAGGCTCGTAAAATGGTCATTGATAATGAGTTGATTGCTGTCAACTCTGTTGATAATTAGTCGCGCAAACGCCAAATACAACTTCATAATTCAAATTTGACGGAACGAGCATTGAAAGCGGTCTAATACAAATTTAGTGCACTGTGGCTCAGTGGTTGAGTGGCGGACAACTTTCTGGCGACAGGGCAGTTGGCAGCGAAAGCTTCGTTACCATTGCAAATTGCACAATTTACAACGTCAGCAACAACTACGGGGACCATGCAGCACATAAAGCACATCATGAGGCAATATATTAGAGTCCAAGTGCTCAGTTTCCGTCAGCAAACGACCATTGGAGTACGGTGGGCGTGGCCAGTGCCTTAACAACTCACCACACCACACGCAGAGGCAATGGGGCGAGAGACTAACAACAGTTGCAGCTCTGGCCAAGGGCTTTTCTAATAATGTGCCGCAAAGCGAGGCGAGGAATGAAAATGAAAATTGTTCGCAACTCAAAAACAACACTGACATGCACATAGCTTACAAATACACCCAGGTATTCGACAAAAAGCTGAGTTTTCTTCGAATATATACCTTTTAATAAGCTATCAAAATATATAATATTTTTCACATTTTAGACAAAATAAATAGAATAAAAAAGTATTTTTCAAGCATCGATTATTAGATGTTGATTCACACAAAATTGTTCGATCTTCCGTCTGTCCGTCCGACTGTCCGTATATGGGAAATCGTCGATTTTAGAACGTATAAGACCTAGAGTAAATTTCGAAAGGTCCATGAAAGCCAACCTGTAGCACGTGCAGATATAGTTTGTTTCAAATCAATATTAATAACTATAGAACTATAGCTTTTTTTACATATCTATTCATTTATTATTATTTTAAAAGTCGATGGATAAGTCTGGTCTATAGATTCTTCTAAAGTATACACTTTTGGATAGCTCCCTTCATTCCCTCCAAATTGCAGAAAATTTAATTTTTGTAGACAGAAAGTTGGGTTTTTGCGCATATAAACAATTTTGCCTTTTTCATGTCCTGAAAATTTGAAAAACCATTTTGTTTGAGTGAGAGGGTTTTTTTACATCCAGTAGAATTTTGGAAGAAGGGAGAATACGCCTTATAGGAGAAAATTTTGAGAATAAATGATTTTTGAATAAAAATGTTAAGCTTCCAATAAGAATTCTGAAAGTTGAAAAAAAAATGTTGGAAATTGTCGGGATAAAAAATTTTCGGCCGGGAAAAGGAAAATTGATTTCGGGACGGGATCCCGATCTTTCCCGATCCCCTGTCTAGTTCAAAGTATCCCTCCGACTTTTAAATTATTAAATAAAGTCTTTTAAATATGAGCTCAGCTATAATCATTTGAGCCAAGAAAAAGGCAGATAAGATCTTATAATAAACAGAATATGTGCCCGTAGTACATGCCGTTGAAAACATATTTAATAGCATCAATAATATTCTGATTTTCTCAATATTTTGTTGCCATCTTTTATTTATCAATATATTTATATCTAATGGCTTTCTTTATTGGCAAGTAAGGTCTTGCATTTACCGCTATGCACGCAGCTGATGCTGATTTGATTATGCATTGATTAAAACAGGAAACTCACCTACAGACATACACACACATACACACACCAGGAAACACTCATACACTCACGCGAACATTCGTGCTTTTGCAATTTTTGCATGGCCTTTGCATATTAAGCAGATGTTTTATCGTTTATTGCGCACACAAACAAAAATAAGCGTATATTGCTTACATAATTTAGCACACATTTTCATTCATGTCTTTCGGGCATTTGGCCTGGTCAAGTCCACGGCCCATGGACGTACACATGGCTGCACACATGCTCCACCAATGAGGCATGTTTAATGATTATTGCATTTCTTATTTTTATTTCTATTTATTTATCTTGGAGTCTGCCGTGGGCGCATACAATTTTCGCTAACCGCCGCTGGCTGTCTTTTTAATACCCTTTACTTAATGATGAATATAGTGTAGTAGGTTTCAGCAATTGGAAGCTGACTTAATCTATTCCTTTAATCTATACCTTTATGATTTTTTTTCAACTTAGAAACTTGCTTAATCAAAGGTTTGCAGTGCATTGAAGGAAACATCATATCTACTATATAAATTAGATTTATAACTGATGAGCAGGACGAGCTGAGTTCATATGGCCCTGTATGTCGGTCCATCTGTCCGTATAGCACATAGACATAGACATGATATATCTTGGAGTCATCCGGATCGGTCGTCTGTATCATATAGAATTAATCGGTTCAAAACATTGTTTTCAGCAGATAAAACTTTGTTTCTTTAGCTTGGAGATCGAGTTTGTGCAAGGGTATACAAACTTCAGCACGGCCAAAGTTAAGCCAGACCTCTAGTTTTTTCCCTCTTGTTTTGAACAATGTTTTTATGACCGTTGAGGAGTCAAGGAACAGTTATTGTTGCTGTGTCTTGTTGTGCGCAAGGTCCATTTGTTTTTTGGCATTTAAGAGGCAATGGGCATACTTTTTCGCTTCTAAGCGGCTTAGCCTGAATCGCGGGAGTTATGTTACATACTGGCCTAAGCAGTATCCATATTTATGGCTGTCTAATGTTGTGCTGCCATTTGTTATGTACTTAAGCCCCACATACACACACACACACACACACACACACACACGTACGCATATGGCACATATGTTGGCTGAATTGATGGGCTCATCATCCAGTGGTCCAGTTTTGTGGCTCAATGAACCTTCAGTACATAAGCTGCTTGACCCAACGGAACGTCGTTGCAACTGGCTGCCTGCAGCTTCTCAGCAAATGAGCAAAAACTGCACAAAAATGGCAACACTTCCGCTTGGACATCGAAGAGAGTGCCGGAAATAGCTCTAGCACTGACATCAGGGTCTGTCCCAACATGTCACCGGCTTGGTGGCACTTAAAATAAATACCAAGCAAAAAGCTTCCACACTCTTATCGCTCCGTCTTACTCTCTTTTCCAAGTAAACCACATTTACAGAGCACAACGGTTATCGTTGCTCTTTATAAACTTTTTTCTGTTGGGGTTCTTTTAGTTAAACTTCGTCGATTTCTAATCTATATATTTGCGTATTATAATATAATATCAAGTACAAAGTAGGAGAGAACTTACTTAAAAAAAATATATTTCATGGCTCGGTTCACACCTCCGACCAATGCCTCGCCCCAAAATTTGGTTCATTCCTCATCTATAAATCCAAGTTCCTAATTGAACCCTCATATATTTACCATTTTTCAACATAACACTTTGATTTATTATTCATTCGATTTGATATAGCTACATAAATTCATTTATTGAAATTTGTTTTTCAATTGTATTTTCGAAAGAAACTATTTTTGCATATTTTCAAAAAAGTTTAAAATTTGTCTATTATACAAACTTTTATATTTGCGGTTGGTTTCAGCTTATGATTGTTTTTAATAAGTTTGGAGTTCTGAATACCAACTGTTCCTCAGCTTGCAGCCTTAACAATAATACTCATAGTACGATTTAGCTGATTTGTTTATCTCAAAAATGTTTTACTTTTATTCAATTTTTGTTATTGTTTAATAAAGTTTTTATAAGTTCATACAGTTTATAGAGTATATACACTTCGTTGCGTTCATGTTTACTTTTCGCATGTTTTTCTTGTTTTCTGTTCTAAGTGAAAATTGTGAAAATTGGCTTTAACTGTTCAAGTTCATAAAAACAAAATTTGAAAAGTTGCAACTGGCAGCAGCAGCAGGAAAAACTTTGTCATTGTCTGCAATGACGTTGCCTGAACTTGAAATTTACGTTAGTTAAATTGCCAACTTTGGCGGGGTTGTTAACTTGCTTCAAAAAGTTCGTAAGCAAACTGCAATTTTTGGACTATTATTTTGACCGAGCATCCAATTCGCACCACAGGACTTCTTCGATTCGTGGTGCATTCGTGTGGTTTTAGAATTTTACTGTGGTTTTTAATGATGTGTGTGTGTGGGATCCATGTAGGTAAAAAGTTCCACACACACACAAACAGATACTTCAGTGGGTCAGCGTAATTTGGTTTAAGTAAAGCAGCTAAGTTTTTGCAGTGCAATTGAGTCGCATTTGAATTGTTGTTTAGGAGTTCAATAGAGCATGCACCCGAGTATTCGTACAGCCACAAGTTACAACTAGAAATTTGATATTCTTGTTTGACGCATATTTTGTATACTTATATTTTGTGTACTGTGTCGCTCTCGTTTTATTATTTTACAAACATAACCCGATTTAATTGTTATTTTTTGTTTTATAATTTCATTTATCATTTATATAACTATATATGCTAGTTTATTATTTATGAATACATAACAAAACAATTTATCAAATAAGTTGAAATTTAAAAATTTTATGCGTTATTGCCAATAATTTCAGACTAACACGATGAAGAAGGTTGGTTACGGCGTTTTTTGGGTAAGCAGTGTCGGCAAAATACTTTATAAGCTGTGCACACGTTTCTTCTCTATTATTATATTTTTTATTTTTTTGAGCTCTTCTTGGGCGAGGCATTGGATTGTGGGAGATTATGCTGGAATCGATCTTTTATATGTATGAAACACGACAACTGCAATCAGATCGGAAAGTGACTAATTTAAAATAAACTATTTTAAATATACATACGCATATACATATTCATATATAAATATAGAGGCTATTTTAGTACTGATTGCTTACAATTTAAGTCTATTCCTGATTCAGGTTCTTGATCACGTAATTAACAATGAGTGCAAATATTGCAAAACAGATTATAATCACCAGGTTCGAATAGATCGACTGCCAATTTAAATAGGAATTACGTGCGCTATTCTTAAGCGCAGCTGCACCACTGCCACTGCCTACATCTGCGCTAGCAGCTGAAGCAACCGACCGTCCGTCACTGGTGCTAGCATCCGTTGGCAATGGCAGCTGCCCATTGGCAATTCTGGCATTTTTGTTATGGTTTTCATTGGGAACGGCGTTGCCGTTGGTCAAGCCATTGGCTCGCGAAGAAGAGCTGGTGCTTGGCTTGGATGCGCTGCCTGTAGCTTGGGTACCCTGTAAACGTAACTTTATCTCGCTGACAATATCTGGAAAGAGCTCACAGAAGTTGGCATTGCGCAGGTTAAATGCAAGCGATTTCTGGGCAAACGTTTGCTTGTCATAGCTTGTCGACTCAATGGAGCCCAGTGTGGGTGTGCTCTCTAGCTGTAAAGTTAAGAACGTCATGTTAGACACATTGAACGACAGCAATATAAAACAGAAGCCTTACCATAAAACTCAGCAGTCCTGTGAGTATAGTGCCCACGCACCAAGTTGGGTTCCATGTGTCGGGATGAAAGTCTAAAGGACATGAACAAAATTAGTATATCAGCAATTGAATGAGAAGCTTGCTCAAATTCTATTAAAGGTATTTGTTTCTACTCGTATATATGTATTTACATACATACATAGTTGCATCAGCTATAGTTCAGTACAATTAGGGATTACCTGAAATACTTAAACACAGTCTGGTATTTGTTTTGAAACGTCCATTCGGCGTTAGCATGTATATAGATGGTGGCTTAAAAGGAAACTCTCGTGGAAAAAGCAGTGTGCCGTGATAGTATCCGCCATAATACGGCGAGTCCTCGGGCCCTTTAACACAATAGTGCCATTCCAGAATGTTATTTGGCAGCGGCTCAGCGGTGATGTACGGCAACGGGTCGCGCTTCAAGCGCATGTAATCCTGTTTCATGCGAGACACGGCTGTGGGTTGCTTGCGGGAGGCGGACCCGGACGCCGTCGACGAGGACATTTTCGCTAAATAATTTTTGACCCGATTGCTGCTGCTTAAAATGAAACTGTTGCAACAACAATAAAAATATGTTGACATATATCACACACGCACACTGATTATTCTACATAACATCAAATTGTGCTGATAACAAAAAAAAAATGTTTTGCCTGTAATTTCTAGATTGTATGTATGTATGTATATTTGTGCAGGTGTGCGAAACGCATACAGCCTAAGAACTGAAGTGCAAATAAAATACACGTGGCAAATTGCATTGGGGGTGGGCATTCCTTAAGCTCGACTGCTGTGTGGATTCGCCCACACCAAATGCCATTATCAATTTCCTGCCCAGCGTGAATCGCGCTCGCTTTGTTTGCTGCACTTGGATTGTTAACTACTTATGAGTATGTGTGTGCGTCGTGACTTTTGTCAGTTTCTGTTTGTGTAGCTCACCCACCTCGCAAATTGCGTTTCCTTGTTGTTGCTATCGTAATTGCAATTACAGCTAGGTCACAGCTGCCCAGCGAAAATGTGTGAAAACAACACAAACACAACGGATTAATACAAGTTGCATTCGATTCAGGTCTCTGATGTCCGAAGCCTTTGCTTTCTATTTACTCGAATGTGCGATCTTAGCCTTGGCTTAGCCTATTCTTTATTTATAATATAATTGAATATTAGTTTATTTGAAGTTCGTAAAATTGCAATTAGTATTGTAAAAATTTCTCTTGACGTCGTTCTAGGTAAACAAAGTTGTAAAGCGAATAAAAACAGTGTTAGGTAATGTTGCTTTGTTGCGTTTCGATTAATTATTTTTTGTTACTTAGCTTTGGTATTTTTCTCATGGGTGCTGCCAACTTGGCACAATATTTGAAAATATCAGTACTCACAACTTTTCAAATTTTAATAACGCATAATTTTACATGATTGGTAAGTGAAATTATCATTAGCTCTAAACAAATATTAAATTGAAATCGAACATTTCTAACCTATAATAGCAAATTGTTGTGATTGCCTCTCAACTGATAAAACGCTATGCAATATGTAGGCTCATACAAACATACAAAAGATAAGCAGCTATTACGAATAAACAATGTAGACTTTGTTGTTGAAGCATTGAACTTTTAAAGGGTAAGGAGGGGCATTACGACGTACCAAAAACTAGATTGCTTATCAGAAAGCTTGATTTACCAATGGAACAGATGAAAAACAGTTGATGCCTCGACATCGGAAAGTGCAGTCAGCGGTCGCGTTTCTAACTTTTAAAATGGCATCTATAGGCAAAATCGGTTTTCTCGGAGGTGGAAACATGGCCAAGGCTTTGGCAAAAGGCTTTATTTCCGCAGGCCTGACCAAGCCCAGCGGCATCATTGCAAGTGTACATCCGGCGGACAAGATATCCCAGCAATCCTTTCAATCGCTGGGCATTGAAACGCTTGTAGAGAACGCTCCCATAGTGGAGAAGTCAGATATTGTGTTTGTGTCTGTCAAGCCGCAGGTTGTGCCCAAAGTGCTAGCAGAGATTAAACCGTTAAGCGCCAATAAGCTGTTCCTGTCTGTGGCCATGGGCATCACATTGAAGACGATCGAGTCCAGTTTATCCTCGCAGGCGCGAGTTATACGCGTGATGCCCAATACCCCGGCACTGGTCTGCTCCGGTTGCTCTGTCTATGTCCGCGGCAGCCAGGCGAACGATGCAGATGCACAGATCACCCAGCGCCTACTTGAGGCAGTTGGCACTTGTGAGCCCTGCGATGAGTCGCAGCTGGACATAGTCACAGCGCTCAGCGGTAGCGGACCCGCCTATGTGTTCGTCATGATCGAAGCCCTGGCCGATGGCGCTGTCCACATGGGCATGCCCAGAGATCTTGCCTATCGTTTGGCCGCCCAGACAGTGCTTGGTGCCGGTCATATGGTGCGTGAATGCGACACACATCCCGGCCAGCTGAAAGACAACGTAACCAGCCCGGCTGGCTCAACGGCAGCGGCATTAAGGCACCTCGAGCAATCAGGTACGTACTCGAAATGACGTTGATGCTGATAAAGTGAAGGCGCTTATCATTGGACTTTGCAGGTTTTCGTGCGGCTGTGGCTGGCGCGGTGGAGGCGGCGACGCTGCGCTGCCGCCAGATCTCGGACAAGCAGACGTAGACACAACAAAATATGTTTTGATTTTTTTGTTTTTGCTATAATTAAAAATAACATCATTCGCACTCGCACTTTTAATAGACTGCGGAGAGTTAGAACTTTTTGCGCTTCTTGGAGCGCGCCAATTCATTGAGCTCGCCCTGCTGCACGGAGGCCTCTTGGTAGATGCGCTTAACCTTTTCGTGACGTTCCTTATCGCTGCAATGGAAAATTGATAAGATTGAGCAAAGTTCTTCAGAAGAACCAGACGCGTTCACTCACCTCTGTATCTGTTGCTTGAGCTTGAGATCTTGCACAAAGGCCGTATCTCTGCGGATTTCGCGAATGGCGCCCTTCTTCTCGCGCTTGATCTTGTGCAGCAGCTTAACGCGCTCCTCCTTCTGCTTGGAAAGCTTGGGTCGTCGTTTATCGTCGTACACCACTTCAAAGCGAGGTTCCAGCAGCCGCAAGGCTTTTGGTTTTTTGTCGGGCGGAGCCAAAGGCTTCATTTTTTGCTGTGCTACAGACTCCAACGTCGACTTTGCTTCTGCATAGTGTTGCTGCACATGTTCAGGATAGTGTTTTAGCGGGAGAAGTTTCATGAGTGGCAAAAACGGACTCGCTAAATAGCAGGAACCAGTGTGCTCGCCCATCTGTTCCTCAAAGATTTGCTTGATCAGACTCAGCGTCGAGTCCAGAGCTCGCACCTTAAAGTCCAGGCTTATCGTGTGCGTTACCAGATCGGCAGACTGTAGCTTTTGTGGCTCAAGCGACTTAGCCTCGCTCTTCGCTGGAATGGCCAATAATTTGCTAAACGGGCCATCTTGTTCAAATGGCGGAACAATCTCCAGCTGCTCGACCTGTCGCTTGGGCACGGCCATGTGGACGATGCCCAGCAGAAAATTAAAAATTGCAGGAACTAAGCGCTTGGATCGCGAGCCAAATTCGAGTGCAATCGTGACTATGAACAGGCCCATGGCAATGTCCTGGCGGGTGCGCACGCGCGCTTTGGTCAGTATATGTTGCATGAAAATGTACGTTGGAGTGGCCAAAGGATGTCGAAAATCCGATGTGGAATACAGATTCGCAACGAGCTTAAAGTAGATGAGTGTGTCCAGCGTAGGATACACTTTCTGATTTTTGCGGTACTCAGCGTATTTCTCCTTGATCACGTCCAGCAATGTGTTAGACATGCGCTCCGAATTCAGATGCGTCAGGTCATACAGATGGGGCGTAAGCTGCGAAACCAGTTGGAAATGTAAGCCAATGTCCAGCTCACTGGCATCCTCGAACATGTCTTTAATGTACTGTAGCAAAAACGAGTAGAGTTTGACCACATTCTCACGATTGACGCCCTCCAGCTTGGGATGATTGCACTTGATGATGCGCTCAACGACGGTAGCCTGCTGTGCCAGCGTGTACTTTGCCAGAAGCTCAGTGAATTCCTCATATGTCTTAGGCATTTTGATTGTGAAGGGTATGCTGGTGTTTACCGTTTCTGAAGCATTCTGCTTTTGAGGTTTGCTTTTAGTTTTTGTGGGTTGCGATGTTTCATTTGGCTCCGGCTCCAGCTCCGACTCGCTGTCCGATTCTTTAAGATCGCTTAAGTTGTCTACCTCAGAGTCGCTGTCACTGTCCTCTTCTTCTTCATCCTCATTTTGGGAATTTTTATCTTCCTCACTCTCGTTGTCCTGTTCAGGCTTATCATCGCTGTCGGCAAACGGGTTTTTCTTTTTGCTATTCAGATGTGTGCCCAAATTGCCATCCAAGTCGTAAGCTAGAATATCGTCACCATCATCCTCGTTGCCCATGGCAAAGTAACCATCATCCAAGTCATCAGCCGAACGATGAGTGATCTTTATACTCGTTTCCTGTTCCTCATCATCCGCTTTCATGCGACGCAAACGTTCATTTTCGAGTTTTTCCAGGCGAACAGCCTCCTGTTTGGCCAGCTCCTCTGGGTTAATGAGCTTATCTGTAACACTGCCACGCGGTTCAAAGATCATCTGTTTCAGCAATTTGTCATAGGCATCAGGAGGCGGCTTTTCGTGCTGTTCATCTTTTGTTGCCTGTGCGACCAGCGACAATAGATCCTTGTAGTTGGCATCCAACTTTTCAGTCAGGTCATGCACTTCACCCTTATCCTTCACAATTTCGTTTTTGCGACGTTTCTGCTCAGTTATCATTTCTTCTATGGCCGTTTGGCGATCTTGCGCTGTGTCATCTCCACCGCCAAAATGTGCCGCAGATGTGAACTCAGCTGTAAGAATTAAATTAGTTATCCCATTTGTCGATATTACGACGACAAATACGCACCGTCTAACCCCTCATCCTCGACCTCTTCGTCATCGGAACGTTCGTCTCTGTACTGTTCAATCTCCTCCAGAGTTTGACCTCTGTGTGTCAGCAACTCGTCTTCATTAAGGTTGAACTTCTCTGACTTGTTTGAGGCGCGCACCTGGGCTAATTTTTCAGCCAGAAATCGTGCATTCATCACAGATTCGGTGAGCTGCTCACCGCTTAGGTGTCTGCCAATGCGACGGTCCATAAATTTGTTGGTTTTGTGCTTAACTGCATATTGCTTGCCGATGGTTTCAGCGCGTTTCTGCAGAGCCTTAGCTCGGGAAACACCAGGTAAACCTCGATCATGCTTGCAAATCCGGCCCAAGATCTTAAACTTTTCTTTGTTCACGTGCACATCGAACGGATTCAAACGTTTAGCGGTTTGGGATACTGCAGTGTCGAATGGATTACTAGTTTTCACTGATTTCTTAGAGTATACCGCATCGGCGTTTGACTTTTTACTTTTTGCACCCATTCTGTTTGCCTAATTTACAACAAGTTGAATGCATAAGGCAGATGAAAACAAATGCAGTACACGTGCGGTTGCGGTATCGATATGTTTTCCAAATATACTTGACGGCATCGATAGTTTATATACCAGTATAAAAGCCAATTCATCGATATATATATTTATTGCAGCCCTAATAGCAAAAACATCCCTGTTTAGAAACGTACAATGTACATCTGTGTGTGAGTTTTTCGGCGAAAACCAACATCTACATCTATGAATATAGTTGTTAAAGTGCATAAGATTAGGAAAATAGTGAAAATACTTGAGTAAAGCAAGTACCATCGCTATTATATATAATTAAGTATTCGTCTAAAGCATAGGGTCACAGATAAAAATATCCGCTTGCCACGCAATTCCGCGTTACATTAGTAGTTGCATTAGTATTGGTAAGCAGGCCGACAGTGAACGTGCGTGCCGCACTTCAACAGTAGTCAAATATTACAATTTATGTAGACAAAAATTTGAGACAAAGCGTCGAATTGTTGAACAATTTTGTCAATGAGTGCAACGCCGCCAGAACTGCTGCAATTGCAGCTGCCCAGCGGAGGGGGTAAGGAAAAAGAAGCCAACGGTGGCAATGACAACGACTACCGAAGTCGGGATAAGGATCGGTCTCGTTCCAAAGATCGGGGTAGGGACAAGGACAAAGACAAAGAACGTGAGAAAAAACGCAGGTTAGTGCTATACAAGCGCATGACGATATATTTGGTCGTTAATCGTGTATTATCTATGCAGAGACCGTGATCGTAGCAGCAAGGATGGCGAGAGTCGTCGACGAGACAGTCGTGAACGTGAGAGAGATCGGGATTCTCGATCGCACCGGAGTCGCTCGCGCAACCATGACGACTATGATAGACGTAAGAAACGCTCCCGGAGTAAGGATCGCGATCGCAGACGTGAACGGGACCGCGAGTCACGCTCAAAACGTAGCGGCTCACGTGGTGGAAGCAACCGAGATGATTACGACCGCAACCGCAGACGTCGTTCCAACAGTCGTAGCCATGACCGGCGTCGTAATGAGCGCAACAATGAATCGCATCGTAATAGCCGAGAGCGAAACAGTCGGGAACGCAGCAGTCGTGAACGCACATATGTAAATCCTTTTGACACATCGAACAATCGCAACTTATTACATGACCAGGAGTCGAGAATACCGTCTCTTTTCGAGCGTCATCACCAACAGCCGCAACTGGAGTCCATTAGGGAGGAACCCAGTTCGCGCTTTGATCTTTCCCAGACCATACAGGATCTAATGAGCAATGTGGGCAACAACAAGAGCTTTGCATCGCTGTTTAGCAACCAGAACAGCAACGATTCCATGAGCAATGGAATCTCGGAGAACTCGTGTAAGTATTGCCATCAAATTGTTATAGACTAGTCATCTAAGCATTTTGTATTTGTTATATTACAGTGGACAGCGCAGCGGAACGCAAGCGAAAGCGAAAATCTCGATGGGGCGGCACTGAAAAGGACAAGACATTCATACCAGGCATGCCCACAATTTTGCCGTCAACGTTGGATCCGGCACAGCAGGAGGCCTATTTAGGTAACATTGCTTAATCTATATGATTTGTAGTTAGTATGCAACTAAGTTAGCGATAAGCTTAGATTTAAGTCTAATGACAACTAATAAGCAAAACAAACACAGCCACAAATAGTCGCGGGGAGATCACAGTAAGCGTTACCGTTATCCACCACAGTTAGAAGTCCATGTCAGACGGCCGGACTTGCGAGAAAACGTAAAACCACAACAAAATTGCATTGAGCAAACTATAATAATCTCTCGTTCTCTTTTTGAAGGGATTCCGGCGTGTGACACAAACGACACGAGTTCCAAACGGCTAGATAATAACCCTATCTAAATGCCCAAAGAGAAATACATGAACCAACCTAATCAACCAACAAATCAAATAAATTGATCAATAATCTAATTAATTGTAACGCTCACAAATTTTCAGTTAGTTTAGGCACGTGTCGGCGCTGTCGTCTGTAAAACGGATACACAAATGTCTATCAGGCTCATAGAGATAAAATGTTTACGGTCTCCCCTAGCCCACCGTTATTTGATATACAACATATAAAAATAAATCTCTCTTTTTTCTCTCTCGTACAAAATTAGCATTTAACAAATACTAATGTCGAGGTTGCGCTCGATTTTCTTTTTCTTCTCTAACGACTTCTAATTACAGTTCAATTCCAAATCGAGGAGATTAGCCGCAAGCTGCGCACTGGCGATTTGGGTATCACACAGACGCCGGAAGAAAGGTTTGAAACTGTTTATTCTCACACCACACCTCTCTTTATCTACCCCAAAAACACGAAAGTGAGCATGTAACACAGCTGAATTTCGGATATGGATGCGGATTTGGGTTGTGGGATGGCAATACGATCTACGGTCTACATCAATGCTGATATTTGTACAGGTTTAACGCAGCCTGTTCTGCACTGACAAAATGAAAAAAATTATAATCATTTTTTTTATATAATTTTAGAACTATATACGTATATACTATTTGCACTTCATAAAGTTTTCATCAACAGTTATGCAAAATGCAATCAAGTCCAGACTCTTATAAAACTTAACTATATTTCTAATATAATTATTTAATTAATCTGTTGATGATAGCGATTGTGAATGCTTCCAAAAATTGTATTCTACAAATAATTTCTGGGTGAAGGTCTACGGTTAAAACATGTCAAAGCACATTTAAACAATATCAAAAGTATAATTTGCACATCCCCGGTAATGGGGCTGTTGGGAAAGGAAAACTAATCATAATACGCTGTTTTATAGCCAATATTCTTGTTTGATTTTTCTCTTTTTTAGTTTTCAACTAATGTTAGTCTTAATTAATAATATTTAAAAATTTCAAGTGTCTAATTTTGGTGTCAGACAGCGTTTCAGATTCGACTCCCGAGAAGTGTAAGCGTCTGGCAATATAATCTAATCAGATTTAACATTATAATAATGCCAATTTCTTCTCTTCCTCAAAGCCGTGAGCGTCCAAAGCTTAAATGCACGTTTTACAGAAAACTGAGCCCATTTAACCGAAGGGTGCTCCCAAGCAACAACAGACCAGCCAAAAACAGAATGCATTTATAAACATGCGTAGATCCAAGTGTGCGACAAATCAAATTAAATCGAAACTAAATGAATTAATCAAAATTCTTCTCTTCTCAATTCACCAGCGAATTTTTCTAATCAAAACTTGCTAATGATGTTGATTAATGAATGATGATTTGCAAATTACAGGATTTATGTTATACGATAATCCATTTAAATTATATCAAATATGATAATGTAGTACTTAAATTAAGATCATTAAGCTTAGACATTTGCATACCGCTAGCCTAGCTGAACACGCCTATTTCAAAAGCAGTATTTTCTGTTTGTTTTGCTCGTTCCCAGGTCGCCGTCCCCGGAGCCCATTTACAGTTCTGATGGCAAACGTCTGAACACGCGCGAATTTCGTTATCGCAAGCGCTTGGAGGAGCAGCGCCATCAGCTAATAGTCAAGATGCAGGCTGTTAATCCAGAGTTCAAGCCTCCAGCAGATTACAAGTAATTAAATAATTATTTCAAATTAATTATTTTTATTCAAAATTATGCTTATCTGTTATTTACTGCAACGTTTAGGCCGCCTGTCACACGTGTCAGTGACAAGGTTCTGATTCCGCAGGAGCAGCATCCGGACATAAATTTCGTGGGACTGTTAATTGGCCCACGCGGCAACACGCTGAAGGCCATGGAGAAGGATACCGGGGCGAAGATCATTATTCGCGGTAAAGGCTCCGTCAAGGAGGGCAAAGTGGGACGCAAAGATGGGCAACCTTTGCCAGGGGAAGATGAGCCGCTGCACGCTTTCATCACAGCGCCCAATCCAGAGGCTGTGCGCAAGGCAGTCGACAAGATTAAAGACGTTATACGTCAGGGCATCGAGGTGCCCGAGGGCCACAATGATTTGCGCCGTATGCAACTGCGCGAATTGGCCCAATTAAACGGCACATTGCGCGAGAACGATATACAGCGTTGCACTTGCGGCTCGACGGATCACAAGTCATGGCAGTGCCCCGATAAGCCGATCATCACCAACACCATTGTTTGCACCTCTTGCGGCGGAACTGGCCATTTAACAAAGGATTGCCGTAATAAGCGCCCAGGCTCCGGAGCACCAGGAATGGTCTGCGAGGATTCCCAGGCCAAGATCGATGAGGAGTATATGAGCCTAATGGCGGAGCTTGGCGAGGGACCGCCTCCTTCCGCTACCAAGGCTGATGCTCCTCCGGCACCCCAGCTACATCGCGCAAGCTACAGCATCTTTGATAAGAAACCTGCGCAAATGCAGGCTATACAGTCACCACCCAACTCGTCATCGCGCGACCATCAGCGTGACATGGGCGGTGGCTGGGGAGGATCAAACCATGAGCAACAAATGGGCATGGACCCCAGCATGGGCATGGATCATGGAATTGGCATGTCGCAATATGTGCCAGCGCCGCCCGTGAATCAGGCACCGCCGCCGATGCCGCCACCGTTAATGCCTTGGATGAGTGCGCCGCAGCCCCCACCACCGGCCACTGAGCCCATGAATCCGCCTATACCAGGCACATTACCGCCGTTAATACCGCCGCCGCCTGGTACCAGTGCGCCACCAATGCCTCCGTGGGCAAGCGCCTATCCAGGCTGGGGCACGGGCTATGTACCGCCACCACCCCCGCCGTGTGCGCCACCACCGCCTTCGATAAGCTTGTCGCAACCGCCACCGCCGCCGCCGCCATCTAACTGATCTTTAATGTATACCCCACACAATTATAACTACTAGCCTATCACCCTTCTTATATCTATATACTTAAAACCTGAACTAAATATGTAACTATGTACTTTGTATTTTATGCTTCATTAAAGGATTGACAAAACATTAGTTTAGAGCTTTATTAAAGTCTTTGTTGTGATGAATGTGGAGTGTTTGTGTAGAGATTTAGCCATGCTTGCTGAAGTACTGCTTGGACTCGTCTACGTCGGGCTTGATAGTGGCCGGGTTTGTTTTTGGATTCCAATTGGCTGGGCAAACTTCACCATGCTCCTCGACAAACTGGAAAGCCTTGATCAGACGCAACACTTCATCCACGGAACGACCTACAGGCAAGTCATTGATGGAGTACTGACGCAACACTCCTTTGGGATCAATAATAAATGTGCCGCGTAGTGAGATGCCTTCCTTGTCGAGCAGTACGTCATAGTCAGCTGATATCTTCTTGGTGATGTCGGAAAGCAATGGATATTTCAGCTTGCCGACACCGCCGTTCTTACGATCCACATTGCACCAAGTGAGATGGCTAAAATGCGAGTCGACAGAGACGCCCACAACCTCGGTGTTGATGTCTTGGAACTCCTTGATGCGTTCGCTAAATGCAACAATTTCCGTTGGACATACAAAGGTGCTGCAAAGATACCAAGAGTCAAGCAATAAATTTCGTTAAGTGCCGGGTACTCGCTTACAAATCTAACGGATAGAAGAACAGCACCAGATATTTGCCTCTGTAGTCCTCCAGCTTGATCTCCTGGAAGTCATTGCCGACCACCGCCAGCCCTTTAAAATCCGGTGCCGGCTGTTGCACGCGCACAGCGCACAGCGCAGCAGCTGTAAAGGAAGAAAAAGAAAAATACGTTGAATTCATTTAGTGCTCAAGTATACCATTTTCGTATACTTACTCCGGTGAAGCAGCCGCGCTGTTTGTTTATGCTGTCCAACAATGACTTTGCTCAACAACGGCACCTGCAATGCATAATATGCAAGTTACAAGTTACGTAATCACAATGGCATGTTTTTTAAATCGGGCTGCACCCAGAATCACACTTACATTGCGCAGCAGCGTACGTCCAACGAAAGACATGATTTAGTTGATTTGAATAAGTAAATTTAAGTCCTCCAGAAATTAATAAACGTTTACAAGTCGTTAACCTGTGGCGAACGATAAATGAAAGCGAACCGGCATAAAACAAACTGCAAAATGACAATACAAAAACAAAACAAATGACAAGAGCTTTTCAATCGATTGCCATCACAGTAAAAGTTATCGAAACGCAAAATGACCTAAAATGTTATCGACAATTTATATTGCGGCAATCGGGGGAAAAATGTGGAGCCAAATTCAAATTGGAAAATTTCTGAGCTTTGCAATTATACGTTCTTTACATAAAGAATATAAAAGAGCAATGATTTTCTTCCTACCGAGTTCAAAGCATATGCCGCGTGTCTTAAGGCCAAAGATGCGCTGGCAGATAACTGTTTTAAACTGCACATACAAACAAACCAACAAGGACTACAAACCTACTCTCGCCGAAAACATAATAGAAAGTGTAGCAAAATATTTATCACGCACTCCGCACGCCATACAATGATAATGAGCTATGATACGTTGGACACAATAAAGCAGAAGCCTTTGTATGCTCGCACATGCATCTACACATACTACTCAACACAGAGGCATTAATGTTGTTTTGTTTCTTAATCTAGTAATGCTCGAAAGCGGCTCAGGCTCAGCATCAGCACACACACATATGTATACACATCAACACGGCTAACAACAAAGCAAATCGCAGTGCGTAGCATAATGGCGTTTGCTAGTCTTTGGTTTGCGGTTTCGACTGGCTGGTAGCAACTCCCTAAATAACAATGCGAACTGCATACATAGGTCTCACTCATCCATATCTTGTAGCTCTTGCGTGCTCTATGGAAACAATGGCAACTAGCTGCAAGGCGTGTGTTTTGCATACGACAGTATGTTGGCAAAATATTTCGAATACTATTCACTCCTCGGCGTCCTTTTTTTGGAGTTATCTATGATAAATAGAGCAGCCACTGGCCTAGCTATCGAAGAGCTGTCTAGCGAGACCCCATAGCTCACGGACGACAACATTGAAAAATAAATCAACTTTTAAAAAAAAAATTCAAGTGAATTCCCAACAAGTCTTGAACTCTATTCTATATTCTGTTGCTTCGTATTGCTAACTTGACTAGCAAATAAAACTTAAGCAGTTTAGTTAGAACCTAATTTATTTTTTGCACCAGATCCGTTGGTTACCTAGCAACAACACTAACAGCTCCTCTACGATCTGCATACAGTTTAAGACCTAAGTTAAGTACTATAAGAAATCTAATCCAAGTAACCAGCAAGCACATTGAACAAATTTAACTGCAAGCTGGTTTCAAATTTCGATTGGCAATTCCCCCTTGCTTTTAGATCCGTTCACTCCACGCTACTATAAATGCTGCTTACATACATAGTGAAAATACGAGTAACAAAATATTTCGGTTACTAACCCAAAATGTAGGCTGTTTTCGTGGCCTTTGGCGTATATGTAGGGGGAGATGCGCGCTTATGCGATTTGCAGTTCACAATTTTGACTGTCCATCACGTTTTTCCGCGAATTTTGCACACGCTCACAAATGCCAAGCTTCTGCACTAATTCTGTCAGTTAAGTCCATAGTCCGGGCTACGTTTACCAATTAAAATACACGTCGCTTTGTCTGTGCGTTTCGGTGATCGGCGCGCGCCAAACAGTTCTCCTATCGTTTACAATACTCGGCCCGCCCGCTGGATTTGCGCAGATTTACATAATTTAAGCAAATAGCACTTGAAGCTTAGGCTCCCATTGTGAGTATATGTGTGTGTGCTTTGTTTATTTTGCGAACAGGGATCGCGTGCAGGACTCAGGGATATCTCTTGAGGCGTTGTCGCCGTTCACACGCAGGGCCCGGCTTCAGGTGCCGCTCTGTCTCAGGATCCGCTTGCCTGCGGCCTATTGTCGAACAGATGCCGTCATATTAGCACAAATCTGCTTACCTTTTGTTGACGCTCGAGTGCCGAGATTGAGGATTGGCCTAGATTGCACTAGATTTCGAGCTGGAGTTCGAGTGCACTCTTGATTCGTGACAATTGTCACAGTACCTTTGAATTGTGGATAGGCAAGGTGAGAGTTTTCGCCTTGCACCTACTTCTGCTGCAACGCGTAATCCCGATGCAAATCTAGCTAATGTGATACCTATCGGACCCGTCCCCTATCTGTGTCCTTACTCTGTTTTTACGTTCTTTCGCTGTTCTTTTAACACTTTGTGCTGAAACTCGAGCACTTCGCAGCTAATTAAGGTGATCATAAATTTCTCATTTTTCATATACAATATCATCTTTCCCTTTTACTCTAGAAGCAATATATGTTACCAAATTGTAAATTTATATGATTCAAAATACTGGTAAAATTCTCTTCAGAGAAATTTGAATGTGAATCTAAATCCTTATATTCTATATCCTTACATTTTACATTTATATTAGATGATAAATTATTTGCATAATCACCATCCGATTCAAAATACTTGTTTTTTTTATCAGTTTAATGTTGAAATTCATATAAAGTCGTAGATTCTAATTGTAAATTAACACAAGCCCTTTATATTATTGGTATGAATACACAAGAGTTTGTATACAAACGGGTAAATGCGTAAATATTTCGAATGTTTTATTGCCTTTTTATACCCGTTCACAAAGAGTATATTGGCTGAGAGCAAAATATCCATTTTAATGTCCGTTCGACCATATGTCTATAGTTCTCTCTGTATAAGCGAGATGAATTTCGTTGAAATACAAGTTACAAACTTATTTATAATCGTATTTACTCATAGCATAGGGATTTTAGAGTTTTTGGATACGCCCACTTAATTCCGGAATATATTTAGTTTTTTTTTTTAAACATTTAGTGGTATTGAATATAAATATATACACTCCCGGATTATATGGTTACTCCCATAACGGAAGTGACATATAGCATAGATTATTCTTTCACAGTTTTACAGCTAGAACTCAAAATCTTTGTAAATGGTTTGTTGTTAACCTCCTCTACAGTTGGATCTAAAATTGTGCATCCACGCCCACTGGGTGGGTGGCAAAATAACTGTACCTTTCACAGTTTTAGAGCTAGGATTACTAAATTTTGTATGTGTATTACTGTTTACCTCTTCTAGCGATATATATCTATATATTATAGAAAATATATTGATTTGGTAATAATTTTAAGTGTTTTTGGACTGTGAACGAGCATTAGGCAGTCGGTTATTGCCTGTAACTTGTTATTGTTGCTGCTGCTGATGTTGAACATTAAAATGGCGTGAATATTAATGCCATTGATTTATGTTTGCTTTAGCAGTTAACATTGCTGGCTTTATTGTAATTGTTGCCAGTGGCCATTGCACGATTCGCACATCGATTTGCGTACATTTATAAAAGTCGCTTTCGACCATTAATAATAATTGCTCTGATTTAAATTTTAATGGCAATCGCTGGCAGACAATTGCATAAACACATATGTATGTCTATAGATGCGGTTGTGTGTATTCGAATTGAGTGTGGCAATGTATTCTGTGGTTATGTACGAGTGTGTATATACATTTCTCTCAATTCATAATAATAAACATTGAAAATTAAATTGTGGAACACGCATATTGCATTTCGGCCAACTTCACACTCAAAAAATGGACTTATTCGTATAGTGTACGAGTTTAAGTGCTTGCATACTTAATCCAACTAGTACTCAACTGCTGGCAATTTTAATTTAATTTCAATTTAATTCAAATTGCTTTCAGACATTGCACACTTTTCTGAAAGCAATCGCAACAATTCAATCACTTTGATGTTTTGATGCCCACAAAACAGCGTCAACACCGCCGCCAATGCCCTTGCCTGCCCCTAGGCCACGCCCCCCAAATACGCCCAACTCGACAGTTAAGCGCTGTAGTCGTCGCTATTTTTCTTCTTTTTTATAACATCAATGCGATTGCATTCAGTGCCCCGCGCCGTTCTCGACACTCGCAACGGGAGCCAGGAGGCAGCAACATGTAATTTATTTAATGGTTTTCCATGCCACGCCCACAGCTGAACAAATGCGTCCAAAAATGTGGAGTAAGAACCAACACGGAAGCCAAATAAGGTGCAAAAATGTATAAGTGCACAAGCGGATGGCAATAGATCGACGCGACTTGTCCATGAAGAGCTACAATTTGGTCCATAAAGGAGATTCTAATATTGAATGAAATATTTCAAAATGGGTTAAAATTATAAGTTATTGACTGACTGATTTTTAACTAGAGCGATTGGCTAACTTCGACCATGCCGAAGTTTGGTAAAGATATAAGTATTGTTTTCCTAATTTGTCAAGAAAATATCAAGATTGACATATTTACTAATTTTTGAACTAATTGTCAAATTTTCGGGGCTTAGCTATGCAACTTTGGATGCATAGTTTTCTACTATATCATTTTTTTTTTCAATTTTGTCGAAGCAGTTAATTTTTGGGTTTCTAGGTGTAAAATACAGTTTTACCATTACAGTTCGAGTATCATGCAGTCATGGCGCTCCACTGCAAATTATACTTCACAAAATACATTTCTGGTTTCTGCTTTGGGATCCTACAGACATTTGTAGTGTATCCTCACAGTATCCACTCTGAAATAAAAAAATTCCAAATATTTTTTTTGATTTTTTTTATATTTAAGGAAGGTACTTAAAATGGAGCTAGGAACAGGATATATCCTAGCGTGACTCTCTGACTCCCACAAGTGCCAAATTGGATGATTTGTTCCTCATTCTGCCTGGCTTTACGAATACTTAAAATAAGATAATATATTCCATTTTATTGTTAGAGTAACACATTTTAGGATTTGGGGTTTCTAGGACTGCCTCCCTTTCATCTAATTTGAACCTTAACCATAACATGTTTACATTTTAATTACTTTAGCCCGAAGGCTTTTTATTGTGCAACTTTTGTAACAACTTTAGCTGCGAGTGAGCTTTGTGCACATATTGTTTGGGTGTGCGTGAGTGTGTGTGTGAGAGGCCTAAACGCATTAAAACACTTCATTATGCTTAATCCTATGTGATAACAAAAGCCACACACGCACAGACGTACACACACACACACACACACACACATACACTGTCAGCGCCAGCCGAGCATATGGCAATGAAATACACTTGAACAACTTTATTACCAGAATGAGTCCACGGCAAGGGCTGAGGGCGATGTCGGATGGATGTGGCACGTTTTAATGGAACGGGCTGCATTTGCATTGGCATTAGGGGAATGGGAACGGGGTTCGGTTAACAAGTTTTATACAAATCACGGCACGTCAGAAACCATAAAGTGTATAAATACGAGACATAAACTATTTACCCTCGCGCCCATTCCAGCTCGGATCGCTCCGTATCCTTGACATTAGGAGTGCGTGCACGTGACGGAAGGCTTTCAACCACTTTGATTTCGCGTTGTTTGCTGTAAATTTTACGCCTGATTACAGCGTGCCCGCCTCTGATTGATAAAAATCTCACGGCTAACTCAAGGGGCGGTCTCTGCACTCATATATAAGCAAATACTTATTTGTATATATATGTATATATATAATTTTGTTTCCATTTTTGCTAAATGAACAATTTTAATGTTTGGCCAACACGCACGGCTTCAAGTGCACAATTGGCCGAAGTCTATCGCGATCTTAAGCAAAACTGAGCACATAATTATTGGCCCGGTAGTTGCATAGTTTTGATCATGATCTTGGCTTAAACCGGCGCCAGGCGTCTCAGCTACAGACTAGGAAAAAAGGTTACTTTTTTCTTCAAGGAATCAGTTTTCCCTTTCATGGGAAGGGTAAGCACTGGCCAGCGCCTTGAATCTGTCTCTCTCTCTCTCTCTCTTTCGCGCTCTCTCGATGTAATCTTAAGCTGATCTAATGCGCCCCTGGTAGGTATCAGAGGCATTGCTACCGTTGCCCGTTGGCCGCCGCATGGTTGCTTGTTGTTGGCTACAAATTGGATTACAATTAAATTACATTTACATACGCCGCTGCGCATGCCGCTTTGTTTGGCAGCGCGGCAAGGCCTCAATTAAAAATTGCCATGTTTTCAGTTTGATATATCCTATGTAGTCCCAATATCCAGCTGTGCACGTTTGTGTCGACTGTTGAGATTCACTAGATAATTGGGATGATGATATGGGCAGCCATTCAACATGGATTGCAGACAGACGGAAGAATTTAAATATGGTTTCCACTCGAAGCTTATTTTCTGTTAGAATAACGTCGTGAGCTGACTGACTATGAGAACTAAAGTCTTCAAATTGAGAGAACTCTCCGTTTAAGTTAGTTAGATTGTTATCGATATTCATTTTCAATTTGTATACTCTTTCACGAAGTGAAAAGAGTATATTGGTTTTGGGCAATGTCCTGCTGTCCGTCGGTCTTTATGAACGCGCAGCATTTGGACACATTTGAAGCTTTAGACTTGAAATTTGGAATATATACTCGTGGGTACGCGCTCCAGATTAAGGTTTTTCCAATACGCCCACAGGGGCATGGCTAATCGGGAAATGTTATATCTATCTATATATATATATATATAACTAAAAGGCTGTTATTTGGGTTGATATTGCTGTCTAAGAATTGGGACTTTGAATATATACTCGTGTATTCCATCCCGATACAAAAATATATGGTATATATTTAAAATATAATTAAAATTAGGTAGAGCCCTAAATTTGACATGTAAGTTACTGTTTTCTTCCTATTTAGATTGACTAAAAATGATTGACATGCGCTTGCTGGAGGCGTGGCAAATCAGAAAACAACTATAACTTGCACGGCTGGGGTAACCAAGTTTTGCAGTTAGATTACTGCTGATCCCCTCTACTAAACGAATATATATGCAGTCGGTAGCGCCCGACTAAAACGTTTTTAGTTGCTTTAATTTCGTCCTTCATTTCTTTTAATATTATTTGGCGATAAGCCAAATGAAAGAAGAACTTAAATTAAATAAATCTTATGTTTTTATACCTATTGAAAATGGAAATTATATAAATGTGTTTGTTAAAATATATGTAAAAGTATATATGTTCTTTATAAGTATCAACAGTCAAGTCGTCCGTCCGTCCGAATGGCATTATCTGAACAATCGGCTTGCGTTTAGTTTCTATTAGCTGTTCGTGTTTTAGTATATCTTCTAGTCTTCTAGAGCACTCTTACTTATTTCTTTAATAACCGATCCATATTGATAATATTTCATTCTATTCCTATATATATTCAAAACTATAATGTTCACAGAATGTAGAAAATTTGTTGATAATGTGACCATATGACAGATTTAGCAGTTGCTAAACTAACAGATTTACGAATACGTAAGGACTTGAACACAATTCTCTATTTAGAATGAGTTCAGAGACCTAGCCCAGCATGTATCCAGCCATAATGCATCATCATTAGAGGAAAGCACTTCATGTAGTATGCACTCAGTGATTTTGTGGCTTTCAACGTTCACCCGAAAATAATTGAATTGTTCTTCATTATTTATTTTATTATTTTGCTTGTCTCTTATTATCGCCCAGCTTATGCTGGCCTTTGTGAAAGCTATTGCAAAAACTCAGCATCGTCATTGGGCCTTCAGCATTGTTTCAATGTGCTCCTCCAACTGGGTGGATATGAAGCACTTTTGCGCCATCGCCATTGCCATCAACGTGGCGCGTCATAAAATACGCGAATTGCATTTGCCATTTACGAGGTGTCTTTCTTTGTATCTTTTTGCTTTTTTCTTCCAGCCCCGCTTTGTTATTGTGCTTCTTGGTACGGATTTCAGTGGGTGGTGGCGCCGCGACCGGACGAGCTGATTCCTTTGGGGATTTTGCGCACAAAGCAGTGCCAAATTGAATGTGGGATTTGACAAAGATATAGATGTTCGTCGCTCGTTTTCTACCCAAGCTGGCCAAGGGGAGGTTGGGGGTAATTTTATTGCGCTGCCTTTTATGATGTGGCGACAAATTGATATTTCCTTC
Organism: Drosophila gaucha; assembly: GCA_035045545.1. NCBI lineage: Eukaryota > Metazoa > Arthropoda > Insecta > Diptera > Drosophilidae > Drosophila > Drosophila gaucha. Next base: position 1,721,149 of record JAWNOY010000176.1, on the reverse strand, counting down.
AGCTGGGAGTCAACGCGCCAGCAAGGCCAATTTAGATATACTCTCACACACACACACGCACACACAAGCACGTTAATAGTAAACAGTAACCGCAAATCGGCAGGACGCGCTCACTGGGCGGTCCACATCCCGCCCGCTGCGCTGTTGTTGTTGCCGCTGGCTGCTGGCCGCCTTATAAAATAATTAAGTCTTAGCTGCTGTTTGTTGTCTGTCGGTTGTTTGTTTGTTGTCTTTGTGCCAGTGCGAATACGCACATCCAAGCGGCATTAAGGACTTTAGCTCGATTTGCGCGGGGTTCGCCTTTGTATTAGCCGCCGTCTCCCGTTTGGCAAAGGATCCGTTTGCAGTTGAATTTGAAACTTTTTCTACTTATTTTCATTTCCATTGAAGAGAGTTCTCCCTGCGCCCTTTATGCTGAAATCAACTGTAAGTTAATCACATTAATCCGCGATCGGTTTTCAAGTGGATCCCTCAATAGGTAGCCTGTGATCCTTTTGCTGCTACGCATTCAGTTGCAAAATTAGGAGGCACACAAAGGACCGCACATACCTGGCCAATTGGGTTAGGGGAGGACAAGGCGTGGCTTAAATCAAAAATTAAATTTCACACAATGAGAAAAAAGGCAAGAATTACTGCTTTAAAATATGCGACATTATGTCGTATACATAATACTTTTTCACAGTATCATGAAATGTGTACTAAGTTTGGTCAAGCACTTAAGTTAATAACGTTAAGGACATAATTGTAATAAGTAATATATTATTTAGAAATATAGCAATGTAATGTTTTTTTTGCGAAGAATTCGAAATCAGAAGATATCAACTCTATAAATTTTCCCAAAATAATTTTATTAATTTGTATAATCGCATCATTTGCTCTTAAACTTGTATATTTGGGCATTATTCCCCATTTCACATATATAGGTTCAAGGGTCTCCAAGTTTTCCAACCATAGCTGGTAGATCTCCAAATGGGCTATAGTTTCATCTAAGGTGTATTTAATCCTATGATCATATCATAGAACAGAAGAAAAACTTAAGGACTAAACCATTTGCCACTTTTTAGGTTCCACAACTGTATTTATTATTCTATATTCTTAGCAAAAATGTAGAAAAAAGTTTTAAGCCATTATTGTAAAATTATTTTGCACCAAAAATTAAATACATTTTTTTCTCTTATATCGCATCTCATATTCTAAGTATTGATACAATATATAGAAGAGCATTTTATAAGTATAACTTGCCGATCATAATAATTAGACCCACTAAACGTGGTATTTTAGTTATCGTAATGAACTTTTTTAGCACAGTTGGTGTTGTGGGAAAGAGAAGCGTGAGCTAGAATACTGGAAACAGCAAACCCGACGCGGACTCCAGGGTATTTCCAAGTCGGACAATCCCGAACAGACCATTCTTAATTGTTTTGTTTTCGCTTACTTGTCTTTTATTTATCAGTTGGGTCTTATTTTTTAGCAGACAGTATTCAATTCGCTCAACAATCTGCGGCTCTTTTTATATCTCTTTGTTCAAATTAATTATCTACTGAAGCGCCTCTCTCACTGCTCTCACTGCTGTGGCTGTCCCTCGTCCTTTACCGCATTTATTTTGTGTTATTACAAATGGTAATTTAATACTGTTGTAAGTATTAACTATTTAAATTAGTGACCAATAATTGTTACAATAATAACAAAGTGATTCATTTATTGATTTTTATTGAGCCTCGATTAAAGCGCTAACTACTCACTCTTAACTCCCTTGTTTTAGTAAAAAACTATATAAATTTCAGAATGACATTTTAGATTTTATGTAAATGCTTTAAAGTTTGCACATATATATATATTTTGTGAGCTTCGAGTTCAGGCAATATAATAGGGTCAAAGTCTTACACATTTTGTCGTTTGTCGTCGAAAAGCAGTTTAACGACTTGCCAAATAAATGAGCATAAAATTTATGCGTCTCAAATGGTACTCAATCAGGCAGGATGCCGTTGTGCTAACCTCAAAAGAAAACCATTGGTGAAAACGCACAAGAAATTGGAATCGAATCGCGGACCACGCGGAACTGTTGAAATGATAAAATATGAGCGTTCGTAATACAATTTATTTAAATCAAAGTCTAAAGCGTTATTTATGAGCGCAGTGAGAGGGGTTGCGTGTGTTCGCATATATGTTTCTACATATATGTATGTATATATGTATATATACCTCACGTCTATGCTATTTCTTGTTACCTTCTGAGTGTGGCGGGAGAGGGTGGTATGGGTATATATATTTTAGCCAGCCATTGTTTGCATTTGAATGAAGACAAAGCCAAGCCCCGAAAGCGCGTCAGAAATTTAGCAGCCTAATATCCAAAATAGACGCAAGCGAAGGACGAAGGGACTACAACTCCATTTGCTTTTAACCATTCCATCGTCGTCGTCGTCATTTCGAGCAGTTTATTGTTTAGCATGCTCTCCGCCTATTATACAAATGCTAATAACGAACAAAAGCCGCAGTCATTTGCCTAATGTGTCCGATAACCAAATGGAGCTTTCTATTGGGCATCATGAATTTATGTTATTATACCCCATTGCACTGAGTATATACACATATATTGGCCAACGTCAATTGCCAAATTAATTGCAGTTAAGTCGACCAAATGCGGCCAGCTTAGGCCATACATATATTATATATATATATATGTTCGACTTAGAGACTCACATAAGCAAAGGAGTTGCTTTCAGGTGGCCGATCAAAACTGCCTGAACCTGACCGGAACCTCTAGCATAGCTATCCCCATTCGCCCCACGCCCATTTTTGCCCCATCTAACGGCTAACCAAAGTGCCTTTCGACTCTTTGCACAGCGCTCTGTGGTCGACTTTTAGGCACCCAACTGCCAGCTAAAGTGGAGTCAATGAAAATTGCAACTCCCACTTTGCTCGTACGTCAATTAAGAGTTGTTTTTCTTGTTTGCCTTTGCACACACACATACACACATCCACACACACACACACATATATATATATATAACAAGCACACGTACAGAGAAAAGCTCTGAAGCATGTCTGCAGTGCTTTTGGCTTTGGCTTTGGTTTCACTCGTCTTTCGCTTTAACACAGCCAAACGCTATCTTACTCACACATATATACAAACACACACACATATATATAAATACGCTTTTATTGCAGTGCAATTTGTTGTAGAATCGTTTTGTCCGACAGTTGAACAGTTTGTTATTTCTTTTAAATGTTTGAAGTAAAAGAGCTTTGGTCGTTGCTTTTGGAATTTTTGTGGCTTGCCTTCACCCGTTGGCCAATGGTCAGGGATTGAGCTCAATGTGCACGGAAACGCCAACAGTAAGGGGCTAAGTTTGAATTTTGGGCTTGGTTATTTAAGACTGTTTTTGTAATAAGCTATGCCCACCTTTGTGAATACAGAGTGTTTTCTTTATCTGTTGTTTGGTTATTCATTCATTGTTGACGCATTCATTGAATTTTGGTTTAGTATCCTTTTGACATACTATTGTCAATTTGCCTAATTAATGATTGGAAATAATGACAGATCCAACAAAACTACAACCAAATCACACCTTCAAAAGCAAATCAAATGAAATTGTTTTTCTAAAACCCCTCACACACACACACATACACACTCACATGTATGGTGCAGTGGTATTTGGATATGCCCGAAAGTTGGCATTGACAGCAGTAAACTAAGTGACGCCTTCTGCCCTGGTTCGGCCAGGCCGTCCGGCTGTCACACGAGTAACGCGATTTTCATTTGTGCATTCAGTTAAAATTAAAGTGGGGCAGCGCCTAAGTGCCAACACCTTTTGAACTAAGCGTCGCTGTCGTACTCTCTGGAATCGCTTCGAGCTGCTTCTCCATGGTCTGCTCTCATTGCGAAATCTAACATGAAAACGAATCAAAAACAAGCAAAGCGCAGAGGGAAATTACATAAAAATGTGTTACATTGCAATGCCGGCAGGTGGAACTCTCAGCACCCATACACACATGCACACACACACACCCAGACTTATATCTACTTTGCTCCACACCTTAGCTTGTGAGGGTGTATGTATGTATGTCATTGGTAAATGCTTGAGAAGGGGAGCGAGCGCCAAAGTCTGCGGTGGCTGGCAGCACTTTGAGACGCACTTTGACAAAGCAATCTTCTAAACAGGATAAATGTAATTGCGCATGAATTTCTACGCATTTTTCTGTGCCGCCGTTGCCGTCTCGGTGGCAAATGTTTTTGGTTATTTGCCGGCGGTGTCAGCTGAGCGTCAGTGGTGGCCGCGAACGGTTCCCATTGGCTTGCCATCGGCACGCCCACTCTCAGCACGCACTTGATGCCAAATGCGCTCACTCTCTCTCTAGTGCTCTGTCTTTATCATTCCATTGCTCTGTCTCTCTCAGCGGTTCGCTCTGTGCAATTGCCTCGCATAACGCTTTTTTGTTTTGTGCAAATTGCTTGCAACACTTATTGAATGCCTCGTGGTCGTCTCAGTCGACGGCAGTTAAAATTTCAATTTGCTGGGCGCTCTCTCTCTCTCTCACACTCCCTCTCTCTCTTCGGCGCTCTCTCTCGTTCTCGCTCTTACCAGCTATTGCGCTCGGTGTCTGCAAAGTTTGCTCAGCTTTTGTAAAAATGGCTGCCTCTGTGCGCAATGGGGTGGTTCGCATAGGAGGAACATTGTGGAATGAAACAAGAATTTACTGTGATTCGATGTATAGACTCAAAGAGTTGAACTGACTTTGAGCTTGTTTGACTTACATCAGATGCATCAGAATACAAAATGCAATGTTTATTTCAATTGATTGATCACTGATGCATAATTTGATGGCAAGTTTAATAGGGGAGTGTGGGTTGTCCCTATTTATAATTAAGTTGCTGGAATATTTTTTATTGTTTCTGGATCTTATAAGTATTGGATATAGTTACATACTTTCGTGTTAGCAATTTTTTAAAGAGATCTAGCATATATAGCTATGGGCTAAGATGGACTACATCCAAAAATTAGCCTGGTTTTAATATAATCTACGCTGAGCAAATATTTTAAATTTTAAGCTTTTAATATCTATAATCTTAAGACGTATAAATTGTTTTGCTTGCAGAAGTTCGAATTGTATTAAATTTAATACTTTCCTAATACGAAGCTCAATTCACCCGAGAGGAACCTTTCAACTGCCATCAATTAAGATATTTCGCAAACTTTGGAGCAATAGCACTGCACACAGAGCAGCACTTGACCCTTGCCGGGTGCCAATTGATTGATTTTATATTGGCATTTCAATGGGACGCAAACACAAATACAAACGCACACACGCACACACGCACACACTCACACACATACACGCACGAAGGCTAAGCGCGCTTCTACTCAGCCATGTTCCGATTGCCAAGTGTTTCAGGCTCAGGTTCAAAACTTACTGTTCATGTTTTTTTTATGTCACAGTTTAAAGACTTTGACAAAACTAAAAAAGGAAATGAAAATAGAAGAAAATACGCAAAGTGTCTGTCAATGCGGTTGCAGCGCAATTGTCCAAATAAACGAACAGAAACTCAACTGCAAACGGAATGGAAATGGGAACAGGCCGGGCCAAAGAGCTCCGAGCATGCTACCCCTGCTAGAAAGAGAGCGCATGATGCAAAGAGACTATAAAAGCAGAGAATCAACCCCACACAAACACACATACTCTCATAAGCAGACAAACACCCTCCTGTTGATAGAGAACAGCTATCTCTGCTTCACCCTCTAACTGTGCGTATGTTTTCGTCCATCTGTGTGTGTGTGTGTGTGTGTGTGTGTGTGTGTGCTACTGTCAACTTGCGGAAAACCATTTAGCGCAAAGACCGAAAGAATTTCACAGCCGACAACCAACCAACTATCCGAGCTGAGTTCAGTTCTGTTCAGCACATTTCATGTTTCAGTTTCAGTCGAACGCCGCAGCAGGCAGTCGGCGCACACGCTCTCTGATACAACCGGGGGTTAAAAATCCAAAGACTTAAACAATAAAATTACTAAGCGATCGCTTTCACAAACATACACACACACACACCCATACGCACGCCAGGACAGAGTGTGAGTGAGGAAGAGAGTTAAAGTGTGCGAGAGAGAAAGGTAGGCTGGCCGGCAGACGCGTCGAGGACTTTGCGCTTGTTAACAGAAAACATTTGAATTTAAATGCGAATCGTTGATCAAACGGTGCAGACGTCTCGGTTACCACCTGAGGAACTTTATTTTCATCGCCAGTGAAGCAACTGCCGATTCGATTTAACAGAAACCGAAACCGAAACTGAAACCGAAACAGTTAACGGAACATTATAAAACATTGTGAATCAATTGAAAACATAGTGAAACGAAGAGTTTTGTGCGTGTGTAGAAATGTCTTCCTCTGACGCCGAAGTTGATATAAGTGTGGTGTCCAGCCCGGAGCCTAGTCCGTTGGGTGCCGCCGGCATGAGCAATGGTCGCGATAGTCCTTTGGCGCGCTCCGTTGATGGCTGCTCACCGCCAGCGACGCCCACGCAACGCTCCACACCAAACACTGCCGCCGGCACGCCCACATCCACGTCAGCTGTGGCCGTGCCGCATTATCACCACAGTCCCAATGGCGCAGTGCCGCCGGCGGTGTTGCACCATCATCTACAGCATCATCTCAGCTCGCTCAGCGGCCATCCCGTGGCCCTGCACCACGCACTGCACAGTTTCGGCCATCTGCATCCGGCACACGCGGCACCGCATCCCGCTCTCTTGCAGCACACTGTGGCGCCAACACATCTTGGCGATCGTCTAGGCTCACCGCCCGCGCTAGCTGCCATGGCCCCCAAGACGCCAGAGTCGGAGCGCAATGGCAGCGGCAGTGCCAGCGAAGAGCTTGGACACAGCTTGAATAACAATAACAGCAAGGCGGTAAATCACAACAGCACATGTGCCTCAGCGGCAGCAGCCGCGGTGGCAGCAGCAGCCGCCTCCATCGGGGCCAACAGCAACGACAGCAATGCGAGCAGCAATGGCAACAAGGCCACCACCGGCTCCAACGGCTTCACCAGCTTCTCCATCTCCAGCATACTGAGCCGCAGCGAGCCTGCGAAAAAGAATGGCGCCACAGCGTTGATAACGCCTATTCCGCAATTGCCACAACATGGCGGAGGCGGACCTCAGGATGCAGCCATGCTCTCAAGGTGAGTCCACAAAAAAAAATAGATGCCCGGTAGCTACTTAGGTGCATTTCGTATAGCCGTTTAGACCCGGCTTACGATTCGAGAGCCTTTCCCTTTGTTTAGCATCCTAACGTGAAACCAAAAAGTCAAGCGTTCCCTTATTTTTCAATGAGACAAAGCGGATACAATTTCACCTGATTTTGTCCAGATTCCCTGCCCCTTGAAATATTGAGCAAATCTTGTGTAATCCTTGAGGTACTCACTGTAAAATGGAATACAATGGACTTTAGTTTAAAATGCATGAAGGTGACGCAAATCCGTTCGCTGGAAAAACTCACGAATCCAGTTCGAATAGTCTAATGGCAAGGAGAGGAGTAATTGATGTTGTTTAGCTGATTTTAATGGAAAAACTGTGGATTGGAGGTCAAAATATGTCATAGGACACCTTAAGTGGGTGCCGAGATGACAGCGTCGTAATAAAAACGGTCTACATCATATTTTGCTATGGTTTTAATTTATGAAACTGTGAATGTTGGGAATGCGTTGTCCGAAGCAGACTGTCCTCATTTGAGAATAGAATAATTTTGAGCTGAAGATATTTTTAGAATAGGATAAAGTTGCAAGCCTAATTACATATTTATTTTGAAGTAGGCGGTCTATGACAAAGACTAACACTACATCCGTGCGCTTAGCTCAAATTCGAATCCTGTGATTATAATCATTAATTTCTGAAGTTTAAGGAAGAGCTAAAAAGCTAACGATTTTTTAAGCAGCTTGACTCGCTTTAATGTTTTTTTTCATATTTGTTTTTTTTTTTTTAAATATAGTAAATTCTGTTACAAATACCAAGAATCCAGGTGAAGTAGATTGACAATGCAAAAATATTGATATGAATTTTATTTACAAAGTACTCAAGTTTGACATTTTGAATCGCTTTGAATGTCCTCTTCAGGCTGAAGTGAACTCAAATCGATATTGATTACCTTAATTTGGCTTTGCAATTTATGAAGAATATCGCATTTCGTAACATTTGCAAACGTAATTCAATGCAATTTCATATCTGTCTGTCCATAGTGCGGCACACAAAATGCATGAATTGAACTTTGTTTTGAATGAACCCTCACTGAACCGACTGACCTCAATACTGTTGTGTGTGTTTTTATGAAATATATTTATGACAGGGCACGGACAGCTATAGGGATCCAACTACATATTGCATTGTAGTTCGTCAATAAGTTCAAAATAAAATAAAGAAAAAAACGTTAAAAAGCCGGGTAACCCCACTTAGCCGGCATTTAAATGAGCATAAAAAGGACATGAGTGAAGAGATCGAGTTTCAAATTTCTCGATTAGAGCATGTGTTGAATTAAAAAAATGTTGCACTTTTATTTTATGATCGAGACCAAGTGACTTTTTGTCAGACACATGCAAAGTAGACAGTTCTGTTCCTTTTTTCTTGGCTTTCCTGTCGCTTTTTTCGTTTTATTTAATGATGATCATTTTCATTTCATTTACGCATGCGCTCACTGATCGATCCTGCGATAAGCGAGTCGTAGTCCCAGTCGCAGTCGCACTCGCAGTCCCGTGGCGAGGGTCGCGTGCTGGTTACCCCAATTAAGAGCGCGAGGATCGCCCTCGCCCATTGACCAAGTGTTGACTCCTGCTGTTTGGCGCTTACAGCTGACGTGTGGCTGCCTATGTGACGGGCTTATCACTTGATCATCGAACTCGAAGTTCCTCAGTCAAATGATTAATTAAAGCGCGCCCAAAACGCTGACTGATCGTTTAATACAACTACGCATACGTAAATATGTTGACTAACTTTCACCTGGGCCACGAGTATTTTGACATTGGTATTACGTTTTTTTTTTTTTTAATTAGTGGTCAGCTACTGTTGAAGTCCTTGTGCTGCTTGTTCTTCAACTGCGGTTTAATAATAGCGCAGCAAAGAACGCATTTAAGCGCTGTAACTGTAACCTGATACGCTTGTGACTGCGCCCAACAAAGGGCCAACGCGGCTAACGGAAAGGGTGCCCGAGTCCAGGAAATGTCTGTGTGTGCTTGTCTATTGTGCAGCTCTCTTTTACGTTTTATTTTATTCTCGTTTTTTTTTTGTGTATTAAAAGGATACCGGCAAAGGACGCACTGACAATATAATTATCTACTACAGTAATTACAATCCAATTTCAGTCCCAATGCAATGCGCCCGCTCTTCTCAAATCTTATCTATCACAAAGGGATTAACTTGCTGCGGCATTTAGTGGTGAAATGGTCTGCGATTTCTGATATTTATATCTAGATAACGTGGCTCGTATACATTGTTTCCATTTAATGAAAACATATTTGTACTGCATCATGCACTGATTTCATATCTAGATTCGTGGCTTGACTTTGGTTTTGCTTTGGGTTCCTGGGCGCGTGTCATTTGTGCGACTTCCTGTGGCGCAACCAAAAAACTAATTTTGCACGCATCACAAATGTCACCATTTTTCAAGTGGCTTAAGCCTAAGCCGCTCCATGCCACCGAATATTATTGTACTTATACATATATATTCATGTATATAGCAATATTTTCATGCTAATCCCGTTTAATGACAAAGCGCAAGCCAACCGGGTTAACTATTGCGCCCAGAACTATTGCTTAGTCAACTGTGAGCTGCTGTTCAATGTTTTGGTTACTCTGCGGTCGTTTCGAGTGCCCGCACCGTTGAAAATGTCACAAATACCATATTAAAAGTGGTTGGGCAATGCATATTTTCTGATTTCGGGCCTCCATGCAGCCAATTAGCGTGTGCAAATCTTTTATACATGAATGAATCCTAAGCGGTTTAGGCCCGCCAGCCATTTGTGCACAGCCCGACCTCATTGTTAATATTACATTTAAATGTATTATTTAAATTAATTTTTGTAATGCGCTTGGATCTGCTGTGACAATTGTTGCTATATTGTGATATGATTTTCCAACGTGGTTCCACTTAACTGGCTTCTGTGGCCTGGTTGAAGCAGCAGTTGGGTTGAATTTTCTTCGTATTTAGCATTAGACTTCTTGAATCTGCGGGCACTTGGAAAGTCAAGCTTATAAATCAATCGAAAAGTTGCGTTTGGCGGCAATAAGAAACTTCTGATTGAGTTGAAGAAATTGGTAGCTGCAAATTAGCAAGGAAGTTTTTTAAAATAACACTTAAATAAGCAATACTATACTGATTAATAATAACTGCCTTAACCATCCTGTTTCTAGTATCCAGATTATGTTAATTAACTTTAATAAATTAATTTGCGTATATGAAAAACATCAAAGCTCTTTTGGGCCCAAACCATATCCAATTTACTAAAATCGTTGTCCTGCGCAAGAGAAGAAAGCAAACGGAGCGTAGAACCCATGTAGAATGCCATGTTGAACAACTCGATTGCATAGCACAGTTTTTATCCTAGCACAAAAGAGCCCCCAAGACGAATTATGACAGCGACGTGAAAGAAGCCTAAAGCAAGAACCGCAAACAATTCATTAAACGAGAAATAACAGCCATGCATCAAGTTGAGCTGGGTGAGGTATTGGGCAGCGGAGGGAGGATTGTGGGGCGTTTGGGTCGCTCCACGTTGACTTCTGACAGCTTCAGGGGCGGCACGCCCACTCCGCTGAATTTTAAACATGGTCATCCACTTCCGCCACAAAGTGACACCAATGAAAATGTAGATGGAGCCACGCGGTCTGTGGGCGCCGCGGGCAATGGAATGTTGTATTTATTTCATTGCAGGGCGGAAAACAAACGCCACGGACTCGGGTAGAGCCTTTGATTTGGATAATTAGTAAAGCAAATAGCTACAAGCTGTTTGCAATTCATTGGGGCCCCTTCCGTTGACAGCTTTCAGCGACCAAAATTAGCGCAGTAATTGAGGTAATTTCTACAGAGTCGTTTGTTTTTTTCGCTTTTGCTGCTGGTCTGTAATTTGAGGAGTTGTTAGGACTTCATCTTTTGACCGAATGCCAAAGCGGCTTTCTCTCAATTGACGTTGTAAACATGAAGCCCATTAGAAGTGATTTGAGCCGCCAGCTTGTTGGGGGGAAGCCTTTGAAGCGTCTCTTCAAGAGGGAATGGCTCATAATTTAGCAGCGGGCGCTGGCAAAAGGTAAATTTAATTGAAAAACATTACTTGCCAAGCCAAATAGGGGGAAGAATGAGCGTGAGACAGACAGAGAATAACACAGAGAGAGGGAGAGGGAGAAAAAATAAATATATATATATATATATATATATATATGTCTGTGTGTTGAGAGAGTGAGGAAGAAAGAGATGTTGAGCACGTGAAAGAGTTGGGCGACTATTGATTTCCACACCTGCACCTTGGCCGCTGTGAAAGAGGTCAGCTAAATGTTAATGTCACACACAACTTGGCCAGCTCATTGTCTGTCTGGGGGTGGCTGGGCAACTTTTGGGGGCTGTTTGGGGTCGCAAAGAAATCACAGTCTGCTGTCTGCATACGGGTCACCTGCAAAACGGTCAAAGGGTTTAACAAGTATAAAAACAATACAACACAACAAAAATAAAAAGCAAAGTCAGCAAAGGGGCTGACGATGGGTAAGAAGTGGCCACCATTGGCATTTTAGACTGGTGGGAGAATACGGGTTATGCCGGACGGATTGTTTAACAGCAAAGTTCATTGAGTGCGTGGTAAACTTAAGAACACCGCAGAGTCTTTTAAACATATCAATAAATCAATTAAATTGCCCAGCCAGACTGCCTTAATAGTCGGTGGTGAGATGGCTACGAAAAGCTCTTAAGTGCCACAACCAGGCAATAACCCACCACCACCCACCCATCTTTCCCCAACACGAACCCCCTCCTTGCCACCCACCAACCACACTGTGCTACCCTCACGAAACAAAAGCAGCTTTCTTCCAATTGCCTCTCGCATTAGCTTCTGCCTAAATGATTTGACTTGAAAACTTTGATTTAGCACAATAAACCCAACGACAGCGCCACCAAAACCCACCCCAGTCAAACACACACACACATACATAGACATTTCGTATATGAAACACATTATAAACGCCAAAAAGTGTTTCGTCTTGGCAAACTTTGCCGCGTCTAACATAAATAAATAAATGTATTTATAAAGATGCTTTTAAGCAGCAACCTAACAAGGTTACATGGACGCCGGCATTTATATACATACATACATCTTAATATAATATATACATTTTGTATGTGTGTGGGTTAGTATTTTCTTGGGGAGCAAAATTTGCAGCAGCTGTTGCCAGTTATGGCCGTCGCCTGGTGTGGGGTTGCTTAGCATTTAGGGGTCGTTCTTTTTAAGATATTTTTTCTGCTTTTCTTCGTGCGTTGATCAAAATTTTTCGATGGCTTTAGACCTTTTCTGTATATTTGAAATGTTTATGTTAATAACTATTTCTCACCAGTTTCGATGCACAACAGCTAAAATTTCTCTAATTATCAAGTTGAATAATTTATTGCAAATAATTAATCTTTGCTCGATATTTTCTGTTATTTCAGATTGGGTTTCATCTCGCAGTGGGGCGCATTGGCTGGACGCTATGCTGCTTTATGCCCACCCGGCTGGCCCTGGGCACCTCAGCGAATGCCCTTCCATAGCCCAACGCATGGTAAGTTGAATAAGATATTAAGATTACCTAAGAAATTATAAAATTTTTTGTATAATTTGAGACAGATTTTATAAGCAAAATCGGGAACAGTTTAAAGAATAGTAAATGTAAATGTATAAATATTTACGTATTTATACATTTACATTTACTATTCTTTAAACTGTTCCCGATTTTGCTTATAAACAATATATTTTCTAGTATATATTTGCATTTGCAAGCATTCTATCAATTGGTACTACTATCTGCATTCGCAGCTTAGCGCTTGTGTGAGATATCGCTGTTTAGCTTAAGCCCATAGAGCTCAATGGGAATATCTGAAATTCTTTGGAAAAGAATGTGCAGTGGCAGACATTCTTTAAAGCATTTCATTTAATTTGCATAGTTGGCGGCGCAGACTTGCCTAATGCCCGCAAGAATTTGTGCAATGCACACAAAGTGCGCCCAGAAGCATGCAACACAAATGCAGTTGGCATAGTGCCTCCAAGTGAGAGGTAAAAGGTGAGGGATGGGTGATGAGAGGTGGGAGGTGGGATTGTCATTGGCACGCAGAAACACATGTAACGTGAAATGTAACGTTGACTGTTCACAAACATGAATCGCCAGTAATGCAGTAATCGCCATTTTCAATTAATTGCAATTTGTAATCGAGTATCGAGTTACGACTGCGGGGAATATACAAATTGCTTGACATGCTCGCCTTTGTAGACTATTTAGCCAGAGAGCTACGCGGAATAGTGGCTACCTTTCTGACTAACGAGCGTTAAAGCCCAATTGATTGCGACCTTAGCATTAGAAAGTCGATGCAATTGCAATTGCATTTGCTCATGTAAACTGGCCTTAAGTTTTGCGCCATGTGAGGCTTCTGGAATTTAGTCGATTCAGCGCATGGTTCGACAGCAAGCGGACTTTGCTGTTGGTGTGGATAAGTGGGACCAGCTCTATGTGCAGCACATCAAATTTCCATGAATCAAATTACAGCAATTTAAACTTTTCAAATAGGATCCAAACTAAAAGCTCAATAAAACTGGAATCGTCCAGCTGACTGACGGCCATTTTAAATGGTAATTTAACTCACACACACACACACACACACACATTGACAAGAATATATAGTCTAGGGACAGGCTGTGGGTAGCAGAGGCAGGGCAATTACTCTTCGCGTCTGCGCTCTAAGTTGTTTGTGGGGCAAATAAAACAAAAATAAAAGGAAGAGACAAGACGAAGGCAAGTGTGAGGTTAAGTGTTGCAGCTTAAATCTCTGCAGCAGCACATACATGGCTACAATAATACCTTAAACAACCCTTAGAGCGACTACCTCCCGCCCTCACATCCATATATACACACAAACACAAACACACACACACACAAAAAGCTTGCTCCGCTCGCGTACTCTCAGTGAAGTATTGTCACTCATGCGCTCTCTCTTTCTCTCTATCTTGCTCACTTTGCAGACAGTTCCTCCACAAACACCACTGAAAATCCACCATCGCCCATATCCCTGAGCCCCAGCAGCGGCAACAACAACAACAACAGCAACAATAATAACAACAATGTTGACAACAACAACACCGCCAATGCCAACAGCAACAACTTGGGCAATGGCCACGGCAGCAAATCACCACCGCCCGGCATGACTGGATCGCACCACAGCTCACATCATCCGCTCTATCAGCAGCAGCAACAGCATCCACATGGCGTCCAGCAGCATCTGCAGCATCCACATCAGCCCAACACGCCCACCAGCAGCGCCGGTGGACTCTCGCATCATGGACATCATCTCTCCGGCTCTCATGCGAGCGGCGGTTACATGCTGCCCACCAGTTCCAACGAATCGGACGATGAGGGCGAAGAAATCATTGAGGAAGATGATGGCACAGATGGTCCATCTGACAGTTCCTCGCCGCACGGTGACGGCAGCAATTCCAAGCGCAAAAAGAAAACGCGCACGGTCTTCTCGCGCGCCCAAGTATTCCAGCTGGAGTCTACGTTCGATCTTAAGCGCTACCTCAGCTCATCGGAGCGCGCTGGCCTGGCTGCCTCGCTGCGTCTGACTGAGACGCAGGTAAAGATCTGGTTTCAAAATCGCCGCAACAAGTGGAAGCGTCAGTTGGCCGCTGAACTAGAAGCCGCCAACATGGCCAACATGGCACATGCGGCGCAGCGTCTGGTGCGCGTTCCAGTGCTCTATCACGATGGCACCACAGCTGGCTTTGTTCCTCCACCGCCTCCGCATCATCTTCCCATGCAATATTATGCTTCGGCCGCTGCCCGCAACACCAGCCCACCGCGGCCGCCATTGTCTTCGCTTGTATAGAACGTGGGCTGCCTGGCGGCGCCAATGACGCTGCTGAAGCCGCCACCGCACACGGCGATGCCGCCCATGCCGCCGCGATTACCTGCGATGCAGCTGAGACGCTGTTCCGTAGAGATGGACTCCGATGGCGAGCAGGAGCACATAGCCTGCATAGACGAGGACGATGCTGCCATCGACGTTGAGGCCGATGAGGAGCCCGACGTCCCTCAGCAGGCCGCCAACGACTACGTCCGATCAACGCCATCAGCTGCGCCTCAGCCGCCCTCCGGCCCTTTCGATTTGCACACAAAAAACAATCATTGTTTTGAACGCAACGAAAATGGTAGTCAGGGCTCATCTGGTGTTGAGGAGAAATCGATAATCCACAAGGCGCACTCCTATTGAACAGCTGGTGTCTACTACGCCGACCGCACCGCCCACTCCCAATTGCATTGTAAATTTCTATTGAAAAGTTTCACAAAAGGATCAGCGGCTAAGTGCACATCAATTGGTTTCAATGCTAACCACAAAGGCCAAAAAATGAGGACGGCTCGCCGTGCCTCTTAAGCATAATCGTTATAAAGCTGTAAAGTTTTGAATAGTTTGTTCCTAAAGCTTTTGTATATACACATACTTATTTGGACGCTCGCATACCTCTCAAGCTCTAGAACTTGAGTAAAACCATAAATCTAAGCTCCCTTCTCTCTCTCTGTCTTCACTCTCTGTCCCTCTGCTCTCATTGTATAATAAATGCCTATTGCTCAGTAAGTTTTAAGCCGAATTTTGTAAATGTATCGCTTCCGTTTATCGCTTTATTTGTTTGCACTTTAGATTGTAAATATAAAATTGAACATAAATATATAAGATGTTTTCAGCTTATTTAACATATTATTTTAGTTTAACTTTGATTGCTGGTCAGATCTAAGTTAATCCCACATGATATTATAATCTTAACAGTAAATATCAGTTGGTTTCTATAAGCAGGCTAATAAAAATAAATGTTAAAAATAAAGTATATACACACATATATATGTATATATAAATATTTGAATGTACGCTGTAAAAGCCAAAGCTATAAAAAAAAAACAAAAACGAAAAAAACCAGCTTGTTCACATTTGTATGTATTATATCAAGCAATTACCAAAAAACTAGTAAAATTATTACATCAATTTACTATAAAACTACGCAACCAACATTTAAAATAAGAAAAAAGTGAAATTCATAAAAAATTGCTTATACAAAAAACAAAATCAATGAACATCAATAAAAAATAATAATAAATTATAAATATTGAAACGTGTTTCTTTACCTCATATACCCCTGAAATAAGGTCAAAAATAATTGCTTTGTTTATTGGCATGTCACTGGGTAATATCCAACATCAACAACCGGTTGTGTTCTTATGGTATATGTAAAGTCTATCGCTTAGATGTCAAATTCAGCAAGATTCAGAAGATGAACATTTATTTTACATAATGAAAAGTTCCTAAGGTTTAAAAACAACTGAATTTGTTGTAAAAATTACGTTATAAAAAAAATACATTACATTTGTGAAGCTTAAATGAGCTTATGTTGTATGTGTATAGGTAATATGTGTATATATTTGTGTATACATTTTTTCAAATATTTGGAGCGAATGTCGACCTAAGTCTACTTAGCATATGTCCTCTCTCTCTCTCCGTCCGACGTGCAGGAAAGATTTATATAAGTGTGATCAGAGAATTTACCGTCTCGAGAGGACTAAAACTGAACTCGTTTAAAGGTCTCGAAAATTTGATTGATTCGCTGTATTTAGTTGCTACTCGACTGCGAAAGAGTATTATGCAGTCGGTCGCATCCGATTGCAACGTGCTCACTTTCGCTAATGGGCTTTGGTAAAACGATTTCCCTCTGATGGCAGGCAGCGCCACATAAGTGTCTGAAGCGCTTTAATTGCAAATGCGAATGCAAATCTGTGCACAACTTGTGTTAATAGTGGGTATGTATAAATATATATGTTTGCAATTGTATATGCTGCGGCGTATCTGTGCAACAATTGATGCAGTGGTTGTTGTTGGCCATTTTAAGTAACAATTTATTGTGCACTTTTGTTGTTGTTAACTCGCACTGAACGCGTCGAATGTTGCTGTTGTTGTTGTTGTTTTTTTTCAACACCCGCCCTCAGAGCCCTTTGGCTGTGGTGCAGCGTGTTAAATTGCGAAAAATAAATTGCAAATTGTGCGCTACGAATAAATAGCAATAAAAATGCATAAAATGCTTTCGGTTATGCTCAACAAACGATTGCAAGTTTAAATAACCAGAAAGATACAAATGGTACTTGTGCATGTGTGTACATGTATGTGCGTGTGTGTATGTGTGTGTGTGTGTGTGTGTGTGTGTGTGCGTATACAATATACGTTCAGTAGATTGTTGAATTATTTGAGGCGTTGCATTTTACACGGTGTCTAAGCAATCAATTTTAAATCAATTTTATTTAAATGAATATTGTGAAAAGCTCATTTATTATATTCATCAATTGAATTGAGGCTTATCAAAATCAGCTTATATATTTTAATTGTGAGCCAATAATCTACTTTAGCATTGCGTTTTTCATCCAAAAGCAAAAGTTCTTATTCAAATTTTGGCGAACGTTAACAATAGCTCAGTTTCGTTTGTTATCATAGAGGGTACTCCCTCTTTTTAATATTTTGTACGTATAGAAGCCATCAGAATAAATTAGGCTACCTTTAACGAGGGCCACTCTCTAATCTATCCTTCTTGAAGCTTTATTCGTATATTTTTATTTTATTTAATTTTTTTTCGACTGTGCCCAACAGTTTTTTCTATGGATGCAGTCAAGTGCTTGAGCATTTTATTTAAGCGCATGAATAGATTTGATGGCTTTTCTTATTTCCCTTTTTCTATTATGCTTCTTTTTTTTGCCTCTTTTACATTTTGTTTATGTGCCCAAAAATAAAACAGCTAGATTTTCAATTCATTTTATAAAATGGCTGAAAATTGTAGAGAAATTATGAAAATTGCCCGCCCTGTTTGGTTAAGCAGGGGGATGGGATAATTTGAATGCTTGCTTTTTGGCTGCTTTTCATAATTTCAGTTTACGTTTTTTTGTCGTTTTTCAAAACTTTTTTTTGTTGTTTTGTTTTTTGGTTGCTTTGGATCACATTGCTCATATGTAAAGTGAATTGTCTGCGCGGGCGGACGCGTGTGTCTGCTTGCTGGATTATGGGAGCTTTTTGTGCAGGGCGACATCCCTTTGGAACGGCATATGAGTTTCGCAAAAGAGATTTTCAAATTATACCATGATAAATATATATAAAATAAATAGTCGAATACTATTTAATGAGATTATAATTTATGAAATATAAAGAATCTTCATTAATGTTACTAATTATTAACATTTATTATTATTTTTGATTTTATTTTGAAACAATTTTTGCTTCTTGTTTTCGCTTACCTTGCAGCGTATGACAGCTTCGGCTTATCCTATAATGTTGGATTGGTTTTGCCTTTTCTTTTTGTTAATATAATTTTTCGTTCTCATATATACTTATATTGAATGGCTTTTCGGTAATGGCGGCAGCAGCAGCGCGGCTTGGGCGGGGCTGGGCCCGGGCTTTGGCTGTTTTGCCTGCAGTAATTTCTTAATTAGCTTGCGAACACAATGTGCTTATATACCATATACACATACTTATATCTATGTAAATAGCCGTGTGTATGTGTTAGAACTTTTTGTTACTTTTTTGGGTGTTGCTACTTCCATGTATACATAATTACATACACATATATATATATATATATATATATATATATCCAGTCTCCGCAGTCCCACCGCCCACTCGACAACGTTGCCAGCCAAATGGCGAGGTACTTATTTTAATTGCAGCCTTTTTGGGCATGAAGTGCAGCAGCTTAGCGCAAAGTTGGCTATTGTTTTGGCAGACTGTATTTATATACACATACATATATATATGTAAGTATTTATATTTACCCGGCGTTGCCTAGCTTTTGTTTAATACCTTGCATTTGATCGTCAATATATCATAAGTGGGTAATAAATATGTAATCGAACTACCTCTTCCCTATTAGAGCTCTCATAGTTATTTCAAAAAGCGGCATATTTGTTTTTATCTTTTTATGATCGACAATCAAATTTTTCACTCATACACTCAAACAAATTTTTGCTAATGAACCATCAACATAAGATTAAAGACAATTTAATAGTAAATAAAGAAAAATAAAATAAAAATGCTATTTTTCGCTCATTTCCAAGTCCTCATTACATTATTAAAGATAAAAATATAAGCGACTTTAAATAAGCCTTTTGAGATAATTATATTTATATATATATAGATATATATATAGTCAGACGTCAACAATGTTTATCCTACCAGATTAACTAGTAGCAAATGGAATGCGCATGGAAAATGGAATGGAAATGGAAAAATGTCGCATGCAATAAAAAAAGTGAGTGTCCATTTATTGTCTGACAGTTTCGCAGTGGACTATTATGTTTATCTATTTTGGCTGACAGTTCAATTAAGTACAATGGCCACGCCAGTTAAATTACGCTGTTTTTTAAGCGTACAGATGACAATAAGCAGCGCTTGTTACTTTTTTGTGGAATCGTGTGGAATTTTATTTGTGCGGTTGTCGAGTGTCTGAGTGGCCATTATGGCTGTCTCCCTTTGTATTTTATTATCCATTTAGCA
Organism: Drosophila gaucha; assembly: GCA_035045545.1. NCBI lineage: Eukaryota > Metazoa > Arthropoda > Insecta > Diptera > Drosophilidae > Drosophila > Drosophila gaucha. The sequence goes on along the minus strand of JAWNOY010000176.1, from coordinate 1,701,376 downwards.
CATTTATTTTTATTTCACAACTCGCATCTGACTGCTCACACAGCATCCTCGTCGTCATTATGTGTGTGTGTATGTGCATCTCTATGTGCTTGGTCAGCCTGCTAATGTTGCCAATTTTTAGCTAAGCTCCCTTTTATGAGCGCCTCTTTGTTGTACTTTATTTTTTAGCCAGTGCGGTTGGCGCTTCGTTTATGGACTTTTTTAGTGCGTAGAACGCGTGCCTTTTTGGGTTGGCAGGGTTGATTGGAGGGGTGGCTATACCTACATATGTGGATGGGCAATTGCAATTGCGTCAGTTGCTGCTTTTGTTGTTATTGTCTGTAATAGACTCATCAGCGTTGCGTTGTGGCTTGTCCTTTTTGTATTTTATTGTTGTTTTGTTGTTGTGTTTTAGGTGCATTAATCAACTTGCATTTGTTGTCTGTGTCTGTGTCAGTGTCTGTCTGTCGTCCACTGTGGTCCATTTTTTATGACTCTGTGAGTAGTTTATTTCAACCTTATGGTCTGCTGTTATTCATGTTTGATACTACTATTTCTTTTAACTGTATATATGAATTGCTGCACGCCTTGTTAACTTTTAGAAAGTTGTTTTGTTTGAAATTATAGAAATTTCCGATAGTCTTAAATTTAATTCAGAAATTCTCTACAATGTGGCTATGCCACTTAGTATTACTTCACCACATTTTGTAAATTATTCAATCTATATTTAACGTTTTATCTTGCTGATAGTAAAACATTACTTTTATTTATTTTTTAAATGGAATACATATATATTCCGCTGGAACTTCCATGGAGCCATTGTTAAGTTGGTCAATATCATCATGGGAATGTTTACCATCAACATCCAACACTTTGGGCTGTGCCAAGAACTTCCTAGCAGGTTCCCTTCAGTTCAAGAGCCATTGACCTTGGTCGCATTGTACGTGCGGTCGCCAAAATATCATGAAAAGAAATTTCCACTGTGCTTAATCTTCTTCTGCTTCCTGCGGTCACGTGGAGGTTCTTTCAATGCCTTGATTATTAAGAACGCTGCGGATAGAACCGCTGAAATAGTAGCCTGCCCATTATTGATGGTAAGGTAAGTCCCTCCAGTCAGAAGTAGCCTTTGCAATGTCATCACCTACTTTTTTGGGAGACAATCCAAGGGGACCGATTTTAGGAGCCAACGATGAAATAACACCAACCTCGCCACCAACGCAACGCAGGTAAACTAACTTGATTTCCGTGGGATCAAATTTAGGAGGCATCTTTGTATAAAAATGGTTTCAGCTGCGTCACCGAAAGTGAGTAGTAGTATTCCTTTGAAACGTATTATTATAAACATATACCTTGAGGTGTACTTTTCGACAATAGTAATAAAAGCAAAGCTTTAAGAAATCTTTTAGTGGAAAAATACGACGTTATTAAAGTCCGAGATTTGAAATGTGGACCATATACTTGTGTACCCACCTCCATACAAAAATATATACTATATAGAGCTATGTCAATTGGGGGTGTGGCAAACTGCATAAAATTATATTATTTTACAGTTTAAGAGCTAGAACATCAAAATTGGTAGGCTACTGTTGAGCTCTCATTAAGGTTGGCAAGTAGGCTACTGTTGAGCTCCCCTTAAGATGTTTTCTTTGATGTTTTCTTGATAAATCAGATAAACAATAGTTATATCCTTTACAATTACAAGGGTATTACTAAACTTCGGCATGGTCGAAGTTACCCCATCCCTCTAGTTACATTTCACTGTATCTAAATTATTTATTTTCAAACCAGATTTGTCATCGACTACGGCATAAGTTGTAAATATTGCCACACTTTGTCTTATACCCCACTAGTTGTTATGGTAAGCAAATATTTAAATGCCGACTTAATCTGCTCTTAAAATATAAGTTATATGACTCCTTTTGGAAATGCAATACGAGTCTATTTGGCATGGACTTATGATTACAACTTGAAACACAAAGAGGCACTCAGACTATGCGAAATGCAGCCCAGAAGTCTGTGCAGTACAATGCCGTAATCAAATTCCAACTAATTACACACCATATTGTCGTAAATTAATGCAATAACACAAACAATGCACAAACACCGAACTCAAATTACACAATGAGCATTTGTAATCAGGAAAACACTCACGCACACACACACACACATAGACGCAAACATACACTTGCAGAGCCTAATGCACAATTGCACTTAACATCAATTGAATTGGCGCAAACAGAGGTTAAGGACTGCGAACTGAAGATCAAGTCGGAGGCTAATTAAATCCGAACAGTGCTCAAATTTCGCAGGCGATCGGCGCCGGAGGAAGCGGAGCATTTCCTGTTTGCGAGGCGTCAATTGTCACACGGAGCGCCGGTGCCTGGGCCGTTGTGAATTCGAATCCAATTGAATGACAATAAAAATGCACTCGGCTGTTGGCAGTTGGGCGTCAACGATCGTGATTCGTGAGTCCTTGCTGCAAATGTGTTATTTGATGCGCGTCATTGTTTGCCGTCGCGTTGTGTATTCCTACAAATTACGGAGCCAGCAGGCTCATGGCATTACCCGGCTGCGGGTAAAACAGGAAGTCAACAATGTTAAGCAACGAGTTATGCTGCCGCAGCCAGGACGTGCACAGGATACACTGTGCAAGCTGTTGTAAAACGCTTTGCCCGCGACTACTGCGCAACATTTTCCAAATCGACAGAGAGTCTGCCCCCTCCCCTCCCCTCCACTCTACCTTTTCCACCTCACACTGTTGTTGTAGTCGTCGTGTAATTTAATGTCATTTAGCCTGCGGCCAACTATACCAACGATAGACCCCTTTGTGCCATTGCAAGGCTCCGGAATGTCCTCTGCCCAGAGTTAGCTCAGCATGCAATACGCTGTTGTTATTGTTTCGCTTGTTATTGTTGTCGCCGTTGCCGTTGCCGTTGCCGTCGGCCCTGCCTGCTGTCATAAACGCCAGGTAAGAGCGTCCCCACCAGTTACATAGGTGTGCACTTTGATTTGTCACTGAGCTCAAATTTAAGTTAATTTGTAGGAATTATATTTCTATAACACGAATGCTCTGCCAGAGCTTTTCTCAAAGCAACAAGAAGAAGGTGCAATACAACTTTAAGGCTGCTTTGTATATACTTATTTTTAGAGATTAAATACATCTTGCAAAGAAATTCATGTTACATACAATTATTTAATGTATGTGTTGCTATTTATAAAATATGATTGAAACTGAAAATATTTCTTCAACAAAAACAAGACCAAGTGGTCGACTTGGATGCCTTCTTGAAAACCGTTTTACCAAGTTCTTTTAAGTAAACTGTTTATAAGTAAGAGTGCATCAGATTATGGAATCCAACTCAAACCAACTTTTGCTATACAAAATATCTGAAACTAGAGGGATGGGCTAACTTCGGCCATGTCGAAGTTTGGTAATACCCTTGCAATTGTAAAGGATATAGATATAGTTTTCTCTGATTTGCCACGCCCCCAACAATTGGATATATGTAATTTTTGGGCAATCTATTAAGCATGGCAACAGTAACTTATATATCAAATTTTGAAGCTGTATCTATAAGACTTTGGAAGATTTAGTTTTCTCCGATTTACCACGCCCCCAAGAGGCGGATATATATAATTTTTCATTATTTTGTCGAAACGGTCAAGCCTAACGTCTGTGCCAATTTTTGGAACTCTAGGTATAAAATTGTAGAAGATATAGTTTTTTCCGATTTGAAACGCCCCTAATGGGCGTAGATATATATTCTTTATCTTTTTTTCTAGGGGTGGTTGATACAAATATATGTTTTAAGTTTCAAGTCTCTGGCTTTAACAGCGTCCAAAATATTGGAGAATTTATGTTAAGCTCTATAGAGACTTTCCCGATTTGCCACGCCCCCATCAATTGGATATATATCATTTTTGGGCAATCTAATGAGCAGGGCAATAGTAACCTATATATCAAATTTTGAAGCTGTACCTATAGGACTTTGGAAGATATAGTTTTATCCGATTTGCCACGCCCCCAAAGGGCGTAGCTATAAAATCTATATCTTTTTGGGGGCAACTCAGGAGTATATATTCCAAATATTAAGTCTCTGACTTTAATAACGTCGAAGTTATCCCACTAAAACATTTCTTAAAACCGATCTGTCCTATGGGAGCTATAGGATATAGTCATCTGATCCGGATGATTCCGAGATATACAATGCCTGCAGCACATTCCAGCCTATGTGCAAAATTTCAGCTCTGTAGCTCTTATAGTCTCGGAGGAGATTGCGTTGATCCAGACAGACGGACAGACGGACAGACAGACAGACGGACAGACGGACATGGCTATATCAACTCAGCTAGTCTTGCTGATCAAGAATATATATACTTTATATGGTCGGAGATGCTTCCTTCTCTGCGTTGAAAACTCCTGACCAAAATTAATATACCCTTTTTGCAAGGGTATAAAAAAATATAGATGATATATAGATAGCTAGATCCTCAGTATTAAACAATATCTTATCTTAATGTTTTCCTTGCAATGTATCTATTATCTGTACTTTCATCTAAAATAAATTTCACCACTTGTTGATAAACGAACGATACACGCAGCCTCAGCTCAACCTTTAGTGGTCCACAAGGGTCAACAATAACTTCGTTACTTTTACATATTTGAAGTTTCCACGCCCATTCTGTGGCTCGATGCCTTGACAACCGCTGAAAAGGCTTCATTAAAATGTTACCCAATGCTCAACTATTGCCGTTGCTGTTGCAAGTGCTGGGCAGCAGCTGAGACTCAGTTGGGTGTCATGTGAACAAAATCATTTTAATTGCAAAAAATTGAACAAAGTTTTGCCCGCTGCCGTCGCCTGATTGAAGCATCATTTGTTGCCGCATGTTGCAAGCACTTTGTTGCATTTTACAAGTTTTTTCTCAGTTGTTGTTTGTTTGTTCGTTAAGGCTAGCAGCTTCTGGTGCTGCTGGTTAGCAGCAAGTGGGTATCATAGCAGCGCGTTAAGGGCAACCCCATGGCGAAAGAACAAACCTTATTTATATAAAACTGCCGCAAGCGCACATTTCATTAAACGCCCAGTGAAAACATTGAATGGAATTGCAAATGAATAAATGACACATGAAAGTTCAATGGGCTGCGAAGTGAGGCGGGGCGAGGGGCAGGTATGGTGTGATAATTACAGGTTATGCGACATGCCAAACAATTTTCGAAAATTGACTTCTGTAAGGGTTAGGCGGACAGGGTTAAGGGTAGCTGTTAAGCGGCAAGTTAAATGGGTTGCATGCGGTGTGTAATTTGCTCTGCTAAAAGTGAAAAGCTAAGAGCTCTGACTCTCGATCTGGTTCTGGTTGCCGAACTGTCCTCACTAAGCTGTCGCTTTTGTTGGCCTCACGAAATCAAATCGTAAATGTAAACAAACGCGTCCAAGTGCGAAATTGAAATGCAAAATTATCTGAAATCTTTTACTGCTTTCATTTTAGCTGGCAAAAAATGTGCCAGCTTTTTTTCTGACAACCAAAAAGCAAATATGATTGCATAATTCCCAGAGGCATAAAGCACCATTTGAGAGCTAATATAATTTATTATGATAAGTATTCAAAACACAAGCTGTGTCTTGAATAGTGCCCAACAAAAAAAGCTGTCAACAGTTTTTCGCACAGTAGACATTTATCTAAACGTGAAAATCTTTTGCGGTTTAAAATTACCAATTTTCCAAAGCATAAATTGGCATTTAACCGATTGTAGATGCCGCATCGACTCCCCAAGCGCAGAACCCAAAACCTAACTGGTACCCGAACCCGAAGAGCAACCCACTTATCATATTAAACTATATACACCAAACCCACATCGACCATTTAGCGAATCTTTACTTCAACAACGACAAGAATAGCAACAGCAAACATCAACCCTCCAGATCCAAGCAAGTGGGCTCACGGGCTGGGCGCGGTTGGGTGGGTTGGGTTGGTTTGTGCGCTGGCACATACAACCCAATTACGACTACTGCCGGAGCAGCAGCAACCAAGTCAGTCAAAACAAAATCAAGATAAAAGCGAAATTCAATCTGTCAAAAATAGATTACAGACCAATTATGTGCTCTTTAAGAGAGAACCCCACATAGCATACAGTGCTAGAGTAGGGTTGGTTTTTATTTTCGTTTTTTTTTCCATCCGTCCATCCATCTCTGTACGACCATCAGGCAGAATTTTACGTGCTGGGCTACCAGTTGTTTGTTGTTTCTGCAATGTTTTAAGGTCTGCGGCGTGTAATTGTGCCCGCTGTGCGCGGGGCGAGGCGAGCGATGGTGGTTGGGGTATGGCTGTCTGATTGGGCTGGGTTGAGTTTATTTAATCGACACCAGACAGGATACGCGCCAGTTAGTTGACATTAAATGGCAACACAAGTTTGTCATATCTTTGTTAATTTGAAATGACATGCTCTTAAGGAGTTGGCTTTTAGTGTGGCCAAAAAGAATACATTGAGCTCTGTCAGTCTACCATCAACGCAACTCAGTGTCTCATGGCTTGGTCCAACTGTTTTTTCTCTCTTTAGCTATTAGTCGCCTAAGCCAAAAAAAAAAAAAAAAATGAATTCGAAAAGTTAAGCAAATATGCACAAAGCAAAGTAATCTACGAGATATTCCATTGTCGCACATACATATGACAACGTTTTGAATGATGTCAACATGACTATAAAAACCACCTACACACACACATACACACACAGGTTTATTCAGAACTGCTGCGAATGCGGATTGCAGTTAGAACAAGCTTTCAGTTCAGCTGCTGCGGGTCTGCGGGGCTGTGTACCGGGCAGCAGTTCAATTCCATTCAATGCATGACATTCATTGTGTGTGTAAAGTACCATTTAAGGGTGATAATCGTTCTCCATTGGAGGGTGCAAAATGGAAAAATCATTGAAAGCGAACATCGAAAACCAAGTAAGAGAGCGAGAGAGAGGAAGAGAGACAGAGAGGGGGCAGCCAAGATTAAAAGTGCATTTAATAATAGAGCTGAGCTCGGGGGACACTGCCCAAGAGTGGTGCAGGTGATGGCGCTGGCTGGGCTGGTGCTTCGTGCTTTAGTGCTTCGGGGAATACTCAACTCACATTCATGGAACATGCAGTGGCCTGTAGCAAGCTTAGAGTGGATTATAATGAACATCAAGTTAAGCTGAGCGCCTGAATTGAAGCAGCGCGGACAGAATACGATTGGATAGCAAATGAAATGGCCCAACCCTGGCATAAAAAACCAAATGATTCAAAATTATTTGATTGCGTGGGCGGTTTGTTGGTTCGCCGAATCGTTCGATGAGCCACCCCCAGCGGCAGTTAGCGACATATGCCAGAACATCCTCTCCTGGACTGACTTATGCCGCTATTTCGTGTAAAATTGTTATAACTCTTGCGGTTGCCATACGCTTAACTGTTTGCCAGTCGCTGCGCATGTAATAAATTACATTTCAAAGTGCAACCGGGGCATACTAATCTTCGACTTTGTCAAGGGTTGCGTTTGCAACTCAATTAATTTGCAGTGATTCAATATTTGGTAGATTATTCAATGCTTGAATACATTCAAATGTTGGACAATAGCTTGTGCTTTGTTTAAATGTAATTATGGTTATATTAAGATAAAATAGGCAAGGATGTAACCAAATCACACACAATGCGTACACATATTATCTTACAGCTGTAATAAAAATATAATATTGTTCATAGTGAAATACTACAATATATAATTTGCACCTGCCCTCGTCTCTTCAAGTATGATGCGTATTTAGCATGAGGGTGCTTAAGGATTTATCAAAGCTATTCATTCCCCTCACTCGGAAATCAGTCGCAAATCGTTTGCCTGAGCTCTGCTTACAAATGCTGCAAATCACGCTGCGAAAAGGCAGACACAAAGGCACAGGTCCACACAACAAATGACATTTTGATTTTGCGCACTTTTTGATTGATGACAGGGAGCAGCAAGTCCTTGCAGAAGAACATATACCAAAGATAAATAAAAGCTATCAAAAGCCAAGCAGCATTCAGAAGTGTGAGCCTTTTTGTTCGATTAGAAGGCGCGCCCGTCGAAGCGGGAATCAAAAGATATTTGCGCGCCTTTTGGCGCACTTGGAACGCTTGAACAAAGCGCACAAAGCAGGGTAGAAAAAGGCACAGCTGGGCAGAACTTTGGCTGCCTTCAATTGTTAGCGCTTCAATAGAGCAGCCAAATGCAAATTTCACTGTGTTAAACAAAGGGCTTGTCAGGCACACACACGTGTGTGGGTTGCGCGTTTTAGTCTAATGAAATGGCCTCCCAGGCAAAACTAAGCTCGCGGCAGCTGTGAGGCCGGACAGTATCAAGGACATATCCCGGGCACCACTTGTCGGCTGGCACTGAACCGTGTGGTTCTCGACCCGTCGGGGCTTCCACTTTTCGCTGTCATTAAGTAAATAGAAAGCGAGAAGACGCCTTGAGATGACGCCTAGTTAGGGCCAATGTAGGCGTCGTAGCCTAAGTGATTAAAACGCCGCACAATTGCAATTTTGCCAGCATTCTACATTCTGCCCGACCTCCCAGATTGTTCGCCTTTTTTCTAAAGCTAAAGCAAGTGAAAAACCACTTTGGGCAAATTGACAACAGCTGCTAGCAGGATGTCCGGGTAACAACATTTTGCACGACATTAAGACATGGGGAAAGCGCTCCAGCCCATGCGCGTTTAAAACCGCGCGCAAAACGCAAGTGCGAATTCTTCACTTCAATGCGCCGTGTTCTGTTTATTGTTAACTCGAAACCATTAAACAAAAAAAAATGTTGCAAAGCTGCCTAGGCAGGTAGCCCCGAGGTCTTGTAAACAATACAGTCGGCGCATAATAGCATATGCCAACAAAAAATTTAAGAGTCCTGCAATGAATCAACATGACTACCAGATACTCACTGTTCACGCACTACAAACGCACTACTTATTACTCTTCGGACTACAATGAAATGTACAATTATTATAAATTGTATTGATACTGATGTTTTTTACAGTGATTGTCCCCCGTTCAAGGAATGAAAATTCGTTTAGTCTAACAAAGACTTGAACTAGCTTTAAAGTTTCGAAATAATCCAACTTAGCTAAGAACATCATATTCATTTCGGGATAAATTGTTATATACATATATTGCTAAATTAATGTGTTTTTTTTAAAACCAGCTCTTGAAATATTCTTCAACATATTTGAACATTAAAGAAATTTGTTATTTGGGTCGAAAAGGGCCAAAAAGTATGCAATGTATAATATTATAGACTTCATTTCTATTGTACAATATATTCTCCATAGCTACTTTATAAGTCATGTCCTCCAGGAGGCTGAAAATGATTCTGAAAATTCTCATAAGGCAATAAATTTCTGAACATAGTTGTAAAACTCAGTCAATTCTGAACTGGCGATTCTTAAGTTAAGATAAATGCACTTGGCCCTTATTCTTAACAATGAAAATAAAAGTAAGAAAAAGTGGTTTAGTCTTTTGGCAATATATATTTATATAATTTGCTATTTTATTTCTTTATCAGCTTAAATAATAACAGGGTATCTCTGGAAGCCTTACTTTGCTGTTAGTAAAACTGTTGATTGTCTTTTTTCTGTCGTGTCCAATTCATTTGCTTTGCCATTTTTCAACGTTCTTTAAGTCAAATTCGCATTGTTTTATTGCCTGACAGCGGAAATGGTTGGTTAGTTTTTGATATTACGCATACGCCAGGTGTATGAGCACTAATTATGAAACAGCGCCGCTGGCTGTTGTTGCCTTTGCTTTCTGCAGTCCTTTGACTGTCAGCACATAGCTCAATTAATCAGTGCAAGAGGACGACGAAAAAATTTGATGCAGAGGCTGCAAAAAATGCTTACACGACTTTTCGCTTTGGGATATTGTAAACCGACACGAACCACGCCCACCTGCTTCACATATGTGTGAGTTTTTTTTTTGGGACGCAGCCTTTTCCCTGCTTAGCTTTAGGAGATTCCATCGCCACTGCATTGCGCCATGTTTGTTTTTTTTTTTTTTGGGGCTTTTACCAGCTTACTTTCATCAATGGCATTTTGCCATTTTTCAAAATTTTGGCTGACAGTAGGGCGCACAGCGACAACAAAAAAATAGAGAAGCAAGAAATCGTTAGACATAATATGAAACACATGAATCGCCGCCCATGCATGCTGAGCGGTCGGCACGGATTTGATTTATGTACCTGCACTCCAACACTCGTATATTCAAGTTTATATGTACAGCGCACGTCCACAACAGCACAAAGCCAGTTACGAGGCCTAACCGGTGAATGCTCTTGATAGACGTCAAATTGAAACATGTAACAAGATGATAAAGCAGCAGCTGGTATACCGCCAGAGAGCGCGGTGCGGGAAATGCGGTCTACTGCGACGGGGTCCACAAATTATTTAGTAAATTTCAGTGGTTTTTGCTGCTGTTGCTAGAACCACTGCATTCCATATTCATTTGGCTGTTGGCAGCTGGTTCGTTGTCATGCACGAATATCCTATTTTGCCTAGTTATTTTTTCCTGTTTGCCAAGCTCAGTTTTGGAACATTTCTTTTTTAATCTCTATTTTTTTGACCGCAGACAGACTGTTCGGTTGATGAACCAATAATAATTCATATTCATGCCCATTTCTATGCAAGCCCAGCCACAACTCATCTCAACGTTTGACATTCGAATCTAACGACATTTTTTAGAGCAGGTATTGCCATTTTTTGTATGACTTCTATGTGTTGATCAATTTTAATTAGAGTGCGTATTCAGCTTGTTAGTTTGATCTGGATATCGTATAGAAAAATGCTAATTGCTGTTTTTATAGCAGCATATGAATTTCTAATTGTTCATATTCTATATAAATGAATATGAACAATTATAAATGGAATCGAGTTGAGAAAAAAAAAGCTGGACATTGCTAACTTTACTCAGATCAGCATTCTGATGTAGTCTCTAATATGTCTTCTGCACAATGTTTTTATACCCTGAATGTTCGTCCGTCCATCTGTCTATCCGTATGTACGAACACATAAGAGCTAGAGACTTGAAATGTTACACGAAGCTTTTGTTTGTTGCTGGATAGTTTCATGATATCGATCAAAACGTTATCGAGACTCAGTTTTTTGAGCATATCTTTTACATCTTCTAAGCTAACATCACCAAATTGCATTTACCTTTTTGTATAAAAAATACAATTTCTATTTTTTTTTAATATTTTGTATACGAGCTCCAAAATGTAGTAAATCAATTTAATTTTAGTTCAATTGCAAATATAGCCACAACTTGAAATTTGGCCCTTTTTGGTATTATTACATATCCATTAAAGTAAAAGTATTAAATGCTGAAAGTTTCATCAAAATCCGTTAAGTAATGGAAGATATTAAAGAAAACATTTTGTCAATCTGCAGAGGCACGCGGCAGCAGCGCCAAGCGCTCCATACGTGTGCATACATATGTACATTGGAATGTGTGCACTATTCTCAATAAGAAGTTGTGGCGTCATGGTAGAGATGGTGGCAAGTGAGGAGGCTGAGGTCCGAATCGCGCTGAAGACAAATTTTTTTTTTTCAATTTTAAATTTTTTTACTGTCGCATTTTTTTTATTATCTCATGCTTTATGTATGTAAAAAAATTTAAAAAAAAATCCTTTTTCCCTTCATCTCCATTATTATTACTTGTATTTTGTTAAACTTTCACGCCACAACTATCACGTTGAGCAGCATCTTTCTGTTCATTTCGAAGAGTGTTTGTGTGCTAATCCTACACTTATCGACTTCCCATGCGATTGGCAAAATACTCTACTCCGCACAGGCAACACAGCCACTCAGTTGCCTCAATGCGTATGGTTACCTAAGCATCAAGTGCCCATTAAGAGCTTAAAACCAAACAACTGAACCATTAGACTCGACCTCCATAATCAACGGCTTTTTGACGCGTCTGCCGCGTGCCAATCGAACAATCCATTTGTTTTGTCATCTTGTTGCTTGCTGTCATCGGGCACAGTATTGGACCACTCCCAATTGCAACAATTTGTAGTCAGCGGCGTAAAACTCAAGTGGATTGAATGGAATGGTTGACAGGGTTGCCAAAGCGGCGCAACGTTCGCGTGTGCACACGCCCACAAGCGTGTGATAATTACTCGAATGTTGCAGCTTCGCATGCGCGGCACGTGCCACCAAACAGCAACAAGGACACGGGGCAGGCGCTACAAGTATCCATATCCGCTTCAGGTTTCGATCGCATAATTGCGGCAAGCATTTAGCCAGATATCAGTACTAATATTTTGTTCAAATACAAACAAAGCCCTCAGGTCCTGCAGTGCCGAGTTCGCGCGTGCCGGGGTAAATATGTTTTTTCCAGCTGAAGTGGCACTCGAGCGAAGGACTCTCATCTCGCTGCTCTCATTCGGTTTCAGGTGAGTGCGCGAGCCTTTTTGTTGTTAATTGCATTAATGTGCGTTATTTATAATCAACAACGAGAGCCTGAAGAACTGTGCGAACTTTTTTGCCCTACTTTGGACTGTTTATGCGGCAGACAAGCAGCCAAACGGCCAAACAGGCAAACATGCGGATGGGCAATAATGCTAAAAGTGCCAAACAGAGACTCGTAAATTGCGGCTCCGCACTCAGACCATTTGGCGCGGCGCCATTTTGGGCAGGCAGGCAAAGCAAGGCGTCGGAGCCAAATACGAATATCCAATCCAATTCCCTGCTGCCAGTTGGCTAAAGACCCCGCCTAATAGCAGTTACTGACGACGCCGCATTGGCCCCCGGGGACCAGACAATTTCAATAAATATTTCACTGCATTAGCTCTCGACGCTGGCGTGTCAATGGTCAAGGGAAGGGCCGGGCAAGGCGGCGGCGGCTACATGAACGTTGGAGTGGTGTGGCCTAAGCAAATCCAAACGCAAATTGCCTTTTTGCTCCTGGCCAGCAATAACGTGCATTAAATGTTTGGCCATTATCATTTTAGGCATTTGCGAGCATATTTTCCATTAGCCGCTGACTTAGCTTGCTTTTGGCCCCTCGACTCGCGCAGCGTCTATTGAGCTACAAATCGACAGCAATTTCAATGACAATGCATCTGCAGCTAAACAATTGCCATACGGCCAGAGCAAACTCTTTGCTTCGAGACATAAGAAAGCCAGAATAGTTGCTCCCTTAGACGGAGCTGGCTGAAGGAACAAAGCATCACCTTGATTGCCTTGTTAGTTACTGCGACTGCTGATGCTGTTCCTGCTGCTGCTGCTGTCTATGTGGTTGCTATTCCTAACTAACACTAACCGCAGACCAGACTGAGGCTAAAGCTGCCAAGCGCTTTTCTTCATTTTCTGACAATAAATTTTCATTTTCTTGGTAAATGGTCCGTTGTTGTTGGCCCTGTTGTTGTTCGTGCTGCACTTACTCCTTGATGGCTGCGTTGTTCTGGTGTTGTCGATTGCCTCTTTGCACATATGCCCGCATTTTTGCACCACAACAATTTGGCAGGCACCGCTCATTGTCTTTGCCACAGCCACAGTCGCAGCCGCATTGCAGTTGCAATTGCTCACAAGTTATCCCAAGTGGAAATTTTTCCTCTTGTTCTTCGGTGTGCGGTTGTTTTCGTTGCTGTTGCTGTTGTTGTTGTTGTTGTTGTTGCTGTTGTTGTTGTTAAGTCAGGGCTGGCAAATCGCAATAAAACAAAAGTGACTGTCAAGTGAATACGCTTATTCCCGCTACCATCCTCATACACTGCTCCCAGGCTAACAAGGATATGCTGTCATAATATGCAATTCTTCATGTGCGCTCTTCTGCGTAACTCGGAGTGATTAAAATGGTTATTCATATGCACATGATTGATGGATAAACAGAATGCAATCGTTGATATTCTGACTGATTTGCTTGAAATGGGAATACGAATTGATATAGATGCGAGCATTAAATAATAGTCAATTAATCCACATGCAATGAGTACATTATTATGGTAGTATAATTAGAGAAAACCAGTATTGAATTATTAGTATTTCGATTTGAGCATCGCATACTAAGATATATAAATGTATATATTAAAAGATGTGAGCTTTAGGAGATACATTTATATATTTTGAATTTGTAAAGGTCTTAGTGTAAGAATAGGGAATTAAATATATTGGGTCGTTCACTGAGTAATTAGTGAAATTAGGTGATGCACTTAAAGAAAAGAGACCAGAATTAGTCAATAGAAAAGGTGTAGTGTTCCACCTGGATAAAGCGAGACCTCATACAAGTTTGATGACTCGCCGAAAGCTATTGCAGGTTGAATGGGATGTGCTACCACACCCACCATATTCTCCAGACTTGGCACCTTCGGACTATTACTTGTACCGGTCTCTGCAGAATTTCTTGGATGGTACAGCCTTCACCTCAAATCAGGACGTCAAAAACCACTTGAACCAGTTTTTTGCCAGCAAGGATCAAAAATTGTATGAGCGTGGAATCAATCTCTTGCCCGAAAGATGGCAAAAGGTATTAGATCAAAATGGAGGATACATAATTTCATAAAATGTTTTATAAAATAAAAAATCGTGTTTGGACATAATAAAAAATAATTTTCGCCTTGCTTGAACTGCATTTTTGCCCTTTTGATAGTAAAACAGTAAAATATGCCGAAAATCTTGTTTTTGATCTTCCATCTTCGATAGGGCACCAAATGAAAACTATTCCACAAAATCCAACAAAATTTTTTACAAATTAGCTTTACTATATCAGCTGTTGAAATTTAAAGCGGTAAATATCAGCTGTTGTCATGAACGAAATTATTTAGACCCAATAAATATCATCTAACTTAAATACTTATGCATATATCTATACACTATACCTAGATAAACATATAGACATATAAGCAGCTATTACATAATCGAAGCATAAACAACCCAATCAAATCTTTCTTGAATGCCTGAAATCAAATAAATAGACTAGATTTAATAATATAGTATTGTTATTAGCGATGTTGAAAATACGTAAACTAATCAAGTCCGGAAAACCCTTTGTCACGCTTATTTAATGCCTAATAAACATAATTTGAGGTAGACAATTTCGTTCAATACTCTCATAAGTCATAGTTAAAAGCAAAAATAAAAACACGCAAATTTGGGCACTTTGAAAATACAAACAACTTGGCCAACAGGGCTGGCTTTTGCCGGGGCATGTTGTTAAATGTGGTAACACGCACGCACGCAGGCAGTTAATTAAGGGTGTGAACTGGTTGAGTTATGCGTGGAGGAGTCAGAGCCAACGTAGCAACCCCCCAACGCAGGTATCATCAAGGACACAAAGGACATGCCGGACAGCCAAATGGGCAGTAAATAATTCATTAGCGGCTTTTAACAATAAATTTCTGTGGGACAGCCATTGGCCAACTGACCAGCAGAGTGAGCTACTGAGACAGAATAAGAGCTAGTATTTTTTTTTTTTTTTTGAGGGCACTCATTTTAATGAAGTGGCCCGTTTGCTGGAGGCAGCAGCCGCAGCTAATTAGTCGGCGGTTTGAACTTTGAACTACACTTCATTAGAGCAGGAATTTGCCGTGTAGTTTAAAATGCTGCCACGATAAGGATAAGAGCAGACGGATGCAGTAAGCCAGCGAACCACAAAGCCATCGAACCAATGCACCACCTGCACATATTTTGGCACACTGTGCAGCGGCTGCCAAATTAAAATGCAATAATTCTTCATTTGCACACAAGAGACTGTGCAAAAAAGAAAATGAAAATGTAAGAAATTAGGCGCAAAACGTGAACGGGCCAAAAGCCAAGGGCCGGAAACGTGCTATAATTGAAAAATGTGGTAACAAGACTCTACGTGGCGGGCCTAATGAATTCCCCGCTTTTTGCTTGACTCCGTCACGACACGCGAACCTGAAGAAGTTGTTGTTGATGTTCTGCCACTCGGAGAGGGTGATAAATGCTCATCAGGCTTTAAGGCAGCGTTGGCAATTAACTTTTACAATGTTGCTGAAACGTAATCAAGTTGTCAGCAGCGTGAGTCGTCGCATAAGATACTCCTAATTACGCAAAGTTTCAGGCGAAATTCCCAGGCCAGCGCCTAAATGTCAACAAATGGCTGCTTAAGAATCTGCACCCCACATCCATGAAGTTGGGGGGAGGCGGGCTGTGCGGGCTGCTAATCCTGCGGGATCCATTTGCCTAATGCCCTGCAACAATTTCGCAGTCTTCCAAGACCTCTGTCGGTCTTATGCGTACATTTCAAATGTCTTTCAGTTGTCATAACAAACTTTGGGGAGCTGCCAGGTTGGGGCGCATTAGCTGTCTTAAGTCTTGAGTTACGGGCGGCAGGAATTGACAATAAGCGGCATAAATTTTAAAATTTCATTTTTATCGCATTACAATTTTCTCCAACAGTTTTTTATTCCTCCTCATATTTTTGTATATTTTTTTTAAGCCACGTTTAAGTAAGATGCTTGCCTGGCATTATTGACTTTTGAGTTGATAAAGTGCCATAAATGTCACCCCATTAAAAGAGACAACAACAACCACAACCACAACAACAACAACAACGGCAAGCAGCAGCAGAGGGAGCAGAAACAACAACGACAGCAAAAGGCAACAACGTCGCAAAGGTAAAGGTAAAAAGCGCGTTGAGTTACCAGCTCCTGGGGGTTGGTTGCCAGGATAATGCGCCTCAACTCAATTGGGAATTTTAAAAGTAAAGTTGAATTTCATGTTTGGCTGCGGCAATTGTCACAGATGGTTTAATTGAAGTAATTACATACGAAATCCGTCAGGATTTGCCCGCGCCAACTGCACCGGCAGCGCCAGCGCCAGCGCCGCCCTTCAAATGATGACACTTTTTGCTTATTATTTTATTATTACTTACTAAGCCAACATCGGCAAGCGGGGGAGGGGGAGGGGGACGGTTAGGGGGAAGCGGAAGCCTTTCCCCTCGGAAAGGGTTAATGGCGTTGTTTGACTTTTGTTTTTGCGCCATTGCCATCCTCAACGCCGCTTGCCGCTCTTCTAATGCTAATGAGCTAATGACTGCCGCGTGTAATTACCAAACGCTGAAAAGGTGTCATAATTATTTATGGCCGTATCTTACATTTTATTATTATTTTCATTTTAAATATATTTTTGCATGTTTTTCTCCCCATTTTCATGTTACAGACCGAGTTCAACCAGTTTATCAACCATTGGATGAGTTGTCCAACTGGAAACTGTCCAAAGGAAGTTTATCTCAGCTCTTATATATATGCATATATATATTTAAATATATAAATGACTCAACGCCAAAACAGAAATTTAAGTCTATAAATATAGAATTTAGGTGTTTATTTGCCTAGCATGCAACTGTACAAATAGAAATATAATATCTGAACCTTTTTTTTTTGCAAAAACTGCTATAAAATGCCCTCTATCAGAGTAAGAAACTAGAATAGTTGTATCTAGTCGACAGCAAGACCAACAAGACCTACTTCGTATCACTAATATGTTTCGCTTACTCTTTTTGCTTGCTGTCTTATTTTATGCAGTGGAAACGAGCGTCGCAACAATCAAGGCTCCTGTGAAATGTGATGAATTTGAGAAAAATCTTTGTTGGGTACTTGATGAATGCACTTGTCGCCTGTTCCAAAATGCTTGCTTTAGGGATGCTGAGAACCAATTAAGGTTAAAGCATTGCAAAAGACGTAAGTTTCCTTTTTCTTTTTTTTTGGTTTAACTGACGAAAAATGGATTTGCAGCACTTGTGCCCGTGACGAAAGAGCTTTGCAAGCAATACGCTCCGAAGAATTGCTTCGTGGGAAGGCCCGTTATAGCAACTTTCGCTAAGATTCCAAGTTGCGGCTGCCGGAGCAAGGCTACTTTAGTACAAAAGAGATTCAAGAATATGTGCTTCTTGCAAAAATATACAGCCGAATTTGAAGAAGGTAAGTTCATGCTGTAAATTATGTTTACAAATTAACTTGAAGTGCTTTCATTTATTTCTAGCTTATCTGTCCGTCAAATACGCCAAATTCTAGTGGGCTAAAAATGAGTTTGGGCAATTACTTGACGGAGTTAACCAAATATTTCTTATTGTTCTTATTGTTTTTTTAATTGTAACTGTAATTAAAATTTTTTTTTATGATAATTATTTTTTAAAAAAAGTTCTATAAAAAATAAAATTATTATCAATCATAATCATTATTATTAATAATTTAAATTGCTGATAATAATCTTCTCTTGTTGGCTTTTTACATAAAATAATAAAAAAATATCTATTTATTTAATCAGTTTAATAATAATAATTGTTATCCGTTTAGGTGGCATATTAATGAATCTCGTTTTCGCCATTAATCGATTTTAAGGAAAAAAATTATTTTTCTATGAAAGTAGTGGAAATAATCAAACATTATCGCAATCTAATCCAAGCTGAGTTTAAGGCTTAATGGAATCATTAAAGAAAAAACCATTTTTCACTAAAAGACGTGACAAAATAATATTTTGCAGCAGCTTTGAATCTGTTTGTTCCAGTAATAAAATCAGAAGTGCTATATGAATTTATTTCTTAAGATAAATTACGATATCTATTTTCAAATAGTGAAAGTGTCGTAAGTATCCAAGTGTCGAAGTGAAGATCTATAAATATTAAGCAAAATTCTAAAATTTGACGAGCTGCCATTGCACCAGAATACTATTTGTGTAAACTTTTGTGCACACTCATTATTGAAGTCAGACAGGTCAATGTCAATAAAATAAATAAATATATTTTTCTGGGTTTTGCGATCAACTGTATCCAATTGACTATTTATAAATTCTTTTTAGTCAATAAATATATTTTTAATAACATCTCAGTAAATAAATGAAATTTTTTTTGGGTTTATATATTTAATTATTAATTGTTTCAGAAAGTGTAATTTAGAAACTACCGTCGATAAATTTGAACTCGATGCATGAATATCACAATATTCATCAATATTAAAGAACTTATACTGAGCAAGGTATTTCCAATATTTAATTTTAGATTGCTCACGCCTATATACATTTAGTTTAATCCATAGAGCAGGTAAGCCATTTGACAAACGTTAAGATTCTACATATAGAAATTTCCATTGCCCAAGTGCGTGTATTCGTTCTTTAAAGTTCAGTTATGGTGCACTATATCTATATCTATCTATTTATCTATCATTACACTAAAGCAATATAATAACAATTTCTGAAACCCAAATAAATTAAAATAATTTTTGTTTTTTCTTTTTTGATAACTTGTAAATAAAAGATATAAATAAAGTTATTTCTATATTTGGTTTTTAGTATATTGAACTTTGGCAACAGCCTTCAATTTGAGATAAACAATTATTACAAAAATATCCCAAATACATCTGCTTAAACAATTACATGTCGCCGTCTTCAGCTATAAAAAGCCATTCAACTGATGCCGAGTCAAACAGTGCCAATACCTTCGTTTCAAAAGCAACTGCTCCCGATCACAATGTTGAACATTAAGCTCTTGATTCTGTTCGCCATCGTCCTCTGCGCGGCCCAGGAAGGCGTTCTTGGCGCGCCAGAAGTGGAACCAGCTGGCGAAGCTGCCGTTATTAGTCCAGGAACCGATTGCGGATGCTGCAAGTGCAAGCCGCGTTGCTGTTCTTGCAATTGCGGCGGCTAAGGTGAAAATTATCAAACCTAAGGTGAGTAATTGAGAAGCGAGCCTTAATAAAACTCTAAAGCCATTTAATATTTACAGAGCACAGGAAATGCCGTACCAGATGAAATGTTCATTATTGCAAATCGTTTTCCCGTTGTTGTAACCTTTATTAATTATTTGCAAATTATTTTCACGTTGTCATTAAAATTGTTGTAACCTTCAACTCTAAGTGTTCTCTTTCACGAATACCTTCTATACACTGGGTTGCTCACCACACCGTTCTTAATGCAGTGCGCTTTGTGCGCTCAATTGTGAAGCTTTTGATGCTACGATTCACAGAGAATCATTTTCATTGCATTGATCACTTGTTTATTCATATCCATTCATTCGTTGGCAAAGTAATTTCTTTGCTCTTTATGCTCCACGCTTTCTTGACTTCACAGCGACAATCAGAAACAAAGCAAAAGTAATCATGTCCTACACCTTCTTTTACATCGGAGCTGCCGCTGGGTTTTTCTTTGTATACCCTGTGCCACGAAATGTTAGTGGGTATATTAAGTTTAAATAGAAAGCATAGCTTTAAATTTTCAATTGAATAAGCATATAAGCAAATATACAGCTGGGTTGACTCTACTTAAAAAGAATAGAATTTTCATACTTTGTATATGATTGAATTGGCATAACTAAAAAACCCGAGTGAGAGATGGCAAGTAAGAGAGACAATGAAAAACGTAGCAATAATAGATAAATAAAAAAAAAAGTAGAAGAGAGTAGAATTGACTGGTTTTGTTTAGCATTTCTTTCTAGCAGCAGTTAAGACAGTTTTGACTGACAACAGGGGAGACTCTGACTGTCGCCACAGGACATGTGGCATCTCCACCTAATAACCTTAAAAGCCTTATCGAGTCATTTAATATAAAAACAAGCAATTAAAATGATGAATATGCAATAAATGTGTATACACACATTAAAAAGGACAATTCTCTGCCCCTGCTACCCATCCATACATTTTATATGCTAATGAGGAGAACATTTTTTATCTAAAAAGCAAAAAAATGCGGACACACATTTGCCTAATGAAAATAGCGCCATTAAAATGAGAAAAACAACTTTAGATACCGAAATTCGAAACACGCCGAGTTTTGGCAATTAAAACGCTGCGAGCATAAGGTCCTGTCAACTTTCTACTCGTGCCGTTGCGTCCCGCTGGCTACGAATGTCTATATAGGTGTATGTAGCGGGTGTGTGTGTGTGTGTGTGTATCTGGCAACGATCGTCTAGCAAATTAGAGATTAACACGCATGTGTCATCCTTTTTGGGTATTTTAGTTCATTGACCGCTATTCGGCAATAAAACAACTTAAATGTTCAAAATTTTAACTGAGTGCCAAACTCGCGGCCAGTTTTATAACTTTACGAATTAGAGCAATTTGATGTAACTATAAAACTGTCAAATCGCACAAATGTGCCGACTATGCTCGAAAAAACATAGATAGATAAACCGAGGGGTTACCCCCGGCTAACCACGCGTCCTGCGTGTTCAATAAGCTATGACGAGCGCGAACCACGCACGTTAGAAGTGCAGCATTGTTAGCCAGAGACACAAAGAGAGAGAGAGAGAGAGAGAGAGAGAGCGAGCAATTGTGCCGGACTGGATATACTGACAGATAGGAAGAAGAAGGAGAGAGGGGGGGCCTTTAGCTGGGTGTGTTGCATCTCTCAATGCCAACATATTAATTAAACTGCCCACGAGCCTATGCGCCTGTCAGTCTGCCTGCCAACTCGCTGTCAGCTGGGGGTCAACTACGGTCGGTACTTAATTATGTTACAAGCGTCGCGTTTCCATTATGATCTATAATTAACTTTAATTTTGTTTTTTTTTCATTTTTAACTTATTTATTTGTTTTACGTATTGCATCCATTTAATTTGATAATTGCAATTACGTGCGCAGTCACCGACATTAGCGTATGCCTCTTGTTTGCCTAGCTGATGAGTTAATTGGCTTTTAATTTGTGGCAAATTGGATGCATCGCATTTAACGGTGCATATTATGTGGCTATGACACATATATGTAAATACATATGTATGCTTCTACATTTACTCTGCAACAATTATGTATAATTTGTGCACTGCAGCTCTACGTATTTAGTCCTCTTTAAGAAGAGCTATAAATTATATTTTGCTTCAACATAAACGCATGAGTATTCCATCTATGTATTTTATCTAACAGTCGGTCTCATAAATTTTAGAAGAAGAAACCTATTGATAACTGTAAGAGAGTAATAAAGAGTACAATAATTTTACCTATATGTACATATAAGTCATAAGTATTCTCGAACAGCAGAGTCATGGGTGTGAGCAAAATCAGTTGAAACATTTGTTTTCTATATTTTTCAATATATCTTTACTACACGCTCAATATATCTCAAATATCATATATTCGTACCTCTGTTACGCAATATTGAAAGACATTTTTCTATAGTTTTCTATACCACAAACCGAATTTTATTTTGGGAGCTTTAAGCGCAAGAAACGGGAACTTTGTTATATAAAATTATAAAGACCACTTCCAGATCTATATAAGTTGAATATAGCGGCTAGTGCTTGAGGCGAATTGAACAGTGTTGTCTAATGCATAGCCTGAGTGAAGTTGTGCAGCACTAAAAGAGTGAGACGACAGTAAGGGCTGTCTTCGAGTGTGGCTCAGTGTGAAGTCGAGTGAGAGAGACAACAATGATAGGAAACAGTACAGTTAGATGAGACTCGCTGCACAATTAGTAGAGACGAAATGAAACTTGAAAATCTTATTGACTCGCCGATATATATATATATATTATATATATTTTGCCAATAGAAAAAATTATAACTATCATACATAAAGTGCTGGGCTCAATAGGATTTTCGAGAAGATCGTTGATCTCCTCAACTGATTGACCTATAAGGTGTGAAATCTGTTTAGAGACATGGAAAATCCAAAAATATTCATATTATATTAAATTAAGCTAATTGTAATTAAGTTGATTACATTAGCAATTGACTCTTCATTTCTATAGACTCTATAGCCGCATATAATATAAACATTAATATGAATATTTATTCATATTACTAAGCTAAATTCCTACATTTTTGACAGCATGTCAATTGTTGAAATTAGAGCAACGAATTAGCATCGTTTCGGGTAAATATCTCGTCTGAGCCAAATAAAATCGCTGAGTGGCATTGAGTTAAATAAAATTGATTGATGAGCCAGTATGAATATATCTAACACTTTGATAGATTGCTGTGATTCTGGCATTGATGGTGCGGGAGGTTGGGTTGGAGGGGGTTGCCTGTAAAATCCAAACAGCAGGCAAAGTGTCAAAGTAATAAAGCCCGCGTTAACGCCAGCAATGCCAGAAAACATTATCATCCTCAATCTCATGCTTATCCTCATTGGCATCATCAAGAGACCATCGAAATGTTTATGCAGTCACGAGTCAAATGTTGGTGCAAAGGGGTGCGGCAAGGCAGCGAGCGACTCCGTTTTGCGGCCTATGCCCAAAATGAGAAATGTTCGAAACTTGCTGTGTCTGTGGCTTACTGACATCAACCTAACAATTGTCACTGGATTTATTAGGGCCAATTCATCGGGAAGGGGTGCCGCATAACAAGCTCGAATTGCCATCAAAGCAACATGCGATGTTAGTGGTTAATATCTACCTCGGACGCCTTTGTGTGTGCGTGTGTGTGTGTGTGTGTGCGTGGTTG
This sequence comes from Drosophila gaucha, assembly GCA_035045545.1. Lineage (NCBI taxonomy): Eukaryota > Metazoa > Arthropoda > Insecta > Diptera > Drosophilidae > Drosophila > Drosophila gaucha. The sequence continues at coordinate 1,678,034 of JAWNOY010000176.1, read as the reverse complement.
TGTTCGAATGTATTTGTGTTATCAATCATTTGATTGATATTAATGATCTAAAATTTGCATTATTTTATAATGAACAGTCGAGTGCTAAGTGTCTTTGTATTTCATTCTGTGTTATTTATGTATCGCTCAGAGATTTGCAAAATGTTTGCATATATTTCAGGGGTAATTAACTTTGGCAAACACGCTTTTGATTTGAGAGCAACATTTTATATTTATTACGATTGACTTCTATTGATTTTTAAATTTTCAAAAATTGCTGAATTCAATTTTCAGACCCTGATCAAAGGCAAATCGAACTCAAAAAGTAATTACATATATTATGTATGAGAAATCTTATCTTATCTAATGCTATGTTACATATTTAAGATATAATGAATGTGACGACATTCTGTGCATAAAACTTTCCTTTTATATATATATGCATGTGGACAAATTATAATGAAGGGGAAATCAGCATGACAAGAAGATCAACATTAACCCGCAAGAATACAAATTATCAGAACAGAAATACCCACAAAGGCTGCCAGTACAAATGCATACAAGCCCACACACGCACACACTAACACACCTACATAAGCAAGCATATACACACACATACAGAGTCAGAGTCATATAAATGCACAGTTTGTGGCGCATATAAAAACGGAAAGAAAATTTGAATTTTTAAATTAGTTTTTGTTAACTTTTGCTGCTGTCGTTGAGCTCATTGTTGTTGTTGTTGTTGTTGCTTTTGGCATAGCCTGGAAATGTTTAACGACTCGTAAGGAAATTGCAAAGTAAAATGTCTTCAGGAATTTCAACATTTTTTATGCAGGAAGCAGCAGCAGCAGCAGAAGCAGACGCAGCAAATGTAATAAAAACCAAGCAAAACAGCAACAACAACAACAACAACAGCAACAACTGAAAAAGAAACCACAAGATGGTGGTTAGGTAAGTGAGTGGGCGCTGGCTTGGTGGCTTGCTGGATTTGCTCAGTTGGGTGGCTTGCTTTGGCTGCCAGAAAATGGCGAATTAAATTTGAAATTGCTAGAGAGACAGACGACGAGAGATGAAGAGAGAGGGAGAGAGAGAGACGGGCAGACAAGTTGTGGAAAAGTTGTGCCTCGGCATTGCTTTTGTGGTGTAAAATATGGAAAAATGTCTAACTGACTGCCAGCCAGATAATATGCAGCAAGGTGTGCGACAGTTGCTGCTTATGCATACCAAATGTATGTGGCATCCCCAAGGGTTCTCAGCTTATTTGTTTTGTCAGCTATCCCCCCACTCCCCCAATCCAACCCGCACTCAAGTTGACTCAATGAATGCGAATGAGCTTGTCATTTTCCAATATCTATCAGTTACACAAATGCGTAAGTATTAAGTTATTATTACTGTTTCATTCTTTTCCAATTATAAAGATGCTTCTGCTGATATGCATGCATACCACTGTGGAAAACTCATCCAATTTGTAATTATGTTTTCCAACTGACTAATCAGTTTCTTTCAATTTTCACATTTAGTGCATGTGGAAATCAGAGCAAATAAAACGGAAATTGTGGCCAATCAGCTCAAAGGGAGATATATGCAACACACACGACGACTGACGCATACAAAGACCACAAAGAAAATGTCAGTCAGGCGGGGGCGTGGCAGCAGACAGCAAAGGCAAATGAAAGCTGCAAAATCTTTGTACAATTTATTTGTCCAAGTAAAATTACATGTCGCTCCTGGCAAACAGCAAACTTACACACGAGTCCTCGCTTGATGTATGTGTGTGTGTGTGTGTGTGTATGTGCTTACAAATTAGACAACAAAAGCAACAACGACAGCAGCGACGAATTCAAAGTGAGCCATGTCACCACAAATATTAAAATTAGCATTAATATTTGTCTTCTTCTTCTTTTTTTGCTGCAGTTATAGTTGTTGCTAGTTGCTTGTTGCATGCTGCGGTTGCCTGCAAGAAGATGAGCTCGTGTCCATATTTAGTAAGCACGATTGCCGGACTAAGAAGACAAGACAAGATTCTTCTGGAGCCGAGTCATTAGTCTGCTTCTATAAAAACTATTCCTCAGCTAAATTCCTAAAAAAAAACTAAGTTTTTGTATAGAGCACGTTTGTCTGTTGAGGCAATAAATATGGGATCAGACTTATATGTCATATATATATATTAAACTTAATTGACAGTTGCTATAAACTTTACCATTTACATTTTTCTAAAATTCCTACTAAAATGAACTGAAATATAGTTGGCATTATTCAATATTGACAAACGTCGTGTGGCATAGCCACAGCACGACACGAGTCCAACTCTAGCCTGTGTTGCGAAATGTTGCAATCAAAAATTGGCTGCCACCCCACCAGTGCCGCCCACTGTCATCTAGGTGGGCGCTGAGAGATAAAAGGCGATGCCGCTACAGAGTCTGCACCATCTACTCGTTAAGGGGCAAAACTTTTGATGCTGTTTGTTGCGGACTTTCACATTTTGTTTGCTGCTTCATCCAATACGTTGAGCGTCCCTTTTGGCTGTTTTGTTTTTGTTCAAGTTGTTGGCTTGATTCCACTTTGATTTCAGTTTCAGTTGCACGCTCTGTCCATGTCCCTGTCCATGTATCTATGCCTGTGCCTCTGTCTGCGTGTGTGGGTGTGGGTGTGGGTGTGGGTGTGTCGGGTTATGATTGTGTGCGGGTCGAGGACAACGCAGTTTTTTTGCGACTTGTCTCTTTATGCCAGTCAATTTTGTCATATTCCACGTGATAAAAACTCTGATTGGTTCATGCCCTGAACAGCATTTGCATATTTATTATATTATTTCAACTCAAACTGACAGTCGAACGAACATATTCAAAGATCTTCATAACTTTTTAATCTAAAAATTTGTATTCATGGTCCGCATAGGAAAGTGTGCAAGGTTAAAACTAATTAAATTTAGCACGCTGCCAGCTTGATTTTTCATTTGGCTGTGGCACAGATTCGGTCTCCGCGGCGCGACAGCTTGACAAATGAATGTGGATGTCAAATAGCTCTGATAACTTGTCAGCAATGGCGTCCCAGCTTGTAACAAATGGCGCAGCCAATTTTGAGGTGTGGCCACCGCAATATGGGCTGGCTGGCTGGCTGGCTGGCTGGCTGACTCGTTGGGGACGCCCCGGGCCAAGTACAAACTAATTTCCATGCTCGGCACGCGCACAAATACATGGAAAATCATTAGAGTGTCGGGTGGTTGAATCGTCCATCGCATATTAGAGTAATTAAATGGCAAGCGCAAACTTAATTGGAGCGTCCATTTGAGTGTCTTCTATGAGTGTCCGTGTGTGTGTGTGTGTGTGTGTGAGTGAGCTGGCAATAAAATAAAAAAAGAGCTGCTAATAAAACTTAACTTGAATGGCGGCCATTTTGCAAGCGTTGCACTGTGCGTGCCTATTTATTTAACAAATTAGCATAATTGTTCACAAAATAAAATTCAACTTAAGTACAAATGATGTCCACCAACTGACTAGCTGACTGTCAGTCTGTCTGCCTGTCTGTCTGTCTGACCGTATAGCTGTTAATTAACATGTGGGTGCAGGACGCATCCCGTGGCGCAAATTAGTTTGTACGCCATGCTAATTGCGGAATGGCGTGTCAGGCTACATTGAAAAGCATGCTATGTAGTTGCCGTTGCTGTTGTTGCTGTTGGTCGGAAAATATATGAAAATTGTTTTGACTTTAGATAAGCGACAACTAGGAGGAGTCAAGCGGTCTGGATGCGTATACTCAGCTTGTATGCCGTGATAGACGCGACGCGCTTAGCGAAAGGACAATCAATTTTATGACATCCAGTTGAAGACAGTTCCCGGGCACTTAAAAGCCACTTGGCTACTTTAATTACTTTGTCCAAGTAAAAAAGCAAACAGCTGCTCTAGTGGACTGCAACGACTCGATACGATCTCGATCTCGCAGCCCGCCCATCAGCCCTTTGACTGACTCCGCCTGCACGGGACAGGACAAAGGATATCATCGTCTGGCTGCTGAATAGCATTTGTGTTTGTCCATCTGAGATAAGCTTTGTCGCCAGTTTGCTGAAAACACGCAATGACAACTTTGTCAAGTTCGCGCTACCTATGGATGTTGTCTTCCTTGTGTTAGTGTTGCTTTGTGCGATTTTGAGTGCTACTCGGACTCATATACGATTACGAGACCAATTTCGAGCAGCTAGCTACATGAGTTGAGTGCCATCGACGTCCAGCTCAGGGCGTGTCCAACTCCTCTTTAGTTGCAAGTTTTCATTGTTTAAAGTGTTGGCCGGCACACAATTCGTATTGTTGTTACTACGAAAACGTTTATGTTGGGCTCAACTTATCGTGCAAGCAATTCAACAAATGACTAATATTGTTGAGCCCGATAACAAAGTAAAGAAAGAGACCTTCGGCCATATGTATACAAACAAAATGTTTGGAAGACTGCAAACTAAATCGAGCTATGCAATGACTTAATTAAATTGTTTCCAATATGCATTCACGCCAGGAAAGCCATATTAACTCAAAGGTCAAATGGGATCAACCATTTGATACCTCACATAGCACAAATGGAAAATATTTCTATTATATGATGAATTGTTGTATACTTTTGTCAGCATTCAATCGCTTTTCTGGCCACCTTAATTTGTTATGGGAAAACAAACCTAAGGAATTATTAATATTCTGCCAATATATATAATAGATATAAACATATATATATGTATATATTTATATTTTATTATTTTGTCTTTATTATACCATTGTATCCGACTATATAAAGCTGAGTTGGTATAGCAGTGTCCGTCTGGATCAACGCAATCTCCTCCTAGAGTATTAGAGCTACAGAGCTGAAAATTTTGCACATAGACGTTTTTCTGCTGCAGGCATTGTCTCGGAACCACCCGGATCGGATGACTATATCATATAGCACCCACAGGACAGTTCGATTTTAAGAAATGTAGTGGGAAAATTTCAACGTTATTAAAGTCACTTGAAATGTGGACCATATATTTGTGTATTCCACCTCCATACAAAAATATATAGTATATGCATATACAAACTATATCTTCAACAGCTTAGAACATCCAAATTTGGCAATAAGCTACAGTTGACCTCTCCTTAAGATCAATCAATAATGGTTTATATCCACGCTCAGTAGGGGCGTGGCAAATCGGGACGTGTATATAGAGTTCAACATAAATTCTCTAAGATTTTGGGGCGCTGTTAGAGCCAGAGTCTTGAAACTCAATACATATATTTGTATGACTCACCCCCATAAAGCTACGCCCATTAGGGGTGTGCCAAATCGGTAAGAACTGTATCTTCTACAATTTTACACCTAGAGACCCAAAAATGAACAAATATCTTAAGCGCAACTGCTTGAGCAAAATTAAAAATTTATACATCCGGCACTTTGGGGCGTGGCAAATGGGAGAAAACTATATCTTCCAAAGCCCGAACATTTGACATATAGGTTACAGTTGCCCACCTACATAGATTGACTAAAAATCATATAGATCCGTGTAAATCGATAAAACTGTATCTTCTACAATTTTACACCTGAGATTGTCACTTGGAAAAACAGGAAACATAACGTAAATTCTTTACAATTACAAGAGTATTACTAAACTTCGGCATGGTCGAAGTTAGCCCATCCCTCAAGTTTTTATTTGTATTTGCTGTTCATGATATCAAGCGAATCTGTTAATATAATTGATGGTGTTATTACGAACAGAGTAGGGTGCGAACCCTAGATTTGATGAATTTTATACCAACGGCGGCATAAATAAACAGTGAAAGCTCCCGTGGACGGACAGCCACGGTTCCAATCTTCTTCGATCTTCATAATTGTCTTTTCCAAATTTTGAAATTAAACTTAATTATGATCTAATAATAAGAGTTTTTTGTCCGCCTACAAGTGACTTTTGTATAAAAAAGTGTTTAAACAAATCCTGTCGGCGTCCGGCCCAGATAGCGTCTGCCCACGGGAACGGATTTTGTATGAAAATCATGCTAAGAATCTTGGGACTATAAAATTCGTCCTGCTACGCGAGATGTGTGCGACTTTCACTTTATATACATACATATGTACACTTATATTAAATAGCATGTGCATATGTATATATTTATCTGTTACAATAAATATAAGCAATCGTGGACAAGTTAAAGCTCAGATTAAAGGTCAAATATCTTCTCTTCCGGCTCAATAAACAAGCCTAACCATACATATATTAGCAAAGACACAAACCACAAAGAGCTTATATGCTGCAAAAGCTTAAGTCAAGCATTCCTATATAAAAAACCTCCCTTTTAACAATAGCTAAACGAATGCAAAGGCACACACACCACACACATATATGCGTGTTAGCACACACGCAGACTCGGCCTGCATGCGTGTGTGCACATCAATGCGTAAACACACTGTGCTGCCTGTGCTCGCTCGAGTGCGCTTGTTGGCATTCATGTGCGCCTGTTCGAATATCTACCACGAAAGAATGTGTGCAAGTGTGCGACAAGCGAAGATGCGTCAGTGTGCACACACGCCAGCGTGTGTGTATAAGACGCGGACTCACGTGCGAGCGCACAAGGATAAGGGGAGTGCAAGCAAGCAGTTGTGACCTTGAGGCGCTAACCAGGCACACACACACACACACGCAGCAATCCACCCCTAAGCGTACAATGTAACGACGTAGTAATGAATGGCAGCGCTGCCTGCGCTGGCCGCCTGTTACACTAAGGTTGCTCCTAGTTACGACGTAACTGTTATTCGGTTTGGGCCGTCAGCTGCTCTGCTCTCGCATGTTACGCTCGTTGTTATTAGCGTGTTATGTAACGTGGCTAACGTTAGAGTCGGGCGGGCCTTTACTCCGCCCCCGTTGAACACGCCCCAGCGCCGGGGCCATGCGCAGTGGCTGCTCATCGGAAGCAGCGCTTGCTGCTGGCTCTGTGAGCCTGGTAATCCTTGGGCGGGCGTTACCTTAAGAAGGGTTAAACCGCTGATGGACACGTGTCTGTTTGAAGCGGCGCAACCACAGTGCCGTCCGTGGTGCTGCTGGCTGCTGCTTTTGCAGAGGTTCTTGTCCGGGTTCTTGCGAAAAAACGCCAAGAACCAGTCCGGGCCATTCCGGACCGTAGCCGCCCATGGCCGTGTTGCACCCAATGCCCGCACTCGCCTCGCTGTTCATTATTGGACCTGGACTTCGCACAGACTGCGTGTGACCCACCCACTGGGCGGGCAGAGTCGCGACTCGCGGTTCCTCGCCTGCGAGTCAGCTGTCAGCGTGCAGTGGCGTCGCTCTTGCCGCCAGGCGGAAAGTGGCTCTGCACTGCCAACAGACGCCGTCCATGTGTTAAAACCCACCCCTAAGTGACAAGAGACACACCCCTCGCAAACACACGCACACACACACAGTTACACTTTCGCTTTTTCAAAAAACGTCGTAGCATGATTCAGATGCCTGATGACGCGCATTGGAATGCGATGTGGATGCTTGCTGACGGCTCTGAGCGCCTGGCTAAAAACTTCAAACGGAATTTCCTTTCGTTTGACTGTGAATCGTGAATTGTTTGCCATTGTGAATGCAGCCGTTATAAATTCGCATATCTCATATAATACATTCTTTCTTACAGCTTAAGCAAAACTAAATATGACTGGTCTAACGAATTATTCCACAGAATATATATTTTAAAAAATATTTCTTTTTTAAATTATTTATAGATAGGCAAAACGCAACTGTTTTTAAACAATTTTGACAGAGATTTTCAGAGCTCTCAAAAGTATGCAACATAACAAATATTTCATGACAAAAGCTGATTGATATGATACGAAAAATATTAATTTTGTTGCAACGGTTAGTCGTTAGATGTCGTTAATTTCGTTCTAGTGGAGTTTCTTACAACTTTCGTTGAGTGTGGAGTGAAGCAGATGGTTTAAAACTTAGCTAATGTGCTGTTATCGATTGCTACTATTAGAAATCTATCGCACATGTATCGACGACCGCCACAAATTAACAGACGCAACGGTTTCTTAAATTTAAATGTATATTAAGAGTTTTGAGAGTCAAATCAGAGTTTTATTCAAATCAAATGTCTAGGATTTGTCGATTTTCATGAACTTTCAACGAAACAGAATCAGTGTCAAATACAAATCAATGATATTTGGTGCGAAACTCAAGAAACATTTCTAGGGCCATTCAACAGGCAGGCTGACAAATAATCTAATTAGCCGTCAGTGCGATGAGATTCAACTGTCAAGAGATGAATGTGGCTAATTTCAACACCAGAAAGAAACTAAACATAATAGGAGAATGAGAGATAAGTACAGAGAGAACGATACAGCGACATCATGTCAAAATGTCAGAGTGAAAGGCCATAAATTGCCGCCAAGTCAATGGTACGCACAATTCCCCAGCTGGCAGAGCTGTTCACATGTATTTGTGTGTAAAATGTGTGCAAGAAAAGCAGCCTACGCACAACATGGCGGGCATTTTCCATTTCCGCGGCGGCACATTTCAAGACGAGTTCCTTGGAGAACGCTCGACGACATGCGCACTTCGGGCTTGTCTCAAAATCTAATTAGTTGGATACTTCATTAACCACAGACGACAATCAACAAATGAGTAATTAACATGCGCCTGGGAGCGCCCAGCTCTGCCTCGGTGTTCTTGTCGTCGCATGCAGTTAATATTTCATAATTGAGCAATTTATTTTCGCCTCTTTGACAGGATCAAAGATAACGCCGACACTACATCGAGCCCCAAGACGCTGCGCCACGCAGATTTTACGCTCAGTTAGCTGGCGCACAGCCCCGTAATACTGCCCGGTAGGTCTTCTGTGTGGCGCTTGAATATGTTCCAGAATTCCTGTTCTCTCTGCCAACGCTTCGACTCGTTAAAGATATGAACTTCTGTTTTCTTCATAGACTAGGCTTGCTAAAAAGGTGTTAAGATAAAGGTACTTAAATAAATGTCAATATAAACTTGAGATAAGAATCTGAAATTATTTTTATTATACTTTTTAGAATGAGAAATTAGAAATGTCAGTAAAAACTTTAGATATAATTTTAAATTATTATTAATATACTTATAAGAATGAGATATTTTATTTAAACAGCAGTAGTTCGGATCGACGTTGCATAGGTGCCTACATTGCTGAGATTATGGATTATTATCATAAAGAGTTGCTAACTAGTTATTAATAAGAATTGCTGGTGTGGTGATCTTTTATGAAAAGGACTAAATTAAATTTAGCTTAATTCAATTCATTCATTTAATATCAATTCATTTAATTTAATTTAATTTAATTAATTTTTATTTAATGGAGTCTTATAACAACCTTCGACTGGAACTTTATTTTGATTTTGGTGGAAAATGGGCTGCAATTAAGCATAATTTGGCCGAATTTTTATTAATTAAAACTAATAATTAAGTTTATAATTTTTAGTTTTTTGTTGTTTCTCTAATATTAGTTAAGTTAAGTATTGATAAAATCTATATGCACGCATAAATGCAAAGCATTAGTAAGATTATGAATAAATTAATAAATAAATATATATATTTAACAGAAGTACAACGCGCTTTCAATAATGTATGAAATAAGAATGAAAAAGCTAAGAATATAATTTAAAATAATAATCAGTTAAATGACATCAGGGCTCTCTACACAAAATATTGTGAGTATCCTTGAGTAACAAGGCGAAGGCGAACCAGAGTTCGACACCGAAGTCTGTAGATGATATGATACGCTGATTATATAAATGATATATATACTTAATATATCAACCTGTCCATAAGAAATAATCAACTTAACAAAAATAGAAAATACCTAAAAATATATCGAAAAAAAAACAATTGTAATATATTGTTTTTGTTATACAGTCGAGTCCTGATAATTCGAAATGGCAAGGGTATCACATTTTTTACGAATTACACGGGAATTCGATTTATCAAACAGGAATTCAAATGAATTTTTTTCAAGGGGACAGCTTGTTTAACGATTAATTGAGGCTTTCGATTTAACGGGGGACGAATTATCAGGATTCGACTGTATTAGGAATACGATCTCGTCATATGCTAATATTCTAAATTTTTTACTTAATCAAAAATGTTTTAAAAGGCAGTCATATAAGAAATTTCTAAAACCAATCTGGACCTGTGGCATCCAGCTCAAGGTCTCTACAGAGACCTCGACGTGCCGTAGATCAAGAACGAGATCCGTAATGATCCGTATGATATTCCACACCACTCCAGGCTTCAAGGCCATAAGAACCTATTGACGCTGAACGTGCTGGACAACAGCACACACACCATTCGTCTAAAAAGATGCCACCCCCTGGACCAGCCCTTCAGATCAGAAATGGACAGGTGATTCGTCGCCGCCTGAAAGAGCTGCAAGTTCCCCCGTTGATGATGCATCTATGAGATGTATCTATATTTCAAATTTTGTATTTCACACTACCTTTTTTCAACAAATTTAAATTTTAATACATATGGTCATGTTATGTACACTATTTATATAATATATAACATTCTAAGATATCAATTTGAGTTTAGTTAACTTTCGTAATAATAATCTGTTTACTTTTGCTCAACACTTTTGAGTATTAAAAACAACAAGTGTTGGAAAACTGTCGTCAACGCTCGCATAAAATCCAACAACTTCCGCTTGCAGAGCGAGTGGAACGATATGTGAACAGGCAGTATATAAGCATCCCTCACCCCTGCTGGGTACCTGTTCTTGACTGTGTGCTGGTTGCACGCTTCGGCTGCAACGCAAGCATCTTGCCCCGAATGGCGGCAATAAAATCTAAATTACACAATCAAAGTGACATTAGAAATGTCATTTGGTGGCCCCCGAGCAGGCTGTTGGGTATATATATGTTTGCCTGTTTGACTGTTTGTTTGCTTGGCTGTTGACATTGTCAAAACAAGCACACGCACACACACACACACACACACACACACTCACACACGGGCGGAGTCCGGTGCTCAGAACTCATCATAAATTTCATTTGATTGTCGAGCAATGCCAAGCATCTCAAGTGGAAATTTATGCGGCAGTTGGGCCGGGAGGAGTGCGGATCGCGCTGCTCGAAGCTATCAATAGCAATGGACTCGGCAGCGTCAACGAGGCGTGTGAGTGATTTGTTGGGGGAGGGTGAGTGAAATGTCAGTGGAGTTGCGCCATTTTATGTTTGTGATAAATTAATTAAAATTAGACAATAGCTGCAGCGGGCGGCGTACTAATTAACTTGAGACGATCGACAGCAGCAGCAGCCTGCCCCTGCCCCTGCCCCTGCCTCTGTTCCCCAATTGTAAGCAGAACTTGTACAAAATGTCAGCGCAACAAATTTCAATTAGTTCACGCTTCACTTATTAGGCGGCAGAGGCTCACTCATAAAAAGAAAGTGCCGCCCGGCTCGCCTCTCTCGCTCTCTCTCTGTCTCTCTTGAGAGGCTGTGCTATTTGGAATCCAATCCAGACCAATTCCCCCGATTCCCATGTCGCCCGCTGGCTGCATGAGCGATGCAAGTTGGAGGCAAGTTGGAAGCTGCGGCGACATAATTAATTTGTACAACATTGTGCTGTAAAATGTTGATTGCGATTTTAATTAGGCTCGGGGTCGCGTATTAAGCGGCCACCCAAAGCACTTAAGTGCAGCCTTTGGGAATCGACTGGCAGATACAAATCTATCTATTTGCCCTGCAATGAGCTGTGAATGGAGGCAAAGGTTTAATCTGATGCCCTTCCGAGTGGAATGTCGCGCTATTTTCAGGTCTTGCCGGCAACGCTGCTCCGATTACATGTTTTCTGTCATAGATTAGCCGCGGCACAGCCCACTCCAACTCTCTCTCTGCTGCAGTTCTGGGCGTTTCACTTGCGGTAGCGCACATAATTTCACACTCCCTACCAGACTCCTCGAGTCTCGAGCACTCTGCCACTGTTGAGCATCTGTTGATTTTGTGGCAGCATCTTCTGCTTGCTGCCTGTGCGACAATGCGGGGCAGCCCGCCCTCAACAGTTGCGTGTTTTAGTGCCAGCAGCTCGCGGAACTCCTGCCTTCAGCTGGTCTCGGCTAAACTGCATATATTACTTATGCCACAATGATTTAGTGTGACGCGTGACAGATTTACAAGTTGCATTTACCGCATTAATTTATCATAAATATCGTTTAAAGGCAGCCAAGCCAGAAACCACATAAATAGCAGCCTGATTTGATGGCTCAGACTCAGATAGGGGAGCCAATCGAATATGAATTTCCACTAAATTGTCCATTGTGAATGTCTTTTTATGATTTGTAAATATTATATAATTGATAAGTTCAGTTAAAACGAAGTCAAGTTCTTAAATGTAGTTTTCCAGCTGCTTGAAATCCAATAGTCCACACATGTATATAATCAACATTAATACAATATTTGTATATATCAAATATTTATTTTTTTTTTCTTCTCCAATGTAAAACTAGATTAGGTTGCCACTAAAGGTAGCAGAAAACTGGTTAATAAAAAATATACAATTTTAACAAAAAAAAATATATATATATATATTTAAGATCAGTTAAAACGAAGTCTGAAGGTTCTATCTCAATTTTAGGCTTCTCATATATAATAAAATCAGAATCAAATTAAATGAATTCAATATTTAATGCATAATTCGACCATGACAAAACTGATTTAAAGATCTATCAAATCTAGTGTTATTCATAATACAAATAAACTAAAACATTTCTTGTTCAAAACGATTTAGTTTTACAGCCTGGTTGTGAAAACAATTTGAGAATGATTAATTTATCAGCTAGTTATAGTCATCAGGTGACCGGATATATATTATATAACTGAGTGTCAGCTTTTAATTGACACCTCAGGAACAATTACCAGCTGCACATATGTTGGCATTTCCTGTCTCGGGCCCACGTAGGGAGCACCTCTAATTGCGCCTAGCCTGCAGCTAGTTGTACCGTTCGACTTTGGCCTTTTGCAACACATTTTGGTGTTGCTTTTATTTTGTGCATAATTATTGCGAGGCGTTGACACAAATATCGCTTGCAGGCCAGCAAAATGAGTTTACGAAAATAATTTGCACAGCTAATTAGGATACAGTTGAATATAATGTTTTTATGACTTTTTAATGTATTTTTCTACATTTTACATGAGTTTTGTCACATTAATTTGGCGCTGGCACAACAATGTTGCCAGCGCATGCTTTAAGTCAAATTTATTTAAATTGCTTTTGCGCTTTTTTATATCAAGTATTGCAATTTACGAACGCCTCAGCCAGCTGATGCTCATTTGATTGGTAATCAAATGCCATGCATCTATGTATCTATATCTGAATCAATTTTATTAGAAATAAAAACAAAACGACATTTGATAAGATTCTTTTTTTTCATTTGCTTTCTCTTTGGCTGCTGTGTTGTGTTCTTTTATGAGCCATGAAATTAATTTACGATTACGACAATTTACATTTTTAAAATGACACTAAAAATATGTTAACAACTCGGCTGCCGTCGCCGCATTGTCGCAACGAAAGTGTTAAAAAGACTCCGCTCTCTGAAGATGCGCAGCCACAAATGTGGCCTGCGATTTATGATAAAAGTCTTGTTGTTGCTGCAGCTTGACACATTGTTCCCGTTCGTTATTGAAGTGTTGAGTTTATGTTTCATATTTTGTCTAAAGTCATTTAAATTCTATAAAAAGGGCAGCCCCAAGCTTTTGGGGACGCATCTTGACACATGACACTGACATTTATGCAGCATTGGCAGCCGAACAACTCGTTTTCGTTCTCATTCACATTCCCGTTCACAGTCACGGCCTATTGGCAGCACGTTGTGGCAGACAACAAGTTCTTAGGGGACTGCTACTTTATGAGCTTATCAAAGGAAGTTGTTTTGTTTTTACCGTCATAAAAAAGTGAGACATCAATTTCTGTGACAGGTGAACATCAAGAGTTGATGAATTTGATATAATTTTAAATATTTAAATAGAAAGATGAATATGAAATATTTTATTTAACTTCTTTTTTTTTAATTTCACTTTTATTGCAGCTTTTGTACTTAACTCTATAGCGCATGTTTATGTAAACCTTGAGTAGGATGGCTTATTTGCATTTCTTCATCTCAACATCTAATTGTTAAGTTTATGTTCTAATATCTAATGGATGTAATCTTTTCAGTCTTCTGTTATTTGTATTTGTAATTAGGCTGGCTGCTAGTTGGTTAGGGTGGGCGGATAATCTATCCTATTATATTCTATTCTATATATTTGTGTCAACTTTTCTAGCGTATTTAATGTACTTTATGCCTGATATTAGAATTTAATTTTTAATTTCAATTTTAAATTTATATATAGTAATCAAATGTTGTTCAAGTTTTAGATATTGATTTTGATTATTTGATAACTAACTGATAAAGTTCAATCGTATCAAAATCAAAGCTAATAAGCCAAATTTATTTGCACCTCAATAAATATATTCCATTTGCTTGTTTCGAAAATTAGATATTTATTATTTATTCACCTCAGTGAGCTATTCGCACCTTTGGGACCCGAACAATGCCACTTGATGATAACTAATCATTAATACAGATTCCTTTCAAAATAACGTTTGAGCTGATGCGGATGCTTTGCTTGTGTTTGATTTGAAAATATATTATTTATGGCAATGGACAGACAGCATGGGAGAGGCAGTCAAGGCAAATGGCCATTGAGTTTTCGACTAATACGCCCTGTCAAATATACAAATAAACAAATCACTTGATGAAAATCCAAAACCAAATGATGGATCGAGCTGGAGCTGCTGCCAGGCTGGAGAGTCTGCGCTGAGCGTTGGGCAGTGAGGCGGGAAGTCAAACAAGTGACTCAAATCCTAAATCCTGACGGGCAACAATGAAGGCGACTTTCCGCTTTTGTACATTGTTGCGAGTACACAATATTTGTGTGGATTATTGTTGTTGCTGTTGCTGTGGCTGTGGCTGTGGCTGTGGCTGTTGGCTGTTGGCTGTTGTTTTTGTAGTGCCTGCCTCCTTTTGTTGCCGCATTGGCTTTAAAATGGCTTTTTTAGCGCTGCGCCTCACATGATTTTTATTTTCAACACTTTTTGTGGCGCTGGAGGAAAAAAAAGCGAAGAACTGAACACGAAAACATTCATAAAATATGCATTATGCAATCTAAGCTCGTGTGAGCATTGCTAAATATTTGATGCGCATGTATTGTGCAGCACACAGATACACACATACACACATGCAGACAAAAGCACTTTATTCGTATTGGTAGTTTATTGCTTTGTTTTGCAGCTGAATGTATGGGTGTGCACGTGTGTCTGTGTGTGTGTGTGTGCGCTTAATCATTAATTTCACAGCCAAAAACAAATTAACAAATTTCTTTATGCCAAAAATATTGCACGCTTGAGCGAAGACAAATGGGCTGAGCTTCTGGCTCCCTCCATACTCAAGCTAAGATATATATGCCAAAGTAAAATAATAATCAAATATTAAAGACGCTTTTAAATAACATGTGCCGTTTAACATATATGCGGAATATATTTGCTGTAGCTGTTGTTTTTCTCAAATTTGTGAATGCTTTTGTTTTTCTCGGGGCCCGCACATAAATTTCAGCTTAAATTGCGCGCGCAGTAAAAAATGTCACACAGTTGGCTCCATCTCTTTCTAATGCTCTCTCGTTGCCTCTCTTTCCATGCGCCGCCTACTTAGCGCCGTCACTGTGGGTGGCTAACACTCTCTCTCTCGCTCTCTCTTGCTCTCGCTCTCTCTATTGAGTTTGCCAATTAGCATTTGTGCTGCTGTGGCCGTTGCGCGTAGTTTATTTTGATTTGCCTAAGCAGTCGGCTTCAAAATGAATTAATTTCAGATTTCGAAACGATTAAATTATGAGCAAAATGTTGCTACCCATTGCTCTTTGATCTGCTGCCAAATGTCGAAGGCCCCCAAAAGTGTGTTTGTCTGTTTGCTGTTGTGGTATGACTCTTGCTGTCTTTTCTTCTTCTGGCGTTGTGTGTGCTTCGTTTACGGCTTTTTAATGAGCATTATGTGCCTTTAATTTATGTCTCAATTTTGCGCATATTAAAAATCTTTATTTTCGCGTTTGTTTTGTGTATTTATGTATCCATTTATCGAAATATATACACTCACCCATAATATATTTTGTGGCATATTTTGATATGGATTATGGCTATGTCGTATATTTGCTGAGATTCTCATATCGTATAGTTAGTTGTTATCCCAGTTGTTGTTTGTTAATAAGTTCGCAAAGTCAAAATGCAAATTTATTTCGTAATTGAGCCTGAACTACTTAGGATATCATGAGCAAACAAAGTTTGTTAAGCAGCTGCAACCTTACATTTACACACATATCAGCCCACACACACTTTCATACATACATACATACCACTAGAAGAACTTGAAGAACTTGTCGTAATGTTCTGGCAGCAAGAGCTTTATTAGAAAAACGCACTCCCAGTGCACAGCTGTCAACGCTCTACTAGACCGACCTTCTACCTTTGCCCACCGGCCACCACCCATCGCAGCCAAACCATGCAGTCAGCACAGCAGACTTAATATCTAAAGCAATTTACAGTTATGAAAATAAGAGACATATCCGCAAAACGACAAGCACAGCAGCAACGGCAGCAGCAGCAGCAGCCACCGCAACAACAATGGAACGAGGCGACAAACTTCTGCTAACGAAGTAAGTACCCTCGAGGACACTTAAGCGTGCGACCCCAAAACTCAGACCCAAGCCGGCGAGGCGGGCCGGGAATAATGTCGCCAACATTTTCCGAAATTACACGCAAATGGCCAAATAAAAGGTGCAAAAGTCTGAAATAGTTCCATGGGCCTCAGCGAGAGTGCTCACACTTATACGCTGTCCCTCTCTCGCTCCCGCTCTTTCACTCAGCGCTCGAGCGAGTGAGCGCAGCTGGCGGCCATATTGGAAAAAGTCAGTACGCAAACTGAGCGCAAGGCGAGCCTCTCAATTTTGAGTACTTACTTTTTCGTCAACTGAGCGACGCTCATTGGCTGGCAGCGCGGCCAGGCGCTGAAGGCGTGGCCTCAGCCAGCCTTTGAGTGAGTTATGCGAAATGAGAGCCGCTAAGAGCGCGCCGGCGCTGTGAGAGTCGTGGGGGGATTGCGGCTCATGCGGGTGTCAGAGTGTGGCCAGCGAAATGAGGGTTAAATCGCGTGCATAATTTAGCAGTTCATTTCCTTCATTTGAGTGCAATGCTCAGACGTGCGCGGCTCAGCTTCATGCAAAGCTCTTGTCGCTATGTGCGTATGCGAGAGTGTGTGTGTGAGTGTGTGCGGGCGCTGGCGCATTGGCAGCGTGGCAAACATCTACTGTCGTTTACCGCTACAATGACAAGCATTTATGGCAATTAACACTTTAGCTGTTTATATGCTGCTTCGTCTGCTGCTGTCTCTGCCGCTGCTGCTGTTGCTGCGACAGCGCAAGCGCTTGTTGTTGTTACTGTTGTTGTTGGTATTGTTGCTGTTGCTTAAGTGTGCCAGCCATTAGCGCACCACCCACAAAACAACAACGACGTAGACGATGTCGGCATTCATTTGCCTAAAATCTAATTGCATTTCATGCAAATCACGTCGTCGGAGCCACTTAGCGCCTTTTTTTTAACAAGCTGCGCTCGCCATTTCGCCCATTTTGTTCGGCCATGTCCGGCCGCTTTCGCTTTGCGTTTAGTGCAAATTCAATATCGTGCATAATTAATTTGCAATTAGCACGTTTCTGTTTTTGTTTTCATTCCATTCACCAGCTCCGCGCACCTCTTGCAGCATGCAAATTTTCTAATTACAAGCTGAATGCAAACTAGTTTTGGGCATCTAGCTGGTCGCAGGGCTGCCTTGCTCGTCCGACACATACGCCGGCGGCAATCTGGCCAGCGTTTGGGTTTTCGCACGTACGAAACCCAGCCGAAATGCGTTAGCATATGAAATGAGCTGCAAATTGATGGAGGAATTAGCGCAGCATATTGAATTAGCTTGTAAATGCTTCGGGCAGCAGCGGCTACGCTCGAGAGCTTGAAAGAGATGTACATTTGTAAATGGATGAGAGCTGACTACTATCTGACTATGTAGTACCCTGGAAGGATCTAATCACATTTTTATTTTCATAAGAAAAGATAGTAAAGACTTTTTATCTATTTCTCAGAAAGCCTTTTTATGTAGTTTGCGTTTTAGTTTGACATTGATATCATATGGAATAATAAAGCGGTCAGCGCTTAACCCAAATATCTTAAACATGTAAAGCTGCCTGGCTGGTAAATATTGATTATTCTCTTACAAAAATAAATGAACTGCATACTGGTAGTTATTTTAAGGTATATTCACTGATTGACTGCTTTTCATAAAAATAATAGTCTGCAATTTATGTGTGTAAAATATTGATCAATGTGTTGCATATTTATTCACAATATCATAGTTATAAATCCTTCAACCGCAATGCCATAGGCAATTAATTGGAAAACCGTAATCAAAATTGCAATAAGCTTAGTCAAACACAGCTGCTGCTCAGCAGCAGCGTCGAACGATAAGCCACTCCCCCAATGCCCCCCATGCAGGCAGATGGGATGGCTCAACTGGCTGACTAATTTATGTATTAACTTTGAACGCTCATTAGTTTAATTAGTCAAACAAATTAACGTGGGGCGCACGGAAAGTGGAGTGCAAACAACAAAATGGCCGAATAAACAGAGAGGTCGAGCGAAAGAGTGAGAATGTGGAGGTGCATTCAGCGTCTGGCGTCTCGCTCGCACTTGGCTAGTGCACGCCATTAAATATACAAATACTCAAATATTCAACAAATTCGCACAATTTAGGCGCGTGAAAATTGCAGAAAATTACGCGCAAACAAAATCCACGAATAAATGCAAAATAATTTAATTAGCGCATAATTACGCAACTGACCACAATTGCAATTTTAATTGCGCTTGTCGCGAGGTCAGCGGCTTTTAGCCGATTATCGATTTTCCTTATGGCTGTTCGCCTTTTAATTAGCTGTAAATCTTTCCAAGCTCGTTGAAAGCCAATCCAAAGGGCGTTCGCCCAGGCAGAGGAGAGGAGGGGACGCAACTACTGCCTTTGCATGCACTATTTATTTTAACAAGAGCTGCTCATTTAATACTTATTTTCACTAATTAAATGAGCGAATGAGATGGCAAACAAATGAGACAGCGAGCGATAGCAAAGAAAGACAGAGAGAAAGTGATACGTATGCAGCTGTGGAAAATGTCAGAAATTTTTCGCGCAAAAAGTTTCATGTCTATGTTAACAGCGGCTTGTGTGTGTCTGGCGGGCCGCCCAAATCGTTTTCTCTGTGTGTGTGTGTGTGTGTGTGTGTGTATGTGTGTGTGGTGTACATATTCTACATACACATTCACAGTGAAATGTCGCCCTCGCACATAGGGTGTGAGTGTGGGTCGTCTGTTTGGGCGCACTTAAATAATGAATAATGACGAGACAGGCAATTAAAATAATTTGCGGTTTTACCGTGCGTATGCGCATCATTTAATTTTGCATGTAAAAGGGTAAAGCGCTTAATACACTGTCACAAAATGTCGTGTACATTTCAGCCAACATTCTGGCTACGCATGGTCAGCGAAGCATCAAAAGCCGCTCAGCTCGATGGCCCGCAAAGTAAACTAAGCAAAACGCACAACCAATTTGCACAGTGTGCTACACACACACACACACACACGCGAACACACATACATATCATACAGTCAGCTCCATCAATGGACCAATTACAGCGCTGAGCTGCCGCACTGGTGTTGGTAACAAGCATCTTAAAAGTAATTAAAACGAAAATGGCATAACAAGCTGCTCATTAAGAATGCCATCTCTCCTCATTTTGTGGTTAATTATAGAGGAGCGAAGCCGAGCAGCGCTAACGAGTGCCGAGCTCCGCCGGCGTTGGCCTCGCAAAAAGCTGAAAGCAACGGCAAAGTCAACAAAACGAGCATAAGAAAAAATAAAGAAAACACGCTTCAAAATGCCGGCAGCCGACGACGACAATACAGGGACGATCGGTGGGAGCTGTGGGAGCGGCGGGAATGCCGTTGAAGTTCATTAAGCAGCATCCTCGCTGTCCTGCGTCCATTTAACGATGTCACTTATACGCCCCATTGTGCGCTCAAACCCACGGCCATGAGTACGGCCACTAGCCAACCAGGCTATCAGCAGGCTATCCACTTAGCTCCTACTTTCTCTCTCTTTCTCTCGCTGCCTCTCTATCTATATCTTTCTCTCCTTCACTCTCTCTCTCTCTCTCTCTCTCTCTCTCTCTCTCTCTCTGTCTGTAACTCCGCTCCCACTTGATGTCCATGCGGAGCGCTGCTGCGATGCGTATAAACCGCAAATTGGATGCGATATTAAATTGTCTGTGCAAAGCGCATATAAATTTTTGTTCAATTTAAACCATTCTGTAAACTGAGAAGCGAAACTCAAACACACCCAGCTGTAAATAGAGTGAAAGAGCAATAGAGAGCGTATGTGAAAGGGCAAGCCTGAGAGAGAGAGAGAGAGAGAGAGAGAGAGCCCAGCTAACATGGGTTGCGGCAGCTGTGTAGTTTAACGATTCTGTCTTCCTCTGATGACTTTGAGTCTCGCAAGACAGAAAATGTCAACTAGACGAGCAGTTGGCTGCCATTTAGAGCCCCTATAAGCTAATTGATGTTCAATTTTACAAATAGTAACAATTTTTACTTACATTTAATATCAACTAATTAGCAAAATGATTAGGCACTAAAATGTACTACAAATTCAATTAGGCGGCATAAAAATTGGCAAGCAGAATGCTTTGCTTGCGGGTGCCGACCAGCCACAGGAGCACAAAGCATTCATGCATATATGACTAAGAACAAACCAGGCATAAGCAAAGCAACTACAACAACAAAGCAGGGCCAACAATAAATATATATGTATATAAAACATTTCAAATATAAAAAGCTGAGATCCATTTCGGAGCCAACGAAGCGCATAAGCAAACAATTTTTGCGCTAAATAATTTGACAATTACTCACATCCTCGAGCGCATATTTGGGTGGCAGTTGAACTGGGCAGCAGCTCTGGTGTCTGTGTAAGAGAGAGAACGAGAGATTGAGTGGGTTAAAGGCAGCCGCAGAGCAGAGCAAGACAGCATGTGTATGTTGGCACTTGCCAAGACCCAAGAACAGACCATTACGCTTGCTAACGAGGACAAGGCAAATTAAATCATTAGATGCTAGTCGAGATTAGTTCCTGCCGCTGTATGGCAAAAGGAGGAGCCAGCCCACTCAAAACACAACTCACTCAAACTAACAGCTGGGGGCGTGTGCAGCATACAAAGAGAGCAGCAGCAGCAGCAGCTGCAGCAGCAGAGAATCCACTCAAAGCAACCACCACCACCAGCAGCATCGCCAGCATCAGCAGGGAGAACGACAGACGCCGCAACAGATTTGTTCACTTTCCATTTAGTTGACTTGCCACGGGCCAGCGGCAGCCACAGCTACAGCATCTGGACTCACAAGACTCACTCGACAGCGACAGCGAGCGGGCAGCAACCCTCAAACTCTGCCGAGCGATACTATTGACATTACCATTACCATTTCCATTTCCATTTCCGTTTCAGTCCCGGCTGCGAGCAGAGTGTCGCACGCGCGGATTACGCTCAAAAGCATAGCGATAAGCGTAAATGAACAACAACAACAACAACAACAAGCATCAGCAGCATCATAAGCATCAGCTACAGATATTGAGAGATACGCGCCGGCATCAGTGACAGTCGATTGGCTGCAATCAAGGTGACAACACCACGCCGCGGCAAGCGAAGTCAATTAAAGTGAATTCTAGTGCAGCACAAGTGAACTCCAGTGTTGTGAAGTGCCAAAAGAGAAAGACAAGTGCACTAAGCGATATGGTGATGCTGCAGTCACCAGTGCAAAAGCCTAGCGATAGCATTGGGGCCCAGCCCACGGCCGTCGGCGGTCTAATGAGTCCCAATTCGAATCCCGATTCGCCCAAGTCAAACACCTCGCCCGAGCTGGCAAACGTGGGCAGCAATGCGAGCAATGCCGAGCTGGTGTCCGTGTCCAATAACGCCGCCATCGGCGCTCCAGTCGCCAAGTTGCCCAAGTTCATAATCAGCGCCAGTGGACAGGCTGGAGCCAAGCAGGAGCAGGATCTGCGCTACTCCATCGAGCGCTTGAAGCAAATGACCAGCGACTCTGGCATGCTCAGTCGGCTGAGTCCCAGCCAAGACGATGGCGATATGGAGAAGACCAACAACAATAATAACAACAGCTTGGCCAACAACAACAAGAACAACTTGCGCCGCTCGCAGTCACCGCCAGCGGGTGTCGGTGGCTTCCCTCTGCCTGCGCAGCAGCGAAAGCTGCTGGAGCTGAGTGCAGTGCGTCATTTGGCACGGCCGGAGCCACTGCAGCATCCACATGCCGCACTACTGCAGCAACATCCGCATTTACTGCAGAATCCACAGTTTCTAGCTGCTGCCGCTCAACACCACCACCAACAGCAGCAGCAGCAGCAGCAGCAGCACATGCACCACCACCACCACCATCCTGGACACCCACATGCACACCATGCACCAACCGCTGTATTTCATCTGCGTGCACCTGCAGCGATGCCCAATGCCAGCACCACCACTGCACCACCATCGCCTGCTACGTCGCCATTGTCGCCACCCACATCGCCCAGCACTGGAACAGGCAACAGCCAAATGACACATTCCGAGCCGCAAAGGGAGTCGCCCTTGGCCACAATTACAATGGCACCATCAGCTAATCCGTCACACTCAGCGCTGGTAGCCCCACCACAGAATCCACAGCCACTACCGCCACCACCACAACTGCAGTTGGGCGTCGCTGGTTCGCATCCAGTGATTGCCAGCATTAGTCCAACATCCGCCAAGGACATGGATCTGGAGCGCATTAAGTTGGTGGCAGCGGTTGCAGCTCGCTCCACTCATAGCCAAGCGCCCAGCACATCCGCCGCCGCATCCACCAGCTCCTCCACCTCGCCCACTGGCCGCGACTTAAGTGATTACGGTTTCAGAATACAGCTGGGCGGCCTAGCGGCAGCGGCAGCAGCAGCAGCGGCCACATCTCGCCAGATTGCGGCTGCTAATTATGCGCGCAGCGACACCAGCGAGGAGCTCAACGTCGATGGCAACGATGAAGACAGCAACGATGGCTCCGGATCGCACAGCACGCCGTCGGTAAGTCTCAAACTTAACAAGTGGCTGTCTTCAAGTCTTTCCATGCTTAGATTTGGTTTTTCTCCATTTGCGCCCTCTTTAAATGCAGGTTTGTCCCGTGGATCTGACGCGCTCTGTGCCGAACAGTGCGAACAGTGCGAGCACTGCCTCCACCAGTGGAGCTAGCGACAGGGAGGCTACCAAGCGCCTCGCCTTCTCCGTGGAGAACATACTGGATCCCAATAAGTTTACTGGCAACAAATTGCCAGCGCCACCGTTCGGCCATCCGCGTCAGTGGAGCTACGATCGAGATGAGGACATGCATGACCACCTGGACGACGAGCACAGCGAGGATATGTCTGGTGAGTGTCTGCCAAGCGTACCTCTAACTAAACCAAAAAAAAACAATCATTGCTGTGTGATTTGATTGGAATCTTGTAGAAACCGAGTGGCATGGCTGCCCACTTAAATATATATATATATACAAATATATATTTATATATATATATGTACATATATTTTTGAACAGGAAACTGCAAAACGTTTTCGCTTCCTCTTGTTATTTCAAACTGCCAACTTTATTCGAGCGCCTTTTGGTTTTTCTTTTTTTTTGGCTTTGAAATTGTGTGGGTGGGTGGGTTGTATTTAAACTGCCGCCTGTAGCTTTTGGTATGTTTTGATTTTGATTTTGTTTCTTTTTCTGTGCAGCCACTTCACCCACACCCCCACATACACACACACACACATACACACACACACAAGGTAACGTAAAGTTGCCATTTTGAACGAGCAGAGATTTTGTGTTGGCTGCTTTCAACCGTAAGTCACGTACAGCCGGTGTGCGTGTGTGTATGTGTCTGTGTTGGTTGGTACTATGAAAGCATTTATATATCGAGTATATTCGCCGGGTAAACAAATGTGCTAACAATGTGAGCGAGGAATAAAACTTGTTTAGTCTGAAATCTGCACTCATATTCAAGTGGGGATTTTGCATGGAATTTGTTTTAATTGATTGATTGATGTTTTAATTGGGAAAAGCAATTGCTGTGGGGAATTTTTCGATATTTCTTTTGGCCAGATTTTGGTGCTACCCGTGTATTCGGCTGCTCTCATTTTATTTTTTTTTATTTTCCTTCTTTTTTCTTCTCTTTTGCTAGCTGTTGGCTAACATTTTGCTGAAAATTAATTGATTTTCATGCTTCGCTTGTTGCAAAGAAATTTCTCAAATAAAAATTTGCAAATTTGATTGAAGTTGTGTGGTGAACTTGGCAATAGGATCTGTGGGGGAGTAGAGCATCATCAGACCAGAACTGCTAAGCTGCGGCAAAGCGCCAAAATAAACGTTGAAAAAAAAGTAGGTAGAGTGAAGCGGAGTGTTCAGAAAGAGAGGTATTCTGTATTATTATGCTCTTGACGTAGCACAAAAAGTCAAGTTTTGCAATTGGTGAAACGGTTTGTTTGAACACTGCTCATAATTTGATTATGACTTTGAATAGAGAATTTCGAAAAGAAATTGTGGCTAAGAGGTAAAATGGAGATATTCACAATTAAGAGGAAATCGAGAATTTAGTTTTTAAAAAGAGGAAAAGTATTTACTTACAAAAGGAAAGTTTACAAATAAAATTGTTAGCAAAAAAATAATTGAGCACAGGAAAATTTACGATATGTGTATGTCTAAATATGTTTTTATACCCTGAACCCATTGAAAACTGAAAGCAGGGTATAATGGTTTTGTTAAAAAAAATATGTAACAGACCCCATAAACATATAGTTCATGTTGTTATAGGTTCTTGATCAGGACGACGTGCTGAGTCGATTTAGCCCTGTCCGTCCGTCTGTCCGTCCTTCCGTATGTCTGTCGTGTGTATGAGCGTGTCGATCTCAGTTTATTTCAGATTATCGTTATCGGAATTATGTTTTAGCATATCTTTTACATCTTTTTAGCTAAAGTTAGATTATTTTAAAGTTTAAAAAATCAATCTAATTTTAGTTCAGCTGCAAATAAAACCACAATCTATTTTTTTTTAATTTTTTATTTAAACAAATATTTTTAATAAAATAAAAGGATTTAATACTGAAAATTTAATCAAAATCCGTTAAATAAATTTAATAAAATTGCTAAGCGCCAAGGGCAGGGCACTTGTTTTATTGAACTGCGTGCAGTCTTTGCAATGAGAGAGTATGGCGTTGCGGTAGAGACGGTGTCTTGTTTACGAGGAGTCTGTATATATGTAAAAATGCAAGCTTGAACAAAGGTTCAGGGGATCTCGTAGTCGGGCAGTGCCGACTAAAGCGTTTTTTCATGTTTTGCATAAGTCTAAGGTTGACTCAATGGAAATCGCAATTCCAACTGAATGGTTCAATTAAATTCTATCGAAGTTTGATCAACTGTTTAAATTAAGTCGATAGAGTCTTAAAGTTGCTAAAGATTAATAGTGAAACTTTTAGCAAACCTAAGTAATTTACATTTCTTGACTATTAAATTAAATTACTAAAAAGTAATCAAAACAAAAATCTGTTTTGCCATAGATTTGCACTCGAAGTTTTCAATTGTTTTCCTTTAAACAATATTGTTACCCACATCAGGCAACAACGACACACAGCTTGTCAGTCATTAAGCTTGTCTAAAGTGCTAGTTGCTCTCACATTCACACCCACACCATCCCAATTACACACACACACGCACACAAACAAGCCACTCGCTCTATTGGCCACTTCGGTAAGCGCTTATGTACGAAATTATAAACAGTTAAAATGGCGCAGAATAGGGCAGCAACAACATCATTATCAGCAACAAATTATCGGTTGCTGTTGTTGTTGCTAGCAGTTTGTGTGACTGTTTGCTGTTTGTGCATTTGTGTTTGTGTTAATAAAACACAATTAACTTCATCAATGGCGCCGGACGCGGAGGTGGTTGTTGTTGGCTGCGGCGTCGCAGTACTCGAACATAACTGCTAATAAAACAGACTGAATGGCCGCGCCAACGACCCCAAGCGGCGGCGGCAACAATCGAACATAGCACAGCAGGGCTGCAGGACACGGGGACCAAGCAGGATAATGATGCTGGCAATGATTATGTTGCTGGTCGTGTTCGTGTTCGTGTTATTGTTGTTGCCTGTTTATTCAGCCAGTTGAAGTTTACAGCAAAGGGACAGCAATACAGACAGACGACGGACAACAGACGACCCGACTGTTCACATTACGCATACGCACTGTTTGCGGCCTGTGATTCAACGATTGTTGCCTGCTCGTTGCTTGGTGATGCTGTAGTCATTAATTAGCAAGGTAGTTAATTACCGCACATTCATTAGCCGCTTCAATGGCTCTGTCCCGGATACACACAAACATACACATATACATTTACACCACCCACCCATACCCACCACCTCGGCCATCCCCTATCAGACACTTAATTTTATGACCTGGGAGGTGCTAATGTTGCTGCTGGTCGCTTCACTTTATATTAG
The DNA here is from genome assembly GCA_035045545.1 of Drosophila gaucha. Classification (NCBI taxonomy): domain Eukaryota; kingdom Metazoa; phylum Arthropoda; class Insecta; order Diptera; family Drosophilidae; genus Drosophila; species Drosophila gaucha. The sequence continues at coordinate 1,651,380 of JAWNOY010000176.1, read as the reverse complement.
CGTAATTATGTGGCCTTTTGTCTTTGCAGCTAATTAGATTTTATGACATCTTTACTCAACCTATTGCTGCGTTCCTCTCGTTTACCTTATCGGATCAAACTGAATGCATTGTGTGCCTGACGCTTAATCATTTACAAATATTACGCATACGCTGCATTTGTCAGCCAGCAATTCTCAAAGGCGCCATTCGTTGGGGCTGGTCGCTGGGCGCACAGCAATTTGCATATCATTTAAAATGCAAAACAAAACTCAGCCAAAAGCACACAACTAGCAAATGCACTAAAAGCAGCGTTGAAAGCCACAATACAAAACACATACACTGATATATATACACACACAATAACAAACGGGCTGGGGGCGGAGAAAATAAAAACAACATGGATAGCAACATGGATAGCTAGAAATTCACCCACACATACACTACCGAACACTCTAGCCAGCATTATTTTCGGGCAGCAACAGAAATGCGCCCCAAAAGTCATATGAAAAAACATGCGATAACTAAGTGGGCTCACAGAGCATGGCGGGGATCAGGGTTGCGGATGTACTTCCTGGGGTTGGGTCGAATAAAATGGTTATGTGGCAACATTTAACTGTGGGTGGCCGTGCTCTGCCGCCAGCAAGAAGCAAGGGGGCAAAACTGCTGGCAACCAACCCCCGAAAAAAGTAAAATGGCTGCAAAAACTTTTATTCTTTTCAGCACTCAATTTGGCGCTCACGCTAGCGCTCTCTTTCGCACCCATGGCAATCGCAATGGGGATGCCAATGCATCCATATATATCTATATGTATACATACATATATATGTAACATACTTTGTATTCATGTATTGGTGTATACTGCTGGTCCTGGTCCCGGTCGTAGTCCTGGCGCTCTGGGGAGCTTTGCAGATTTGTGTGCGTGTCTGTGAGTTCTGTAAAGTTAGGCGACAATTTTCGTAGTCTCGGCTCGGTTTTTTATATCCGTCATCAGCAACTCATTTATTATTTTATGAAAATGGCAAAATGAGACGACAAATGCTCCCCGGGGTCGCATTGGCCAAGCGTATGCGATTATAATGATTGCGACAATGAAGCCTCCTGAAAGGCATCCTGGAACCCAAATTTAAAAGCCATTTTGTAAGCGCTGTCTGTCGAGCTGGCGCTTATATGTGTGGGTGTACATGTGTGTGTGCGTGTGCGTTGTGGTAATTAACACTCGGATTTCATAATTAAGATTATGGCTTAAAATTATACGTTGTCATACAGGCCTTTTATGTCTGCCTTATACTCTTTCAAATATATATCAAGCTATTACACTCTGCTTGTAATTTTTACAAAAAGATGCTTTATCGGGATTTTCGGGATTTTCGGAGATTTTCGGGAGTATAAAAATTCTAGCGATATGCTCTGAGATGGCGGCATTTCAGAGATATACCCATCTTTGCTCATAAGCATATCTCTATGTAGGGATGACGCACTTATCAGTTCGTCCTGAAATTTTTTAGAATTTTTCCCAAATAGCCCGAAAATAATTTCGGGACAATTTCGAGTCCCGAAAATCTCGATCCCGACGCCCATCTCTAGTTCTCTAGACGCCCATACTTACTAATTCCTTATAATCGACCACGAGCTTTCCAATATGAATCTTACTTCAGTCTTATATACAACATTGCACTTACTTAATTGTGATCTATTATTTGGGATATAATAGCTTGGGCTGTTGAGAATATAAGTTAGATTGTCGGTTTTCACAGTGCCTGTGCATTTTTGTGTATAGATTGAGATTTATTATAATAAACTGCAGTTGCTTGACAACTGCTTCATAAAAAGCAACTCTGATAAGAAAGGCATAACTGTAAGTGAAAGTAATATTATATTAACGTTGGGATGCTCTAAAGAATTTTTAACTTATAACTACATTTCGACAGATTTCATACATTATTCAAAAATTTCAAATATGGATTCGAAACCATTAAAATGTAACATTTTTGCTAACTCTTCATCATAATTTTGTTGCCGGACAACATGCATCCGCCATGTTGCACTGACTAGACGGTTAGTTAGCCTAATTAGAAAAGCCCGCCATCACAGCCTCCACTCCCGCCACGGTGCGGATTGCGCTTATTAACCAGCTGCGGTTGTGGCAGACTGTTTATAGGGCGCAAACACCCTTTTAGGGCAGCACACAGCACCCTCACCCACACCCACATCATCGTCTACGGACCTTTCGACTTTTTCGCGTCTGTTTGCCAACGCATTAACCGTCTGATGGAGTTCCGCCCCACGCGGCAGTTAATTCAATTGACTCAAACCAATTGTGGTCAGAATCAGTCGTCGGAGCCGTTCAATGGGTATTGATGATGATATTCGGACATCTAATGTGCCATTAATGCATATCAAAGTGGCTGCAAACACTCCACAGCCCATTACCAGTGCGACAGACGACAGACGACAGACGACAGACGACACGGGCGAGTCATTTGCATTTGAAAGGGCAGACTCCACGCATTGCCAAACAGGGCTGGCGGTCAGTAAAATCGTTAAATATTAAATGAAGCGTTCATGTTAATTTTCTGTTTAATTGGCGCGCTGTCTGTGGCGGTCTTATAGGTAGCTACGGCCAGGCTAATTACATGCAAACATGGCCAATCATGTAGACCAATTACCAGACGTATGCAGTTTGCCATCGACAGGACTATTTTCGTCTCCTCCCTGTTGTATAACAGCCAGACGAGACTCTTTCTCTTAACTTATTTTTCAAGTTGTTAAATAGGTTTTATATTGCGGTCTTGTCTAACTTAGTTGCATCATTTGTTATCACTGTCGCTTCCATCAAAATGACTTAATCAGTCGGCTAAGAATAAACTTATGCCTGCATAAGGACAGGAGTTATGAGTATGCCGAGAAGCTATTCTGACTGGCTCAACTGGGTAATCAATATGCCGCAGCTCGGACAGTGGACAGTGGTCAGTGGACAGTGGGCGCAGTTGTAACTCAGTGAAGAGTGGATGCGATAATTGAATTTTGATTGCCACACCACTGCCGTGGCACGTTTCGAATGGTTCCGCCCATATACACATGTGCACCAACATGTGCCCAAGATTCCAATTAATTCGCAATGCTGGGCCCGATGCGAAGTGATTGATTTCCGTTTGCGGAATTGGCTTGGTTCAGTTGATTGATGAATCTCTGTATATATGCAAAAAAAAAAAAAAACTATTTTGTATTTGAACTTTTTGTCTGCTTGCAGCTCAGGATCTTAATGACATGGATCAGGACGATATGTGCGACGATGGCAGCGACATCGATGATCCCAGCAGCGAAACTGATTCCAAGAAAGGCGGCAGTCGCAATGGCGACGGTAAGTCCGGCAGCGGTGGCGGTGGTGGTGGTGGATCGAAGCCGCGAAGAGCACGAACTGCTTTCACCTACGAGCAGCTGGTTTCACTAGAGAACAAGTTCAAGACGACGCGATATTTAAGCGTATGCGAGCGTTTGAATTTGGCGCTCAGCTTGAGCCTGACTGAGACACAGGTAGGCATTTTTCTGTGAGTGGATCTAGGGGCCTTTTGCTGAGTTTCTGTGTGTTTTTGCAGGTTAAAATTTGGTTCCAGAATCGTCGCACCAAGTGGAAAAAGCAAAATCCTGGAATGGATGTGAATAGCCCAACCCTGCCTCCGCCCTCTGGTGGCGCATTTGGTCCCGGTGCCTACGCCAGCAGTCTGCTCTATCCGCACGCCGTGCCCTATCCTCCATACGGACCCTACTTCCACCCCCTAGGCGCGCACCACTTGAGCCACTCGCACTCATAAAATTGCAAGATGCAACAGCGTTTGTTGCAAATCTTCGAAAAGCGTGCCAAGGGCGCAGCCACGGAGGCACGGGCCGGCCCGGGAGCCGATGCATTTTAAATACGAAATCGCTTTAAGTGTCGTTTAGTCTCGCCTGTACATAGTTCGTGTACAAAAGTGTATAAATATTACAAGTTGTAGCGCTTAAATTACAGCCAACGAAGCCCAAAGATGTTGCAAAGTCAATGTTTGACATATCTACTATTATAGCCATGCGTATGTAATTACTTTAGCAATTTACTTATGAGTATGTAATTATTATAACTAAGTATGTATGAGTATGTGACATTATTTTAGCATTTAAGTGGCAAGTAAAATCAAAAATCAAAAACACAAACCAAAAATGAAATAAATTTAAAAGAAAGAATAAAAATTTTAAGTATTATCAAAAAAAAAATATATATATATTGTACTTATGTATATATGAAACCGGGCTTAAATTAAATAAATGTGTGTTGTATGATCGGAGGGTAAAAAACAATTTATCGCTATGACGCACACAGATAAACGACGCAGACCGACTGCCAGACAGACAAAGTGACATACTGTAAGGACAGGACAACAATGCTAAGTCAAGTGTAAAATTTTAAATTTGCTTCTCATTTGCTGCGTGCAGCTCAAGCACTCACGCACACTCATACACTCATACACTCAGACACTCACACACGCGCACGGCTATTCAATTATGTGGCAAGCGAATACGAAATATCTTAATCCGATTTGTGTGATACAATGCCGGGCATATATAGAGCCCATGGTCGGGGCAAAGTTGTCAAAACAGAGACAGAGGCAAATGAATAAATTCACGGGCTTTCACACCTCGCGCCCATTGATATTATAATAACTACTCACTGGCAACCGGGGTCTGTGTTCCCTGTTATTGGTGGGCAGCATAATTGAAACAGAAATCCTTGCATGGCCAGCTCCAGGAGCAGCAACTGAGCTGAATGGCCAAGCGGATGCCGATTGACTACCGAGTGCCGTTGACAGACTGGCGGCTGGATGTAAACAAACAGACAAGCACAAACAAACGGAGTCACTGAACAAGGATATGGCGGAAATCCTTTTATATCTATTACGCCACCGCGCCACAGACGCTGAGCTCTGTGTGAAAAGCCACGCGACACGCGTCGTGTTTTCCGCGTGCGTTGGCTCTAACAAATTTCGCACATTTGATTGCATATGCGGCGCCCTGTGTGCGAGTGAAGGATGTGCATAGTATTTTTCCTTCTGCCAAGGGACATTTGCATAAATAATTTATTAAAAATTTGCTTTTACATTTGTTTTAAGCTTTGCTTAAGTACTTTGCAATTAGTCGAAAATCCTATTTGATGCACATACACATATGCATATTATGCATGAGCCCGCAGCCATCTGCGTGTGTGTGTGAGTGTATACGTTAATTTCTGTAAATGTAAGCTAATAAATTATTCAGCTGCAGACATGCCAGCGAATTTCGCACTAAATTCTCTAAAATGCGAATGCGAGCAAGCAAGCACAATTTGCATACAATTAAATGCTAATTTTAGTTCAACCAACTTATGTTGGGACTAAAACGTGGCTTATGCTATTCCCCAGTTGAAAATGAACTCGCAGGAGAGCGACATATATTATAAAAAATTTACTATATTTATGAAACATGAATTCAGTCGATAGTTTTTTTGTATTTATTTAAAACAATTTATAATTTGATTCCTTAAACTCCTTTGAATACCCCCTCCAGTAAATACAGTTTATTGTAATATATCGAGTAGACGTCCACAAAACATCTTCTCACTCAAAGACAAACCAGTGAGACGATAAATTAACGGGACGCCTGCCCACTTAAAGTAATACTTAGCCCCCATCCTACGCTTACCCTTACTCTTGGCCGTATCCTGAATGACGAACGCCCAAACGCAAATCCAAGACAATTGCTTTCCAATGCGCGCCATAATAAAGCAAATCCCATTTAAGCATTTTGCACCACCAACGGCAACAAGAACCCGTGAAGCAACTGGCAGCATGACAATTGCCCCTTCCACAAATACTTCACTTGATTCCGGCGAAACTCATTGCAGAATCAAAACGCGACACTCACACAATTAAGTTGTTTTGCCCGAGCTTGTCTCTGTTAGTCGCTCCCTCCCTTTCTCTGTCTCTCTCTCTCTCTCTCTCTCTGTCGTTGAGTATTTTTAGGTCTTTTGGCTAAACTACTTTGAATTTTATTTTATAGGACTTATTTTGGATTCCAATTTGCTTCCTTCTTATTTTTTTTGCTTTGTTTACGTATTTTACGAGAGAACCTTTTTTTGCGCCTGAATTGCTGCAGATTACGCATACTTCATTCTGAGTGTGTATGCGTATGCGAGTGTGTCTGTGTGTGTAATAGCAGCATGAGCAACATTTAATCTGCACCATTGACTTTTCTACAGTTCGTCCCTTATACGTGTTTTGTCACACCCAAGCCCAGTAATGCTGTCTCACCCCCCCATCTCTCTCTCTCCCTCTCTCTCCCTTGCACTCGTTGAATGTAGTAAATTTTATGCGAATATTTAGTTTGCTGTGCTTATCAGCACAGCTTTATCGAAACTTATTGTGTTTGTTTAATTGAATTTGGATTGCCGCGGACTGCGACTGCAAGGACGACGACGTTGACGACAATTTCGCGGATGAGTGCCTGCCTGAGACGCTGACGGCAACCAGATAAACTAGAATGAAGCAGCGAGTGAAGCTCGCTTCAATGCCAAGCGGCAAGGCAAGTGGATTGTCTAATTGGGAGTGGTAGATCAACGAAAGACTTAGTTTAGTTCATTTAGTTCGCTATTTGTGGCTGGCAGCGATCTGCGCGACAATTAAAATTTAACTGCCATGCCACGCCCACGCGCACCACAAATGGTTGCATATGTGCAGCTATATAAATTATGACCCGAGCTTGACATAAACAAGCTCCCAAGAGGCACTTTGGCCAGGCTATATGACAGATTTTCCGAGCGCCTTTGATGAAGAGCAGGAGAATGAGGCAAGGATACACGCTAAAGTGTCACCGGGGAGCGAGTCGCCTGCCACATGTGTCTTGAGTCAAGCGCGTAACTGCTGAGCCACCCCAGTTGCCAGTTGCCATTGTTGTTTGCAGGCGAATCACATTTTGATGATTGTCAATGTGACTTTAATACCATTTTTCAACTTGACACGCGCGTGGGACGCTCACCAGCCAGCTAGCTGAATGAGGACGAGACCGAAACTCGGACTGACGGCTGAGGGGTTGCCCTTGCCACGTGCACTCACGGGGCTGTATGATAAGGAATACACACAACAAAAAAAGGGCTATGGCTCAGGCACTGAGCGCAATGCTGACATCTGTGGATTAAATTGCAATTTGTGCCCATGTAATATTGAAGCTGGCAAAGAACTCTGAGTTGGGACGGAATTTAGTGCGACAATAATATTGTTGCTGCCACACACAATTGCCATTAGTATTTGAAATGGGCAATAAAACTGTAAACTGCCTTTGTGTTCAAAATTATATAAAATATTTTAATGCTCGATTAACTTAAATAAGGAGAGAACGAGTGAGAGAGAGAGAGAGAGAAAGAGAACAGGGTCTTAAACAGAAAGCTCAAAGATAGCCATTTGTATTTTTCATAGCATACTTAAGGGGGCAACTCCAAAAGTCTTTAGCCCCATTAGCTTATTTTTTAGCTTAGTCGACACGAGGCCATGCAAACGCGTTTGAGCATTCCGTAATTCATCATCGTTTAGCCTAGCTACCTGTCAAGTGCCCTAGACCCAACAAGCATTGCGAATTGAACGTAAATTAAACGCGTGTCCATGCCTCGTCATCTGGCCAAATAATTCGCAGCTAATTCTCCGGCAAGCGCAACGAAATGGGGCACAAAGCCAAACGGCGCTACGACAATGGGAGCTGTGCCTTTTTATTTGGTGAGAAAACATTTACGCACTAATTTCAGTGCAGGGACGGCGCGGACAGCCCGAATGGCATTCGAGGCACATTACCAGACCAGTTGCTTGCCAATTGGTTTGCAATTTGGCGTGCTTAGCGGCGAGGGTTAGATGGAGTAAGCGGAGGGCGGAGGGCGGAGGGCAGCAGCCCCGGGTTGCTTTAGCCACAAATAGCGCACGCGTAGCGTCCAACACGTGCCTCAATTACGCGGTTAAATGCATTCAAATTGAGTTGTTTATACTGTGGGCGTGCGCTGGCGGGCGGCGGTCAATTGGGAGTGGCTTTCTATTGAAGCGTACTTACATAGATGCGCCCCGCTCGCAAATCAGTTACAGTTGCAGTTGGTGGCTGTTGTTGTTGTTGTTGTTGTTGTTGCTTGGAGCCACATTGTGACACGCGACCAGGCATTGTTCACAAATTTGAAAAAGTGTTGCTGCTGCCTCCGCTAGCTCGTTTGTCAGTTACAAACATAAAACTATCAGCATTCGAGTGGGTGTGTGAGTGTATTGTTTATGTCATTGCTACCCCTTGATGTAAATCCTCTTATGTGTGTCTCATATTTAAGCCGACCTTACAAGCAATTCAAAACAAAGACACTCACAATTAAAGGCAACCCAGACAGGCAACACAAACTTTTTGGCTAACAAAAACAAAATGTGGCAACAGCAGACAGCAAACAAACTACTGTAATTATAAGTAGAAGCCATTTCGAGCAATTATAACGCGAAATGTGGGCAAGAGGTGGCTAAGCCAAGGCATTCAGACGCCGTGCCGTTTCTCAATTTGGCTTTGAAGACGTTTACAAATGTATTTGCTGGTAGTTGCTTTTGCTTTTGAGTGGTAATACCAAGAGCAGCTGCTTTCCTGCTCCAACTCAATCAGAGACTTAATGCTACATTTGGCAAAGACTTCATCAAGGGAACGTTACCTACTTATTCATTATGGTCCCAAAACCAACTCATTACGGCCTGGCCAGGCTACACAATTACTGGCTAACAACAGCATCAACTCTATTTGCCCGAAACCATCCCAAACCCTATCTTCCCCCTCTTTACATTTGTTCTCAATGACGCTTAGAAATTGCACCTTTCATGTCTCGGTTTCATTTGTTGCGCTAGATTTTTCTCAATCACACACGGGCACCCTGGGGACTGGTGGCACAGAACTAGTTCAATTCCGCATACAAATGTGAAACAGACAGTCACACAGAGAGAGAGAGAGAGAGAGCTGTGGCCACTCCTACTCCATGTTGTCCTCCTTATCCTTATCCTTGCTGCCTTGTAGCTGTTTACCTAGTCGAGCACTTCAAATAAACTAAGCAGCTAGACGCAAAATAAATAGGCAGTTGTTAGCCAACTGGCGCTCAGGACAGTTGCAAATGTCTTTGGTTTCCCATCCCGGGCGTAATGAGCAAATTTGTTTTCATATAAACCAGACAACAACTAAGCTCAGGACGCCCTTCACTTGGCAGTTTTAAAATGAGCAACCCAAACGCCAACTACTTAATTATCAGCTACCAGCACAGCATGTGGTGTACTTTCAGCCAAGGGCCCTTTATATCACTTAACAATTGATGTAAATATACTGTTAAGCATGCACTTAGGAAAATAATATCAAATACTGAATTTGTTTTTTATGGTAATAAATAACAATATAAAATTTTTTAAAATCAAATAATCAAATTTTATTAAAAACAGGTAAAAGATATTTTGTCAGTGTTCTATCAATATAAAAATCAAATATGAAATACAAATTTAAGCTTTTTACTTCATTTTATACATATCCGAATTGTACGCTTTCTAGTAGTTTATTTCGTCAAGTGTATGCTATCTATCTATCTATTTATATGTATTCGTTTTCCACTCAAATAATTTGGGTTTATCAAGCCGCGAGCTACTGCTGCTGTTGCTGATGCTGTTTTGTTGACTGGTTCAGTTAATGTGCTCGTTAAAGTTTTACGGTGACAGGAAATGAGCAAAAGGACGCAACACCTGCGACGATGCAAGCGAAATCCTCGCATGTGGTCGTTATGACAATTTAGCGCATCCATTTGATTTGTCAAAATTGCCAAATAATTGGCGTTGGCTGCTAACTGGCAACCCCGTAGAATTATGGCCGCATGTCATGCAGCTTGCGAATGCTGGAACGTTGTGAGGACTATTATCCTGGCGCTGGTAATGTGCAAGCCGTTGCTAATTAGTACATGGGTTTTTGGTCATCAGGTCTATTGGTTTTTCGTGCAGTCGTTAAATGCAGTTACGAGCGATTATTTGCCGTGTGCGGCATGAAATTGCCAGCGTGTAAACTGTAACCCTTAGTTTTGGGCAAGCTAGGGTCGGACGGTGGGCAGACTTAGCCTAGCCTAGCCTTAGCCTTTCCGTCGGACGCACGCAATTCAATTTTACACTAACAACTTAATCCTTTATTCAATTTGAAACCCATTAAAAGGACATTGCTTATCCTTTTAAGTGAATGCAAACAGCTTTTAATGTAAATAAGAAAACGAGATCGATGCCGTTTGCCGTTTGCAAATCTCTCAGAAGCTCCCAACGGACGGACGCTCAGCCAGCAAAATCCAAAGCCAACCCGTTGCCAGGGCGAAAGAAAATTAAAATGCAGCCTGTTACCGGTTACCGGTTCGTTCGCTCTTGGCCAAACGGCCAATTGACATTTGCAACCGCACTTAAGGCCAACAGATGCGATTCCTCCTGTCGATGCTATCGATGATTCAGATACTTTTGATGCCGAACCTGATGCTGCAGATGCTTGCGAGAGATGTTTGTGGCACTCGAAACAAATCGAACTGTGTGCGACTGAATGCCATTTGAATATTTCATGCTGTTGTGGTGCAAAATTTTAAATCGACTCAAGTCAAGTGTGCGGATGCCGAAATCAATCTCGTTTGTGTAGCAACCAAATTAACATAGTCAAGGCGGGGCAAGGCGATGTGAAGGCGAACCGAAGGCATCAGCTGTAAGCCACTTGCCACTTGCCACAGAGTCAGTTGCATTTGTCGATTTTGTCTACTTAGTGCCCTGCCCCGCCCGAACTCACTCTGCTTAGTTACACTTGGCTTTGTCTTTCTGCTTTTTAATACCTACGAGTTTACTTTTTTAAATGTATTTTATATCTGATTCTCTGGTAACGCACCACCAACGCAGACACTTCTTCTGATGAGTACTAAGTAGAGTTTGGGAAATACACCATGTGCACTCACGTAGTATAATTTACCCTCAACACGGCACGGCGCAGGGAAGTCCAATAAAAACTCGAAACTTAGCTGCAACTTTTTTTCCCTATGAGTGTTCTTATTTTCTTTCGCTTTTTTCTTGGTGCTGGCCCAGCGTGTCCTTTTTTGATTGCCTTTTGTTTTTGCTAGCTTGCTATTGTTGTTGCTCGTAATGGGTGTTGCGAGATCTGAGTGTGGTTCAAAGCCCAAAGGAATTTTGTGTGTCAAGTGCTGTGTAGCATATTTTAAAGATTAGATTCCTTAGGTTAAACTTGGTAAAGCGTTAGACAACATTTTATTACGTTGCGCCTGACGAAGGAGACTAGGTAAGCGAACACTGTCCTAGATATTCATATAATATGTGACCATATGATATATAGAGTCGACATTTATATAACTGCTCCTTGTCAAGCTGCATAAACAACAATATTTGAGCACGCGTCAGAGATGCAAACAAACAAACGTCGAGGCGACCGACCACTTGAGCTGCCACTTGAATGTTGAGAAGGTTGACAGATTTTCGCATTGGACAAACAAACTTCAAAGGGTACAAAAATGTCAGCGAGTCAATGCTGAACAAACAAATAAATGCAATTACAATGAAATTACAAAATTCTTAAACGAAAATTAGTTGTTAGAGCTCCACTGAAGGTCCTGCGACTCAGTGGCCACTCATAGGGATTTCAAGATGTTACTTAATGGCAAAGTAAAGCAAAAGGCAGGAGTCCTTTGTGGCTTATGCCCACTTATCCCTGTCGCAGCTGGCGTCCAGGACACGGCACACTGGGCACCGGACACCGTAAACCGGGAACTAATAAGCGGTCAGTCAAAAGGAAGGCGCTGAGTTTGCGCTTTAGCTTGCTCCAAGCCACCTTCTTATCTATAAATACCCATAAACCTCTGCACAAAGCAGCCGTCCTTTTTGCCTCGCCTCCTCTTTCATTAGAACCCGAATTTCAACACATTTGTGCGCATAATCCCTTAAGGCTCTTTAAACTTTACACACTTTTAGACACTGTCCCCCATCTCTCCCCAAAAGTGCTCCGAAAAACATGGAAAAATGTGCCGAAAAAAATCAAAATAATCCTTTTTTTCTGCCAAACAGCGGCTAAAAAAAGGAAAGGTTAAAACATCAAGACTAAAAGGCGCATGCATTATGAAGGGTCTTGAGTTTTAATTGAGTGTGTGCCCCTGGGTGGGCGTCCAATGGAAAAAAAATGGATAACAACAACAGAAAAGTTGCTTCAAACTGTAATAAAACAATTTGCCACTTGACGCATGGCTGCGGCCTCCAAAAAGGCCTTACAACTGTGCAATTGTCCATCGGGCGGGCGGTCGCCAGTTCATGTGTGTTTGTGCCCAATTAGAGTTGCAGCAGCGGTCAACTCAAGGACAGCGGACAGCGGACAGTGGACAGCGGACTAGCAGGACTACAGCTGACGCAAAAGTTTTTGGGTGACCAAACTTTTCATTTCACGCCTCAAGTATGAGTAATTGATTCATTTATGCTACTAATTGCAAATAAGAGAGAGAGAGATGGAGCGAGAGAGAGAGAGAGAGCAGCCTGTCTGTACTCAGCATCGCAAGCAATATGCTAATTAGCAGCTTAGGCTCATTTTTCAATTAAGGCTGCAAACTTTTCCAGAGCAGTCAGCTTAATTAATTAATGGCAAAACAATTGCATGCAAATTCTATAAGACCTGACATAAAAACAAACTTTATAAACTTAATAAAATCAGGAAACTCGAATACATTTCTCATAAACTGTGAAACGAAACTTAACGGATTTGCTATGGCAGATTAATTGAAAATATCAATGCCAACACTTTTCCAATAAGTATGTACATATGGAAAAACACTGCTCGGCAAGTGAGTTGTCTAAGCGGCTCTGTCATTTTCATTGAATTATTTCAATGTCTTCATCTCATCATATACTGTCTCATCTTATCTATTCTGTCTTTTATTTCATTTGAAAAATAGTCCCTTATTATTAACAGCGCTAGCAATCTAAAGAAATATATTTTGAAAGGCATTTGCAAGCATATATGTATAAAAATATATAGTAGTATTAAACGCAAACTATATTGTATTCGTTTATCATTCATCTGTTCGAACTACACCCCATTATGATTCTGTAAACATATATAGCTTAAAAATGTATATAATAGTATTAAACGCAGACTATGTATATTGAGATCGTATATCTATTTTGAGCTCGAACTCCACCCTGTTATGATATCTAATTTGTTCTTTAATTGTTGATAAGATATATTCATTTGCATACCACTAATAGAAGACCATAAAATAATCTTAATTGTATATGAGTCTAATATCTTATTTCTTTTATCCGATCTTCATTTCATATAGATGCCAAAAGGTCGCGTCAATTAGGCTATAGGATAACTTAGGTAATAAAAAAGTAAATGTAACTGGAAACATTTGGGATGGCATGTTAAAAGAAGCCGCCAACAGGAACAGTGTGACATAATTGTGTTGCCATTTGCCACGCTACATCCCGAACGAAAGTTGTCGCTGAACAGGCGCCGCTGTAATGGGAACCGCAGTTTACACGGAGCAAATCAAATTCGAAAAATTAGTTATGCGCCGGTAAGAGTAGAACGGGCAACACGATGCGACACTGCTCACAAGTCAATTAGATAAACAACTGGAGAGGATTTCGCTAAGCCCACAGCACCATCGTCACCCACCCACCCCACAACAACGATTGATTTATCAGGCGACAATTTGGTGGGTAAACAAAATAAAGGCACTGTAAAATGATCCATGCCTTGCCCTACGGCTTGCAGCTTGAGGATTGCGATGGAGCCTTGGCTGGCGCTTATATTGTTGACAGCTCGTCAGCTAATTACACGCCACAATAAGTTTAATAACTTTGCAACCGGCTCGACTTGAGCCTGTTGTTGGTATTGCTGGCATCAACGCTTCACCACGATAAACATTTTAATTAAGCAATGTCGGTGCTGAGGCTGGGTTGGGGTGCAATGGTTGGCCCAAGCTTATGACTACTTAACGCCTTCTCACTTCACACTTAGCCACCCGACGCCAGTCGTTTGCCACTTGTCCGCCCGCTCTGTCCCCATAATCGATTTCAGCCTTCAGCGCAAAGTGGCAAACAATGTTTCATAATTTTAGTGCCTCTGGCTGGCGGCGTTGCTTCCGTTGTGTCCTGACTGCTGACTGACTGCTGGCTGCCACTTCCCCACAGTCCTGCAGCGACGTTGCAATGTTTTTTTATGCAATTTATGACGCATAAATAAGCGGAACTTGAAACTATGCAGCCCCAACGTTGGCAACGCGCTAAAAAACAACGCTCAAACTCATTAATTTAAACGAGATTTGACGTGCGCTTTGATAAAGCCGCAATTTATATTCGCTAGCCTGTTAGAGGTAGAGAGAGAGGAAGGGGAAACCCAGAATAGAAACAGGAGCTCAAAATAAAATCTAGAGATGGGGGATATATAGCCAACCTGCAATTGCCTCGTTTAGTTGGAAAACAATGGCGGGCTTAGTATGATGTAGCGTAAAAAATGTGGCTACAAAAATTACTGCACTGAGAGAAAAAAAATGAGAAGTGTATAAAAATACAATACGAAACAATGTTAGCATGCTTATGTCAGCTAAACCTATTGACAAATCAAGACAATTACTGAACCACGTTCCCTTTATTGTGGTACAGTATATTTTCTCAAATATACTTGCTTGCAAATCCGGAAAATGAAGGAAAAAATTGCAATTATTTACAAGTTGCTGCTTGTGAAGCTCAGTGCATTTATTTGTAGAGCAACGAGAAGGAAAAAGGCAACCATCACATGGCCATAACAAAAGGCCAAGTTGCCAACTATACGGGGCAGACTTTTCGGTGTCGCCGCAAACTGCAGCGCACTCTATTTGCAAAAGCAATTAATTTTTTGGTTACAGCTTCGCCCGATGGCACATAAATTTAAACAACTTCTGGCGGCCCTGTTAGCATCTCGTAATCGAGCCGGGGCTGAATGAGCGTTTGGCCAAGACCAAAGCCAAGCCACAATTTGCGTGCATTTAAATGGTGAGTGACAATGCGGTCAAAAGTGTGACGAGATTTTCCATAGTCCAAAACTAAATAAATATTTACGTGGGTTTGTCGCACAGAATGCGAAATAGACACATTAAAAAAAAGCAGAAAAAAATTCAACAAAATAAAAAAATAAATTGCCAATTCCCAAAGCAAACAAAATGAAAGCCAAAGCAATCAGAGCGAACCGGTTAAAGTGAAAATCAATTTGTCAATTCGAACAATTGAATTGGGCACGAAAGGATTACAAACTAATGTATTGGTCATGTATGTGTTGGGCTGAGCTGGGGCTCCTTCGAGTGCCTGCCTGTCTATATAAATCAAAATATTTCCCAAATGTGCGTAAACAAATTTGTTTCAAGTGTTCGTGCTCAAAAGGGTTACACACACTCAGTCCGGAGCTGTCAACCTATTTAGTTTACAATTCGCTGCATTTGCCATTAGCTGTGCCAATTAGAATAGTGAAGATTTTCTGAAAAATTTGAATCCTGCCACATCATTTAATTTGAAATACCTAATTGTACAATTGAAGCACCCCTTCCTGCCCCAGCCCACAGTCACTGCTAGGGTGTGGAAATTTTTAAATTATTGCGCTGCATTACCAGCGGGCCAACACATCATTTATTGCCCTGCCCAACCCCCGGCCCAGACGGCCAAAGGGAGCCCAATATGACTGGTTTCTAAATCGATCCGATCTACCCGGTTGTGTAATACGCGAATTTAAATAATCTTTTGTTGTTGCCCTGCAGCAAAATGATAAATTATTAAATTAGCTGTGGCGGCAGTTTTGCATTTCGTCGTCGTCGTTGGGTGGATGAGGGCAGGACGAAGCCGGAGAGAACATTTACATTTGCTTGCTCCTCCGAGCACTGTATGTTTACGTACACTCGTGGCCAAAATAATAAGTTCAAATATTTTAATTCCTATACAGAAAACACAGTTAAGTCTAAAAGAATTAAGCAAATTTTTGTTAAAATGTGAGTACAAAGCTGAAAATGATGGGTAAAAAAAATAATAAACAATAATACATAAGTTAATCAGTTTTCTTGATGTACTTTCATATTTTATTTGTGTTTTAAATACTATTAATTAAAATACTTAACAGTGTTCTAATAAGGTGCCTATCTAAAGGATACCGCTGCAGTTTGAAGCATGACAGCCTATTTCTCACTCATTTCTCTTCCCACAGTCGCACACTATCAGAAATAAGCTGTCGAATAACTTTAGCTGCAGACTTTAATTCTTTATGAAATTTAGTCCATGACTCTACGGCTTGAAATTAGTTTTATGAATATTGAATTTCTAAAAATTGAAGAATTTTAATCTGTTTATTATTTACAATACTTATACTTACGGTGTGCAAAAACAGGTTCCCAATTTGAGATGGGTGTCGGGATCGTGATTTTTGTGACCCGAAATTGTCCCGAAACGATATCGATTAAATAAATAAATCAAATATCAATTTTAAATATTATTGAGGAAATTGAATGAGATACTAACAAAAAACTAGAGGGATGGGCTAACTTCGGCCATGCCGAAGTTTGGTAATACCCTTGCAATTGCAAAGGATATAGATACAGTTTTTCTGATTTTCCACGCCCCCAACAATTGGATATATATCATTTTTGGGCAATCTATTAAGCAGGGCAACAGTAACCTACATATCAAATTTTGAAGCTGTACCTATAAGACTTTGGAAGATATAGTTTTTTTTTATGGGTGGTTGATACAAATATATGTTTTAAGTTTCAAGTCTCTGGCTTTAACAGCGGCCAAAATATTGAAGGATTTATGTCAAGCACTATATAGACTTTCAAGAATATATATTCTTTATATGGTCGGAGATGCTTCCTTCTCTGCGTTGCAAACTCCTGACCAAAATTAATATACCATTTTTGCAAGGGTATAATTATTACATACATCTGCATACAGATGTGAAGTCTATAGTTATAGATTTCAAGTCTTTAGCTTATTTAGTTTTCGAGATAGTGATTACAGACGTACATATATACTGACGGTCGCCTCAGCTCGTCATCCTGATATAGAATATAAAGTTATAGTCAGCTCCATCTGGTGACAGTTGGAAACTTTTTTTGCACTTCAAAGAATTGCAAAATCGATTCAAATTAATAATTTACGCTTTTTTTTGCTAAATATACATGGAAATAGTTTGTTTATAAAATCAGCAATGGACATGTACATATTATTTTGGCCATGGGTGTGTATTCGTATATATATGGCTGCAGTAGTAAAATTGAATTGTCTGGGGAAAAGTTTGCAGTAGAGTAAAAGGCAGCGCAGTTAAGGACACTGCGAGGCTCATTTTCCTTTAAATGGCTGGGCTGGTTTTTGCTAATTTGCTCTTAGCATTAGGCAAAGATACACGTTGCTAAATTCAAGGCAATTCCAGCTCCATTTTGTTTGCATCTGTGTACAACTCTCTTTTTTAGTTAATTATTGAATCAGAAATATTAAAATGATTTCATTACTCTAAATAAATAAATTTTGTATTTAGTATTGTAATATAGCTATTGAATGATATAGCACTATTTATTTTGTTCAGTGTAAGCCATTTAGAGGGCTCGTCGCACACTTGTGCCCATTTACAATGCAAGCCAGACAATTTACAATGTGTTTTTGTTCATTATAGAACTATTTCAGTTGACCTCGTCGGCCCGCCCAAAAAACCAGCCCAAGGCAATATTCGACGCACTCACCGCTTGTCGCCTCAGGAACGGTACGAAAACAAGGGTATAGAGCCCGGACCTCCGACTGGGATGCTGCGGCTGCTGTTGCCGCCTTTCGAATCTGTTTGGTGCCCGCGGTGGTAGCTAATGAATAGTTGCTGTTCTGCCAGGACGAGTTGAGCGACTCTCAGCACACATTTAATGTGAATTATGTTGTTTGTTTGAACGTCGACTTGATGCACTTTAATTGATGTCAATATGCAGAGATTTTTATGTTTTCGGCTTTTTTCCAATTCGGAGAGGGGTTAAAAATTTTTTTGTAAATTGCATTTCGGGTTGTTTACAAATATTTGCGTTTTTATACCGATAAGGGCATATGGCGCAATTGTGTTTACATAGCCGACAAAGCCAAAAAGATTCGTCTGCCCAAGTTTGTTGTCGGTGTCGAGCACTTGAGCCAAATATGCAAAGTATTTGCGCATATTAAAAACTAATTTCAAAAGTCAACATGCCAATAAAAACAACAAAGTCAGCCAGAGGGAGGCCCACTGACAGCCATACCAGTTCTCTCCTCTCTGCCCCGGCACGCACTCAAGACGCTCTAACACACCCCTTTTTGGATGGCTGGCGGCGCCCGCAAATTAAGCAAAAGGCACTCAATGCAAAGACTCCCCCGCACTGGCAACCAGCTAGTAAATGAACATAATTTAGGAAATATGTTCCTACGGTTAATATTTAAGCGAATTTAAGGGTTGATCCGTTCAACGGCAGCCAACCAAAATGCGGGCGTCCTTTATGGGGGGTTGGCTGCTGCACAAACAAAAGCCAAAAGTTATGCCGCAAATGATATTTTTCATTATTAAACACAATAATGTGGTTATTATTTTTATGATTGTGGTTACCAGCCAGTCAGCTCCTGCCTTACCCCTGCCCCCACCAAGTTAGCCAGCCCGCCCAACATTTACCCAGTCGTATTCCCGGCGGATGCTGCGCAGCATTCACAGTTGCATTCATTCGGTTAGTTTGTTTATGTTGGGCCTGCGGTCTTTGGGGATTTGGGCACGCTTAATTTTAAGTGCCCGTCGAAATGGCAAAAAACAAAAAAAAAGAGAGCGTAGAGCTCAGCATGTAATGAAATATTATGGCTTGACCAGGAGCAGCAGCGAAGGGAAGGTGCTTCTATTTTGTTTGCCATGCGGACAACCGAACAAAGGAAAACATTTGCGCCAAATGGCTTTCAAGTAATTAAAGAATGACTTAGGGTGCAGAGTGGGGGGTGTGGTGCCTATTTTAAGGCGTTTTCCCCACAAACTCACTGCCTAATCACAGCACGCTCCCGAAAACATGATCTACGGCAGCCGTTGGCCAACGCGCGCTTCTCACGAAACTAGCTGCCTTAATAAGGCAATTAATCAACATAATTACCAGCGATTAATCATAGGCGGCATTATGATGCATGGCAGAGCGTTTTAAGACTCAACTGTTGACAGTTTTGGGAGGAACAAAAATTAAAAAAAAATAATAGAAGATAGAAAAACTAAATCACAAATGCGAGCAAATAAATCAATAGCTCGATGGCAGGATATGCTCAGTGAACTGTGAGTTAGGGGCGTTAAGGGCCCGCTTGCTACAAACGTAAAATCCATCAATCCCCTGAAAAGTGTCAAAGCCACAAAGCAACAGCTAACAAATTCCTGCAAATCCTTGCCTGGTCTACTTAAAAATTGAACAATCTTTTAAAAGTTGTGCGACACCCTTTCAATGCCTTGTCATATGCTTAGCATCTCATTGACCCGTGGCAGCCGCAGTAGTTGAACAAAAAGTGAAAGGGAACAAGAATGCGCGAGGGAGAGTGGGAAAGGCAAAAGGAAACGAGGTTAGGTGCCAGCTAATCAGTGTAAAAGACTTCCATACTGGTCCTTGTAACGGTATACATACATATGTGTATATGTAATTGATTGCGTGTTTGCATGCGTCTGTGTGGGTTGCGGCACATTTTAATTTGTAATACGAGTCGAAATTGGGTGTAACTTCAGACACGCTGCCGAGGATTTTAGGTGTGGATTACACGAATTCAACTGACAGCCGAGGACGTTGGTTGAAGTTGAAGCAGCCAAAGATCTGAAAAAGAAGCAAGCCGCAGACAGAGCACAGCGTAACTGAGAACTGCGCCACTTAGTTTTTAAAGTCACAAAGAAAATTTAAACGAATATATTGGCTAATAAACCAATAACTGAAGGCAAATTTCTATTTAATCATACCTCAACTTTTAGAATATTCATTCTCTGACACTTAGCCATTATTTACTTAGGTAAATAATAATTAGCATAATGTATTGAAAGTTCATGCATATAGTCTTACGACAAACAGCTAGAAAAGGTGTTGTTTGCAGCAACCGACTTTGTAATACTCGCTCGGGAAATAGAAAATAGCACAAATTTATAAGCACACGTTATTTCCCGATTTGGACGCCAAACTAAGCGTTGGTCATCTCAGAAAAGATAACGAGTAAATCTAACTATCTTAAAGAATAGGCGAAAGATGGTTAGTCAAAAGGTAAGCAAGAGGAATTTATCATAAAACGAATATACTCTTTTCACTTCGTGGATAGTTGAATAAAGAAAGCTAAATTGGAAACACGATATTAGCAATCTTTACTACGCCTATCATTAAATACCCTTTAGCTCTACGATTATTAAGCTTATGAAAACTGTATTTTCGAACGACCTTTCTTATAGGAGGCATATAATAACGGACTTAATATATGTTTTAAGTTCTGCAAGAGAAAAAGTCGAGTAAAATCAAATTTTCACAACTTTATATGAAATATCCAACAGACTGATTGACAATTTATTGGACACTGTGAAACTCTTTGTGGACACAGACAAACGTGGTAAAGTTATTGACTCAGCTGTTGTCAAAATCAAATGACAATTATAGATATATTCATTCCTCTTTTATTTTCTGCTAATATTACCTTAAATGTCTTTTTATACATTTTTCTCACAAAAGCGGTGCAGGCAAATAAGATAAGATAAGAAATGGAGCTGCTTGTGAATGTACTACTTATGGGTGCCGGCAAATCTTGTTATATGCACATATAATAGGTATGAATATAAATGCACACGTTTTCATGCATATAAATGAGTAAGTAATTAATTGTGCATATGTATGTGTATATGGATATAAGTAAATACTCGAGTTTTGCTATAAAAAGCCTCAGCTTAAATCGTTGGTTGTTAATACAAATTTCGACTTCATTCATTGCTACTGCTGTGTCTCAGCACATTAGCATATGACTTCAACTATCCAAGCAAGCCAGAAATTAACGGTAAGATATCTGAGAAATGCTTGAAATTATTCAAGTGGCTGATTTAAATTTAACCAAACAGTTAATTGTGATGGCACCCAGATTCATAAGTACGTCAGGATCGGTGAGAAGTACTACTTTATAGGCGGATCAAAGGTGACCTGGTTTGAAGCTGCACACATATGTCGCAGTTCCGGTGGAGATCTGGCTTTGATCGAATCAGAAAAGGAGATGGCAGACATATCAAATTATCTTGTAAGTCAGGACAAGGACGCTTGGTTCTGGATTTCGGGCAACGATCTCGTCACAGTTCATAAGTTTATGTCTATTGCCAACGGCTTGCCATTACAATACACCTCTTGGTCCGTTGGTCAGCCCGATTATCCTGGTGTTGAGCAGTGTATGCACTTGTGGTTCAGAGACGCAGCTTTCCGAATGAATAACTGGGTGTGCAAGGAAAAGGCGAATTACCTATGCCAGAGGCAAAACTATACACGCTGCAGTGATACATGCTAGCCCGACCTTTGTGTGCATGTATATATTTACATACTATATATATATGTCTTTCTATATATACAAACACAAATTTTAATAAAATTGAGCATATGTATAAAAATTAATTTGTATTTACACTTAGGTTAAGTAGATTACTTTTCAATCAATAAGCAGACATAAAAGGCAATGTCTATTTATTATTGTGTTCTCGATAAGATAAGAGCTGTTAAACCAAAGAATTGGTACATGCTATTTTTAAATAATTGCCATTGTTCGAGACGCTATAAAAACTCACTCTCTACTCGAGTTGATTGTTAAAGCTAACTCGTTTCTCTTAACAAACAGTTCACAATGAGATATTTTATAGTCTTAATATACGCTGTCTGCATATACGGCTCTCTGGCTTATGATGCAAACTATCCCCAAATGGATAATGTGGAAGGTAATATAAGTGAGAAAGTCCTCAGCGAATTGATTTTAATTTTTCAAGTAACTAGTTGTGTGTGAGAGTGCCGGGACTCAAAAGTACATAAGGATCGGTGAGAAGTACTACTTCATAGGAATATCGGCAAAGGTGAGCTGGTTCGAATCAGTCCACTTGTGCCGAAGATTTGGTGGAGACTTGGCCTCAATCGAATCTGCTGCTGAGATGAATGCTATTTCGAAATATCTTCTAAAAGAGGGATATGACAAGAATGCTTGGTTCTGGATATCCGGCAACGATCTAATTACAAATCATAAGTTCATGTCTATAACAAACGGACTACCTCTGGCATATACTTCTTGGTCAGCTGGTCAGCCCGATTATCCTGGCATCGAGCACTGTGTGCACTTGTGGCTCAAGGATTCCGCTTTCCTAATGAACAACTGGGTCTGCACTGAAAAAGCAAGTTTCTTATGCCAGCGGCAGAACTACACACGCTGTCGGGACATCTATTAACCCGACTATCTATGAACTGAAATAATTTCATAAAGAACATTAATAAATAAAATCTGAGCGATTCCGTTTAAAACCTGCTTCTATCCCCTGAACTTTCAGATGAATACAAATCGAAATTCGAGGTTCACAAAAATGTTGTCGTAATCTGTCGATTATGGCTTCCGTAATCTAACTAGTTTAATGACAAACCCAATTTGCCGCCATCAGAACAATAAATCACTGGCAAAATGACGCTGTCAAATGGGGAGTGACAGAAAAGGACCGAGCAGAAACGAACAAAAATAAAAACAATGATACAAAACAATTTCGCAAAAGATTCCCACACAGATCTACAGAGCCAACCCCAACCGAATGCTGACCAGCATGTTACATCTACCACGTAATACTAGAAGGCTCCATAGATATATATACACACTCACACACACACATACAAATAGGCAGTCATACGTGCACACACAAGGACACACTTCCTCAAGCTTGATAAAGGTGTGGAAACGTGCGATTTTGTAATTGATACTAAAAAGCCCTTAATTGGCACCTTAACGCTGCTGATGCTCTGACAAATTTCCCCAAAGGACCTGCAAGGGACTGGCGTTGACAAGCGACGTGCGTGGGCTGAACTGAACTGGCCAGGAGTGGGCTCGGGCGTGGGCTTGAGTTTCTGTCTGGGTGTGGGTGTGGCTTGGGGTTTGATTTGACGGCATGGTAATCCGATGCGCTTAGGTAATAGAGAAAATCCGAACCAACGGCAATGAATATCGGTGCCATATAATGCCCAAGAATCGTCATTAGCATCATTGTCAGCCACATGATTTGCCCATAACCATGTGAATGTCAAGTATCAAAGTCCGACCAAAAACAAATGGTACTCATCCATAATTGTCTGGCCAGGCGCTGCTGTTGGTCAAGTGGGACTTGAGCCAATAAATCTCATCAAACTAATTCGATACGTGGAGCGTATGTGTGTGTGTGTGTGTGGTCAGTATGGATGCAGGAGTAAGGCACCCTTGCGGTTTTTGCTGCATGTTTGCCAGCCTGTTGTCATTTGTTAACATTTCATTACATTTATTTCACTAGAACGACTGGACACATTTCCAAAGTGGATGAATGGATTTTCCGTTTGATGTTGCCTCGAGTGTTTCGACCAGTCCATCCCTGTGTGTATATTTATAAGTAAATGTGTGTATGAGACGGATGTATGTATCTGTATTTATTTGCGCTCAAACCAATTTGTTTTATAATTGAATTTGAAATTGAAGATGACATTCGGTTTCCGATTGTTTGGCGTGTGGTGCAATAGCCACAGGCCAATGGTCCAAGTCACCCACCGAAAAGCGCTGATCTGATCTGACCTCAGCTGTCTATATGTTTGGGTAATTGTATGCACAGATTGAATGTGTGTGCGTGTGTGTGTATGTGTGTGTGTGTGTGACACGCTTTGACCATAAATTCAATTATGTATAAAATTTCACAACACAATTTTTGGCTCACTTTTGCTCTAACGCAATTTTCTATTTAATTTGCTTTCAAGTGTCAATTCGGTTGCTCTGCGGTCGTAAACTAACATCCTCGTAAATAACGCACACATTGTGCACTTTGACCTTTAGGTCATGTTTGGCACGCCCGATGCCATTGATTTTATTTATGCATCATTTGATTTTACGGTTCTTGCGATCAATTTATTCACATTGTGCAAATACTTGAAATTTATAGTTTTACGCAAATTCAATGCATTTAATTTAATGCGATTTTGTCAAGAGTTAAGCTAGAGACCATTGAAGAGTGGAAGAATACGATACGGAAATGGAACTTGAGGCAGCAAAAAATATATAAAATAATTTACGAATATACAAAATGTGCTTTAATTTAATCAGTTAATGCAGCTGATAACTTTCAAGCCATAATACCAGCTACAATATCTGCCATCAGGCTCAACTGTAAATTAAAAGTCAATCACAGTAAATGTACTCGAAGGCATCGACAATGCTCCCAGTCCCAGGGCGAATGTTAACTAGACATAAAATTAGCATACATGCCATAAAGCAAATTCGATTCCTATCAAAGGAGCCTGTGGCAGCAGCAGCAGGCTCTACGCTTTATATAATAGAGGCACTCAGCTGTGCGTCAAGCACTTAACCCGCTTTTAGCAATAAAATTAACTTTCCCATAGACCCAGGTCCGGGCTACCAACACGTACAAGTCGAACGTATAGGAAATTAATGGTTTAAGGCAAAAGTGTTTAACGAAAGTGCCAGGCGGGTGCAAGGCAACTGGAAAGGGAAGACGCACACACACACACACACACACTTACAAAGATACACAGACACCCTTACATGCATACGATAGATTGAAGGCAGTAAATTGTTGGACTATCTGCGTATTTCACTTTATTGGCGCATGAAAGCCAAAAATACGAAAGGCATGCGAAGCCAGTCGCTTGTCAACTGAATGCTAGGGAACTGGTGGCTCAAGCGTTGCTTCAATTTGAGAAGAGAAGCTGTGCTTAAGAAGGCGTGTAATTGAAACATTCAAAAGACAATTTCCAAGTCTTAGCACAGACACACTTAATGGACGCAAAAGACATGGACAAAGTTAAGAAGTGAAATGCGAAAGAAAAATGCCAAACCGAAGCAGAACGAAAACGAAGGCAATATCAAGGGCCAGGCAAAGGGCGAGCCGAACCACTGCATCGGAGTCCGAGCAAGTCCAGGATAAACCGCAATCAAGCGTGACCGGGGGTCATCTGGGTTGGCATGAAAAACTCTCTACTTATTTATGTCGAGCTGTTGCCATTGATTGGGCAAGGTAGGCGATGCGGCCTGTGCGTTAATTAAACAAACATTCAAAAAGATTGATGGCACTTTGATTGAAAAACAATTGATGCAACTGTGTGGCAACATTAGCATGATATTGGACGCTTGGCCAAAACGCAAAAAATAACAGCAGCGTGTGGCTCTTATCAGCTGACGTGCCAAAAGTTCAATACTCGTCCGCCTGCTGCTGGCTTCCTGCCCTGTTGCCTGTTGCCCGGCATTGGCCGGGGCAAAGTTCGCATAAATAAAACTCCCAATATCAATAGAGCCATGCACACTTATGTATACATAAGCTGATTGGCAGCGTTATATGGTCCGTTTCCGTGGTATTTTAATGGATTTTTGATTTCCACAACCAAGTGACGTTTTGGTGGTGGTGGTGGTGGCTTGTCTGCCATTTTTTATCACTTATGTAAACAAGCGCCATCCAACAATAGGACAACACTTGGCGCTGACACGTTTCATTCATATTAGATGGAATTGGCTAGCGCCATAAGACTAAAACAAGCAACAGCAGCAAAATATATAACTATGCTAAATTATATATATATTAATCACATCTAAATCAGTTTCTCAGCTTGCCGCATGTGATTAATTTAAAAGAAGTTGTCAAATCTTCTCTTATTTTCTTCTCATATTTTCTTTAGATTCTGAATCTTAACTAGTGTTTTTTCTATTATCAATTGCCAAAAACATGGTTCAAGTTGTCAACCAATTTCTTTCTTCTTCTCACTTTTAAAGCTACAAAAATATTAATGTGAGGTGTAATTAATTTATAATAAGTCTAAAAGAAAACTTGGAATATTACTTTGCATTTATGTTTTTAAAAACCAAGTGACACTAATTGAAAGTCATGGGAAAGCCTCTTGGCTTTTTTAAAAAATATCTGATTAAAAGACTTACAACAAGAAATCCGACTTTTCTGTATTACTAGTTGTACTAGTGTGACTATTCTAGTAACAAGTTATTATACATTTTCTATATGGAGATAGAACATTTTCATCGGGATGCTTTTAGCAACTTTCAAAGCAGAATCATCTCACTAATAATACCTCCAAGGCGTAATCCTTTTCGATATTGTCCATTTACTATTTACAAACGCTACATAACTTTTGTTTTGACTTTAAGCAATAAAACATGAAAATTCAACGCTAGCCTTAATTTAACTCGCTTCTCCGGATTTATTGCCCCACAAGTGGCTCATTTTGAGAGCCCTAAATTTTGGCAGATTCTTGTAAAGATTATTTTGTTAATTCTTAACAATTTAATATGAAAAATGGACTTTATTTTCAAATTAAAATTTGGTCTGTAGTATGCTTGGCTTGGAAGCAGAAGACGATTCAACTCAGGGGGTAATCTATTCAAGTGGCGAGTAGTATATGTTCTTTTTAACTCAGTTAAACTATTTAAGCCAGCTTACAAGAAGCACTTTCTGTTTCAAAATTTCATCATGTTATTTCCTTTGTGGGGCAGATGATTTCAAAGATGAAAAGATATCACTAAGAGCAACAGAGACACTTTTTTGTGTTGTGATCTAAAAAACGGCCTTGTTGACATTCTGGTAGATCTCCAATGCTGTGCCCGCTGATTGACGTTTATTCTTGATCAAAAACGTACTATTTCAGCTTGTCGTGTTTATCGAGAATTTGTAAAATTATATTAAGTAAACTTTGCAACGAACTCTTTTACGACTCGTGCTTCCTAAGTCTGGCAAATATATTTCAGACTATGTATATATATATATTTAAGTATTCGGTGGCGTATATATGTACATATTACTACAGAGTTATGTATTACATTTCAAAGCGACAATAAACACGTTATAGTTAGTAAAATACATCGTAGATCGAATAGTCGTATTGTGTATAATTTGACTGTATATTCGTTGGCTCTTCGAATTCCTTTAAGTTTTCTGAAATATTTATTGATTTTCTTAATCTAATCGAAAATCGTTAAGTTTATAAAGGTTTTTCTCTAAATTACTCATATTCTAGCCAAAAAATGGTGTTTAAGGTTTAGTGTTTCGTGTAAAAAATAAGTTACATACGCATTGGCCTAGTCTTCTGTTTGTTTTGTATTTCTGTTGTTGGTTTGTTTGTGGTATTTGTTTTTTTTTTACGTATAAGATGTTTCCATTCATAAGCACGCTATAATTGAACAATTAAATCTATGCAATTGGTGGTTAACTTTATAAAGCATTGCAAACCTTTCGGCGTACATAAGTATTTGCGACATCAGATTATATAAGTATTTAAGTTGTTAAAGTATCTGTATAATCTGAAAACACATATATTGCTTGTTGCGATTTAGGCATACATAAACTTATTGCTTTTCTTAATTTACCAGTGTACAAACGAATACAAATATATGTATTTATATATGCTGATGACACACACTAATAATTAACGCACTACAGTAACAATCACAAACATTGCAAATATCGTGTACAGTTCAAGGGACACGCATACGTGTCGTACGTGCCGAGTGAACAAGTATAATTATTGTATATAGTATATGAGCTACATATAGTATATAGACTCCCTTATATGGAAGTTCCACGTAAAACAGCTAGAATAAAGTTTCTGTACTAAAACTTGTATAATAAATAATTATGTATATCACTTAAATCCATTCACAGAGCTATCAGCTTGGACTTGCATTTCTCAGTTTCCCACATTTCCAGCAAGAGATCTCGTGAGTCTGGGCCGCGTCCTGGAGGAGAGTTATTCGCTGAGACGCTGGTAGGGGATAGCACGCCGGTCTGCAAGCAATCGAGACGATTAGATATGTGAATATAAGAAATAATTGCCCTCTACTCACCTTGGTGGCTATTTTGCGGGGATCCAAATTCAAGCCGATGTTCTGCATGCCTTTGGCCAACTTGGATAGTGGATTGGTAATGGATTTAGACTTGTTACCCTCAAAGTTGACTGATTGGCCGAGCGGAAGGTTCATTTCATTGGCAGCAGTACTACAAACGTGTCAAACAAATTATTAAAAGAAAAACGCGCTTATATTTTTACCATATATAGAGATTTATTTTTTGAGCTCTAAGCTTTTCGATTGCATAAGAAACAGGCACAAGGCGTTCGCTATGTTGTGAAGTAACACATGCTTTGAATATAAATTTGTACGCTTATTTAATAAATACTTTTTGTACGAGAGCAATTAAACATATAAAGGTTATATTATAGTACATAATACTTAAGAACTTAAAAGCTATTTGTGAAAAAACTGTAACATAATAAACATTTACAAAAGAACACAAATAGTACAAATATATAGAACATAGAGCAAGAAGATTATATATAGATTGTCTAACAACAACTTAAAACCCAGAATACAACGAACAAAGCATAATATCATTTGGGAAATTAAGTGTAGAATACCGACCTTGACTGAAGTTTGCCCCCTTCAAAATCCATATCCTGCGCCTCTTCAGCCTGTAAGCATATTTGCGGATTTGGTGTAATCGGACGCAAAGGCGGCGCATTCTCTAGCAGGCCATTGGGCATGCCCACATTATCTGTTACCGTTGTTATAGAAATGGTGAGTACATCCTCAGCGGTTTTGCACATGCTATCCTTTTGCTCCAGCTGCTGCATACTGTTCGAAGAACTGGGCTGCTCAATCTGGTTGCCCATCACAATGCCAACTGACGGCAGAAAGGCATTTTCATTGTAGTTGGCCTTATCTAATGCAATCTCTACATCCGAGTCCACCTCAGGCTCATACAGGCTATTGTCGCGCTCATCGGTGTCCGTGCTGCTGGAACTGTTCGCGCGATGCTTGCCACCAACTGTGAAAACGGCCTTGTCGGCTTCCTGACAGTAGTCCAATGCTGTGCCCTCTGATTGACGCATTACTTGTGGATTAATTGTGGCCGCAACGTTCCCGGGTTGTACGGCGCTTGAGGGTTTCTTGAATGTCTGACCTAATTTCGAGAACTGTCCGGCTACGTTGGAAAACGCCTTGGAACTGAGCTGCACAAGCTGAGATTCAGACAGATTGCGTGGCATGCCTTTGGGCACGTCTAGCAATGGCAGCTTACTCTTACGTCGCTGCAAAACACCGCCAGTAACAAAACGAACATCTGGATTGCCTGCGTTCTCCAGAGCAATTCGAAACATTTCCACAATCGATGTCAGCGATTCGGTGAGCTCCTCTTGCGTCTTTATAACATAAGCCGCATTGTTAAAGAAACGCAAATTGGCTGAGCGGAACATGTGAAAGTATCCCTCTTGATCATCAACGCAGTAGTTTACGCGCAGGCAGAGATGCGCCGACGAGGAGCCTTGAAAGATTTTTGCTTGCTGATGCATGCCGAGCTCAATGAGACGCACTTGCGACAAAAGTACCTTCTCGAAGCGTACAATCTTGTCCAAATGCGAATCGTATTCGGCTACAATATAACAGTCGTCGGTAAGCAGTAACACGCAGTCCACCTCGGTTTCGTTGGCGTCACCAGAGCTAAGGAAGAGTTATTATTATTAATTGGTAATTCAAGGACATGTGTTATATTCACCTAGGGTCAGCATCGATTAATCCCCAAGCGCCTACTGGATACTGCTCTGAGCTCAACAATAAACGACGACAATCCTCCACCAGCAATTTGGCATGCTCCGCACTTTCACCATCAGTTTCCTCGGGCGCCGTTTGACCACCCAAAGCGCTAAGGGATTCAGGAGAAACATGGTTGCCCAGCATAAGATCGATAGTAGCTTGGCGGTAAGAGTCCTTAAAACGTGCTAGGTAATAACTGCAACAGTAAGGATGATTAAAATATTTAATTTTTATTTCACAATGGAACTCAATTAAAGAAGCAAGGTGCACATGAATGATAGAAAATGATAAAAATAATATCGAATATCGAATGGTAATATACCTTTTGTAGAGAAAGAAACAAGAAAATTGTAACAATTGGAGCAACTAAGAACTGTAATTGTATGCATTTTTTTGATTTGATTGTTTGGCCATCTGGTTGATCTGCTGTCAAGGCCTCACTTATGGTCCTATCTGCGCACCTGTTACATACAATCGACTCGAGCAATTTTAGCTCAGGTCCCAGAACGCCCGCATTGTAATATCCACGCACTGGGGCGTGTGACTCGGGTGTGAGTAAGTGCAAAATGGTTTCTAGAACATCATCCTCTCTCAACTCATCCGCCTGCTGCAGTTTACCTTGCATCAGATCGATAATGCACTGGCGAAACGAGTCGGCAAAGTTTTGAATGAGAAAGCTACGAAGAAGTTGGCATGACATTAGCTAAGAGTCATATATAAACAGGGTTTATAGATATGCAGCTTTCTATTGGTTAGAATAGGTCTGGCATACCCTTTACCCAAGTAAAAAGCATGTGATCAAGAATAGTTAGTATAGTTAAAGAGAATACAATCATTTTTAACTTATAGAGTCAAAAGTGAATTGTACAACTAAATTGAAGCTTGAACAAATAACATATAAGTGGGCTTACGTTTATAATTAGTTGAGTTTGAGTGAAAAAAGCATGCGGCATTAGTAAAATGGGTAAACAAATCCGAAATGGCTTTTGTTGTTCAATTTTGTCATTAAAAAATAGCTTGGAAATGCGGTTGATAACAGTGCAATAGGTTGATGATGGCCATATTCAAAAACTCAACAATTAGAGCCCAAGGAAATATTATCAATTGTGACTACTTTTGATTTAAATTATTATCATGGAGTAATGGGTTTTAGATAATTAATATAATGTTAATAGATAAGGTGTAGGCAAAATCGCTATGTATAGCACACATTATAAAGTAATTTGAATATTCTACAAACCGATTGGCCGAGTTCATTCCATCCTTCATCATGCCGCTGATCTTGCGCTCACCCGTTCGAGTATAGTCTCCCTGGAAAATAAAAGAAATGACTATAAGATATCTGCAATATACGTTATAAACCCATTTCTTACCTTCAACGCGTTGGTGCCTGCATACTGTCTGCTTATAACGTCGCCATTGTTTGCCCACAGCACCATAAAGGATGACTTCAGTGGGTCCGGTATTGGCGAATAGGGTGGCGAGAGCCCCAATTTAACCAGCTGAGATTGAAGCACAGTTGTTCCAATTGCAGTTTGTACCACATTCGTGCGATCGAGACAATCCATGCAATTAACTCGAAAAACGGACTTTTGATTGCAAATCATTCCGCGCTGATCCCGCCAGTGAAAGCCCATGGCACCTATCTCAGGACCAAGTGCATCAATCAGAACAGACACATTCCCAAAGCGCATGCCGCGACTAGTGTATAGCACAAATAGAGGTACAGGTTAATACCAAAAACAAAATATTAAACCTTTTTTTCTTACCAATAATCATGAAAATCAAATGTGACATAGATTATCTGTTCGTTGTTGTATTTTATCACATGCTCCGAATACGAATCGCCAATAAGTTTCTCCATTCCATTTTGCTCTACCAGATTAATTATGTATACGCGCTCATAGATAGACAACTCTTTGGTGAAGTGCAGCTCAAAGGCTTGCTGTGTTTCGGCCACGGCTCGATCCAAACGTGGTGGAGGGCGATACTTGTACCCGGGCTGGCTCCAATAAATGGGCACCGAACCGCGCACCTGAGTAAACGACAACTGATGATGGCGGAATGAGAGTAATTGCTCCGTTTCCACGTAATTAGCACAGTTGCCACTTTCATCCACTCCTCGCCGCTTATAACTGAAATTATAAGATTATATCTAATTGCTGGTTATTTGAAAAGGGTCATTTAACCCACCGTGTGCCTGCACGATGACGTGAGCGTCGCGAGACCAGAGATAATGTAAAGCAGTCATTGCCAATGACGCATCCTTCTACTTGCACAAAGCCTTGAATAATTGGCAGTATCCATGTTTTATCCTACAAAATATAATAGATTGAAATTATTATGATATTCCCGCATCTATCCAATACGTACATTCATTTTAATGAGATCCCTGATCATGTGCATGTTCCAGAAAAATCTTTCATCTGGTTGTGGCTGCACATCATCAGCTCTCACCTCGTGCCTTTGCAGATTGTTTGTTATGTCGCAGTCGAAACTGAAGTAAAAACTGTCTGTCTCATCAAATATCTTGTGCAGCTCCTCGGTAATGCGGCGCACAATTTGCCTTGGTTCTCGTATGCCCACAGAGTTTTTAACCTGTTTGGTAGCCAAATTGGCTGCCTGTTGCGTTGTGGCTTTTATTGTGTTCCCAGCGCTCTTCACCGCACCCCACGTTTTATTCATGCCCTGGAATAGTTTAGTGCTCTTCGTGCTTGGCACTTGCGTAGCTTTTCCGCTCGCATTATTATTGCTGCTTGAGGAGGCGCTATGCGTGGGCGTAGAGTTGTTACTTCTGTAAAGATACAAAGTGGAGTATATTAATAATCTATAATATGCTAAAAAACTTAAGAACTTACTTAGTGTGCTTAGTGCAGTTGGGCAGCTCAGAGTCCGGGTCATCGGCACTAAGTATGCAAATGGACTTGATTTTGTACACCAAATGCGGCGGATATAACACTCCCAAGGCAACGGCTTCCTTAATGACCACCAAATGGGGTTCATATACATTTGGCAAAGAGATGACGCCCACAATACCATGCGTAACACCAATACATTCGATGTCCTTCACTGAGCTGAGATCCCATCCTGTAAAAAAGGTATGGTATAAGCAGGTGCATTTAATGTCTCAGCATTAGGTCAGTTATTGCTTATATCTGGCACTTTTAGCTTTTATAACCGCCTAAAGATAGTGAGAGTGTGATTGATGTTGTTAATTTTATAAACTTAAAATTATTCTTGGGCGTATTTTTAGTCATAAAACGTTTTCTATTTAAACTCTGATTTACCCACAATTATTTTTGGAGAACGCATAATATTAGTATAAGAAAAGACTTTTGCTTGTTTAAGTTGAAATCACGTTTAAATAAAGCTCGATTATAAATAATCATGAATAATCATGGATGTATCTGAGTATAAAATCTGTATGTGGGATGGAGCTGGCCAGCTGGCAATGAATCGTCAAGTGTATTCACCCCACAATGAGCTAAAAACTGAAATGAGGGGAAAAATAGAAAAGAAAAAAAGTACAAGGCATCTTTAACGCATCCTTGATAAAAGAGCAGCAACCTGAACGGAACTGTGTAAATGAGCGTTTAGAAATTTTATTGTACAAAAATTAGCTCAAGGCAAAGCAATTTCCTGTTAATCTTATCTTTTGCCAGTTTATCGTGTTTATGATGAAACAGCACAAAAAGCTTATCAGTTAAAAAAAGGCAATAATGAAAGCCTAAACGATTTAAATATCGCCTATATATTGCATGTATGTATATAAACACAGATATTAACGATTTATTGCCTTGAGAGTGGAAGAGTGTGTTAGGGATAAACAAGTGTACAATACAGAGATATAGAACCAGCGAAATTTGCAGAGAATGAACAAAATATATAAAAAATGACAAAACAAGTAAAAATATTGGTGAGACAATATCTCAATTCGAAAAAAGTTATTGTGAGCCGTATAGAAAATTTATTATAGACTATAGAGATTAACAATATTAGTATACTATGAACAGCTGTATAGATCGGCAAGCTGCTGATGCTGATTAACATGTTGTACAACTTATATGGTAGGAGGAATTATATATATCTGTATTATTTTAGAAACTAACAATGCTGACCTGGAAAGCTCTGAGAAAGCTAAAGGTCACACTCTGCTGTTGAGTCACGTCGAATGCCGAGGCCGTGGATTTCAGGTGGACTTCAACCCGGGAATTGGACTCGACATTTATTCTTAAATGTATATTCAATTGCTTGACAGTGGCGTGTTAACCAAATTACAGCAATTGTTATGCCTGCGCAATTACCGAGCAATCAACAGGACGCAAAGTGAAGGCCAATTAAAAGGACATACAAACAAATTGATAGTTGAGCTATTTTTGTAACGACTTCCTTATAAATATCGTCGACTAGCAAGTAACACGCGACTGATTGTAGAGCAGAGTCGCTCTAGGTATAGTAAATACTAGATGTACGTACAGTCAACACTCGTTAAAGCTGACACCCACCAAAAACAATAAGAAACAACAATTGTCGCTTTAGTCAGGGGAATTAGAAAAGCTTGAAACTTTATACATATATTAAAATTGGCCAGTTTAAGGAGATGTCTGCCCAAAAGAGATGTCATTTGATAGGACTTTTACTGTTATCCGTATATTTTTAGATACACGACGAAGCATTCAATCGCATTTACAATAAAACGCACAAAAAGCCAGACGCAAACGCCCACCACAAAACGGAACAGACAAAGCAAACTGTAAAAGTGGGCGACAGAAGCTGAATTCCAAGTCCCATTCCAGCCTTGACATTCAGAGACAAACTAGAGCAGAACACACACACACATGCACATGTACCCACTCACCCTTGTACATACACTTGCATTCATTTGTGAACATTTAAGTTTGTCTGCTTCTGACCGCTGGGCTTTCGTTTTCGAGAGCAAAAACGTGACCGCAATGCAGATAAGGTAAAATATAGCATCGCAACAACACGTATTTTCGACTAATTACAAAAAACAGCTGCTGCATCGCATCTAAACAATGAATGATTCATCTCCGTATTTACCTGGCTTTATTGTAAATTCCGATGTCTTGCGATTCCACCAAAGGCTCTTGTCTCGCTTTACAAATATGTAGTGCGTATCGGTTTGGAATACCTCCATCATGGCGTGTGCTTCTGCTATATTATTTGCGACATTTTAACACTTGAATTTAATTTTAAGTTAGTTTTTGTGCAATCAATTTTGTCCCATGGTTATTTCACTTCCTCAACTGCTTTGCGACAGCAATCGAATGACAGTCTATGAACGTTGAACTTATCGATAAGAGCAAACACAATCGGGCCACACACGCCACAAACAGTCGTACATCAAAACTGATTGTGTGAAATCTGGCATATCTGAAGAAAATATTTCATATTACACATAGCAAACACTGTATTTTTTTTAAAAAATATTTGAATTAGAAGGTCACTATGAAGTAAATATTAGCAATTTTCTATATATCAAAAGTAGTGTGTACAAGTTTTGCAGGGGACTTGTGCTGCGCTATCGATAGATTGTGAGCAAAATTATCTGCGTGACACAGCAGGCAGCTAGCCATATGTGTCAAACAGCTGTGCGGCCAATTCTCAAATGGAAGCAAAAATTAAATAACAATAACAACTACATTTTGATACATAGTCACACAAATTAATGGCGCTGCGCAGCATCAACAAACTGGATGTGTTCTTGAAGCGATGCAGCGGGCCCACGTTGTACTACTGCAGTAACAAATCCGCGCGCAGTACAGCCAATTACACAGGCAGCAGTCACAACACCAACACCAACAGCAACAGCAACAGCAACTGCAACAATAACAACAATGATAATAACAACAATAACAAAAATGGATACAGAGGCTATAGTTGGCGCAGCGCCATTCGCTTCTTTGTGCCATTCTCGTTGGGTGCACTGGCCAGCACAATGGTGGCACAGCGAGAGGAGTTGACGCCGACGATTTCGGCGCGTTCGCTAAGCGGTCGTCGGCGGGAATTTAATTTCAT
Source organism: Drosophila gaucha (assembly GCA_035045545.1). Taxonomy (NCBI): domain Eukaryota; kingdom Metazoa; phylum Arthropoda; class Insecta; order Diptera; family Drosophilidae; genus Drosophila; species Drosophila gaucha. The sequence goes on along the minus strand of JAWNOY010000176.1, from coordinate 1,615,458 downwards.
TGCCGATGTCGTCGCCGGCTGCGCCGACTCTGTTGTCTACATAGAGATTAAGGATACGCGGCACTTTGATTATTTTAGCGGGCAGCCCATAACGGCATCGAACGGTTCAGGCTTTGTGATTGAACAGAACGGACTCATACTGACTAATGCTCACGTGGTAATCAACAAGCCGAACACAATGGTGCAGGTGCGCCTGTCCGATGGTCGCACCTTTCCAGCCACCATCGAGGACGTGGACCAAACATCCGACCTGGCAACACTGCGCATTCAAGTCAACAACCTGTCCGTGATGCGGCTGGGCAGAAGCAACACACTGCGCTCTGGCGAATGGGTCGTTGCCTTGGGCAGCCCGCTGGCGTTGAGCAATACGGTGACAGCGGGCGTCATCAGCTCGACGCAGCGAGCCTCACAGGAGCTGGGGTTGCGCAACCGCGACATCAACTACCTGCAAACGGATGCCGCTATCACCTTTGGCAACTCTGGCGGTCCGCTGGTCAATCTGGATGGCGAGGCCATTGGTGTCAACTCCATGAAGGTCACAGCTGGCATTAGTTTTGCCATACCCATAGACTATGTGAAAGTGTTTCTGGAGCGTGCTGCAGCACGTCGGAAAAAGGGATCAGCCTACAAGACGGGCTATCCAGTTAAACGCTACATGGGCATCACCATGCTCACTCTCACCCCCGACATCCTGTTCGAGCTAAGATCGCGAACGCAAAACATGCCAAACACCTTATCGCACGGCGTGCTTGTGTGGAAGGTTATTGTGGGGTCTCCAGCGCATAGGTAGGCGGCATTATATACTATACAATGTCTGAGCATTTCCATGTCTAATGCTTCATAACTTTCCTCTTCTAGCGGAGGCCTGCAGCCGGGTGACATTGTAACGCACATAAACAAAAAGGAAATCAAAAACTCCTCCGATGTTTACGATGCGCTGGCGGACGGTAAAAAGGAATTGGATATTGTCATATTGCGGGGCATTAAACAGATGCGAGTGACTATAACGCCAGAAGATCCCTGATCTCAGTTTAGTCCAGACTCCAACTATAGTCTTATAAACGCTATCAATTTTGGTAAATTGCCTTTGCATAAATTTGTATAATGTTTTGTGATTTGCAATATAAAACCGAATTGCCAGTCCAGTATAATAAGGTCACTTTTACGTAGCATCCAGCAATTGTCATGCTGCGCTCTAAAGTCAATACAAATTATAACATATCAAATTCTGGTGTTTGCCTCAAATAATTGGTAATTGTATTATAAGTGCAAATGTATTCCTCTCATATAAGACAATTCTCACAGAGAAGATGACATGAACGAATGTATGTAGCTGCGCGCTAACGAAGTTGTCTATAAGAAATTTGCATAGATCGCAGAAGCTTTTATCTTTGGCTATTTTGTAAATAACAACAAAATCGTAGCTTTATTTACGCATCCGTTGCGTTTTCTTAAGCGTCTGTAAAGATCTTCGATTTCTCTTTCGACGCAGCTCGTCTGCCAATCTGACTGCCGGTCTGCCTCACTGTCCGTCCGCCTGTCCGTTCGAACAGCGACAAAAATGTATTTACGCTAATTGAAATATCTTGCGTTGCGATCAATCGATGCCATATTTTTTTTTTTTTGTAGGCCAAAACTTGGAACAGCAGCAGCAGCAGCAACAACAACAAAAGCGTCGTCAGCTCCGAAAACCGAAATGCAAATTTCAATAAATTTATGCAACTGCGTTCGCTTTTTTTTGTGGGTGACAAGGCAGACGATGATGATGATGATGATGTTGTAGTTGCTGCTGTAGTTGTTGTTTTCTGTCGTTGCGTGAAAAGTGAAATTCTTGTGATTATTAATTTTATTTTCGCTTTTGGCAATATGCCTGCCTGGCTGCCGGCCTGCTACGCTTTTTTAGTCTTTGCACATAAATTCACTTATTGAATTCACTTTTCGCCCCCTTACCAGTGTATGTGTGTGCGTGTTTTGTTATACGTTGTTTATGTGGCAGCGGCCTTTATGACACTGTTGGCACTAAGTTACCTTTATTGCATATAAGCCGCACGCATAAACGCAGCTTTGTGTTCATAAATTTGCCAATACTCGGCGGGGTTAAGCAAACAGACCTCTTTGTCCGCCTGGCGCTTGCACTTTCTTCCCTGGCCAATCCGTTTCTCGACACGAGTCACGTTTCTCTTTCCCTTGCTGCTGCGATGCTCACCTTTGCTACAACTAATTGAAATACTATTTCAAATGCCCACAAACGTTGCAATTAACTTGTGGTCGGCATTAACGAATTTCATTGTTGTTGTAGTTGTTGTAGTTGTTGCTAACGCGTTTAAATTACAAACCTGTGAGAAATCAATTCGCTGCTCTACTCTATCTGATTGAAGTCAATGAATTTTATTAAAAGACTTGTGTATGAATTAAGGTTTAGTTAAATTGTAAAAAATTATTTAAAATTTTTTTTAGGCTTATGAAAAACTATATATGTATTTGAGAATCTAATTTATCAAATTTTAATATTTTCTCATTTTCATCTTGTACTTTAATACAGAACTGTGACTCTTCTCAACAAAAAGTTTTTCAAAAATTGCAAGGTTTTTTCTTCTCCTTATTGCACTACAATCATCCTACTTTCTTACTTCAGTATCGAATTGTATAGCTTACATTAATTTGCAATTGTTTGAATAAGAGGGCGCAAAAATTGTGTTACGGCCCGGGCGGTCGAGGCGAAAGTAATTTAATATTTAATTAAGTGAAAAGAGAATTTTAGTTTTTGCAATTTCTGTCTAGCTTTCCGTCCGTCTGTCCGCATGTAATGAAATTTTAGGAATAGAAAAACTTGGTCATTTTTAAATGTATACTCGTGTATAGTTCCAAAAGAAAATATCAAGGCTTTATAGTCACGCTTATTGGAAGAGTAACGGAAAATCAGAAAAATTATATCATCCACAATTTTACAGTAAGCTTATATTGAGCTCCTCTGTTGATTGATCAAAAGTTATACATTATCACTCAGTATAGGCGTGGCAAATAAGAAGAAATGTTGTCTTTCGTAGTCTTAGAGCTAAGATCACCAAGTTTAGCAGTTGGATTACAGTTGATCTCTAGACATGGACCCTTAAATGATATGAAAATAAAATCCATAAATATTGATTTGCAATAAATTTAACTTTAACTTTTAACTTATTCCTATTATTTTTTAAATATACTCACAATGTTATAAACCAAAATAGCCAAGTATGGTTTTTTAGATCATCAGAGTTTCGACTTGAAGAGAGAAAAATTTTATTTTAGCTATAATACATATTAGTTTGATGTATTTGAAATTAAGCTCATACTAATGTGGATGTTGCGGTTGGTTTTGCTTTGTGGTTGATCAAGTTCACACGCCTTGTCCACAGCAAAAACAACTACAATATATACATTGACGAATCTATTAATGTTTACTTGTGTGTCTTACACTGATTTACACTTTTTTAAATGGCAACAATTATGGATTGCTGGCTAGGTTCGCATTTGGCACAGCTTCCATCGATGGCTGTTCGTAATTATTGCATATTATATTGATGAGGGTCAGTTGGGCACATCCATCAGTGGTGTTTTGTTTCTTGTTTTGATTGAGTTATTAAACGTGCTGTTAATTGCAACACCTGACAATCGAGTCGCGTTAACCCAAAAATGTCAGACATAAGATTTTGCGCGTGTAATTATGTGTTGGGACATTGGCATTTGATGCTTGACGCGACCTCAGCACGTCCGCGAGCTTTGGCACCTATGCGCGACCGGGCAGCATCAACAGCATCAACAGCAACAACAGCAACAGCTACAACTGCATTAACAATAACAACGACTTTCTCAAATGTTATTCCCATGAACTGCTCACATTTAAAGGTATCGGCGGGCGCAATGAAAACTGCATAAAACTGACTGCAACAACAGCAACAAAAACATGCTTAACATTAAAGTTCATGACACACAACTGTAAAATATTTCAGTGCCTGCAACTTTTACCATCGATAACAAATGGCTGCGACTTAGCGCCCCCAAAAGTTCAAGTCCCGCATATGAAAAGTTCTCCTCAACGTCGGTCATGGACAGGAAGTCATCGATGGCAACGCCGACGCCGACGTCGACGTCGACGCCGACGACGACATAGACTTCAACTTGGACGTTAACATCTTAGACAAAAAGCAAAGCCAAGAGCAAGAGAGCTGGCAACAGGCAATGCGCACTGCCAATGGCCAATGCCTTGGGCCATAAATCATTTAAATATGCCAAAAACTTACATAATAATTCTGGCCAAGCGATCATGCGAGCGGGCTTCAAGATGATGATAATTGACAACTGGGCGTCGGGGCAAAGAGTCTGAGCCAGAGCAGAGTCTAACCTAAAGCAACATATAAATATATATGTACACACATACATATGTATATTTGTATATAGAAACTGTGTCTTGGCATCGATCCCGACTTTGGCCAGCATTAATCAAGAAATCGAGAAACACTTTTGCTGGCCAAAACGAGTTGAGCTAATGAAGTCATCGGCGTCAGCGTGGAACTGTCCAAATTGAAATGTATTTAAATGTGCCATTTTATGCGGCGTGCCAAATCGTATTCAGTGGGTAATGGACACCACCGTGGACGCCACTAAATTAACGAATGCATTAAATAAAATATCGTGGAAAATCATGAAAAATTATGATGATTACGCGGAAATGTGTGGCAGCCGCTTTGGCTGGCCACTGGGCACAAAAATGTGAATTTATGAAATTGCACAGGCCTAAAAAAAAAACACAAATTACTGAATTATTGCAACAGTTGTCGGTTCGCCCGGTGCCGGGTCGCCGCTGGGCGCTGCACAGTTTTCATTTGCATTTTGCACTTGGCAAAATAACATTGGCCGAATGTCCAACAGCGTCTGCGGGGCCAGCTTAGTGGGTCAGTTTACACATCTGGCGCGCTGGCTGGGGTCTGTGTCCCGGCACTGTCGTGCTCTCTGGCCGTGCAGTGTTGTTTAAATATTTGCGCTGGCGTAAAAAGTCATCATCATTAATAATTTGGAAAATTTCACCTGCTGGAAAAGCGATGCGCTCTTTTCTTTATATAGGTAAATTTCATCAATTCTGCTCAAGTTCGTTGCCTAAGTCGTTTGTTTTTGAGCAGCCGACGATATGATTGGCGCCAATAAACGTTTCGATTGAGAACAGCCTAAGCGAGCGTTAGCCTGCCTGTAAATGTAGCTACTACGCGTATTATCTGTCAAATGTCAAGTGATTCCCCTCCGCTTAGTTTGCTTGATTGATTTGTCAGCTTTGCGTTTGTGACTGGCGCAGCAGACAAACATCTAACGATTTATGTTCGATTTCAGTGTTCAAATGCCTTTTGACCATTTTAGACAAATTATGCAAAACCAGCAAAAGCCTGTCCGATATTCAAAATCGATTGAATACAATGATGTCATCGCCATAGCGCATCGAATCTGACCCGAACACACAAAAAGAGCCTGACGCAGAGACAGAGCTCACACAGCTGAAAGCTCGATGCAAAGAAATCAGGCCACCTGAATCACTTAATTGTTGCGATTTTTCACAAAATTGAAACATCTTCCGGCATAAAGAGTCGTCTAGTTGCAGATAGAGCCCCGGACACGGAGAGCAAGACATACGACGTGTGCGCCGAAATTAGTTTTTCGCATGTTGCCTGGCCCGAGGCGTGAAAAGATTTTCGCATGCAAGGTGCGGCACTAAGGCGGCAACGCCACCGACAACAACAACAACCAGCAGCAGCAGCCGCAAGCAGCGCAGCAAGTGTTGCTCTAATTTATAAAATGTTTTTTGCTACCAAGTTGGCTAGAAAAAAAATTTAAGACAAAACAAGTAAGAGTGCTCTAAACGGAACTGCCAGACTAAAAGATACCCTAAGTTCCTGTCGAGCTGCTATAGCAAAACTAGCAGCTCTTATCTATGCATACATATATACGCTGTCGATGTTCTTCTTCTTCCCAAAACTTATGAAAAATTTGAAAGCTATAAATATGAAAGTCTTTAAGAATGCGTTCAATCCAATTTTAAGGTCAACGGAAGAATTGTGCTAAAAGAGGAGTACTCGATAATTGTGTGTAACTAGGTAAAAACTATTGTATATACCAAAGAGTCTACCTGTATATAAATATACTAGTTGTCTTTAATAATAAATGATCGATATAGTTTGTTTTATCGATTTCATGGATATAAAAAAGTTATCGATTATTCGAAAGTCAGTTGATCTATGAATAAACTTACCTGTCTCCAGCTCTAATAGGTTCTAAGGATGGATGGATAGACTGATAGACTCGATCAAGAATATATATATATATGTTGTATGAGAGTTTGGAAGCGTCTTTCTTATCTCTCTTAATAACACTTCAACAGTTATATTATACCCTGAATTTCCATTGGATACAGGGTATAAACAGTTAAAAGGTGCTATTAGGTTTTTGTGATTGACTAATTGATACTCTAGATGAACAACTGTGAGGAACCATGTTGCATAAGAGTTATTATTCATTAACAAGCTTTAAATTTATTATTTTAATACTATTTTTTTATGGTTACAGCCAAAATAAATTTAAGCTTAAAGCTATTTCAGCTGTACTTAAAATAATTTTATTTATTTTTTTATATGTCCAACAAAGTTTATACAAGTATTTTATATAGTTGCTCGTATAGTTGTAGCTACCCTAGTTTATTTTGATAGCTGTAGTGTATTTTATACAAATTAATTGCTTTGCGGTTCTCACACACGAGAGTACGGCAAAAATTTCACTTCTTTTGAAATTCCGCTGCTCGCTGGAGCGATGCTCAATGCCTGAGGCTTTTCTTTCACACTTTTTCCCAGTGTTTTCTGTTGCCGGAGTTGCTGATCTTGTTGCTAACGCTGTCGCCGCTGTTGCTTGTGCCTTTGTGTTTATAACGCATGAAGCGCTGTCCCCAGTCGCCCACCCATCATAAATGCCGTCACATGTTTTAATTAAATGCCAGCCAGCGAAATAGGCACAAAGCTCTAAAAGTTTGTTTTTATAAGCCACATTAAATGAAATTACAACACACGCGGCCTCCCGACTTGGACAGACAGCCTGTCAGCTTTTTACTTGATTTTTATTTTAGCAATAATTTATTTTTACTATTTCCTCGCAGATGTCACAGATATCGTTGACAATGTGGCAAACGGCGCAGTTTGACCGAGGCCCCCTGCAACACTTTCTCCAACATCTATTTTCTACTTCAACAAAAGGCATTTCTTACAGATTGTTGTTGTTGTTGCTGAATGGTAGCTCAATTTTATGTTCTATTGCTGTCATAAAATAAACAAATAGCCATAGCCACAAAAAGAGCCTCAGTTAACCCAGTTCGTTGCCTAAGTCTTTTGTTTCTCAGGCAGCTGTGCGTGAAAATGCCTCTGTGCGGGCATCTGCATCGTATATTGATACGATAAATATATATGAACTACAAGCAACTTTTGTTTAACACATGCATCAATCAGTTTGACCAACTGTAAATGCGAATTGAATGCTGTTTTCATAAACAACATCGAAACTCATGCAAAATGTCATTAATTCAGTCTCGGCAAGTGCCAAAACAGAGCAAAAAACAAAATACAGAAAATTTAAAGCTAAAGCTGTGCTCCAATCAAGTCGAGCATTTGTCTCATCGCTTAAACATTTCAATTTCACTGGCAACTCTGTGCGAAGTTTCTTTTATTTATGGCCACTAAATTACGTATCCGCGCAGCAGTCCCGGCCAGCCCGTGATTAATGATCTCGACTAGCTGCTAGTCAGAGCTCAGGCGTATGACTTCCTAACGATACGAAATGTACCGCTATCGCAGTACGGTAGCAACATGTATGCATGTTGCGGCAACATGTTGCCGACCGCACGCTAATCAGGTTAATTGTCTTTCAATTTCATTTGACTAACTGTAGCAGTAGTAGCAGTAGCAGTAGTAGCAGCAGCTTCCGCTCGTACTGCCACTGCGGCCATCTAATTTAGAGCCGACTCATTTTAATGACTTGCCAATGCCAATTTATGTGCTGAGCTGGCAGCTAATTCAATTAATGTTGGCCAATTCTCTGACACAAATTTGAAAATCACAAATTTAAGGTAGCAAGGCAGTGAAATTGCAATGAAAAGGAAAGTTGTCGCTGCTGGCCATGAATTATGGCAATTTGATGGCAGCTAACAGCGGAACAACAGACATTTACAGTGTTTATCTCGAGGAAAAACGCGAAAATCCTTAAAGAAAAATGCACATATTTAACTAATGATGGTCACTTAACGCAAACTTAACGACAAATCAACGCCGTCAACAGCACCAACAGCAAAAGCAAACACCAACAGCAACAACAACAACAACTTTCCCAGACAAACCGTCGCTGCGTGGGCGTACAAAAAAAAGTTTACAAAATATATATACATATATATAAACATAAAAATTATTAAATGCCTTGCTGATTATGCGCAGGCAGCGTCCGACAATTTCATGAACCTCTTGGCTCCTCCGCTTGTTGTGCTTGTTGATGATGCAGGGGCTGTTGTTGCTGTTGCCGTTGCTGTTGCTGTTGTTGTTGATGACAACAACAATAATATTGTTAATGATAATGCTTATGAGTTTTCCTTGTAACAGCTTCAACAATAATAACAGCAACAACACCAACAAAAACATGCGAGACAGAGACAGAGACAGCTGCAACAACAACAACAACATATCCCCGCCTTTTGCTCCTTAGCTATGGATGTTGTTGTTGTCGCTGTTGTTGCTAGCTGATGTTGTCAGAGTGATAAACGTTGTTCATGTGCAATTAGTAAAAATGTTTAAAAAAAATAAATAAATTAAAACAAAAATTGATAGCTTAAAGATACCCAGTGTCTGATTTGACATCAATACAGCTCGACTATTATATATCCTGTGATTTTCTATAAGTTGCCTTAAGAATTAATTGTGACTGGCTATTTGATGAGGAATAAATTTAGTGCTCGCTGCGGACTGCTCGTCTATAAGATTCCCTGTGATTCAATTGATATTAATAAAAGTAGTTTAAATTGATTGAGATTGAATAAAATACTCTAAATTTACCTAAACAAAAATGTGACTTCAGTCTGAAAGCTGAAATGATGAGTTATGAGATACCCTATTACTCAAATTATTACTCCAAAAGTGTGCTATAAACTCAAATATATATAAAATTACAATATTCAATATTCTAGGGTATTTAAGTATATAAGTCTTTTCTTTATGTTTGTGATTGCTTTGTCTCTTAGGCCAGGCCGTGAGCTACATAGCACAGTTACTTAGAGCAGAGCCAGTGACTTGCCAATTGCATTCGCTGCAACTTTCCATCACAATCACATTGACAATGCCAACAAACATATTGACAGTTGAAAATCAAAATGAACCTCGGTATATGCCGGGGAAAATCTACATATAAATTACGAGCAAAAGTACTCGTACAAGAGCAAAAGTACATGCCACGGTCTGTTCAGTGAATCATGGCAAACATTTCGCGGAAATCGCCACCAACAACAGCAACAACTAGACAACACAACCACATTGGCAATCGGTTGTTGCCAGTGAGTACTTTCAAAATGCCTGTCTACATTTCATTGGCCGTCTCAGTTGGTTAGTCAGCATTTTGCATGTCGTTGATTTAGCGATGCATGCAATGATTTTCAGCTAGAACATCGCATTGACTCATAGCTCATGTATGTATAGCTATGTTTTTGGCTTACTTTTGGCCAGAGCCTGGCATATTAATGCGGCACGTGCTGGCTCAATTCCATTATAAAGATATAGTACGAGTCTGTGGCAACTTGTGTGGTGCTCCGTTCGGTGATTGCAATCAGTGGCTCAGTTTGTCTTAGTCAGCTGCAAAAATAAGTTAATTGCTGGCTGCAAAAAGTTAGTGTTGGCCAGGTTAGTTGCCGCATGCGACTCTTGGGCGTACGGAATGCTACCGAGAAGGTTAACAACCTCGCCGGGAATTGAGACCTTTTGGCTGGCGTTGTCTGTTTGTTTGCGGCATATGAATGCCTTTCTTTTGTCCGGCATTGAAATACCGCTTTGAAATGTCGAACAAATGTTTTAAACTGCATGAATTGCCAAAATTTTTGGGTCGTCTCACCCTCTTTCTCATACACACACATACACATGACAGTGTTACAGTTGAGAATATGAGTGCAAAAGGCAACGAAACAAACAACAAAAACTAATTGAAATTAACTTACATGAATTGTAGGTAAAAATTGTTGTTACTTTCTGGCGCTAGTAACTATAGCCAAATTATGTTGTTCAAGACAATTAAGTTGCAAGAGGCGGAAACAATTTGCTGGGGCCCACAGCCAAAGTAAGACAAAAGCCAATGACTATTTTGGCCAGCTAACAACAAAAACAAAAACAAACACAAAAAAGAAAAACGAAAAAAGTACGCGCGATTTCAACGCATTGCGCAACAAACATAATTGAAATTGAACAACAACAGGCAACAATTTGCAAAATCGACATTTAAATGTACATTAAAATAGTTGCTGTTGTTGTTGTTGTTGCAGCAGTTGTCGTGCCACAATTTGGTTTTAGACGGGAAAGTGGTTTTAGCCATTCTGGCCAGCTCTGGGCCACGCAGTCCTGTGGCCTAAAAGTGAGAGTCATGTAGACACACTTGAGACCCGGCCCAAAGCACTTTCGCAAACACACTCACACACACACACAAACACACATACGCACTGAGAGTAAGTTGCGTCTTGTTAGCCAGGGCCCGATCTACTGCTGGCCGTGCTCATCATGCGGCTTGTTGCTAACAACTTGGCAGGGCGCAGTCTTTTCATGACTTAATCTTATCAGACAAGCACTGGCATTAAAAATGCACTTCAAGGTTCTACAATGATTATGGCTGTGGCTCGTTGGGCATTTTGTTAAATGGTTTTGTGGCTGGGGCGCATAATTCATGGTTACAGGATTACCACGAAAAGAGCGACGAGCGGCCTTTGTGGAAAATCAGCAACGCTTGTTTGCCCAGCCCAGCTGATTCTCATTATGGGCAAATTAAGTTGTTGTGCGTGGCCCCAACAGGCATCAAGGTCGCACTTACACCAGACAAAGCCCTCTATGCACACACACAGTGCCTGCGCTTAGTAAATGCATCTTTTTGCCTTGACCTAAGCAAAGGCTTTCAACTTCTTGGCCTTTCAGCTGCCCACGCTTTGGAACTGAGCCTTAATGCTTAACTTTATGACTGCTGCGAGTGCGTTTCTCTTTTCAAAATAGAAAAGCCAACACCACATAAGCTACTGTATTCCATCTATGTGTGTGTATATATATGTATGTGTGTGCTTGGCCTTAAGCTGCTTTTATTCTGAGACGAACAAATGCGATTTAAGCCATAAAGTTTTGTATTAGCCGCTGTCGCAGTTGCATTCGCTGTGGCCAGGCGCACATAAGTCGTGGGACTCTATTGAGGTTCAGCTTGGACATGCCTCATCGTTGCATGTAGCTGGTCTCTCTGTTGGCTTTACCCCGCGACAAGTCAATTGTCAATGGGCACTGGCACAACATTTGCCAAAATCTCGCACAAATCACATAAATTGCCGCTCAAATCCAGCGCCATATTTGGCTAAAATGCCAAACTCACGGCTAATACTCATAAGTTTGTTTGTTAGTTTTACTGCGCTGCTTTACGGTCTGCCAACTACAAAAGCTGACGCTGTCAATTGACAATCATGAGAATTTTTGCGGTCGACAAATCCGTTGCCGCCTTTTGTTGTTTTTATTGCTATAACGTCGGGTCGGGTCATTAGGTATATCTTCTTCTCTTATATAATTTGGTTTTTTCTTCATCATTTTTTTAGCTATAAGTAATTACACAGATTGTTAAATGATGATGCAAAGGTTCTAGCTATAATAGCTAAATAATTTGCAATTAAGTGTTTCGCAATATTAATCATTGGGATTTTGTAGCTTTCCACTGCATAAGACTTAAGTCGGCTCAAGCTATTAAATAATTGATAAATTATTTATGAACTTATGTGAATTGAATTTAAAACTTTGCTATTAGTTACTATTAAAAATGTATATAATATAACATATATCATATATACCAGGAATTATCGAAAGTAGGAACTGAGCAAACTGAAATATCGTGCAGTAGAAAAGTATAAAGAGTAGAAATTATCACTTAGTTTCTGGTATACCATAATATGTTGGACACAATAAAATACATCTACTAAAAAGCTGTTAAATTATTGTTAATCTTACTACAAAATGTGTATTAAGCAGACTTATTTAATTAAAGCATGTGTGATATATATATCAGGTATACCTTTATTGGGGTTCGCATATCATATCACCTTTTTCGGCCTTCAAGCCTCATTTCAGATAATTTCCATACCAAATACATATAATGTGGCATTGCAGATTTCGAAAGTAGCCCAAAACGCATTGATATCAGCAAACGATAACAAGGTAATACAAGTGGAAATTGCGTAGGATTGAGCCTGATTATCGTCCCTTTTGCTTTAGTCATGGAGTTTTGGTAAAGTTTGTAATAAATTCAATTTAAACGAAGCTCATTCAGAATCGCGCACAAGTTAATGAAAGTGTTGCTGCTGGTCGAAAAGTAAGAGAAAAATTTATTAACATATTACCAACAATTGTTGCAATTTGATTTGCTTTATGGCCGCAACGTGCGAGCGATGCGCCGCCAGCGATAAGCAGCATCTGCAGCATCTCCCTGATGCTGCTGCTGCGTACTGCTGCCCACGATCAAAAAACATGAAATTCGCGTTAACTTGCTTCATGCCTTTTCGCCAAGCAGAAAAAAGGGTTACACAATTCATTTCATTTGGTGCAAGACATAAATCAGGCCAGCAACAAGCCACAAACCCACAGCGAGGGGCCGAGCAGCGAGTCGTCTTGCTGGGAGGTCGCTGCGCTGCGCTGCGCTGCCCAAGTGCCCAGTGATATATGATTTAGTTAATTTAGTTCGTTTCAATAGGCAGCTATATTTCCGCAGCGGCAGCAGATGAGCCAGCTAAACGAGTTTGTTGCTTAAGTCTTTTATTTCCGTCTGGCCATGCACAGAACTTTTCGACTTGCGTAATCGAACTTGAAATGAAATCACTCACAGTGCAGCCCAACAACGAACTATGTAACGAGCCTGCAACGAATGTGGTTAATTGGGCGGCTGTCCAGACAGTTGCTTGACAGCCGCAGATGGACAGTAAAGCAGAGCCTGAGCCGAGCAGACCCAAGCTGGCAACGGCTGCTACACTGCTCTCAAGGTTGCAGTGAAAGTGTTTTTAGTTTTATTTGCAAGTGGTTTTATGACCTTTTTTTGTTTGTGACATGGCGTTGCATTTCGCTGGCTTCATGGCCGCCGCCATAATATTACTTATGTGTAGTACTTTTGCTGACGAATTACTAAAATGGCCAAGCGCCAGGCAGCGGCAACGTCATCCACTGGCCACTGGCCGCTACTCACTTGTCGGCTGCCAGTTGCCAGTTGCAGCAACAGAAAAAACACGCAAAGCCAATTAATGGGCGTGAAAGTTTATTATCATTTGCTTAGCTCGGCGCCCGCAAAAAAAACTGGGGCTGGGACATGAAGCAGGAGCAGGGGCTGTATCAGTGACTACTCGTCTTTTTTTAGTTTTTACAAAGCTATCGACAACAATGGACAGCACAAAATATATATCTGCACATATTTATCATTTTATTTGCATTGTGTGGCAGCTGCGATAAATATTGAAAATATGTTGAAAAACGGACGCCGCACAGATCGACATGTTAATTAAAAATGCAAGATGCAAAATGCTCTGCTCTTGCCACATGTGCTCAGCTATGCAGATCATTGTCATCATCATCATCATCAACACATGGCTAGTTGTATGTCTTGGCAGTTAATACGAGTGTACTCTATGGCCAATTATAAGTTCATTTACCTGACAACAACAACAACAATTGCCAGTTGGCATGCAAAACCAGAGGGAAGAAAAATGTGCATGCATGTGAAAAGCAGCGCCACCGCATGATAATCAGATTTTTAACACTTTCCATTCGGTTGTTCATTGTTTGCTGTGACTATTACATTACAGCTGGCCGCTGTTTGTTGTTGTTGGCTGTTTGTTGTTGTGTTGTTGCATTTGATTTGATTAAAAACCGCAGTTATCTGCTTCATTTTGTCGCTGGCTTAATGTTAACATCGACACTTTGTTGACGTTGTTTTTGTTGTTGTTGTTGCTGTTTGGTTGGTTGTTTGCTGCTGCTGCTGCTGCTGCTGCTGCCTGGGGGCAAACAATGTAAGCCGCTTGTTGCCTGGCTTGTAATCAACTGCATTATGCGACTTGTTTTATGCAAGGCCAACACAGAGGTCAGCTCTAGGCTTATGACAATTATAATTATTAATGACCTGCACATTAAATTTGCATCTCAATAATGGCTATCAATAAAATAGCAAATTGAATTTCATTTCAGGCTGCTTGGTGCTCTTGATGGCCCGATGTAAGGCGAAATTGCCAGATGTGAGTAATTTCGATATATTGTAGTATCTTGAAAAATAATCTCAGCCTTGTGATTTAATTTAAATCGAAAATTGCGCGACCCGCAGCCAAGTCGTGAGTCAATCGGCAATTTATTTTTGCCGAATTAAATGCAAATTGACAGTTCCAATTGCATTCTAAAAAACACAAAAAAAAACATCAAAATCCGAAATTCGAAATCAAAATCCAAATGCAAATCGTGTTTCGCTGTTGTTTTGCAATTAATCAATTAGGCGCAGCCCCCAGCTTCGTCAGTGTCAGTGTGTCAGGCGACAACGACGTCGACGTCGACGTCGACGACGACGATGACTTCGGCGTCTTGGTTGTCACCTTGGAGGCCCCGAAGAACCGATGCAGACACAGGCACTCCCTTTCGGTGCTTTCGAGCTCATGTCTGTGTCTGGCCGCTCTCCGGGCAACCGTTGTATGCAAATTCGTATTTCGAGCAATTCTCGAGCCGTTCTCGAGATATGACGCCGCATGCATAATGAGCGTTTATTTAAATGGATTTTGTGCTTTGTTTTATTGCCTTTAAATTGCATTTAGTGTCAAATGTCTCGCGCAGCTAATGCTTAAGAGAATACATATCTTTTCGCTTTTTCGCCATGAATAAATCGTCAAACAACAAATCACTCAACGACGTCGACGTCGACGGGAACGATGCCAAAGCTGACTCACAATCGCTCTCGACAGTCGCATCGCTGTCTGGCTATGGCTGAGCAATAAAAATATATATTCGCGACTATGTGCTAATAATATATTTAGACGAAGATTCGGATTGCCAAATGGAAAGTGACAATTTGGGGTTCGCTTTGCTGACAGTCATAATCCGAATGACGTGAGTAATAAATAGAGCTCGAGATGCGATTCTATTTTTGATTGACCTTGCCAGATAGTTGCCAGAAAATATAAATATATATTTATATATGCCACGTGCAAGTTTGATGGATTCCTTAAAATATAAGCTTCGATCAAGTTTTATATAATTATTCATAGGTGATTTGCCTACACTACTTACATAAAGAAATTATATTATAAAAGCCTAGATAGTCTAGATGGTCTAGATGGTCTATTTTGGATGCAGCAAGTCGGCTTTGATATGGCTTAGCAGATTTGTTAAGAAAATGTCGAAAAGTAATTAATTTCTGATTTTGATTCGGAGTTTAATTTCTAGGTTTGGTCGGAATATCTTAAAAGCGTAGAACTTCTTATTGAAATTCTTAATAAAAACTGAATTATATGTCAGCAGCTTCGAAAAGCCTAAATTCCAAGTTTTGCTAAGTAATCTGTTAGAAAAAAGGTTTTTCTAATAGAATTTAATTTTTCACGAATAAATGCCAAGGTAACTTTATGATATATTAAAAATATATCATAGAGGCGGGCAGTCAGACGGACAGCAATACGGGCATTGCACAAAACCAATATACTCTTTTTTCCTATGGGCACAGAGTATAAAAGCTTTTAAAAAGTAAAACCCAAAGACAAACTGACTGAAATTTAAATGTAGAAACAATCTAGGCGATAAAGCCTGAAGAAAATGTTTTTATATTTGATAAAGTGGCAAATGAGTTTCAGCCAAATTGGTCTATTGACAATGTTATACAGGTTTAAAAAAAAGTCTTAGTACTAACACTTGTCAAAATTTAGGACACTTTTGATTTGAAGTTCGGTCCAATTTTTTTAACCCCTCAAATTTTTTTAAATCCCAGTTCTTAGACTGCAATATTGACAAAAATAACATCATTTTATATTTTATATATGATATAGCATTTTCCAATTTGCCACGCACCCTGTGACCGTATCGGAAAAACACTTAAACTTGATCTGATGCGGATATCAATGAGCATATATTCGAAATAACTCGAGCTTCAAAGGTGTCCAAATTCTGCGCACTCATACAGACAGGCGGACACACGGACAGACAGCAAGGCGGACATTTCGCACAACAAATATACTCTGTTTACTTTTGTGAACGAGAATAAACATATACAATAAAATAATGAAACATTTTACAGAAAATTAATTATTAAAACTTCTTTTGCTATTGCTCTAACAATAATTCCAACTGTTTTGTTGCATAATTATTTTGTTTGCACTTGGGCAATAAGTATAAAAAAATGAGTTTTAAGACTTAGCATATATCTGCCACAAGTACGAGCAGGGAGTTTCCTATTGATAGACTGTGTAAGCATTAAATAAAAATATGTTTATAACAATTTTTTAATGTACACAAATAAAAAAGATGCTTCATTTGCGCAGCAGGCGCGCTAATTTGATTACAAAATTGACGCCCCCCTCAAAAAAAAGAAATGCTGCACGAGATACGCGCACAACAGCGCTGTAATAGATGCAGTTACAGCTACAAAGCGTCGCAAGTAGATACGCAGGTCTTCTGTGTGTGTGTGTGTGTGTGTGTGTGTGTGTGTGTGTGTGTGTGTGAATCATGCAATTCAATAGACACGAACGAAAAACGAGAAATCATCATTAATATATCAACACAATATGCATCCAGCAGATACACACACAGAAGGCCGCTGCACGCGCGTGCAGTTGAAAAGCGTTTGAATGACTTTGATGATTGGGAAAGTGTTTTCACAGCTACCTATCCGACTGCAGTTGGCTGCATGCTAATTGCAGCATTTTCGCACATTGCCAGCTCTCTGTGTTTGTGTGTGTGTGTGTTGCCAGCTAATGACTCATGCGTGCTTAAAAAAAGAAGAAAAGTCGACGGTATCTGCCATATCTGAATGGCTCATTTAATAAATAATTTATTACACTAATGATTTAATTAATATTTTTAGGCGGTCGACCTTGTGCAGCTGCCTGCATGCAAGTTGTTAATGTTATTAAGCGATTGTTTTGTATTCGTATCTTTCAATCTACTGTCGACTGAAAGGCTTTCAGTTACTTTGGGCGCTGTTAATGGTCTTTAAAGGGCTTTAAAAGGTATGTGGTATAGAGACTGATCGGCATGAAATTTGATATGTGCAATCTCTACGCAGTTGTTGAAAAAGTGCACAGCATGTTGCATGTGGGCTCCAGGTTCCCCAAAAATGCGACCCAGTTAATTGCACAAGCCGCAAAGGGCTGCCTTTCAAAAATAAAAAAAAATAAAAAATCAATCAACGAAAAATGAGTTGTTGAAATTTTTTTGATTTAGCCACGATAATTGACATGTATTGAGTTTCGACTGCGTTCATAAATTCGTGTCAACGGGTTCTTAACAAATACCAAGAATGAAATCAGATTTTTTATGACAATGTAGTAACAATGTAGTAACAAAATTATCAATATATAATTATCAATAAGAAATTATGAAAAATATAAGGATATTTTCAGTCGATATTTTTTTGATTTAGTCACGATAATTGACAAGTGTTTAGTTTCGACTGCCTTTATAAATTCTTGTCAAAGGGTTCTTAATAAATATTAAGAATGAAAGCGGATTTGCTAAAACAATGTAATAAATAAATATAAATAATACTATTATAATATAATTATTAAAATGAAAGTTATGAAAATATAAGAATATCTATAGTCAAAAATAGAAAAATATGTAAGTCGTAGCTGATCAGGAATATTTACATATATAATATATAGTTACCTAAAGTTTTTTTTAAAAATAATTTCTGGTGGCTTCAGAGTGCTACACTCTTAAGATTGTTTTGAACATTGGAGAACAGCTTTCGTATCTTTTTGCATTCCGATTTTTGAATCTCTTGCACATTATTATGCATGAGAATGCCAGCATATGATTAATTTGCAATCGCAAGCGTGTGCATAAAACAATTTTGGGAATACACTTTATAAAGTACCAGCCAATCGACGGAGCTGGTCCGTTATGCTGAAATCCAGTCAAAAGCAATTTAATTTATTTTCTTGCCTGCCTTTCAGTTCGATACTCTGGGAGCTGGGGCAGGAATATAATTAAAAACGTTGCGCCACCATCAAGCAGCGACACCCAAAAAAAAAGGTATACCTCGACCCACCCATAAATGACGTGCGGCCGTCGCATTATTTGCCTTTCTTTTGCCAATGCTTGTATTTTGTTGTTTTTTGTTGTGCACAGCAGCAATCCGGGCATGTCGTTAATATTATATGACTTGATAAACTTCTGCCACAAGACAATCGAAATTACTCAATCACGTTGAGAGCGGCACAGCAATTGCGGGTGGTGCGGATGGTGCGGGTGGTGCGGTTGGTGCCGTTTGAGAAAGGCTCTTTATGAAGTTTTTAAAGTTTGCAGCGGACGCGCGTCAAATGCAACCCAAAGAGCCGTCAATGCCGCGCCTTTTGGGCGCCCAGAGGCTGTGGCTGCAGGCACAGGGCCCGCGGTCTGGCAACAGGAGTCGCTTGTCTTGTAATTGATGTCAATTTGTTGTAGTTGTTGTTGGTAGTGGTGGTGGTGGCGGTGCGCCCACTTGGCGTTCGTTAAATGCCAAATATAATTTAATAGGAAGTGAAAACAAGCAAAGGGTATAAATTATGCTGCTTCAAAAATATAATGATTGATTTGTATCAGCTACGAACGAGCCAAAAAAATTTCCCATTTTAAATTAAACATATATCTATGGCTTACCAGACAGCGAGAGAAAGGGAGAGAGAGAGAGAGGGGACAGTCTGGCAATTTTGTGAGCCCAATTTCGCAAGCGTTTTGAAATCTTGCTATTGTATATTTTGGCGTTTTTTTCTATTTTGGCTGCCAATTTGTTGTGAGGCGGAAATAATAACAATAATTTAGCGCACTGTTTGCCCAAATCGAGTTAACATAATAGAGGCCATTATCCGCCTGCCATGGCCAAATACAAATCCCCAGACAAGTCGAAGTTGTGCAGTTTTCGTCTTTATTGTGTTTGGCAGGACGCGGAGGGACAAACACACTGGCAATTGTAATTGCAGTTATTTGGGATTGATTTGGGGCTCGCATTGCATCATCATCAGTTGCAGTTGCTTAATTTGCATTATTATGGTCAGTATTTGCTTGCGAACTTATTGACTGGAAATTCGCATAACTGTTTGTTACTGTCTGCGGTGTCAACATTGGACTTTAGAAAGCACTCATTGTGTCAGCTGCGGTGGTTGTTGTTGTTGCTGTTGCTTGTTACAGGCTGATATGCCTGACTAACTTGTAGCTATGCGCCACGAGCGAAAGGTGGAAAGGTGTTGGCTTTTTGTATTTTGTATTGCATGCCCAGTTACGCCATGTAACGAAAGTTGTTTGAAGGTTGTACTGGGTCACAACTTCCTCTATCGGTATCAATAGCAGCCCTCATGCTGAAAAACACGTCCCTACAGTTTCTGCATATAAGCAGGTTGAACTTCACATACTGGCCTTTAACTATTTTTAAATGAGCTCTAAACACTGTGCATTTTTCAATTACAACCAACTCAACTCATTTAATTCAAATTGAGCTCGATTACAGACACTGCACAAGCGTCTACAACAAAACTCAGCAAAGCTGGCACTGCCCTGCGCCTGCCCATTCCCCTTCCCCTACGCCTGCCCTTTCCACTGATTGGCACACAAACACACACAAGTTTCTAATTGAAATAAATTGCCTTACTTTGGAGCCGAGGGAAACGGCAGCAAACTTCAGCTGTGGCCTGCATGCCCTTGAATTAGCTACGAACTTAGCTTAAATTCAAATAAATTGGCTCGCCCGCATCTGACAGCCAGACAAAAGCTGCCCGTCATGGCACTGCTTTGAATTAATGGAACTCCAAACGCAGATTCAACTGCTGCTCTGCTGCTCTTGTGACCTTGAGCTGAAGCCCGGGTACAGGCATAGACACAGACACTGGCTGCCATGTGGCAAGGTAAACGGTTGGTAAACAGCAAGCGGCAAGCGGCATGTGGCATGTGGCATGCGGCAATCCATCCCACTGTAGCTAGATTCGAATGTGTGTCAAATGCAACATGCAGTCGTCGACGACGATGCTGCAGACGTGACTAACCGACTTTCGTGTCATAACTTAGTGCACTCTTTGAAGTTCAAGTTGGTGCGGTGCAACCAGCCACCCGTCCGCCCGGGCCGTATGCCCAGAAGAGCCCCGCATTGTCCATGAGCCATGAGCCGGTTCAATTAAGGCGCATAAATTATGCGCCAGCCGCAACGGCCGCCAAATTGAAATCGTAAATTAACATTTGCCAGACGACGAAGACTGCCACCACCGCCGCAACCACCGGCGCCGACGTCTCTGAAGCGGCTGCAATAACTTTTACATTTTGACCAAATATTTTTGCAAATTTTCACTAAGCGCAGCCCACGCAGTCGACGCCCGTTGGATGAATGTTATCCACGAGAAGAAAAAAAAAAACAGAAGAAAAACTAAACGAATAGAAAAATAAACAGAAAATTGTCAACGTTGCGGCAAACGAAATGAAAATGGTAGCAATTGGCGCGGACATGCAACTTGGCTGAAAAGTGACAGTTGCAAGTCAGTCAACGGCTGCGGCCAGCAAATTCTGCGATTGCCGCTCGGACTTGGACTTGCGAGTCGCAGTTGCAATTGGACCTGGTCCTCAGTCTTGACTTTTTTATGTGTGACAGTTGCTTTATGTTACAATTTCCAGCATTACTTTTTATTTCAAGTGCAAAATTTATTGCCATTTGCCAAGGTGCGCGCCAAGTCTTGCACCACAAGCCGGGCCAACAGTGCTACCGGCTAATCAGTGGCAATGTTCGCTTTCCGTTGCACGTTGTTCGTTGTTCATTTGTGTTGTGCTGTGTTGTGTTGTGCTGTGTTGTGCTGTGTTGCTTCCCTGGCTTTCACTAGAAGAATTAAGAGCAGTTTTTGTGCCTCCGATTCGCTCGCCTGGCATGCCTTTAAATTAGCGCCATAGATCTGATACTTGACACTTAGCTCATTTCCCATTTCCGCATTGCAGCTCAGAAAGCAGGCCATTCAATTACATTCATTATTTAATGAGCAGCATTTCAAGCATTTTCATTAGATAATTTAAGAGTTTACTGCCCCAGCAAAACTTTAAGTGAGAACAATTTCAAATATAAAATTTCGTCTATATTCTACACCATTTGGTGAAATATAGCTTTCCTCAATACTATTGCAAATTTTTCGAATTTTTGAATATCGGGGTTTTGAATTGCTTCTGAATTCTATCAATATCTATATAGTAATACAAATGCATTTTAATTAATTAGTTAAATATTGAAAACTGTACAAAATTAAAAGTTTTTATAAAAACCTATCGCTGTCTCTCTCTCTCTTTCACTCCTTAATACGAGTATTCATTATTATACTAAAAGATAAGTGTATGTCTGGGCAAGAAAAAGTTTTTTAAAGCTCGAAAGTGATTGATTTCGGGATCAAATTATTATACCAAGAAACTGTCATTAAAAGTTCTACAAAAGCCTGTTTCGGAGCTCATCCAATCTTTGGCAAAATATGTAATTAATAATTACATTTGTTAAATGTGTTAAAATAATAAAATTTGACAATTTGATTATCACTCAATAGTAAAGAAAACATGTATCATTAAAAGTCTGATTTATTTACCAGAGTTAAGGTCATTAGAAGTTCAGAAACGTTCCTCTAATGAATGAACTAGGATTACACAATTGGTTGCTCCAAAATGTGGAGTTTTCGACTTTACAGGAATCAATATAAGGAATTTGGGAACCAATTGCAAGAAAATAATAAAGTTATCAATTATGTGAAAAATACTTGATATGTGTGTTAAGGAGCAAACACGTAGCTTCTATAAATTCCAAGATGGAAGCATTCATGTATACGGACAGATCGACTCGGCTGTTGATCCTGTTAAAGACATCTATACTTTCATTTACAATGGGTTCAGGGTATAACAATTCGAAGTACTTGCCTAAATGATGTTTTTATTATACAATCAGTTTTACGGCAAAGGTATTTTAAAAGACAGTAAAATTTAACTTAACATCTGCACATTGAAATAAAATGTTGATCATATACTTAGGGATACCTTTTTGCTTCGTTAGTTTAATGAGTTGCAATTACAGTGGGTTACACCTCCAAATTATTTACGATAACAACGATTGTCTAAGCTCGGCCTATGGAAAAAACAAAAACAAATGGCAATGTCGCCGATTGCATAATGCATAAATTGTTGTGACGCTCTTCCCGCTGCCGCCAATCTTCCACTGCCCAAAAAGAAACCAAACTTTTCCTGTAACGAGCCGCCAACTCGCAATGAGCCGCAGTAATATGAGCCTGGACAGGCAATGCCGCTAGAGGTTGTTGCCTGGTAATAATGACAGTATGTGTCACATTGCAACCCACACGCATTCAATTTTACTGCCATGGCACTGCAGCAGTTACAGCAACAGCAATAGCAAAAGCAACAACAATAACAACAAACAGCCAGCAATTTTATGAGCCATTTGAATAGTGCCTCAGAGTGGGTCCCTCCACTGTGTTGGTTGTTGTTGTTGTTGTTGTTGTTGGTTCGTTTAGTTTTTGGCTTCACTCTTGGCGCAAATTTGATCCAATTGCGCACTCATTTAATCGTGATCTTTATGCGATTGTACAGTTGGATGTGTTTAGCCTTTTATGTCGAGTCGGGCCCGTCTGTCCGTCTGTCTGCCAAACTGTTTGTCGTTTGTTGTTGTTGGCTCCTTTTTACGTCTTTTTTTGTGCTCTGTGACCTACATAACTTGATGCTGTTGCTGTTGTTGTTGTTGTTGTTGTTGTTGTCTTTGTTTAATTTAATTTGCCTTTGTTGTTGTTGTTGGCGCTGCAATAATTATGTAAAAACATGTTAAGCGTTTAAGGAAGTTAATTAAATGGAAAATAAATGTGTATTCAACGAGCCTGAGCTGCCCCTTAATTGGCAATTGTGTGTGGGAGACGGTGGCAATCAGGACTGTGTGGAGCGAAGGAGCATAGCTGTTCTTTTGTGTGATGAGCTGGCGACAATCGCTGACTGAACCTTGTATATATGGTCAAGTGTAGTTAATCAAGCTGCTTCCGGGTTTTCTCCAGATTTGCCGCTAAGTAATCAGCAGACATTTTAAATTATTTTTCTTTCGCTTTTTCAGTTATTGCTTTTCCTGGAATAAATCATTTCTGCATACCCTGTAACCATAATTGGGTAAGTTGTGCAAACTCTTACTGCAAACAGTAGCCAATATCTATATAACAATAATTAAGAAATGTTTTTCCTGATTGATTTACTAGTTATAAAAGCTTCAACCACAAAAGCCAGTAAGCTACATTTTGTACATTAGTTACAGTAGTACCTTTTACAATGGAAAAGCATGCTTGAATGAAGTTTCCAAAAGTTCACAGGCAAAAGTGTAAAATTGAGGGAAAACGGTTGCATAACATTTTTTACTAGCCATCCGACCAGTACTAACGTGCTTTCACGAGTTGATTATATTACAAATGTTTGTTGCCAATCTAATAAGCTTTATTTAATTTTATGATTACGTGAGAATATATATATGTCGGGAGTCTGGGCGTCTGTTCTTCTGCCAAAACACTAACCACGTTGGGCTAACGCTTAAATCGTTTATCTACTTTTATATAACTACATATGTATATTGGCTAATAAGTCTAACCTCTCTCTTGCTCTCTCAAACGCCTTTCGTCTCTCTCTTTGTATTTCTCTCGCTCACACACTAATTAGTTTTTGTGTCTCTAACTTTCTATACCTTACTCTCTCCGTCTATCTCACGCTCTTGTCTTTCTCTCTCTCTCTTTTATTTTGTCTGACTTTGTCTATTTTATCGATTCTTAGTCCTAGCCCTTAGTCTCTATCTATATCATTTTCATTCACGTTCTCACACTCTCCTTGTCTCGTCCTCTTTCTCTCTCTTTCTCTCTCTTTCTCTCTCTCTCTCTTTATGTCTCTCTCTCCTCTCTCTATCTCACTGTCTCGCTCTATCTCTCTCTCTCTATATTTCGCGCTCTCTCTCTCTTTCTTTCTTGGCCTGCGCTCTGTAACCTCTATCTTTCTCTCTGTCTGTCTCTCTCTTTTGCACTCTAATTGACTTTCCATAATTCTATTAAACTGTCTTTACACTGTTCTCATTCCAGCCAGGTCTCTGCGTCTTATATTTTGTTAGTGATATCTCCCTTCCACTAAGAATTGCCATCATAATAACATCGTGAGTACATATTATTAATCTATATATAAATGTGTATGTTAAGGTGATTGTGACCTCAATATACAATATATATACAATATACATATATCGATAAATATTATTCAAAGCCTTAGACCTACTTTTACTATCCGCACACAATTATCGCATGTTGTTATATTCCATTAATAAAATATCACTGCCATTGCCGAAATAATCAAGATTTCGTGAAGCTTCGTCTCAATCTAGCTAGTTTTGTTTTCTGTTTTGATACGCCTCTTGAAAATCAGATTTGACATTAAGGCGTACTTCAGATCTAATGTCATGCCGCATTGTCTCAAGCAAATTGTATGAAATTTTGAAGCGCTGCGAGAGACGCCTTGGCCATGTAATTAAGCCAGTTACCGTAATTACCATAAAGATAGACAACAATTTGGCCTATTGGGGCGCACAAAGATGTGTAATTAAGATGCGGCCGGATATGAAAATTGACATGATTAAGCGCAACTCTCTGCGCTGGTGGCATATAATTTCAATTTCTGCCGCAGTCTCTAAGACAGGTGCGGCCCCAACAGTGTCAAGGGCATTTGGTGGAATTGGAATCTAAATTAGCAGACAATATGAAATTGGCTTTCGAAGATTTGGAAAAAATTTCGCATTGGCAGCGAAAGCCAAAGCCAGAGCCTAATGCACTTCACTGGATGTATCTGTGGCCGTTGTTGCTGTTGTTTTTTTTTTTTTTTGGCATGAATAAAACATTACGAAGGCGTTGCAATGCACCAAAAGAAACAATAACTAAAGGCGTTGCTGCTAACTCTCTGCTGGCTGCCATTGCTGCCGTTGCTGGCCGAGCGGTAATACGTCAATAACCGTTTAGCGTACAAATTGAAATTTTTATTAGTTACGGACGCCCGGGCAACGGCAACAGCAACGGCAAGAGCAACAGCAGCAACAGCAGCAACAGTGAGCAAAAAGCAAACCAAAGCATTGGCCCGCCGGCGCTTCAAAAAAGAAAAAAGGCAGGCAGCGGCTGCAGCTACTTAGACAGTTGCTGAGGGGAGGCTGCAGTTGCAGTTGCAGTTGAAGCTGGTGCTGGTGCTGCTGCTGGTGGAGGAGCAGGCCAAGGAAGCCACACGAATGCCGCCGCTGCTCGCTGAGATATCGCTGGAGATTATGTTTTGTGGCGGTAGCAGCTGCCACCATTGTTTTTGATTTTGTTTTTGTGTTGTTGTCGCTGGCCTTTGGCTTGTATCGCGGCGCTGGCATCTGTG
This sequence comes from Drosophila gaucha, assembly GCA_035045545.1. NCBI lineage: Eukaryota > Metazoa > Arthropoda > Insecta > Diptera > Drosophilidae > Drosophila > Drosophila gaucha. The sequence goes on along the minus strand of JAWNOY010000176.1, from coordinate 1,589,551 downwards.
CGATGTGCAACACTTGCAGACAACTTGGAGCTCGTTTTTTGCCTAACTGTACATCAAAGTTCAGGCGGTACGCTCGGGGTGGGTAGGGCAGAGCTAGCAGAGCTAGGCAGGCGCTATGAAATTTGTTTATAGAAATTAGCCAGGCAGTCAGTCGCCTTGTCTGACCACGCCCAGCCACCGCTGTCGTTTGCCTATCCGTTTATCAGCCCGCAGGTGATTAAGCCGTCGTCCATTTGCATGTGTGTGTGTGTGTGTGTGTGTGTGTGTGTGTCTGTTGTGGTTGTTAGCCGCATGTGTTTCCTGTGTGGCAACAAAAACAACAGCTGACGGCTGATGGCTCTGCTGCATCCTGCTGTCATTTGGCTACCGCACTTGGGCCACCCCGCCACAGTTGGCCAGGTGATAATGTCTTTGATATGTTTGTTGATTTGTGAAAAAACAGCACTCAATATTTGTATTGCGTGTCAGCAATTGTTTATTTTCGCCTCCCCCGAAATGTCAGCAATTCAAATTTATGCACTTGACAGTCAGTTTTTATATTTTTTTTTTTGGGGCTAGGCTCGAACAAGGTTGTCTAATTATAGTTAGTTTGCTGAAAGCCAAAACTAGCCCACAGCTGGCAGCAAGTAAACGCTGTTTGTCTAATCGCCAGATCGCAAGAACTGAGCTCAAATCAATGGCAGAGCGGCACGCAATGTGGCAGATCTTTAGCAGCAACAGTTGCTGACTGCAAACTGGCAACAAACTGGGTTAAGTGCGGCTCTGCTCTCGGTTTGCAATTTATGCATTTCGTGTTTACAGTTTTATGATTTTGTTGTGCCTAACAAACAAACACTTTGGCAAATAAACAAAACAATCAGCAGAACAAACGTTGCAACATTTTCGCCTCGCAACGCTTCGTAGCATACGATCAAGGCCGCAGCAGCAGCTCGAACCAGCTGAGCGGAGCAGCTTTCAGCTTAAGTACTATAAATTACAAGTTTTTGCAAACGGAAACGGTCATATGCAAAGCTCAACCCACTTGTTGTTGGCGTTTTGGTGCTGCTGCTGCTGTTGGCTTTGCCTAATGAGCCGTACCCAAAATCTTAGCATTGGTCTAACTGGGCAGCCGGTGCTGCCTTTCACGACGTCAGGGTGTCTGGCAAAAATCTAATTAAATATTATCGCGCTAATAATCAACAAATTTGCAAACTTTCTAAACCCACCTTTTTCTACCTCTGTGCGTGTGTGTTTGTGTGTGTTATAAAAAATCGCTCAGCTTGGCTAATTATGAGCGCCTAATTACAAAGACGGATGCCACAAAAGTAACCACTGTGCTGAAGCTGGCGGCGTCTCTGCAAAAAAGCACAAGACAAAGCCAACTGACATCCAGTCTAAGCAAACTGGTTGTTTGGCAGGGAACTTGAAAATGCCGCAGCTGACGGCACAGAGAATTATGATTTCACGAAAGCAGAGTCGCGCGTGGCAAGCGGCAACTTTGCCCGCCTGACTGACTTTTCCGCCTGCCTTTGATTTATGTGGCAACTGTGACACGGCGGCATCGAGCGTTCTCTATAATTATCGTTATATAGTCAAGTCAGTCAGTCGGGGGGCAGTTCGGCTCAGGTAGACATTGTGGCGACTAAAATTGTATTTCGTTTGCCTCGCCTCCATCTATTTCTATTCAGTTAGTTATAATAGTATGTGTGTGTGTGTGTATGTGTGTAGCTGCGGTTAAAGTCGTTTTAGAAAACCGCAATCAATTTTGGTTGCTTGCAAAACGTTTAAAAATCTATAAAAAAAATTCTTATGAGCAAAATGTAGCAAGCAATTATTTATAGAGCTCCAAGAAGGGATCTTAATGTTTGAAAAGAACAACGAAAAAAAACTGGTTCGTTTCAAGGCAATTCATCAATGATGACCCTGAGTTTCAACATCTTTGAAAAGTTTTGTTTATCATATTATTTAAAATGTAGGCTTCGTAGAGCAGTGGATCACCCAAGTCATAAGAAAAAGGGCTCGTAGTTTGTACAAGAGATGGGATCGGGAAAGAAATTCGTACCCGATCCATCCAGTCCCGAAATATTTTTTGATTTTCATTGTCCGATTGTCCCGACAAATTTTTCATTTTTCCCGCGGGTCTCGAAACAACATTTAGAACTCTGATGATAAATAAAATTTTTGACTTAAAAATAATATTTTCTCAAAATTTTCTTCTCAAAGATTTGTTTTACTTTCTTCCAAAATTCTACTAAAAGTAGAAAACACCTTCTCACTCGTTGTCAAAGATGTTGGAACATCAAGTACTTGCCTAGCAAGCATTTGTTACAATGTCAATTCATTGCATTGTTGTCAAAATAATAAAATATTTGAACTTCTTTTAAATTTAACAGGATTTATATTAGAATTAATTTCCTCCTCAATATCATTTTTCTGTTCTTTGATAAATACCAGCAATTTTATCTGTTAGTAATTTTCTTATCGGGACCCGCGGGAATTTCGAGATCAAGCACTTATCCCAACCGTCCCGGACTTTTTCAGAATCTTTCCCATCCCGCACGATCCCGAAAATTTTTTCAGGACCCGCGGATTCACGAAAATCCTGATCCCGACGCCCATCTCTAGTTTGTACCATAAATTATATCAACAAACTCGCTTGATGTCATAAGCAATAGCTGCAAATCAAGAGAAAAATAATAATTAAAAATAAAATAATATTTAAAATTATAAATAAAATCAATTTTGCTTTTAATTCATATTTGCATGATTTACTGTAAATTTGGAAAGCTATATATATAATAAATACAATTGTATATGAAACTGTTTCAAAAGCATTGCGATTTGCATTTTTGCTTAGATAAAAATAAAATTTGCTTCTAGGAACAGAATGTCGTATCAATTGGCCCTATCAACAGCTCGTGTATAGAATTGGCTTAACGCACAATTGCTTGCCACCGCATGCTGTCAGCGGATGTGCTGGTGGTGCGATGCTGCTGGGCTTAATGTTGTCAGCGGCACATTTTTAACAGCTCATGGGCTACACATTTCATGGCGGCTCTGAACTTAGCTGCCCAGGCAGATTCGCACTCTGTACGATTTCTAGAAATATGAGCTTCCTGGAATGCGGCTGCCGCTGCATGCTGTCTGCTGTGGTGTTGATAGCGGCTTTTTTTTAGCTGCGAGTTGGCGTCAAAATGCAGCAGCAACTAACAAGCCATAAATAAAAATTAAATGCAAAACAAAACAATGTCCGTCCTTGTTGTTGTTGCTGTTGTTGCCGCTGCGGGCAAACAAAAACAAGTAAGAACGTTGCAGTCGGGCGCCACCGACTGCGTCAGACTCTGTTCCTGTTAAAGGTGTGTAGGCTCAATAAATATGTAGACCGTCCGTCCGTCTTTCCGTATGTTTGAATGCGAGATTATTGAGATTCCTTTTTTGAGCATGTATTTTACATCAATTTAGCTACAGTCATACAATTTTACATATAGCTTTTTAAAAATAAAATACTATTTTGGTTTTTATTATATATTTTGGATACTGGCTCCACATTTCACAAAATCAATTTAATAAAAGTTTAGTTGCAAATAAAGCTACATTTACATTTTTTTTAATTTTTTAGGTAAAGCCGTATTTTTAATAAAATATAAGGATTTATGCAGAAAGTTTTATCAAAATCCATTAAGTAACATAGAAGTTATAATAATAAAAAAAAAAACATTTTAATAAATGATAATATCACGCGGCAGCGATGGGAGTAGAACCTGGGTCACGCGCTTCGCATGCCACCGACTCTACCCACTACACCACGGCGTCTCTTGTGCCAAATTGAGTTTGGTGTGTTGATTTGGTTAAACAGACTTGCCCCAGTTAGGTCAACTAGAATTTGTTTTAATAAATATAAGGATTTATGCTGAAAATTTTATCAAATCCATTAAATAACATAGAAGTTATAAAAAAAATAAAAAAAAAAATTTTATTAAATGATAATATCACGCGTCAGCGCTGGGAATCGAACCTAGGTCACGCGCTTCGCATGCCACCACTCTACCCACAACACCACGGCGTCTCTTGCGTGGCTATGTGCCAAACTGAGTTTGGAAGTGTTTTGATTTGGTTAAACAGACTTGCGTTGTGGTAGCGAAGACCCTGCTTCAATCCCCAGTTAGGTCAACTAGAATTTGTTTTACGGAGGCTTACATTATGATTATTATTATTTTTTTTTTTTCGTAAATTTTAATTTCATGAACAGTAACCCACATGTCAAATTTGGATGCTCTACGTCTAAGACTGTAGGAGATACAGTTTTACCCTATTTGCCACGCCCCAAATGGGCGTAGCTATATATAACATACATTTTTGGGTAGAGGTAGGATACTAGTATATATATTCCAAGTCCCAACTCTCTGACGGAAATATTGCCGAAATTATCACGGTTTTAGTAAAAGATATAGTAATTCCCGATTTGCCACGCCCCCAGAAGACGTGGATACATAACTTTTGACTTATCTTAAGAGGAGGTCAACAGTATCCCACATGCAAAATTTGGACGCTCTAGCTCCAAAACTGTAGGAGATACAGTTTTATCCGATTTGCCACGCCCTTAATGGGCGTAAATATCTATAATATATATTTTTGATTCCGGGTGATCTACTTGCACATGTATTCCAAATTTCAAGTCTCTAGCTCTTATAACGCTCAAAATATTATAAGATTTATACAAATCGCTATATATATATTCCCGATTTGGTACGCCCCCAGGGGGCGTGGGTATATAACTTTTTGATCTAACTTAAGGGAAGGTCAACAGTAACCCACATGCCAAATTTGGATGCTCTAGCTTCAAAACTGTAGAAGATATAGTTTTATCCGATTTGCCACGCCCACAATGGGCGTAGATATATAATCTATATCTTAAAACGTCCGCGTAGTGTACACGAATATATATTCTAAATCCCATTTCTTAGACTGCAATATTGACTAAAATAACAGTGTTTTAGTCTTAATAGATATAGCATTTCCCGATTTGCCACGCCCCCTGTGGGCGTATCGGAAAAATACTCAAACTTGATCTGACGCGGATACACACGAGTATATATTCCAAATTACAAGTCTCTAGCTTCTATAGTGTCCAAATGCTGCGCGTTCATACAGACAGACGGACAGACGGACAGACGGACAGACGGACAGACAGCAAGACGGACATTGCACAAATCCAATAGACTCTTTTTCCCTTTGGGAACAGAGTCTAAAAACTGACTGAAACTTTCAATGCACCTCGATAAATACGCTCGTATTGCTCGGGCGGGCGTAACAAGTACATAAAGGCAGAGCCGAAGCCCATGGGTCGCCGCCACCACCAAAAACTGACCCATTTATGCAGATTTCGTTGGCGAAACAATGGCTTGTACAACAACAAAAACACCAACGACCACGGGAGCCGTGTACAGCAGCAAGTACAGTAAGCTTAACATACCCTATGTCAAGACCTACTTGCTATAAGCTATGCCAGATGGACGAGAATTTAGGATAATATTTATAAAAATTTCAAACTAAGTACTCAGCATATCTTTGAAATGTAGAGGATTCCCAAGGATTCACTTTTCAAGTGAGGTTTAGATTGAAGGTCTCTTCTTTTAGCTATTATAGGAGTTTAGTTACATCTTCTTTAAAGTGTTTTCTGAAACTAAAATAATGGTTTAGCTCTATTCATAACATTTTCATTCTTTCTATATATATTGCTTTTAATTTCCCTTACTTTTACTATATTTTTCTCTCACTCTCACAAACTCTTTTGAAATCAGTATATCTCTCTCTCTTTCTATCTCTGTCTCTATATTTCTCTCTCACACAACAACTTGACTTTTTCCACCATTCTTCTCTTACCCTCTCTCTTCTTCTTCTCTGTATCTCTATGTTCCTACTATCTCGCTCTTTAGCTACCCTAAATGTTGCCTTTCTTTGGGATTTTCATAACGTCTACTTAGTTTTAAAGATTAAAAAGGACAAAATTCATATTAAATTATATTAATTATCTAAGTCCGCGGTATGCGACAGTCGAGCAGCTTGAGCTGCCGCATTGATACTTGTTGCCTTCCTGTGATGTTGTCGGCACACAGAATATTTAGTCATTTGTCATGTTGATTTATGCTCGTATTTACTCATTGGCGTTTAATGCCGTACAAGATTTTCACACGACTGGCGGTCAGTGCGCAGGTCCAGCCCGCAGCTCACAGTTCGCAGATCGTTTGACCCAATGCTGGCTCTTGACAACCTTGAGACCCGTCCCAGAGGCTTGCATAAGCTGGTGCCGCCTCGACAGCCTCGACCGTTGGCCATAACGGCAGCTGGGCCGCTTTTCAATCTCAGCTGTTTGCTCGTTAGCTCTGAGCGTATTTAATTCACACATAGCACAGTTTTCAGCATGATCTGTAATCCTATATACATATATATTTGAGTACTTATTGACTTTTGCCTGACTGCGCTGTTTGCGGAGCAATGTGTCTTCCTGGTCGTAAGTCAGTCTGTGGAAGGTGTCATTATGTGTGCTGGCTTGTTTGCTGTCTGGCATTTCGAATTGAAGGATCTCCCTATTTGTGGCTTATCTGTTAGCCAAACAGCACTTAAAATATGTCGTGTTTGCCTGTAAAAGTAACAAGTGGCTCGCAAGCGGAAGTGCACACAAAAAGGATCTTAAGCAAGCAGTCAACGCGCAGTTGTCTACCTGTGCATATAGCCATATAAATAAAAATAAATTTATACATTTTGGATTCTTATAGAACCTGGCAGTAGCTGTGCATCCGCCGGTGGTTGGGGACATTAATCACGAAATTGTTGTTGCTGCGTCTACCAGGTCTCAAGACCAGCAGCTAACTGCGGCCCATCAATAAAGCTCGCTGGCAATAGAAATGCATTTGGCAATCCTTTGGAGCTGCGGCCACATGCGTGGGGTGGCGCTTGGATTAATGAGTGTGCCACGATTAGAATCAATTTGAATTAATGAACATTTGAGACGACTTTGATTTTGTTTTGCCACAAACACACACAGCAGGCAGTCGGCAATATCGCAAAATAAAAAAAAAACAACAAACGCAAATTGATGAGAAAAAACAAACAAACAAAACAAAAGACTTAGGCAACGAACTTGACTTAGAGGTTTGGCTGCCATGGCTGCTATCGGGCTGCCTGGCATATTAATTTCACATGCCCCGGCTATAATGAAAAGCGATTTTATATTACCCGGCCGCCTGCGGTCGTTTATAATCAAGTTAAATGCGCGCGCGGCCATAAAAACTTGACTTATCAACCAGCGCCGCCAAATGGCGCAAATGCGTTTCGGTATGGAGCAGCACCAGGACTGTGGAGGATCGCAATTTCAATAAATAGACAGAGAGAGCAAGGAAGAGAGAGAGAGAAAGAGTGTGTGAGAAAGAGATGGTGTGACTATTAACAGAACGATGTCGCCATCATTGAGTGAGTGCGCGAGCATTGCCTTTTTTTATGGCAATTTTCACTTGGCCGTCAGAGCTTTGGCCAAGACGGGGGAAAACCCAGGCCAAATGGTCGTACGACTTTATTGGTCAGCTACCCGCTGTGCGCTAATATATAACTATCGTTTATCGGCTTTTATTTGCATTATTTATGCAAAAGAGAGAGAAATGTGCGTTTACACACACACACATATATGGAAAACCGAAAACGCAATAAAGTTCATTTGAGAAAAATATAAATTTCTTTAACTAAAATTTGTATAAATTTGTTTAAGGTGATTTTTTGTATAAAATAAGTAGAGTTCAAGAAATGATTTCGCATTTCTAACGTTCAACTATTCTTTTAGACATCAAACCTTCTGAGCTCAAAATCTGATTATAATAATTATTATTTAGTCACTTATAGGAAATTACGGTTGAGTCAAATCTGAACTTGAATTTGGCTTAATTTCAAATGTTTTTCAAAATTATGTTCAGTGTAAAGCATAAATGAATATATTGTACGATACGTAAATCGCTTGGACTTTATTTTAAAGAAAAACTTACATTAATATTTACGCTTTTTAAATGGTTTTTTTGTATTCTTTAAAGTAAAATGGATTCAGATTAGAGATCTTGCATATTTTTGTATCGCTCAATGGCCAATGAGCGCTGCTGTCATTGGCATTGAAAACTATTCAAAATATGCTCGAAAACAAATATCAGCGTAGCATCTTTTTGTTTTGGTTCCTCGGGCTTGCTTTGCTTTTCATTGGAAATAAAGAGAAGAAAAAAACACGCGTAGCAGACGCGATCGATCAACATGCAACGCGGGACTCGGTTAGATTTCAACACAATGGGTCGTCAGAGGTTTCGATTTCAAAGACAGAAAGCAGGCACGTAGCTGGGTTCGAGATGGGGATTTCTGTGACGTTGATGCGCACCTTTGATAAGGATGTGGCCGCCGCCTAGCACACCTCGCGTTATAAAAACAAAAAACAACCGAGGACCGACGAAAACCAATAAAAAAGAAAACAAACTAAATAATTCCAAGCTGAGAGCAGAAAGAGGAAGCAGTTGACACTGCTAATCCTGATGAATAGCTATCGAGTTGTTGTGTCTGCGTTTCCCCAGTCCTCAAACTACAATTATTTGGACAATAATAATTTTATAGCTATTTGATAGTCCTAAAATTTTGCTATATTAAAATGTTTAAAATGAATAAAATAATTGAAAGTTGAATTTTGGTACCGATCAAAAATAATAGAGTCAACTTCTTATAACACCTTAACATTTGCGTTTACGTTTTGGCTTCTCATGTAACGGCGTTGGCATTGGCGGCGATGTCGGCAGCGGCTGCTGCACTTGGGGCTCCGACTGAATCAACTCTGTTGCAGACGGTTGGGCTTCCGTCTCCAACCCCGGTCCAGAGAGCTCAGAAACTGAATCGTTGAGATGCGTTTCGCTGTGTCGACGCTTGCCCAATAGCGAAGATGAAGTGGACGGCCTTTCAGGAGCGTCTCCTACATTCTGTTCTATTGCTTTTGGCGGCGATTTCGAACAGGCTTTGGGCAAGAGTTTTTTTTTGCTAATCTTCTGTGTTGACTTTCCAAGCTTTTTGCCCTGCTTAGACTTTTTATTGCCATGCACACTGCCCAGCTTTCGTCTGCCACTGACCTTGGAGCGGCAGGATTTTGACTTCCTTTTCAATGTAGTTGAGTTTTCACCCGTCAATTGAGGCGCGCTTTGCGCACCTGTTAAGACCGACAGGGAAAGGCGAGTCTCAACGGCATTGCTTGCCAGCATGCGATACTTCCTCTTTTGATCTTCTCTCAGCTTCGACCACATACGCAGAGCTGACCTGCGCATGGATTTGGACTCATTTAAGGGCATTCGGCACATCCCACGCTCATCCATTGCAGTCAGGCGGATCTCATTTAGGAAATTCTGAAAGGGTATGATGGAGGCAATACTTCGCATCGTTCGCTCCCGATCTACACTAAGCGTACTATTGGTGAACCTCACGTGAGGCTTTCCTGTGTTAGACTTGAAGCATCTTTTGAGACCGCGAAATATCCACGACATTTTGGTATCAAATTTTTTTAAAACTTTGTACAAAAATATGATTTTTGGAATAACAATTGAGATTTGCTTGGTGTTAGCACTGTATACACAATGATTTCGAATTACATTCGAAGCAAGTAAAGTAAATGACTCTCAAGTCAAATGTAGATGCTCAAAAAAAAAAAACACTATGCTCCAAGGCATACTGGGCGCTAATCTAATTAAGACACTGAAAGTGTTAAGACGCTTTCCTGGAAATTGACACTTTGACAATGGTGCTCGGATCATAAAACTGGCAGATAGGCGTCGCTCTGATAAGAACTAATGATTTAAGACCACGATAAACGCCCGGAGGCTGCAACAAGAGATGCAACAGTTGCCTTGCGGCCAGCTGTGAGCAATGTCCCATAAAACGCTGGGCGCAAACAATGTGAGCACTAAGAACAGAGACTGAGCTGAGACGTTCCATGGTGCTTTATCGCCGCTTGTTAACATTGGAAAGTGTGTAAATTTACACACCGAAACACCACAGGTGGAGTTCTTCCATCTCGGTTTTACTTTCAATGATGAAAAGTTCTTTCTTTAAATGTTGCGACGCGCGCCCATACACTGGTTCCGCAGCCAACAAGTTCGTTCATCGAAACGGTTAAGCACTTTATGTTCGATCTGTTCAAATGTGTGCGGCGTGGTAATGTTACGCCTCTGTTAAATTCCGCAAAACCACTGATGACATTATTTAAAATTCTACTTTTTAAATAAAAATATTATATTTAATGTATTTAATTGCTTAAAACAATAGTTAAATTCACAGCTTAAACTTTGTAGGCATGTTATTTAAGTTTCTCAGACGAAATGCTGCCAAGACTTGCCTTAGAATTTATATTCCGTTTAAAGTCTATTAAGCACACAAATACATACACACACATAATTCAGTGTTCTGCCGCATTTTAGATATTATTCCTGCCAGCTGTAAAAGAAATAAGCTCTTAGCAAAATGCGCTGTTAAGCATAGCAGAGTTTGCATTGGTTCGACTGGAACATGTTCGATGGCAACGTGAAACGATCGTGCTGCCGTTGCCGATTGGTTGCAACCGTCAGTCGGCAACCGCTTGCCAAACTGGTCAGACGTGCAGACGGGTGGAGAGATTAGTTATTGTCGCTGATTCAAACGGGTCTACGATTTATGAATGAGTGGCGCGCAGCGTGAGACAGACATTCACATATACGCGGCCCATACACAATCGCAGAGAGGCCGTGGACAAGAACGTGAACGAAATTACAAAACAAAATCGAAGAAAATACGATAAACAAGACACATACACGAAAAGATAGCGCAGCGTAAAAGTTTATTAAGAAAGAAAACGTTTGTTTTGCTGCAACAACAACGACAACAAAATCGCCTCTAGTATAAACAAAAAGAAACGAGCGCGGAAATTGCAGTTGCAAACACAACAAACGCTTCGATTGTCAAGACGCGGCGAACTCGGTTGTTTTTTTCGGCTTGAATTTTGCACAGTGCCCCGCCTGTCCGCCCCCAAAAAAACCAGCTACATACGTATATTCACACAAACGCATAAGAAACCAGGAAAAATTACAGTTAAATATAAAGCTAAATAGTGCGTAAAAATCTGTTTTCTGAGCTATTCGGTTCGCTTCGGTTCCGTTGCATGTGTGTATGCGAGTGTGTATGTGTGAGTTTGTGTGCGAGAAAAAGGGAGAGCGAGAGGAAGAGCGAGAGCGAGGGCGCGCGTTTGTTTTTGTTTTAGATTACAAAATTCTCGCATAAAGCCCCAAAGAAAAGAAAAACATGTCGAAATTGTAATCGAAATCGAAATCGAAATTGTTATGTCGAAAACGAGCGCAAAACAACAAAGTAATTGTGCGTAGTGTGAAAAGTGTTTCAAATTGAATTGGAAAATTAAATGTAAAATAAATTGAAAAATAAAAATAAATAAAAAAATATTTCAAATTAGTGGAAAAAATATACAAAATTAAAAAAAGAAAGAAAAAGTTGTATTCGCGTGTTTCTTAGAGAATTCACTGTATTTTGAGTTAAAGCACAAACACCTCTCTTTCTTTCACACGGTGTTTCTAACTCTCTTGCACCAGAGCAGCTGCAAGCGCGTCTAAAAGGTACGTGTAAAAGTTGGTTTTAAGGCCGCAGAGTCGACCCCATGCCGCTTATCATCGGCACCGGGCAAACATTAGCTTATCTCTGTGCAGCAGCAGCACCAACAACAGCAACAACAACAACTACATCTGCAGATGCCAAAGTTAATGCAAGAGACATTTCCTAGAACAGAGCGTGTTAGAAGACACTTAGTTGTTGTCGCTATGTTTGCAGTTACTTTCACTCCAAAAATAAAATTTAACAACCAAACGAAATAAATAAATAACAAGCGAGAGTGTAGCGAACGCGTGTGCCTGACTAAGATATACCCTGTATAATAATTACTTTGTTTGACAGTTACTATTTAGTAGTGTTAGTAGTTTAGTTTGACTGTGACATTTGATACATAGCTAAACATTTGGGAGGGGTAGCACATAATGGTATTTTTACTACGTGTGATTCTTTTTCTGTGATACCTTCAGATAATATTACGAAGATATAGTTGTATATTTATAAATATTTCATTGAACCTTGGCGATGCTGATTTAAAATCTATACTATACATTCCATGATATTTCAATTATGAAAATCTATTACATATAACTCAATTTATCCTAATCTTTATTTTCATCTTAAAGATGCTCTTGTACAAATTTATTATACCCTCATATTTAATGCGTACAGGGTAGAAAAACAAAAAAAAAACAGACTCTACTCAAACCGGCATATGCCACACACATTCACACACACACACACACACACATAGAGCTATCACTATCACCATAGCAATTGGCTGTGCCTGCGCCTGGGTCTGGGTTTGGGTTTGGGCTTGGGCTTGTGGTTGTCTCTCCTTTTTAGTCGACTAGGCCGCTTTATCTTGTCAGCTCGCTGAGTGGTGGCTCGTCTCGGCTGCTCGAGCGACCCAAAATGATATAGTGATAACCTATATTATATACAGTACGCATGTGTTAAACAGTTAGTTAGTCGCATGCATTATCTACTTCAGTCTTCTAGTTTCATCAGCGCGATCCAAATCGGAGCGTGCACTCGCACTTGAGGCAACAAGCCAGAGACTTTATCTTGCAGCGTTTTCCATGACAGAAGGGGACAGTTTCGGCATCTGAAATCATAAAAACATAAATCACTGCGTTTTGATCTTTCAAGTACAGTGAAGACAATCTAATTATAGCGGTAAAACATAAAATATTATTTAGCGAAACATTCGAAAGAATCAATCGATGAATTCTGTTGAAGTTAGGATTGAATTGATTTTCTAGAAGTTTTCCAAATCAGAATGTCCACTGTAGTTATATGGAATTATAATATGAAGATATGGGTTGAATTCAGTTGTTTGCCTGTTTTGTTTATTTTCTTAACTTTATACATATTTGAGTTGTGGTTGTTGTTTGGAATTCTCCGATGTTTTGTGCTTTGTTGATGAAATAAACACAATACTTCAATGAGCTGCGGTTCTCTGATTTGCATCGATATATTTCCGGTATTATTATGCATTATGCATGCGTCATCCCCTTTTTATAAAGCGCAAGGGAGTTCAACTCGATTTCTTTATTCGAATCGTAGCTATAGAATATAATATATATACTTATGTATTTGGAGTGGCTTGCGCCTTTTACACCACCGTCATATAAACTGGTTTTTATTTTACCTTTTTGTTTATATTCCACATATGCTTATATACCTACATACAAATTACATACATACATATACATATATGTATGTATATAAACCTATAAAGAAACACTTGTGCGTGCGAGCTGTTTAATTTAACGGCAAACTCGGGGTAAATAAAACTGAAACAACATGGTTTGTGCTTATATTACTGTTTGCCCCGATTCGGAAAAATGAGACACAGCTGATAAGAGAGAGCACCTGAAGTATAGCCAAGTGTTATGAGCGGAATCCTTGAGGCAGCTTAGCTTTATTTTATTTTATTTATGGTTGTAATTACATTACAACTTCTAGAATTTACAATTGTTCAGAAAAGGGTTTTTAAATTTTAAATTAAATTAATCATTTTTATTTGTTTATCTATAACAAATTATACCTTACCGAAAGGAATAATTCAAGAATTCGTGGTATACTCTATGAAAAAAAAATATTTAAAAAAAGTGATTTCAAAAACCTTTTTTAAGATTCTCGAATTCAGAAATACAAAACTATTTATATCGACAATTGGCTGATTAAAGTATCATATAAAGAATATAACTGGAACAGCTACATATATTCTTTAATTTGCTTTCTTTCAATCTAGCAGCTGTAGAGCTCCCCTAAGCTAATGAACATATATCACGGGCAGGTTCATCAATTTCATCTGTGATAAATGTCGTACAAGAATTTACATAAATACCCTACACAGTTGCCAGAACAAGTTGAGTTGACAAAATGATTTGTTGTCGTTGTTGTTGCGATCGTCATCAACGGGAGGCGACACTGAGCGCCACCCTGAACTTACAACTTAAACAAGCAACATAGCTACATACAGACACATACATTGATACAAATTCACAGAAGGAGATGGATGCAACAATATTCTAACCAAAAACAGCAACTAATTCCAAACAATGTAAAGTATTATTTATTTTTAACTGAGGTCATCGTCGACGTCGTCGTCGTCGTCGTCGTCGTCGTCGACTATTACAACGATGCCTCCAGTGAACGGCTGCTGCCTCCGCTCTCCGCTCTCCGCTGGTCTGAGATTCGTGTTGTTCTTATTTCGAGTTAATGTGCTCGTGTTGTTGTGGCTGTGGCTGTTTTTCAGCTGTTGAACTCGAACTCTCACCAAATTATGCCACACAACGTTGCCAGCCCAGAGCGCTGAGCGCAGAGAGCAGTAGATCCATACCCAGACCCAATGCTCATTCCTATAGCTATTGCCAGTGCCCGGTGGCGTTGTGGAGCTCTGGCCGGAGCCAACAAACATTATTTGAAATATTTATGCTTGACTTTTGCGCCTCAATGACTTTTGAATTGCCTTGCCTTTGGCTGCCAGTTTTAACACACACACACACACGCACACATATATGTGTGTTAGTTCTGATGCGTTGGCTTTACGTATTTTTGTTTTTCTTTATATTTTTTATGCTCCAGGGCCTAGGCAAACGCACATATGTTGCCTCAAATTGCAAGCAGATGCATTTGTGCAGCGGCCTTTTCTGTTAATAACACCCGTTGAGTGTTGAAACTTTGTCAACATCTGGTTAAGCATGTTTAAAAGAGAAACATGTATTTATACTAAAATTATTATAAAATTGTGCCTAAAAAGAAAAAACTTGTATTTAAACTGCATTAAACTTGCTTCTTATGAATGTGGAAAAACAAAGATGTTTTTAAATTTGATTCAACCTTTAAAGCGGCTCTTACTTTGATAGTAATATAGAAAGAAACTAAAAAAATATAATTCATATATTTAAGTGTTTAAAAAGATTTATTTTTAAGTCAATTTTATTGCTAAATATCTTTTATTTTATCTAGAAGGCTAGTTGCTTGTATACACATAAAATTTAATCCAAGTCACAGAACCGATAATGAATAATCAAGAAACAAAAAGAACAATTTTTTGAAAATATCTATCCCATGGGAGATGTATGATTCGATTGATATGATCCGATTCAGATGATTCTGAGATACTTTGAGAAGAGTTTGCGTTGATCCGGACAGACGGACATATATATATGAAACTCAGTAGATCAAGAATATATGTATGTATATACTTTATATAGGTATACATTTTTCCTTCTATACATTGAAAACTTCTGGTTACATTGATATATTTGCTGACATGAGAATCAGCTGTGGATCCAACATGGTTCTCATTGTGGTCCGTTTCTCAAATAGTAATCTGTACCTGAATATGTGTAAAACTCGTCAGTTAGAGCTATTTCCATTTCTCAGTGTTAGATAAATAGTTTTCAACTAGTGAAACGAACAGTAAACAACGAATGCTAAAAAAAAGTAATTAACATGTGTAAATGATGCAAGCGAACTTTTTGAACTGACATCTATTACATATATATGTCTAAATACATATATATGTATAACTGTGGGGAATCACAGCGGGAGGCTTTCGCTTAAGGAAAAGCAAAAACGAAAACACCCAAACCAATCAACTGGACGCACTCATTAAACACACATTAGACTGCATTTAATTTGTCAATATTAGCTCGTCTTCAGCGCGACCCTCGTTCGATGGCTGGGAGAAATGCCCCGATCGGTTCTCAGGCCACACTTTTCTTTTCTTTTAGCCATTGGAAAGTGAGGCAAGTAACATAACAGCAATAGCTCTGCACGACACACGACAGACTGACGGACTGACGGATGGACAGCCACACAGCATGTCTGGCTAAATGCCTGGGTCTCTATGTTGACCTTTTCACAGCTGGAATCATCTTTCACATTGCTGTACAGTTCTGCTTTTGCTCTGAGACTTGTCTGCTCTGGCTCTGCTCTAGCTCTGCTGTTTGTATCCCCTCTCCAGCTGCTCCCCATACATTTGACGGCCCATTGCTCGTGCGCTTGTCAATTTCTGTCAGTTGCTTGTCAAAAAATTTGTTTGGCTGTAAAATGCAGTGAAAATGTTAAACAACAAAAACCAAAATAATAATAAAAACTACAAACACGATTTTCATGCACAAGTAAAGCGCAACCACCGTCATACAAAATGATTGACGAAATGAGCGACTGACGAACGAAGTTGACTAAATCCATGTGGAAAATCGTATTGTAAAAACACCCTGCATAATTAACCTTTTGCCGGGCTATTATGCATATTTGCCATACCTCCGATATCTAACCGCCTCTGCTTTGTTTACAGCGTAATTTGTTTATGTTTATATGTGTATTGGTGTATTCATATACAGGTAAATGTGAAAATGCAAACAATCACAACAACCGTGCTACGCAATCAACGTCAAATGCTGACTAATGTTCATCTAAATATATATATATATATATATATATATAGAGAGAGAGAGACTATATAAGGGCCGTTCTGTCGGACACGTAGTGCCATTTGGGCATTCCCTATATGCGTCGCAGTTATTTGCCAATTTGTCAATAACTGACACGTCTGTGGTGTGGGTGCCACAGTTTTGATCGTGGGGCATGTTTGCAGCGGGGTGGCGCGCATTGCGTGCCCTATTCGAAGGGCGAGTGCGCGGGCGTCAGAATGGCGCCAAATTTGAATATTTAGATGAAAATTAGCATTTTTAATGAAGTTCATTATGAAATTATGTTATTATTTATATACATTTTGGAACGCAAAAAAACAACAAAAACTTGTCGCTACTTTTTATGAGACAAAATTTATTTGTGTATATATATATTTTATTTAAATTTTATACGCCAGGTGAGCTAATCGCAAGGCGTTCAATTGCTGGCAATTTTCGGTCATAATTAAGTGCAATTAATTTTGCATAAAAGCGGAAGTGGCAAATCGCTGTGCGCTGAGAGCATTTCATTGATAATGGACTAATGGATGGATGTTCGGGTAGTGGTAGGGGCAGGGGAGGGGCAAAAAGCATTTCTTAATGATAGACATTTACGTTTTATATGCGCGACCGAGGTGTGTGTCTTAATGGAGTGAAATTTCTGGTAATTGAGCGAGACGAGCTTTGACTTTGGGTGCGCATTTGATGAATCTAAAGTGAATTTTGCACAGCTTTATTTTTTTTGTTCACATTTTGGCAAGCAATCTTTTTGCTGCTTTTGATGTGCTTCAGCAAACTGGGCTGCTGTTGCTGCCTCCACTGGTGTTGGTGGTGGTGGTGGTGCTGCATTTGTTATGCAAATCAAGTGCCGCCATATGTATAAATATACGTATATTCAGATAGATACATACATATACATATATAAGCCAAGAAACCAAAACGTCGTCAGAGCCAGTCCGCCGAGCTGGCCAGACCAGACCAGGCCAGAGCGAGCCAGGCTAGGCACAAAATTGAAATAAACAGAAAATGCGAACTGGTTGTGTAGGCAGCACACGTACAAGGTCTTCAAATATGGCTCTTTTTTCAGCTGTTGCTGCTGCCGATGCCGCTGTTGTTGTTGTTTTTAGTAATTTTTTTCTAAACATTTTTCTTCTACATAGTAGTTTTAAGCGTGTGTTGTATTTTAGACGCTATAATAGCATTAATTTACCATACGATCTCATATTTATGGCCATTGTACGCTGAAGTGCAATTCGCTTTTTATTAATATTTTTTTTCTGTTTTCAATTTGTGCATTTGCTTTTTATTCCACTGCCTCCACTGTCGCTGTGTGGGTGGTTTGTTGACTTGTGCACCACATTTTTGATTTTTAATTAAGTTTGTTTGTCGTTAGCGTGTTGATTTTTGTTGCTTCTAGTTTAATTTTCAATCGTTGTTTATTTTTGTATTAAGATTTGTTTTAATTTAATAAAATTTTTGCTGTCGCTTGTTTTGCTGAAAGAACGTGTGAATCAGCTTTCGTGATTATTGCCGATATACCAAATATATGCACTCGTATACAGACCAGTTCACGAACACGTTCACATCCACTGCCCTATGTCGTGCCTATCTCTCTCTCTCTCTCTGATTGGATGATTAATGCCTAGTGGTGGCGCCTTCATAAAATTTTATTGCATGATCTATCTCTATTGATAAGGAATATATGCGAGTAAATGTAAAATGACTGCACGATTCTTATTAGATTCTCATTAACTAATGATTAGAAGTGCATATACATTCAATTAGTTACATTTTCTGATTGTTTGCTCTGATAGTATGATTTTTAAATTGCCTCGATTGCATTTGCCTTCGAAATCTATTCTAGGAATGTTTTTATTTGTTGATAATACAATCTCCAGCTTTTATTAAATGCCAAATAAGATTTATATTTACTAGCTAATTATTAATAATATTATTAATATTGTTTATATATTTCTTGCAGGTACGTGATATCGAGTAATCCTCAAAAGAATAACAATTTGTGAATCGTAAGTAAACTTCTACAAAATAAGCAAAAATATTTTTGTGTAGCGCATGCACATTCACATTAACACATGTCGTCGCTTTTATGTTTTTGTTTTAGTTGGGAAAAAAGAAAAATAAACAAAAATCAAAGCAATAAAGTATAAAAAATGTCATAAACGTGCATTTTGTGAAAAAGTGCTATCAGCAGCAGTGGCCAAAAGCGGGTAGCGCCATATGCCATAAACAATTCGACTGTCTGCCAAGTGCACTATGAAAAGCAAGGCGACATTTTACAATTCTTGGCTGGCCGTTGCAGATGAACATGATCATGATCATGACGATGATGATGACGTAATTGTCAAGCTGCCCCAAATGTATAGCATAGCTTAATTAGCATAGTGTCTGTCTGACACTAATAATGCCGAGTCAAGGGATTTGCACTCGATATATGCAGTGTGCTTCATGTGGTTGGGCTTTATCAGCGAGCGGTGCGAATTAGTCATCGGTTGACTCAAAAAAAAGAGAAGAAAATTAAATAAACAACTGAATAAGTCGCACACATGGCTTTTACTTTGATGTGCGTTTTTTGTTTTGCATGTTTTATTGTTGGTGCATTTCCTTTTAGCCAGCAGTTCCTGCGCCCTGGGCCAGCTCAAAAGTCCATTAGGCATGTTAAGTACATTTTAGCAGGCAGTCAATATACCTACAGTCAATTCCCCGACTGACTGCCATTTTGGGACTGTTGTCTGTGGTCGGTTGTTCAGTTTGTCAGTTTGTCAGTTCTCAGTTGCTCAGTTCTTGGCAATATGCAGCCGTTGAATGAATAAAGCAATGAATGAGTTCATCACCGTCAGCATTTGCCATTTTTGCCGGCTGTGTTTTGTTTAACCAAATAATAAAACAGACGACCAGTCTTGTGGCTTTGGACTGCGTGGGGTGTCCAACTACTGACAAGTTAGTCATCATCATCATCATCATTATCATGATGGCGATTGGGTCTTACGAGGAAATGATGCGCTGCAGAGTTGATTGCACTTTGTCAGCGCTGAATTGATAAGCCCACTGTTTAGTTTCTTCGGCGCACAGCAGCCCAGGCCCAGACAACCAGTCAATGGAGATAAGAGAGCTCACTCAGCTCGTCTGCTGGCAGAAAAACATTTTCATTTTGATTTATTGCATGTAAATTTATGGAAATTTACTGCGGCCCAAGTATGTTGCTCCGCAAACAGAACCGAACCGAGCTGAACCGAGGCTGAGCTGAGCTGATCCCAGCTGAGCTGAACCATGCTCATGGCTTGATAAAGTGTAATACAAGCCAATAGTTTGTTATTTATACACACAAGTGCTATCTAAGTGTATGTGTGTGTGTGTCTGTGTGTGTGCGACCAATTGCAGCACATTCCAATTTTATTATATCATGTGCTCGCAACATTATCGCATATGGTGCGGCTACATATTATCGCCCGAGTTGAGCCTGCCCCCAGTCCCCAGCCCCCGGTTAACAGCTCCCAGCTCCCAGGTCCCAGCTCGTGTGCAATTCTAGTCTATAGACGGTATGTAAAAACAAGTTGTAGAACAAGTTTCCAGACGCCTTTTCGTTTCTCAGCACACGAACAATGTATCGAGTACTCGCAATATCTACATACACAGAAGACAAGTCTTAATTACCCAACATTTGTTTGTATTTTTATTAAAATTTTTCGCATATTTTTTGTTGTATTGTTTTTTTTATATTTTGTGTGCCTGCGGCGCTAATGAACTGGCCGTCTTGTTAATAATTATTAAAATTTTCGGCTTGTTGTCGTTGTTTTTGTTTCTTGTTTTTGGTTGCTGCTGTGGCTGCTTTTAACGCGTTCAACTGGATTTTGAATTGATTTCGGCAATTAAAGGCCTCTAAATGAAATTGAAAACGCTGAAAGCTACTCGCGAGTGCGCCAAAAAAAAGTTTCAAGTTATTATAAATATTTTTGTGAGACACTCGAGCGTTTTGATTGATGGGCGTTCAAGCAGCGTCAGCAATTGTTATACAAAATTATTAAAAAAAGAGAGGAATTAAAAAAAAAATATAAAAACACTTCATTTGGCAGTATTGTACGTATAGATACTCTATATATTTATATCATATTAATATAATATGAGTTTTATTGTGTAAAATTGAACTATAATCAAATGCAATTTTAAAGTTTATTTAGGTATAACTTTTGTTTTGATATTTCCTCATAATATTAATATATAATCATTATATTAATAAACAAAATTTTACTTATACTTTTTAATATACAAAATTTGTATTACAAATACTAAACAGCACTTATTTTTTGTTCGAAAATAATAATGTCATAAAATACCTTTTTCGTCTGTTTATAGGGTATGCAAATTACTTACATGCATATCTATAAACATTTCTGCTTCGTTTTGTGGTTTTTGGCAGCACACGTGCGTGGCTTAAGTCTCTTTCGGCTCTCTTATCACTGGCCAAGCTTCATTCATTAGGGGCTGATAAACAGTTTCCAGTTATTTTTTTTACTCTTATGTCGATTATCTACACTTATGAAAATGTGTGTGTATGTGTGTTGGTTTTTTCATAGATAGCGAAGGTTTTATTTCAGAGTTTTTTAGACATATTTTTCCTCTCTGTTTGGGTCTTTTTTTTTGTATTTTATTATATCGCTTTGATAAAGAAAAGCTGGTGTTTTGTATATGCGACTTAATTAGTTTGCTGTGCCTACGTGGGCAGCAAAGTCGCCTCGACCGGATCAGTTGGCTATCATCGACAACAACTTGTGTGTGAGAGGCTAAAAAAAATTAATTAGAGACGCCGCACAACTGATAAGCAAATAAACAAACAAAAACAAATAAACATATGTGTATCTCAGGCAAGCTCAAACAAGTAGCTAAGCCATGCTCCAGGTAGAACTTTCTTCTGATTAGCTTATGAGTGTGGATATGCAAGTGGGTCGCCAATAAAAGAAAAGCAAACCCGATTTCATATTTCAGTAACACGGCTCTACCCATGTTATCTATGAGAAATTAGACGATGTCGCTAGAAATTAGCTTTCATTTTGTGTATACAATTTGTATGTAATAATTTGTGGGGCAGACATCCAAGTCTTTAGACTCTGCTGTCTCCACATGTGCGTCAGCCTTGAACAATTGCCAAAATTTGGCAGGTTGTTTTTATTTTCACTACAAAATACTTATAGAACAGCCAAAGGCGTCTAAAACTGCCGCGTTGTTGATTTCAAGCAATCAAAATTTATATATATTCATCATTTCATTTTTGTGGATATATATATATAGCAGATAGATATGTAGTTAGGAGAGTCGTAAAAAAATTATATGAAGTCCGAAAGGCTACAAAAGTCACCACTTATAAATACTATAATAAATTGGTTAAGGTCGAATCGGACATAAATCTATGAGGCAACAAAAAAACAGTCGAGAAAACACAAACAAATGAATGAATTTGTTGTTATAGCAACGGAACTCGAAGATACACTTATATAGAATACAATATCTGTGATGTTGCCTTAACAAACTGTGTTGTCGTGTTTACTAAATATTTTATGAATGTAATCATAGGTTTATTGAGGCCTGTGCAGGTGACTAGATTACGCTTCACCTGTGACGTCAGATGGTGTCAGTGCCGGGCCTGGCCATAAATTATGTAGAGTTTTATTTATAAGAAATATGATTTACAGCACAAGTGCACAGGGCGACTATGTAAATATATTTGCATGCCGACAAGTCAATCACCATATGACGCTGATTAATTTAATCGCTAGCTGCGATCGCCGCTGCCGTCGCCGTTGGCGCTGGCCAAGAAGCCCAACTGGTTGGAAAAAATGATTGCAGGAACATTATTTGCGCTGCCTCATTATAGAATTTATAATTAAATGCAATTTTTTACAACTGCAACTACAGCTGCGAGGAGTGCACTGACCAGCGCTGCAGCTAAGCGATGCGATTGAATGCTGCACACACACAAACATATACACACACACACACACACAGAGAGTGCGTCCGTCAAATAACCGCAAATGTAATTATTTTTACAAAATGCGCTCGATACGCTCTGTTTGAAATAAACAACGAAAACAAATGATTAGATGCGAAAGCCATGAAGTTGTTGTTATTGTGGTGCCTTATAAAAATGGCTAAATAACAAGCTTCAAATACATGCATACATATAAGTGTGTGTGCGCGCGCGTGTGTGTGGACAATGTAACAAACGCGTTTGCTGATAGACGACGCACTGGCCGCCTGAGTGACCATTACAAATGTTCACTTAGCCGGGGCATAGATATGACCACTAAACCAAACCGTCGCGACTCCTAAAAGAAAGATACTCTACTCAGCGGAAATTCCGCATGGTCTGCCGCTTGCCGCTTGCAGTTTTTTTTTTCTTTTTTGGTGTCGTTGTTGATTATTTCTACAAAAGCCACTAATGGATTTTGATATGCACAACACAGCAGCTCACACACACACACACATAGACACTCACACAGAGGCACACCTAAGCACGCATATTTCTATTAAGATGATGCGCCTTGGCCAGTGGCCACTCTTCAGTGGCTGCCACTCGCCGCTTAAAGTTGCTACTTTTTATGCCTACTGCGGCATGCGGCATGCCAGATAAAGTTCTTGCGCTTTTCGTGAAAGTGCAATCGTTAGAATGCGGACTCTGGCTGTTTATGGGAAAGTGAGGGGAGTGCGGCTCGCGGGGTGTGCAGAGTGAGTGGTACGCTGGCCCGTTTAATTATCAAAGACATTTTTCTCAACGGCCATCATTTTGGGCTTGGTCAGCGCGCTGATAATGCACCGCAGAGGAGTGGCTATCCCTGTGTGGCAGTGGTCGTGCCTGGGTCCGGTTCGATGTGTTTAAGGCGAGGTCAAGCCAACGGCAGCGGCATTAGCTGATGAGCCAGGCCGTATGCCAGACGCCCGCCCTGTCAGAGAGTGATCTAATGTGCGATCCAGGAAGCGCTCCCAGTCGCCAGTTGTTTGCCAAAAAAGAACAGCAAATACATGCAGCCTGACGAAGAGGACAGCCGTAGACAAAGCCAGCTATGGGTTAAACATTAAATGCCAGCCATAACAGCAATATGGCAAACACAAAGGGCGATCGGGGCAGGGCGTGGGTGTGCGGGGCAGCGTAACCAACGTCTAAACTAATGGCAACCGCGCTGCCGTCGCACGGTTCAATGAATTACTTCATTAGTGCAGGCGTGTTCCGTGTGGCATGCGTTGGTCGACGGCCCTGTATGTATCTCGGAGATACACGCCAAGCAGCCAGGCAGCTAGCTACACACAAGCGTCTGTCTGGCTGTCCGGACAGCGCCGCCACCGTTGACTTTGCGACGTTGCAACATTGCGAGTGGCAAGTTCTGTTCTTCTCTCTCTCCTGGTCGGAGCCAGGGCTCACTCACTCACAAGCGTTGGTCGCGTCAACTGTGCGTGGAAATTAGCTGCTGTTGCCGACTCCTGTCTTGGTGCGGCCCGTTGGGACGTAGGACTTCTCCAGTCTATCAGCCTTAATTGCGGAAGTTATGAGCATGGAATTTTAATTATTTCACTCGACTGGCTGCTGTCGCTGTCGCGCCGAGATGCTCTTGCATTGTTAGCTCGTTTACAGTTAGTCGGTGTCAGAGAATGTTTTTCTGTTTTTTTTTTATATTTCGACTCTTGGCAAACATCCGCCGCGAACCTTTTTTTCGTGGCAAGCAGCTGTAGCTGTGGCTCCAACTGTTTGCATTCTTCATTTGTTCGGCTGCGGCGGTGGCGGCGGCGTTTGCTCGTGTGGCTTAGAAAGTGTCAAGTCAAATGATTGCATTGCAGCTGTACCCAATTTTCTCCATATTTAGTTCTAGGCATTTCACCAAACGTGACACTTTCAAACGCTTTCAAATGTCGGACGGCCATGACGATTTCCCAAATAACTCGCCTGCAGCTTGTAGCTTAACCCAACAGCAACAGCAGCCGAAGCACTCTGATCCAGCCGTGCGGCTGCCGAGTTCTTGGACTTTCTGTGCCAAGCTAATTTGTTATAAGTGCGCGTTGTTTACTTAGTTGTTGTATCTGTCGCAGCAGCAGCAGCAGCAGCAGCAACTTGCGTTGGAGTTGCCTTCACAGCCAGCCGTCAATTCTTCAGTCCGTCCGCCTGGCAGTAAACTTCCTTGCTTGTTTTCAAATGCAGGCAAACAAAAGCAGCAAAGCACAAAACTGGCTAAGAGCAGCCACTGCCCAGCTGATGTCGATGTTGCTGCTGC
This sequence comes from Drosophila gaucha, assembly GCA_035045545.1. Classification (NCBI taxonomy): domain Eukaryota; kingdom Metazoa; phylum Arthropoda; class Insecta; order Diptera; family Drosophilidae; genus Drosophila; species Drosophila gaucha. The sequence continues at coordinate 1,564,713 of JAWNOY010000176.1, read as the reverse complement.
TGCTGCTGCTGCTGATGCTGATGCTGCTGCTGCGACTGCCTACCGAGATGGATGGAGACGTCGTTTAAGATTAAGACGACTTCTTTTTACAGCTGCGACGACTGCAAAGTTGTTGGGCTGCAATTGTCTGTGTGTGCGTGTGTGTGTGTGTATTGTTGCTGAGGTGAGTGATGATGATGAATGTGTTACAACGAAGGTTAACGACTTTCAGCTTTATAAACAACAACGCCAAAGCGGCCGTTGCAACAGCTGATAGTGCAGACACTTCTCCACAATTGTGTTTTTTTTTATGAGCACGGCAAGAACACGAATCGAAAATGCTTTCTAATTAAAATGCGTGGCAGCTAATTAAGTCACCACCAACTGACTAATAATGAGTGCAACCAAATGGTTTAGTTGCAATTTAAATAAATGCGACAGGCTAACGAACTGCTTCGCCTGGTGCTTAACCAGTTTGGCGTTTGGCGCGTTTTAAATTTCAATTTGTTGAAGAGTCAACGTGTTGTCAATGCCTGCAAATACTGCTGCTGCCTGAAAGTTCTGCTCTCTCGCTCTTTCTCTCAATCGCGCCTAACAACTAAATTACACTTGTCTGCATGTTAACAATTTACTCACACACACACACTGACACACACATACTTAGATGCGAGCAATAAATGTAGAAGTGATATCCAACCAAACGAGCAACACTCAACTGCAGTCAGTTAGTCACTTTGGCCAGTCAGTTTGTCTGTTGGCATTGGCTTGGGCCAAGATTGCAATGAGGTTAGCAGCGCAATCTGCTCAAATATAGATAGCTAGTTAGACGCCTGGCACAAACAAACAAACCAGCCAGCCAGCCTCTGCCAAACTAGCAACATATGTAGCCATGTTGCAACACCAACACCAACACCAACAACAACAAGCCGGCCTGCTTCTGCTACAGCCGCTTGGCTATTCTAATTGCGCACAAGCTTAGCAGCTTTTAGTTACTTTGTAGACTTTTAGCTGCCATCAAACTGGCGTCGCTCTTGGCCAGTTTACGGCTTTTGCATACAGACGCAAAGATTCATTTATGTGCATGTGTATGTATGTATGTAGCTGCAGATAGATTAACACATGAATAGATACTGCGGACAGCTGTGCTGCTCATTTATGCAATTGAGTTAAACAGCTGTTGCTGCTGCCGCTGCTGCTATAAATTGCCAGCCAAAGTGTTGCCCAATAAATGTTCTATTGAGTTTTGCAACACCTTGTCTTTAAAAAGGCTAACTGCCTAACTGTTCTGTCAAAATGTTGAGCCTGCCCACGTTGTGTTTTTGTTTTCCAGGTCCAGACCAATCACACCGAATAGAAACAACAACAACAACAACAGCAAGTCTCCTGCATTGCATGTGGCATGAAATTCAGTTGAAAATAATGACACACCCGTTTCAATTTATAGTTGGTGTGCGTCGCTCACACACACACACATACAGTAGATACACATCTCTCGCGCTCATACATAGATATTTCACTTGAAAACAAAATGAAAATTGCTGAACTGTAACCATATGTGGCGACCGTGGCCGCCCGGCTTATTTTATGCTGCTTTATGGCTATGACAACTGGGTATATACTCTGCCTTTTGAGCTAAGCTACATAAGATGAGTGTGCATTATGTAACTATACACAATTCTCATTAGAAGGTCTCTTGAAATTGATTAATAAAATGTTATTTAATTATGCCATAAAAAGCGCAAAAAACCTCTGTTAATTAATTTGTGCAAATATATCTTTTTAATGAATCTTTAATGTGTTTTGAGTTGATTTTCAATGCTCATTTGCGTGTCTGTCTTTTTTTATTTGTGATCGTTTTATAGTGTTTATAGTTTTCCTATTGGTTTTTCATGCCCCACGTTGGATTTAAATCATTAACGAAACGACCGCCCACAATTTATTTGCTTTGGCGATGTTAAAAAGGTCAATTACAACTTATTGCCAGCTTTTCAAAAACCCATCAAATGCGCGACGTTCGCCGTTACGCTCTCATGGCTACCACAGCTGCGACGGCCTGGTCGGGTCTGTGGACCATGTCCTATGATCGTACAATTTTGATTAGCAGCAAACGACAGGCGACGTCAACAATTTAATTGCACATTTGCATTAGAGTGGAAAGCAGAAATGCGCTCCAAACCTGAGTCTGTCATCCGGCGGGGCACGGGGATAAGAGCAACTGCTGCCAGCTCCTGGCAAGCGGTTTCCATTACAATTGCAAAGCGCAGGCCAGGTTTGATTTCTTAATTGTCGCTAAATGCGGGACTGCCAAACATTGTCTTGAAACGATGTCGTCGACGTCGTCGTCGTCTGGGCCGCATTATCGTCGATCATTTTGTTTGCAATGAGTTTTGTGTAGTTGCTGTTGTTGTTGCTGGGCACACGAAATGAATGTTTGAGCATATACACAGCTGTAAAGGAATTGTTGAACGACGATCATGGTGGTAATTTCAGCAACCACAGGCACAGAAATGGGAACGGGAATGGAACTGAGTATCGTAGCGCAATTGTCATGGCAGTTGCCAGTTGGTGGTGGTGGTGCTGCTGCCGCTGCCGATGTGGTTGTTGTTATTACTGCTGCTGCTGGTTGGGGTCGTATTTTAATTGCTTCAATTTTAATTTATTTTTATTATGGTGCCACTCTCGTGTCTCACTTGAGCACTTGAGCTAGGCATTTTTGGCATGCTTAGTTGAAATGTTTTCGGCTTTTATGGCTGGATATATTCGTCAACCCTCATATGATACGGCCTTTGTGTGCATGTAATTGAGCTACCTGCATAAGTTGCGTTTGAAGAAGAGCAAAACATGTTATATCGCACTGTGTCAGGGGTCAGTTTTTGTGGTGTTGATAGATGAAGCGCTTGCTGCTTAAATTTTTCCATATTAGACCAATAAACTATGCTTTAATTATGCGCGCATTAATTTCTGTCGATTCGTGCCTAAGCCTTAGTTCGCACCCACTCTACTCGATGAATAAGTTTTTGGGTTGTGGCGCGCTCATAATACTTTCACTACTTAAAACACAAAAATAACTTATATTTGGTAATTTTTGGCTCACTTAATTTACATTTAAATATAATTTTCGTTTTGGCTTTTAATATTTCGGTGCCTGCCATCAATTTCTAATCTCTTTTGGCTGCCCGTTGACATCAAAACGCAGTTTTCAAAGCATTTTTTTAATCGCCAAACTGTCACATAAACTTTACATTTTATTTGACAAGCACGCTTGGCATACACAAAAAAGAAAAAAGGCCAAAAAGTCTCTAAGCAAAATGCGTACAACAAATTTCTTTTCGATAACGTGCACAAATACAACAACAATAACAACAACAACACGAACGCCAGCGGCTGTGGCTGCGACTTGAAAGCGCAATGCGGCGTATACGCAATGTGACAAGTTGCTCTCGTGGCACATTAGTTGAAATTATGACAATTTTCCCAATACAATAATTCAAATTTATTTTTGTACGGCGGACAGCTATTGGCTCGTTATTATTAATTCAATTTGCTTTCGATTATCAGCAGCTAAGCCATAGATTTCGATTTCATTCAAATGTTAATGCGCATTTTGGTGAGCTAATCTATGTGATTTGTTAGCTGGCTCTCGACTTTTGTTTATTATTGTAATTACAATAATTTTAATGCAGATTTTTAAAGTTATTTATGCAAGTGAAACGCGTTTGTACGCTTTAACAAAAGCATTGAATGGGAATATTATTTATAAAGCAGTGAGTGCAAAGAAATATCAGCTATCTATATGTTAAAATATATTTCATAAGGCTGCCTGCATGGAGGATATATTTTGGGGCTTGGCATGCGTCTGGGCCACAACTTTAATTGCGTTGCCTAAGACAGGAAATGGCGCGCTGAATTCAACGCCAAATAAGACAACAACGACAACAACAATAACACAAATCTGGGACTTAGAATGTAAGATAATTTCGGTCGGCGGATATAAGGTGCTATAACTCATGTGGCGGCAACAACAATTTGATATCAAAGAGTTGTGTTTGCCAGCAGCAGATCGCATAAATTATGAATGCCGTCGATTGCAGCCCATGGGAGAGCTATGTATGTGTAGTGTTTATTTTTTTTCACTTTTTCATTGGGTATAGGTGTTAGAACCTTTCGGTGTTTTGGATTTTGGCTTTTAAGAATTTATGGCGCCTTAAACAGACAGATATGCTCGATGCCATTAGTGATTTATTGTGGGACAACAATCGATTGTGTATAAAAACTTTATGTATCTGCCTCTCTCTCTCTCTCTCTCTCTCACTCTTGTCAAGTATCTATCTAGCTCTTGTTCTCAGAGTGTTTGGCTGTAGCTTGACATTGAAAACCAAAGCCAAGTGCCGTTGAAAATAGGTTGGCTGTTGTTTGTTTGTTGTAGTCGTTGTTGTTGCTGCTGTTGATGTTGCCACATTGTTGACTGGCCAAGCGTGTGAAATCTGTTTTCGTTGCAACTTTCAAAGTAAAAAGAGACGTAGCAAATTAAGTCAGGGCTGTAGAATTGCATTACTCATAAAGTCAAGCTGCTATATTGAATTTCATATCGTGGCGAGTGCATTAAATTTCATTTGCAAATGCGCACACAAATGTGGGTGCTCGTATACGATATCAATTTGGCAAGACGATGGCCAAATATATACAGATATTCCAAATCGCCAACAAGGGTGATTTATTGAGGTACGATTCCCGATAATAGAGTTTTCTACAGAATGAGTAAGTGTTTGCATGAATACAAATTCATTGATAGGCGTTTACAGATACATACACACATATGTATGTATACACACACGCTGAACAAAGAAGGACTGAAGCTTTTTATCTGACGCAAGTTGCGATAAGATAAACAACACTAAAATAACCTACAATATATGTAGATTATATACTGAATAACAATCCATTTGATAGGAAATATATGCTGAAAATTCTTTATTAATATTGCAATATATCGTATTATTCATTTACATTTATTACATTAACAAGTGAAATGCTGGAGTCTCTAAACTGTCCAATCTGGACATCGTCAAAGAAAGATCTTTCAGTTTGATCCAGCTCGTAATCGTTGTTCACACAAACTGAATCACAGCTATTTGGCTTATCTGTATTTTCCATTGCGAAGAGCAGTGCATTCTCCTCAATCTGCGTTTTCCAAGCTCTGACTATTTCGCGTGCCTGTTGATATGTTTCCATTTCGAAGAGCAGCTGATTATTTTCCAAAATCTTCGCCTGATGCAGCTTATAAGTCAGATGGTCTAAATGCAGCTGATTCAGCAATTTGCGTGCCCAAATAGCTGGTCCTAGCTTCGCTAGCGTTTGCCCGACTCTCTTTCTATACAGCAATCGGGGGCTAATCTGCACTTTGTGAACGCCATTTGGCAGCGAACTTAATACGGTTAGTTCAAAGCTTTGCAAGAGCACCACAAGTACTAAAAAAACCACATAAGTTTTCATCTCGCTTGTCTTTACCAGCTTCCGTTCACAGAGGCGTCTGAATAACAACTAAAGTCGAATTTCGCTGATAAGTTTAGCATTAAGCTCGAATTATCAGCTGCCCTCCTGACCCTGCAGCTCACAATCTTTATTTGTTTCTAAATGGGTTTTCAGTTTCTTATATTATATAATCGACTATGTGTATATACATATGTGTATATATGTATATTCATATATGTAGACATATAAGTATGTATATTTTTGCATACATTAGAATCGGCAGCCTAGGCTGAGTCTTTTTCCAAGTCCCAAACGGCATTGGGCAATGAGCTTCTATTTATTTATATTTTTATGTCTGTATATGAAAATCTTTGTATTTCCGGGAAAAATTTATGAGTATACTTTCCGATAGCCTATTACTGATTGCTGATTAGGTTATAGCCCGCAATGTTTTCTCTTTAGTTATTTATTTATTAAGTTAAAAATGAAACAAGTAAGAAAGCTCTAGTCGGGTCTCAGCCCGACTACGAGATCCCCTGAACCAAGTCCGAGCTGTTGTTTTAAACAACTTAGCTTACATCTTTTATCTATACATATTACCGCTGCGCGCATATACACATGCACACATTTGTATACACAAGCACACATATACCATGCACACAGAAGCACGCGCGCCGATTACTGTGTAGTTGATTTGAATGTATGTGTGCACACGTACAGGCTGCTGCCGCGTGCTTATACAATGTTTCCTTTAATAACTTCTGTATTACTTAACGAATTTGAATGCAATTTTCTGCATTGAATGCTATTAATTTATTAAAAATACGGTTTTCACTAAAAAATTTGAAAAAATTAAATTGTGGCTTGATAATTTTTTTTTTTTAATAAATTTGTTTTCTGAAATGTGGAGCCGGTATCCAAAATATGAAAAAATAGAAAATGTATTTTATTTACAGAAAGCTAAAAACAAAATTTGGTAGCTGTAGCTAAAAATATGTAAAAGATATGGTCAAAAAACTGAATCTTGATAACGTTTTAAATCGATAACATTGAAACGGAAAAATTTATCGAATATCTAAAGCAAACTCGATATTTTCGCTGTATACACAGACCATCATGCAAAATTTGAAGTCTCTAGCTCTTATAGGTTCTGAGATCGACGCGTTCATACATACGGACAGACGGACAGACGGACAGACGGACAGACGGACAGACGGACAGACGGACAGACGGACGGACGGACGGACAGACAGACGGACAGGGCTAAATCGACTTAGCTCGTCACCCTGATCAAGAATATATATACTTTGTGGGGTCTGCCACGCCTCCTTCTGCCTGTTACATACTTTTTGCAAAACCATTATACCCTGATTTCCCATTTTCAATGGGTTCAGGGTATAAAAATACTAGAGGGGTGGGATAACTTCCTAAGTTTGGTTATAACCTTGTAATTGTAAAATATATAAGTATTGTTTTCTGATTTGTCAAGAAAAAATCCAGATTGACGTATTTACTAATTTTTACCTATATGTCAAATTTTCGGGCTTTAGCTGTGCAACTTTGGAAGATAAAGCTTTCTCCCATTTTCCACGCTTTAAAAGAATAAATGTATATAATTTTTTTTTGTCGCAGCAGTTCAGGTCTAGGTATGTGTTAATTTTTGGGTTTCTAGGTGGAAAATACAGTTTTTACCGATTTGGCACACCCCTAATGGGCGTAGTACTATATACTTTATGTTTTTGTATGGGGGTGGTACAGACAAATATACTTTTTTATGTTTCAAGAATCTGACTCTAACAGCGCCCAAAATATTAGAGGATTTATGTTAAACACTAGACTGACTTCCCGATTTGCAATGCCCTTAGTGAGCGTGGGTTTAAATTTTTTGATTGATCTTAAGGAGAGGTTAACAGTAGCCTACTATCCAAATTTGAATGTTGTAACTCTTTAACTGTAGAAGATTTAGTTTCTCACGCCCCCAATTGACAAAGCTCTATATGCTATATATTTTTGTATGCAGGTGGGATACACAAGTATGTGATCCACATTTCAAGGCTCTGACTTTAATAACGTCGAAATTTTCTAAAAAGCGATCTGTGCTTTGTGAGCTTTAGGATATAGTAGTCCGATCCGGATAATTCCGAGATATACAATGCCTGCAGCAATAGGAGGAGATTGCGTTGATCCAGACAGACGGACAGGCTGTCAGACGGACAGACGGATAGTGCTATACCAACTCAGCTCGTTGTGCTGATCAGGATATATAACTTTGTATGGTCTGTGCGTTGCAAACTTCTGACCAAAATAATATACTCTTTTTACAAGGGTATAAATAAATGAACATTATTAGCTTTGATGAAAATTTTAGATTTTTATTATTTTACTTATAATAGTAATAACAATAACAATAACACTAGAATCTTAATAGCTCAATGTTGTTTATAACTATATGTGTTTATTTTTACTGTTTATTTGCCTTTCAAATAATTTGTTATTTTTGGCAGCAATAGGAAAGTTGCAGCATCAGCAACTAAGACACTAGCATAATAAGACGAGAGTTTTGGACTAGAAGATACTCAGATCTGAAATAGTCAAAATAAGACAGTAACTTTTAAGAAAGTATGCTGACTGCTCTTTAGAAATTTATTTTTATTTATTTAATTTTTTTTTCATAAACGTTATCTCCGTCTTTTAGATACTTTATGGTTACATATACCCTATTTAGGTTGTTAAAAATTCAGTTACTAAATTAAAAAAAAAAATCATTTCACATTCAACGTTTTTGCCGTGTCTGTTTTGGCATAAACAAACTAAGAAGCTTCCAGCTGTGCGCGTTGATTGCCATACGACACGATGCGTTTTCAAATATGTACAACAGCTTGCAACAGAGTAGTTGCTGTTGTTGTTCCTGCTGCTCAAATAGTTGTTGTTAGTGTGCCTAAACACAAATAGCAAACATTGTAAACAATTATTTTTTTTTGTATTTTTTTGGGGCATACACAAGGCAAAGGCGGTTTATCTACAAAAAAAACATAGTCTTAACAATTTACAATTAATTTTCATTGTTGCTTTCGCTGGTTTCATTACAGATTCGAAGCGTTTCATCCATGGATTAAGGTGCATATCATTTTTACAGCAGGCGGCCAGATGTGTTTAGGTTTCGAGTCATTTATCCATTGCTGTGCGTGTTGCGCCTTGGGCGAATGTCAATCATACGCAACGTAGTACGTTGTATGAAGCCAATCAAGTGAACGATAGGTGAGTTTGCACTTACTCGAAAAGAAACTCATTTCATTTGAATGCAATGCAAAATGTGAAATTTAACATCGACTCGGCTTGTTGTTGTTTTTTGTTTTTCGGAGCTATAAAAAATTCATTGGCATTTTTTAATGACATTGAACCTTGAACTGTGCCGGCAATCATTCACACCAGGCTACAAATTAGCCATAGGCTATGCCTACAATTGATAAGTCAAATCAGAACTTGATTATTTACTTGTGCGAGAAGTCACTCGACTTCCATCTCTCTATCTCTCTCTCTCTCTCTCTCTCTCTCTCTCTTTTGCTTTCGCTGTCTATGTGTCTGTGTTGTTCTTAACTAAACAATTTTTATCTGCGCTTTTGCTTTTTGACTTCGCTCAAGTGCTGTCAATTTGGCTAAAAATAAATTATTACTGCATATAGTATATACAATATGATATCATGCCGCTTCGTTTTTGCCAATTAAAAAACCAGAAAATATCTTTTAATGTTGTTGTTGCTTTCTGTAAATTATGAGCAGCGATAATCACACTACGTGGAACTTTTTCAGAATTGTTTGCCAGCTTTGAGTTTGGTCTAGTAATTAGCTGGTTGAACGTCGCATGCGTAGCTCAAATTTCAAAACTACATGCACTTTGCACAGATACTAAGCTGTAGCTGGAGCTGGTTGCTCAGGCAGAGGCCTGGGTGTGAAAAGATTTATGTGCCTGGCAAGCATCTGGCTGCCGTCGCTGTTGTTGCAGTTATCAATGCGTTGGCCCCACAGCAGCCAACAGCAGGCAGGCAGCAGCCACCACCTCCCATCCCGAGCACACACATGCATATCCCAAGGCAGCTTCAGCTTTAGTCTCAGCTTCAGCTTCAGCTTTAACTTTGAGAGCAACTGCATTGGCAGCCATTCACCCGAACGATTCCAGTTTGCGGCCTTTGCTGTTGGTGGCATCTTGAGACATTTCATTGTATGGCCTTTTATTTATGGTCTGCTCAGGTTTTTATAACTCTTCGATTTATATTGATTTGTAATGCACATAAAAAGGCCAGCGCTTTTATAAGCAGTTGACCTTGTCCCTGGCCCTGGCTCTGTCTCTGTCTCTGTCTCTGTGGCTCTGGCCAGGATGGTCTGATGCCTGCTGTTGCATTGTTGGCTTTTGTCGCCATGTAAACGATCATAGTTACAAAATACCAAGTGGGAAGGTCATCAACCAAAGCTTAAGCAAAAACTATGCAAAATGCAGCAGCCGTCAGGTTGCAACCCGAAAACCGTTCGACGCGTCGGTTCACATTACCAGCCGCGTCAACAACAAGTGCGACATGGCATTGTTGTTGTTGTTGCTGTTGCTTGTTCATGTCTGCAGCACGTCAAAAACGATGGCGTGGACCGTCCAGGTGCAGGCCATGCCCAGCCGGTGACATAACTCGAACTCAGTCTGTGAAATGAGCATATTTGTATACCCTAAAAGATAGCTAAAAGGTAGCAAAACTTTATCATTAGCTTGCGAAAATGTTGCTTTCCGGCTTAAAATGGTGAAGCCGACATATCCTTTTGGAAAGGGTATATGACGCCTAATATTGCATATTTGGGCTGTCTTTTATTTTATCTTGTGGCATGCCACCTACAAGAAAGCCAAATGACATACCTTGACATGCCATAGATAACTTCATGGCCCAAAACGGAGAGCGAAACACTTGTGCATGCAAATATTTTACAAATTTTCGTTGCTTGCAGAATTTGTTAGAAAATTGGCAACACCAACTACAACAACAACAACAACGAAAAGCTGCACACATGACAATGTGTAAATCTATGACAGTGTTTATTGTTGTTGGTGTTTTCGCTGTCGTTGCCTTTGCCGTTGCTGTTGCTGTTGCAGCATGTTGCATAAGTTTACTTTTTGCCTGGCTTTTATGCGCACCGCAAATAGTAAAATATTTGCTTTATTAATTAGGCAATGCCGCAATTGCATGCAATGTTTATCAATAATATTTGCTCAAGCCATGAATATTTCAATAACATTTGGCAATGCACCTTTTAAGGGCGCTTTACGATTAAAACTTATGCACTTAGCCAAATGTCAACAGTTGTCCGGGCAAACAAATTGAAAGACAAAGAGATCACCAGCGACACGTGTGCCATGCATTTATGATTAATGGAAAAGATGCGGAAGCCGATCAACTGTCAGTGCATCGGAGCAGACGGGAGGAGGGAACGTAGGGACGTACTGACGTATGAGTAAGTTGGTTATACTCGTAAATCATTGTTTGCTCGATTTCGATTGCGATTGCGTAAATGCCAGCGGCAAAGGCCAATAACCGTTTAAAGAGAGAACTGGTTCCGGCACCAGGAAATGTCTAACTAGTTCATCGATTGCAAAAGCTACCTTGCAAGAACCAGCAACAGCTGTTTGATCTTGCCAGCAAATTCAATTTCAATTAAAATGCCCATGTTGTGCGCGTGTGTGTGGGTGAGATCAACACGCATTCGTACATATATGGGTCAGAGTTAGTTATTAGCGTTTCAGTTTATGCCATGACCATGCACTTTCCGGGAATTTTTCATTGAAAATTTAGGCAAAGGCCGCACTGTTTGCTGATTAAAGGCGCTTTGCCTTAATGCCGAGGCTTTCACCGGCATGTGGGTCACCTTTCGCCGAGCCAGCGAGCATTCCCATTCTGATGGCAACGGCACCAGCACACTGAGATCTAAGAAAGAACGCTGCTCCTAATGAACTTGTTCTCGCAACCAATGGGTAGCAAAGTTTCCCAGCTTGTTTTGTGGTGTAGGTGTTTGACCCTCGGCCAAAGACTTTTGTTGTTTCTAAATATGTAAATTTCGGTTGTCTCAAATTCTTTTTCAATTAACTCTATTCGGGGCTCTTTTCTCTCTCTGTCTTGGAGAAGCTCAATCAATTCAAATTTAAATACATTAATCAATTCCCACGGCAAACATTTGTTTTTGTATTTTTCTTGCACGCTTTAAATGGCAAAAAAGACAAAAATGAATAGAAAATAGCGACAATTTAATTATAACAACGAAACAGCAGCAACAACAACAACGACTACACGAGTGTATCTGAAATTGATATCGTGACTTTGTGTAATTTGTAATTTACGATGAGATCACTTCCTCCAACAACGTATCAACGTGGACTCGACGAGCCGATCGTATTCTCTCATTTCTATTTTCCTTTTGTCCCATGAGCGTGCCCCAAAACATACGTCAATTCGTCGCCCTGGCGCAGCTGAGCGGAGCGGAAAGAGCTATCTGTATCTAGTTCTCTGCCTGTGCGACAAGATAAGCCTTAAAGTCGTCGGCTCTGGCAGCTCATGAAAAAACCCCAGTGCCAGATCCAAAGTCCGAGATCTGTGCAGCGTAATGTTTCAGTTTCTGTTTTTGGCTTGTGCCTGTTAGCAGTGCTGTTGCCTTCTGCTGCTTTCCTGCTGGCTGACGGACTGACTGACAACAGCGTCCTGCGCATCAGCAACTTTGTAGCGGAGCATCAATGGCAAACGGCGCAAAAAGTTCAAGTGGCCCGAGACAACGGAAAATTTGCATTCGTATTCGCAATCGCAACGAATAGCCATTGCCATTGGCATAGGAATTGGCAGGGGTCCGTAGAGTCCATGAGTCCAGGTCTATAGTCTCTTGGATGTCCGCTGTTGGCTGTGCTTTGTTTTGCGACGGGCTTCTCAAATGGCATAAATTAGATTTGGCATTCGACTTTTGCTGCTCGCTAATAAATTCAGAATGCGCAATTGAAATGAAAGCAGCAGGCGCATAAAATGTAAATCAAATGATTTTCTTCTGATTGGCCATGCATTTAAATCTCAACATGGATCTGCCTCATTCGGCTTGAATGTGAATCTCGGTTTGAATTCGCAATTAAACAAATTTGGTCGGGTTTACTCTGACATTGCAAGAGGCTAGAACTAGAATGCGAATGTTTAGAAAAATAAACTTATAATAAAAGTGTGAGAGATTCGCAGGCGAGTCTTAAAAAAATACTTAGAATAGCAAAATTAAATATAATTCTAACTACCTTTAATAATTCTTGCTACTGAAACCAAATATTCTTATATGTAATAAATAAATATTTATCTAATGAGTTCTTCTTTCACATCTATATAACGAGCATAAATTCGAATTTTCTGAAAGAAAACATTTTATATTCTGCTCTTACATTAATTCAAAATCATAATTGAATATTTGAAATGAAAGATGGCTGCATATATTATGATTTATCTAGACTGGCATGCTCTCATTTTGATTCTAGACATATGTACATATCTGAGCTCAAGCCATAATCAAGATTCAAGGCAATTTTAATCTAGTTAGTGATGAGTGCTGACCTATTTGCGCTTGAATTTTAGTTTGAAATTTGCCCAGTCCTTGACCTTAGCATTAATTGTGATAGCTTAACTCACGTCCGCCTTTTATGGCTACCGCTTTTAAAATCTATTATTATATTGTTAAAGTGAGCTCATTAAGTTGTAACAAGCTCGAGGCGGCTGTCTTTTATCTTAGTCTCAGCTCAGTTTCGGTTTTAATGGGCGTTTTTTTTTTTTAACTCATCAAAGCTGAGCATATGTTGAAATCGTTTATTGTTCTCTTTATCTTTTCTATTTTTGGCAAAAACGCCAAACAAAACAAGTTGTTTAATTAGCTGCAAGCCCACGCGCAAGATTCTTGATTCTTGGATAATGCTGCAATATCGAATGATTGCCTGCTGCGAGCAGCCAAGAGATATGCTTCATAGCTTATTACGACTGCATCGAACAGTGTGACATATTTAAAAGTGTCAGCAGCATATTTAATGCATGCAGTTGGCCGGGCTGAGACTGGGGGCTGTCTGACCAGCGGATCGGCCTACGTTCTGGCTATTGATTTGTCACTGGATGGCACTGGCTGGCTGGCTGGCAGCCTCTTTAGGCGGCACAAATAAACAGCCTCTGACAGACGCCAAAGCTGCTTTACATGTGCAGCGAAGCGTGTGGGCAATCGCCTGACAGCTGGACAGGCCCCCAGTTACAACAGCTTCAGCTATGTATATAGATTCAGCTTCAGCTTCAGCTCCAGCAGCCTTCGCACTGTGACAGTCAAGAATGCCGCATAAGATTCTGAAATGTCGCGCGTAGGTCGCTAAGCAGATTTGCCGCGATTCTCCGCGGATGCTGTGTGAGAAAAAGACCTGTTTTAATTACACAATCGATGGGCAATTAAACTCTGGGTGGCCCACTGACCGGGCAGAGGCTCTGCCTGATTGTTAGAGGCAGCCTCATAAAAAGTTCGTCATAAAATTCAATTGAGAATCAAAAGCGAGAGAGAGAGAGAGAGAGAGACGCTCGAGAGCGATCGTCAGACTCGCTTTTCATATGTGCCGCGGGTGCAACGCAGCCGCTGCGATTGCATAATTTCAGTTGAAGTAATCAAACACACACACACACAAACACACACTTTCGAAAACACGCAGAGGCACAACAGAGTTAATTTCAGTAAAGGCAAACAAACCCAAAGCGTCGACGACGCAATGAGTCTCGGGCTTGGCTGTGTGGTCCAGACGCTTGCCAAGCCCAGGCTCTTGTTGTTGCTACAACTGCTGCTGCTGCTGCTGCTGCTGCGGGCGACGTCGCTTTGCGTGCACTCAGCGTCAGTGCTTGTGTCTGAGTTTGGGCTTGCAACTTGCAACAAAAAGAGAAATAACCTAAAATTACCGCCGCCAATTTAATAGTCACACTTGCCACAGCAGAGCGCCCCAGTCTCAGTCTCAGTCGCAGTCGCAGTCTCAGTCTCAACGCCAGGTCCTAGCCGCAGCCATAGTTTGAAATTACAAAGTCTTACAACAAATACAAAAACAACACGCATGCCCCGCCTGCTTGGCGTCGGCGTGTGAGGGCATTAAATACTTCTTAGAAATGTAAAGATACATTTTTTTCTTGTGCGAGTTTTTCTAACAAAGTTTGGCCGCTGTCTCAGCTGGTGGTGGTGGGTGGGAGCATGCGTCGCGGGGTCATACCTATTTCTCATTGCCGCCTCATGCTGCATGCTTTGTATAATTTTGTTTAGTTGCCGTAATAGTTCTTAAGAAAATGTGCAGCCTCATCGTAATGATGTTGGTAAATACGCCAACGACAACAACGCGCCAGCGGCATCCCAAAAGGTCTTGGAGCAGGCGCTAATGGCCTTTTAAAGCTGGCTGCGGCTTCAAGGTTGCCTCAAGGGTTGAACGCGCCAAGGTTAAGGATTGCAGATGTCTGGGGTCAAAAGGTTGCAGCTAATAGCTGATCTCTCTATTTCAAGGCAGCTGCACGCTCAGATTTCAAACACAAATAAAAAGTAATTGAGACTTTTAGCAAATCAAAAAAACCCCCGTTCGTCTAATAGTTCGGCATTTCTTTTTAGGCAAACGCAGCCAAATTATATTTTCAACAGCGATCGATCAAATTCAAATGGAATAGCAAACACGCACGCACACGCACACACATACCAACACACAGATACAAATGCGTATGCAGGCCAGGTTAAGGAAAGGTATCGTATGTCAAGTAATGCACAGCAATGGACAGACAGACAGACAAGCCGGTTAGATAAACAGAGGGACAAACAAATAAGCAAACAAACTGGCGGACCGTCAGACAGTGAGCGCCATATGTGCGTACACATCTTGGGCTTCATACATAAATGCATGTGCATATGTACATATGTCTAATACACATATATAGTTGTGCGTGTGTGTGAGGCCAACATAAAACTACCGTTTGATCGATCGTTTTGATTAAAAATGCAACACATTTCTATATGATCTGTCACAGACAACGGACAACCGACAGCGGACATCAGGCTGAAAGCCGCAAAAGTCTGCGACTGCGGTCGGCGGTCGGCGGAGAGAGAGACAAGCGAAATGTTTGTTAAAGTGAAATTAACGTCGCCAGCTAACAGCCTACCAATCAACAATGCCAGCACACTGTCCAACCCAGTGTGAGTCAGTATCTGTATCTATGGCTCAACCGGCAGCTGTATCTGTATCTGTATCTGTTTCTGTTTCTGTATCTGTAACTGCTTCTATGGCGCAACACACGCATCATCTTTGGCCACATGTGAGTATGTGTGTGTATGTGTCTTTGCAGACAGGCAGCAGCCTTCCATTGGCATGCAGTTGTCGCAATGTTGCAGAGTTGCCAAGTTGCCAAGTTGCCAAGTTGCTGAGCTGCAACTCGCAGCGCATTTTCCGCATGATTGTTGTCTACGCTTCCTCAAGATATATAAAGCGAAGCATTGCTGTAGCCAGCAGCTCATCTGGTTTACAGTTTTGTTTTACAATTAATGAAATTCGATCGATTTATTAACTGTGAGTATGCTTGCATTGCCAGCTATCTACCCCTTCTCTCCCGTTGCCAATCAATAAATTTACGAAGTATCTTTTGAGTTTTGGGTATTTTTTTATTTTTGGCTGCACTTTGCTGTCCATTAACCTTCATTAGGCTTAGCTATAAATTGTCAGTGTTGTTGTAGTTGCACTCGTTTTGTCGCGGTTGTGTGTTGACAATTTCGATCGTCATCGATTTCACAATTGAACTTTATTTATTTGTTTGCCTTAATGAACTGTGTGAAACAAATTCGTTGTGGCCTGTGCTGTGTTTTGTCCAATTGCCCGCAACCACCGACCCACCCACCACTATTAACAGCTGCCCCCCTTTGGCAAGCCACTTGACCAGGCTAACGCTGGGGCAGTCTCTTTGTTTAGCTAGTTGTTGTTGTTGTTGTTGCATTGGCCAGTCGCTGGCGCATTTTTGTGCAGCTCAAATTGTTATTGCACAATTTTCGGTTTTGGGGAATTCATTGCAATCGCCACAACAGTCCGCTGCGCGGCTGATTGGGGTCCGTTGGTTTGACTGGAAAAACTGTCGACAACAAAATGCGCCTAATTGTCGCCGACAGTTGTCGCACATAACACTTTGTTTTAGCTAATTTTATGACGCCTATTGCGCGTTTAATAAATTTGTATTTGTTTGCTTTTATACGATTATAAATAAATTCGTTTGTATGCAACGGCCAGCAAAGCTGATTTAATGCGAAAAGCCATTCAAGTTCAGCACAAGGCTCCCAGTGGGACGAAGCACGTGTGCTCTGCACCTTTATGGCGGTAGTTGAGTCATGGCACAGTTTGTTGCCCCTTTATGGCAGCATCAGCAACAGTTTGGCTACTGGGAATTATCATCGACACATTAGCATCTCTCTCTCTCTCTCTCTCTCTCTCTCTCTCTCTCGCTCTCTGTTTTTCTCCCACGTTCTCTTAGTCTTTATACAGCGGTCAGCATGCAACCGTTAAAATTGCATGGCTTGGCATTGGCCATTATCAAACTGAGGCATCAATCTAGATGGGGCAGCAGGCAACACAATTGCAAATTGCAATTGCCTGGCCAATTACCAAGGGGAAAATAGAGCAAAAGCAGTCTGACTTCAGACTCCAAACTAGTTTCGGCTAGCACAGAATCTCTATCTATGGGCTTAAGAGAGTGGCCAAGCGGCTGCCCAGCTGCCCAATGATTATGCAATTTACATGATGGCTACCATTCCCTGTCCCCAGGGGCACAACGCCTATGTCAAGCTGAAGAAGAGATAAAGTAAAATAGAAACAAAAATATGCTCCAGCTATGTTGCCATTGTTATTCCATTTTCATATAAATCATTTTCCAATGCTGCCCAAATTAGAGACTAAATAATCATAAATAACTGGGTTAATTTGTAACGCTTGCATGCATGCGTAATGAACCGTTTAACCCGATTAGCACGAGGCCTACAAGAGAGAACTACATAAATACTTGCGATAGGTGCCCTCTTCTAGCTTTGCCCCCGTGATAAGTAGTTTTCAATTTCTCAACGAAGCGTACAGAAAGAAAACCGACGTAAAGGGAAAAGCTGTGCCACAGTGGAAAAATGTTAATGAAAACGAAAATCAATTAACGCCGTCATATCAAGAAAAAATAAAAATACAAAATGCCTGTTCGAGTTGGCTATGAAAACGTCGCGATCTCTTGGCCCCCGTCAAGTTCAAAGTTATAAATGTGCCATAGCTCGTGCAGAGTTTGTTTAATATTGTTTGACTCTTTTTCTGTTTTGGTTTGTCTCCGCTGACGGCATACAAAATCAGTTCACAAATCGTGTGCCATAGTATTTCTTTTCTTGTATTTTTCAGGTTTTTCGCTGTATTTCCTGTGCTGCATTTGAAAGTCAACACAGAGAATTATTCTGTCATTGGACGGCTAAGCCGCCTGGGATCAATTACCTTTCAAAACCAATTTGCATTTGAAATGCATAACAAAATCGTGTGCACACAATATTTTGGCAGTCACACGCTGTGCCTCAGTCTGTGGCAGAGTAGCCCAGTATTGTATTGTTAGCCAGCTGATTGGCAGGCTTTCAAATTTGCCAAGCGAATGCTGCAAATGCAGGTGGCTCCGACTCTGGCACCCACACAATTGTCTTATCTCCCTGGCAGTTGCTCATTATTGCAACAGTTGCTGCAGCTTTGCTGCCATTGCTGTTTCTCGTCTGCAGCTAAAGGTGTGTCAGTAGTTGTTGCAACTGTTGCTGCTGCTGCTGCTGCTGTTGCTGCTGATTCGATCACGTGGCTCTGATCAATAAGCTTCAGGCACGCAAGGCACCTCTCTCTCTCTCTCTCTCTGTCTCTCTCTCTCTGGCTATGGCAAAAAAAATATGGGTTAATGCGCAAGCAACAATTATTTGTTTTCATTGTTGATTGTGTTCATATTTGTGTTTGCGTTTGTGTTTTTTTTTTTTGTATTTCTGTTTGTATTTGCTTATGATGATGCTTGACGCTGCGCGTTAATAACAATTTCTTTACTCTTACTTTTGATTAGGCAGTGAGTTGGCGTTATTTTCAGCGCTGGCGGATTAATTCTTAAAAAGTAAATCTGATGATGATTTGTCAACTGTTTGGCCAAAACTCTCAAGTGCCATTTGATATTTGTGGGTTACAATAACAAATGAAGAAAAAAGCTGCGCAGCTTTCATTTTCTGTCAGACAGACTAAAAACATTGTGCAACATGTATTTCTCATTGCCTAATTGAATTCTTGCATGCCATGCGGCAACATATGTCGCCCTCTTGCATGCATTTGCTTATGCAGCGCAATTACAGCAAATTAACAAGCACAGCTGTCAGTCTGTCGATCTGTGGGTCTGTCCAGCTGTCCATCTGTCTGTTCCATTGCAATGTAAATTATGACAGACTGTCCATAATTAATCAAAGCGTTAGGGCCGCCGTCGGGCTGTACGGGCTGCTATTTAGTTTCAATTAACACACGCAAATTATTATCCAGAGCTGCTGGGCATTGACCATCGCACCACTGAGTGGTGGTTGCTGTGAAATATGCGCGGCATTTGAAAGTAAAAACAGTTCAGCACCTACTGGAATTTGTTATACTTGCATATAGTATAACGAACGCTGTTCAGTCCGGCCTTTTGTGTCGCTCAACCAGTTTAGAAATTCTACAGCTTTAACTGACTAACAGACAAACGGACTGACTGACTGACTGACTGACTGACGAACTGTCTGACTATGTTAGACTCTGGTGGCCATGGCGAAACCTGATGTGCTACGTGTAGCGATTTGTATTTCAAATGACGTCTGGTTCCGTTGACTGCGCCAATGTCATCTGATTGAATTGCAAAAATTTGAGCTAGCTGCTCTGCAAGTCGGATGATACATTTGGCAATAATCTCTGGCCAGCTGTTCTGTCTATATATCAATGCCTTAATGCATAAGCAATCAGTCGGCTAGTCAACTAACCAAACAGTCGAATAGTGTCGAATCTGAGCTGCATACTAATTCCGTCTACTAGACAACGCTTACCTAGATTTATAGCCAAATATTTATCAATAGTTTAGTGCCAAAATTTTAGGTTTCTAGCGAAACTAGAAAAAGCCAATTCAACATATATCACGTTCAGTTTTAACTAAGAAACAATATCTTTCTCTTTGCAGCTCGCTTCCGAAAGATTTGCATGAAAATTGCATCCAAAAAAGGTAAGCAAAAGATTTCATTTCGAAACGCATTAAGACTTTTCACATAATGAAACAAGATGAACAAATTTGCCAATTAAATCATTAAATATTTGCCAGCTGCTGATGTCAAAGCGTTGCTATTCGTTGCTATTTTGACACCAAATAGCAATAAAGATTTCCAAAAAATATATATTTTTTACAAATAGTCAAGACAGCAGCAAGCCAGCAGCAGCAGATGACAAGAAACACACAATAGCAACAACAACAATAACGTGCTGTGAGGCAGACAGAAATCATTTATGTTAATCAACACATGTTTTCGAAGTCATTGGCCAGGCCGAGTCCACAGACCAGAGGCCCGATAGACCTGGCTAATGTAATGTCTGACTCTCTGGAGTGTCTCGTTTTGTTTTTGTTTTATTTTTTTTCTTTTTTCTATATATGCATATAAAAATGCCCAAAAAACCGAAACAAAATAAATATATACAAGAAACGTGTTCCTCATCTGAGTATGTGTGTGTGTGTGTGTGTTGGTGTGTCGCACAACAAAATCAAATTCAAATTGTGCTCCGTTGAAATTTGCGCTAATGTTGCCATTTGTGTTGTTGTTGCTGCTGCTGCTGCTGCTGCTGCTGCTGCTGCTGCTGCTGGCAGCATTGATGGGCCAGTTTGTTGCTGTTCGTGTCGTCTTTGTCGTTGTTGCTGTTGAAGGTGTAGACACGAGAGTTATTTTGGTGTGCCGCCGACTTTATATGGCCGCCCCATGCCGTACAAGATTTCTGCGTGCCTTGCGTTGTCGCGCCGCGGGTTTTCTAATTCTTATGCAAATATGCAGCGCCAATGCCGACGAGAGTTGTGGCTGTAGCTTCTGTGGTTGCTCCCCAACTGTTTGCTAAACACGATACGATATGTACTAAGTAAATGCTTCTCTCTCTCTCTCTCTCTCTCTGTTGTCAGCCATTGCACATCGGTGCGGATTCTTGCGAAATTTTCTGTGACTCAAAATCGTCAAACTCGCCAAACACATTTCAAAATCGAATTCGCATTAATTTCTAAACGAGTTAAGCGTAAATGGTGAAAACAACTTTTTTTCTTCTTTTTTTTTTTTGTTTTTTGTTGTGCGCTCAACTCTCGAAACCAGAGACAACAACAGCCAGAGAACAACAAGCAGCAACAACAATGATAACTAACGCTTTTAAATAACCATAAATGACAGCGCAGATAAAGGCGGCCCATAAAGTGCCAACTGACTCGCCATGTGACGTGAATTTGCGGCGCTTCTGTCACCGCAGCAGATCAGAACCAGCTTTTGCCTGTGAAGAGAGCAGTACAACTGTAAAAGCAAACAGCTGAATGCTTAATAAAATTACGCATACGCCCCGTGATGTGATTTTCTTGTTTTTACCAAGACATGACTCATAAAAGATGACTTGATATATGGGCAAAAGTAATGCACTTTATTGTGAATTTTAATGCTGTTTTTTTCCTTTCAAAAACTTCAAATGATATTTACTTAGCCCACGTATCGCCTGAGCGATTTCTGTTTAAGCAATTAATCTTGCCATCATTTCGCATTTTGATTTGTTTTCAATGCAAAACTAATAAATAAGTTATTTCTTGAAATTCTCATTAAATCAATTTCATTGAGTTCAGTTGACTTTGATAGCTGAGCTGGGGGAATGGCTGCAAAAGCGACCTAGTGAATGTATGATAAAATTTAATTATATTATGAAATCAAATAAGTCCCTGCATTGAGGTTCCAGATCTTCCTTATCCAAGTAATTTATTTGATTCTTCATTGATGTTATAGTTTTCATAAATTGAGAACAATTGTTTAGAGTCAATATAAATAGATTTTAACGAGCTAGATTTGATTCAATACATATAATTGATTTTATTCAATACATGTTGATTGCAATGGTTCGAGCACTACTTTCTTAGGCACAGCTATATTATTTTTGGGGAGCTTGCTTAGTTTAGGACCTTACAAGTCCTTAACTCTGTTCCCATATTTCTGTTCCCATATGTTCCCATATTTCTTACTATGATAAATATTTTGATTTAATTTTCTTACTAGTTGTAATAATTCTTTAGCCAACGACTTGGCCACGGCAGCAGTCATAATGTGTCGCTGTTGTTTTCCATTTAAGCAGAACGCGTCTAAATATGCCCGCCTGTTGCTTGATTTGCGTTAATCTTAACGCCGCTTTTGTTATGCAGCCCAAATGGAATGAAAGCCCACGTCTGATTCCTTTCATTACCAGGCACAGCATGGTTCCACTTGTCTCCTTTCCACTCTTCAGGCCCCCTCCCTCTCTTAAGCATGTTAATTGTGTGCGCTGCTTATGAACTTGACATGCAGAACGAATGGGAAGAGTTGCATTCGAATCATTCTATGGTTATGGACATGCTGCACTCATCGGCCCCAATCGTGGTGTTCGGAGAGTCCGTGAGTCCGTGTGTCCGGGAGACAACATAAACTCACACTTAAAATCAATAAACGTAAACTGGGCAACGCCTGCCCACCTACGAATTCGTTGGACATGTGTAAGCTATAAAACTATAAAATAGCACAAACTTATGCGTACAATAAGCATAAACAAGCCATGCCCGCAGACAAGCCCTAAAAAAGATATGCTGCAAAGCCGAGGCTCCTTTGTATGAAGTTGTTGGTACATGGGTAAACAAGTATTTTTATTGCTACGCATAAAAGGATGTCCAGCGACTATCGAGCAGACCAACTCCTGACCATAAAGACACTTAATTGCCATTTTATTACCTCAACTATTAGGCCACAGCTGGCAGTCGTAGTCGTAGTCCTGTCCTTCATTAGAACTCGTGTTGGAGCGTCACGTCTTGCACTTCATTTACGCATCAAAAATGGCCAGCTCACAGTGCATATAGCACCACCACCGTGAGCACAAGCTCAACCACATCCGCTGCTGGTGGTGCTACAAATGCAAAGTGAGTGGCCCTGGTCTGTGTGCCCTTCAACAAGAACTGCAGTCGCAGTCGCAGTCACAGTCGCGATATCTTTAATGAAATCTGCATGTTTTGTGCCTTAACAAGCATTTTGCTTGTCTACTCATGTCGCTCTCTCGCCCGTAGATGCGATCCTTTTGTGTGGGATTCCTGGCATGAGCCAGAGACGGCTCAGACAAGCCATTGGCTGGCTGATCGCCAGCTTTGTTGTTGGCATTGTGAGGCCCAGGCAAATCTTGTTAGCGCAAATATTAACTTGTAAATATGATGATGCCCCATGGAAATTGTATAAATCGCTGATAAATATCATTAGGTCTCAACTCTGCAACAACAACTAGCCCGGCTCCATTGCTTTTATTTTCCGTTTCTTTTTCTCCTTTTTTTTTTGTATTTGTACAAGTATTTGTATTGCAATGCGCCTTGCAATTCTATTAAGATTTTTATCTTAAGTGCTTGTACAGCCTATTTGCAGCTCTGCCAGAGAGCGTATACGTATACGTACTCGTAATTGTTTAGCAAATCAGTTGGAGAGGGTTCTGGAGAAGCTCACTCTATGCCAATGCCATAAGTGTTGCTGTTGCAGTTGCAATTGTTGCTGTTGCTGTTACTGTTGCTTCTGCTATTGTTGTGCTTGATTGCACAGTAGTAACTGACAATTTGCAAAAACATTCGTTTATGAGCAGGAACTGCGCTAACTCAATTGAATTGAATATCATGTATATATAAATATATATGTTTGTATATATGTATTATCGTATCATATACTACTTATCAGTTGTTGTCGTCATGATGGTTTGTTGATTTTGTCTGCTCCTGGAACCATCATAATTCTAAGCAGCACATAACACGCTTTGCGCTCGTAAATAACTGCAACAGAAACAACAGCAACAACAACAAAGACGTGACAAATGCACTAAACGAGCTACTTTATAGCGTGGGAGTTGCATTCTGTTCCCTTGACGTGGCCGAAGTTCATGAGAAGCACTGTAATGGCGCCAGTGACAGTGCCTCTGTCACTATCTTTGTCTCTCTCGCGTTACCTCTCTCTCTCTCTCTCTCTCTCTCTCTCTCTGTCTCTGAGTCTATCTCAGTTCCTGTGATAAAGTCACTTAGGTGCTCATATTTCAAACCAAACGTGCACATAAGCTTCCAACTCATATGCATTTGTGTTTATTACACAGATACACACACACACACACACGCACAGTTGCCCATATTTGGGCTGCTAATCAGTGCTGCCCTATGGGGTTCCGGTGCCATTTGGTAGTAATTTGGAGCACTCAACGCGAGCAGCGGGCCAGCGGTGCGGCACAGTTGGAAATGCAGCACTTGGCTAACCAAAGCGGCCACCAAACGCTAAACACAACGCGGCATGGTGCACGCTGCGTATGCGCATTATTTTTCAGACGGGTTCAATAAACGATTAGCTGACCGCCCAGTTCTTAGAGGCGTTGTTGTTGTTAGTATTGTTGTTGGTTGCTCGCCGCCACATTGCGTGTGCGTCTGCCAAAGTTATCGCGGCTTTTTACACTAAGACGAAGGCTAATATGTCATTTGGTCATTGATACGTGCTACGACGTCCATACCGCCAAGCGTATGCACCACCAATAAGAAGAAGACCAAAAGAGGGGCAAAGTGGTGTGAGGGCAACTGCGGCGTCGAACGGTGCGACCAAAGCAAAACGCTTACTGTCAGTGTGAGGCGCGTATAATTAATTGCGCCTATCAATATCGCTGTTGTGTCGCGGTTGCTGTTGTTGTTGTTGTTGTTATTGTTGCTGCTGTTGTTGTTGCTGTTGTGGCTACAGTCAAAGCTGCACGCATATGGGCTAAGCCAGAGCCAAAGCCAAAAGTTGGCTGCGTGCTTAGCCAGGCAGCCCCATGGCCATCGGCAGCAGCTCATTGAGATAAGCCTGTCCGTTTGTACGCATTTGGATTTTGCATAAATCATGGCCATGCGAAATGTTATGTCAGCGGCTCTTAAATGAAGAAATAACAAGAAAAGGCTCTTCTATGCTGTGGTCAAAATGGATATTGTTACGGTTCGTTATGAGATATACCTCTTCAATAATGGATTTGTTCTTATTCTATTCTATTTATATAGTATTCCACTGCTGCCACTCTCTCTCTCTCTTTCTCTCTCCCTCTCTGTTATCTAGTTACAGCTCCGGGTTCCATTTTAAGAATAACTATAATTTCTGGCAGTGTATTTCAACTTTTACGTTTGTTAAACAGCATTCCTTACTTTCAGTGTTTGCGTTATCAAAAACACAAAACAACCATAACAATAGCTAATGGCTCATATCTGCAGCTACACGCAATTATGTCCATTGCTATCAGAAATGCAATGAAAGTGACTGAAAGCGGAAAAAGGTACTTCACTCTGGAATGTTATCGCAACATTTCCAATTAGGCACACTGCAAACCTGTATTTGTAAATCAAATTCTAAGGCCTTGACCTCCATTTTAGCATTTGCCAAATGCAAATCTGCTGCCCACTTGCCAAATGACTCACCCAGTCGTAGCGGATGTGGTCATTGGAATCGTAGGGGCTTGTCGTAAAACTCGAGTGTGGGTGAGTGGAGTACACCTTAAAGGCAGACAGACAAAATAAAGCTCTCGAAACAAACATGTAAACCAACTATGACGAGGAGCTAAATGACAACGCAGGGCTCTCAAGTGGGCCGAGTGTGAGTCATGCGGTGAGTTGGCCATAAAACGGCATAAGACTTGCGCCTTGAATGCAATTCGGTATGTTAATGAAATGGCCAGAGGATTTCTAAATGTTAAGGGCCATTGTTTGGTGGGTAGTAGGCAGCAATGGCTTCCACTAACACTTCCCTCATTCCGCTCTGCTAAAGAGGGCAGCAAGTGCAACATTAAAACTTAACACAGACCCTGCGGCTAATTTATGTCTTATTTCTCTTACTGTTGCTGTTGTTGGTGTTGTTGTTGGTGTTGGTGGTGTTGCTGGGCTACCGTCTGTTGCATGCAAATGCAAAACTCACAATGATTGATGTTGCCAAGCTGGCTTTTGTTGTTTGCCTTACTTTGGACTTGCTGCACAAAAAAGCATCGAAAAATTCTCTTTGTTCAAAATGTTGGCATTTTGAAGTGCGAGTAATTGCAGCTGCAATAGTTTTCCATGTTGTTGTCTTGCGGACTGGACAAGTTCCTCGGCATTTTGGCAATACTGTAGTAGCTGCTGCTGTCTACGAGCAACTTCCTTTCACAAGTCAGCCAAGAGAAAAATGGCTCTGGCATGCCAGCCTGATGGGCACTTGAATGCTTGAAAATTATAGACTGCTCTGTCGTATACATTTCATTGACGTCGCTCTGAATCCCACGAACAATTGTTTTGCTAGCTAAGCTAAATTATAGAATATACATATATGTATCTGTATAAACCTAGAATTAGGGTTCGTAAATAACCAAATGTTGTTTTTGACAACCATTTCAATGCTGCTTATAAGCTGGTATTTGGGAATTACATATTCAAGTTTCTAACAGCCCGCTTCACCTTGACAGTCAAAAATCTATGAAACTGCCCAGCAACAAAAACCCAAACAGCAACAATATTATGCAAACATGTTTTATTAACAAAAATAAAACTCCTACCTTGAGACAAGGGCCTTCATTGCGTACCAGCAGCAGCAACAAAAACTACATGAAAATGCGGCTAATTACGCGATCGAAATTTGACTGTATGTGTGAGTGTGTCTGCGTGTGTGTAGGTGTGAGTGCGTGCGTGTGCCCACAGGTAATTACAGGCCGAGCACATGCCACATTATTCTTTTGTGCAATAAGCACGACACCGCTCCCTGAACCCTGTTGCCTGGCTGCCCTCCCACCAGCATGCGGGTTAACGCTTAGCGGTTTTTTTCGTGTAAGTAGCTGTAGTAGATGCCGAGTCAGATGTGGACGCAGACGCCAACACCGACGACACTTGTGCAGCCACACACACACACACACATACATACATTTTGTTGGCATATAAAAGCTAAAAACTGCCGCTAGCACAAAACAAGCAACATAAACGTCAGTGAGGCTCGCCGAAAAACCGGTTGAGTTATGAAAAATTATGATTGTCACTGGTCGGTCGGTTGGTCGCTCGGTTGCTGCTGTTGCAGCAGCAACAACAACAATAACAGCAACAAAAATGTGTAACAATTTCAAGTTAAACATGCGCTTTGTTTGCTGCTCTCGTTGCTCTTGTTGTTGTTTTGTTTTTGCATTTACGCTAAAAGCCAACACCAAATAGACAACAATTACAGTAACAACAACAACAACAACAGCAGCAGCAGCAATGCCAAGTGGGTCTCTATATAATTATTTGCCCACGTTTCGCATGTTTTGCCAGACTGACTGTCGTCGAAGTCGCTGGCATTGCTCTAAGGTGTGTCTCTGCACAGATTGTTGCTATTCAACAGACATCTACACATATGTATACCCTATGGCAAAAAACCAAATGGGGCATGCATGGACTATCAGTCGACGAAAAAACGAAATGCTCTTAGTTGCATTACACTTGCAACAAGGGAATATCTACTAGTCGAATTTTGGCTAGACTTGACATGTGCAACATGTGTTGCCAGCAACAGCCACAGCAGCTGTTGGCAACATGTTGCCAATGCCTCATTTACTAGTGGCAATCATCAATTTGTATGCCGCTCGCAGTTGTGGCTAATTTAAATGATCGTCTTTTAAATTGCATTTCTATTTTAATGCGTCTGCTTCTTCTTCTTCTACTGCTGCTGCTGCTGCTGCTGCTGGTGGTGCTTCTTGGTTGATTGTTATTGCTGCTTTGAAGTGCAGCTGAAGTTTTTCGCAATTACGCGTGCAACATTTCAATTGGACAAATGCAATGCAGCGACATTTATTATGTGGTATAGGGTAGGGAGAGTGGAACATGTTGCCCCAGACTTCATAAATTCTTGCGGAGAAACTCAATGCGGAGCTCGCTTGGAGCTTAGCTCAGTATCCCTTTTGAAAAGCAGCAGCTGCGTAAATTGTCATCAGCTGTCAGTGTCAGTTTTAATTAGTTTGTTTACAGCACCAACAACAACAACAACAACAGCAATAATAATAATAATAATAACCGCTACAAAGACAAAGACCCAAAGACAACACGCACTGCATTTGCTTCAATCATATCAATTTGGTTTTTCAGCCCGCTTAGTTGACTCCGCGCTTGTCTCTCTTTCTTCCGCCTCTAAATAACTTTAAATTGTGTGTCCGCTTTAAAACATTTTGTATCTGTATAGAGCAAACGGTCAATAATGCACTGGGTTAATTACCAGTCGCCAGCATTCATTTGCTGGAGCTGCTGCTGCGACTGCGGCTGGGGCATGATTGGGTGCTGATTACAAAGAGCATGGTCCATGTCTGTTATCAACGAACAAATGCTGCATCAAATAAACAAATGCAGACGCACAATTGTGAGCTTTGTTTTTAAAATAATATAACATATACATATATATTTATATAATTGTTGGAGGATATAGTTGAAAGCCCTTCGGCTAAGACAATGATACATCCATCTACTAGCCTGGCTTAGACTTAGCTTGCGATGATAGCTTTCAATTATATATAATTATATTTGTCTATATTATGTGGGCGTACCTAATTGTTAGTTTTCTTTAAAATGTTACGCCAAATTTGTTTCTATTCATAAATATTACTAAATTAGTGGCCAGGGCCAGTTTGAACGAGTTCCATTTTTCTATAGTAAAATCGCAAAATCATAAAATTTTATGACAAGCAAATTGAATGCTGTTTTATGGCTAGACTATATTGTGTCTTTTGTTGTTGTTGCTATTGTTGTTTTTGTTGTACTATCAGCAAACAATAAATGTTAATTAGTAAAATTTATGCACTGTGGCCTATTGACACTTTTCTGTTTTTATTTTCGCCATTTGCTCTGCCCATAAAAAATAAAAGCAGTCAAAATAGCTGAAAAGAATGTCGCCATAAATATCAGTTGTTGTTTTTATTATTGTTGGGTTTTTTCTCTCCCTCTCTCTCTCTGTCTCATGTTGGTAACACAATTCGCAATTAAGCGAATTTTGTTGTATGACAAATAAAAATTGTATAAGATAAAATAAACAAAGCCCAGACCATATCGAGTTTTGAACCTGTTTTGGGTTTCGAGCTGTGATTTCAACGAGAAGACAGCAGTAATAATTTAATATCTTGCAGGTTCTTAAGTCCTTAGTCCAAAGAACAAAGGCTTAATGGCTGCCTTGAATTACATAATTTATGTAAAATTAAGTGGAAATGCAAATTCTTTAAATGGTATTTTGATAAAAGAAAAAATAAAACCAACAGAGAGTCAATATTCATACGAGTCGCAGCCAAAGCGTTGCCGATGCCCGCAATTTAAGCAAAATTATGGCAAATTTTGCAAGTGGAGCTTACGAGTGCCGATTCGGAGCTGAGCAAACAAGATGGGTTAAGACCCCAGCTCATTTTTCATTACAAATTGAGTCATTAAATATATTTATACGCGACGAAAGGCACCACTGCAGCCAGGCAACTGTAGAGCAGTAAAAGGAACTTCCGCATTACTGCAACTGCGATTCCCGATTCTGGGTCAAATTTGCAACTGCGACTCCATCTGCAACACATTGCGAATAACTGCGAGGGGTAGCTGCACTCATATAAGTATCATTTTTTATGGCTTTTCATTATGTTCACATATATAATTCTTAATAAGAAAGTTGGCTCCGATATTCTTTGGCTTTGTTTCTGCGCCTGCGCAGGCGGCATATGTATGCAAGAAAAATCTGGCACAAGCTACTCGCAAGTATAAAGTATTATATTTTAATGGGGCATGGCAAAAATAAATACTTATAAATTTCATGCTGTGGCCCCATGTGAATTTTGGTGTTTTTGTGGGTCAACGAAACTTTTGATTTCACTACCAAAAACAATTCGATCGGCGTGAAAACCAATTCAACTGATAGTTATCAGCCGCCTGACATCTATGATTTACCATGCCGGGCCACTTGACAATAATTTACGCAAATAGCAGAATTCGCCCCATGACGACGACGAGGATGAAGATGATAGTGGCTGGCTGTCTGGCTGCTGGCTGTCTGGCTGCTCCTGCAATGACTATAACTATGTACTTAAGGAGGTGTGTTCGACGCGCTTTCAACGCCAACGCTGAAATTGAAACGAGCCCAGATCCAGGCCCAGACTCAAACTGAGAGCAAGCAAGTTGCAGACTATGACGCCTAATGAGGCTTTTGTCTGTGGGCTGTGCTCAGCCTGCTCTCTCTCTGACTCGCAGAGATTTGCACTTGCAGGAACTTCGACTGGGACTGGGACTGGGACTGAAACTGGGCGTGCGTTGGTTATTTGCGTGCCGGCGCGCCAATCGGCTCTTGCATCTGCAATAACAACAATCACAACAACAGCAACAGCAACAAGCTGCTTGATAAGCAGCACAAGTTTTGAAAAGCGCCGCTTACATGCACAAAAGCCATGCTCTAAGATTGCAGCTGTGGTTTCTTTTAATTGCAACAAAAAAAAAATAAATAAAAAATGCAACTAAAAAAAACTTACAATTCCACGCACATTCACATCGATGGATGGGCCACAGATTGGCGATTGCCATTGCGATTGCTTTTAGTCGTATTGCCTCGCGCCATATCAAACGTCGACATCTCGGCGCACCGCCAACCACTTCAAATATCATCGGAGTGCACACCTTAGAATTATTGGCGCTAGACATGCAAATCCGTGTGGCACGGCAACCACTCGTTGCTGCGCCTGTTCTCCTTGGCCTGTGGCTGCAACTGCTGCGCACTTCTTACCGATTTCATAATCTCCAAAGGAGCATAAATCAAAATTACTTTATTTATGCGGCGACAGTTGTTACAATTCTATCAGCGGCCTGAGTTTTTGCCTAAAACGAAAAAAAAATAAAGTAGAAATAACAAACAAATTGGGTTTCGGCTGATGCGTTCCCAATTTGCAGTCTTGCCAAATGCTTTTGCCCCAGCCCCCGACTCGTAAACGAGTATTTATTGAAATATCTTTTTTGGGGCCACAAATTTCTAAACAATTGCGAGCTTCAATCGAGCCAACAGCTGTGTTCGTGCGTCTTCGCTTGCACATACGATGATTGAGTTGCAGTCACAGTGGGAAAATAAACCAAAGCTCAACTTGAAAAGAAAAACGCTGGAAAAACACTCGAAAATCTAATTAGAGTAGAGCCAAGCTGCCATTGTCATAAGTATTATGTTTAATTTGTGACTCAAAATTACAAACGAAAAGCTTTAAGAAAATAAATGTGATGAAACCGATTATAGTTGCTGGACTATGGGATACCCCTTAAATAAATCATTACTGTTCTTTTTGTTTTTCATTCAAATTTTGTTCAAACATTTATTCAATATGTCCGATTCATCTCTTCGTACTTCGTACTAAGGAGAAGAGAGATTTCCAAAATCCAAAAATCTAATTACCAAAACATGCACGTCTATGCTTTACGAAAGCTCATTAAAGAACGCTGCAGATGTCAGGTGATAGAAAATGAATGAGGAAAAAATTGAGACGACTAGAAAAAATCGTTTGGTCATATTTGTGCCGCTTATTTACCTTTGGCACCTCATTATGACGACCCAAAAGCCACATGGCGTAACCGCAGACGACGACAAGGCCTCGCCCAATCATTTAGAGAACAATTACAAGCAAAGCTCTTCAAACAGATCTCTCGGCGCGCCTGGTTGAGGTGGGGTATAAGGCATGCGGGATGCGGCATGCGGCATGCGGCATGCCATTGTGGAATTCATTAGTAAACAAAATAACAGAATACGTATACGAATTACTTTTGGGTGCATTCACCTGTAGCTGCAGCTAGAGTGTTTGTATGCGCCAGCCAGATAGATGCATATTAGTAGATAGATCTAAGAGTCAACTGGGTCAACAGGCAGATTAACGCTGCATCGATTTCAATTTAAATTGATCGGATCGCTCGTCGACTGATTGATTGCGCCCAATTATTGGATGCCGACCCAACTACATGTCTACTTGTTAACGGGGTTATATAATAAATTTCCATGTGACTTTGATCAGTGCACAAAGCGCACGCAAAGTAAACAAAATTGAAACTGTAACAAGTTTTATGCATTGAATATCGATTTTGATGTGAGCTGAGTGGGCATTCAAATGAATGTGTGCTGCTCTGCCCGGTCTGTTGTTTATTTTGTTGTAAACATCCGGACGTGCAGCAAAATGTTGCATATTGTGCAGGAAGCCAATGTCGAGTTATGTTATGTTGCCGCTTGCTCTGGGGCAGCCCACAGGGCGTCCATTATTTTGTTTTTGGGGGAAACGAATTTCGAATTTATTTGTCAATGAAGTTGCCGGCAGTGCACACGTCTTCAAGACGAAAGCAGTCCGTGAATTCCGATTGCATTTGCATTTAAAAGTTTTATATCATTTTTTAGTGCATATAATTACTAAGTGTGTGTGTGTGAGACAACGAAATGTCTACAATTTATGGCAAAAGGTGTGGCTTTAGTTTAAATATATATGAAACAAAAAAAAAACACGAGTACTTATTTATTTTATTTTACTGTTTTGTTTTTGCCAAAAAAAAAATAATTTATGTTTCCGTTGTTTCTTTACAGGTAAATTATGCAAATGTTTTGAACTGCTTTTTTGCCAGGCTCAGACTCAGATTAAGTATAGTGATACATGTGAACGTATGTGTGTATACAATGTATATTGAAAAGTATATATATATTATATAATTGTGAGTATACATTAGTTAAGTTCAAAGCGTCTGTATTTATTTTATTGGGATAAATAGTTTTCAAATTCGAAATTTAAGAGATATTCTTATATAAAGTCTATATTTTTGTATATTTACAATCTGTTTCCATTAAAAATTCTTTATGTATAAAACCTTGATTGACTATATATGTATATATTAACTTAAAAGATATAAAAGGTTTGATCAAAAACGGAATCTATCTAACGTTTTTAATCCATATCCCTGAAACGGCAAAAGATATTGAATATCTGAAACAACACCTTCGTGTAAAATTCAATCAAGTCTCTAGCTCTCAGGTTCTGAAATGACACGTTCATGCATACAGACAGATGGACGGACGGACAGGGTTAACTCGACTCGTTGCACTGATCAAAAACATACATACTTTATGCGGTCTGCCACGCCTCCTTCTGCCTGTTACATACATACATTTTGAATAACCTCTGTTTTGAATGGGTTCTGGGTATAAAAATGGTCTTTATTCTTCAATATATCATATTTATATAATGATAATCGTCATTATGCATACAGTATACACAAGTATATCAGTGCCATGTAATATCGATACCAGATATGCCACCTCGACATGCTTATACTGATATATTTGCTCACGTCGGCAGCGCCAGCTACAATTTGTACGAAATTAAAATTCATTTTACGTCGCAAGTCCTTGACACCTTTTTCTGCATTATTTTAATTACCTTTAGCAGCAACAGCAGTAGTGCCAAGCTTTTAATATGCGCAAATGACAGGCGAGCAGCCCATTCGATGTGCGCAATTTGTCATCCTGACAGTCTGTGGCTCAAGCGGGCCAACGGCAGCAGTGGGCTTCGAGTGTTTTGCATTTGGCCAAAATCAACGGGCATGCCGTGGCTTTGTATTTTCTTCGGCTTGGATATTTATACTGTTTATGCATGTGCGCGCATGCTTAATTACGAATCCGCTAAAACTGTCACAATCGCTGAGCTCTGAGCATTTGTCAAATTGACAGCAGCCGCTCAGCGATTGCACAGCTTTTGCGCTTAATCTTGACGAGAGCTTCGAGCATCGGGATGAGGCAAATGTTGGCGCGCACGCGCAGAATTTGAGCTGCTAAGCTTGGTGAGTTTCGGTGAGTAATGCGCGCTTAGCACGAAACTCAAAAGAGTCGCCTCTGTCTCAGCCTGAGCCAATGTATGCTGGCTGTGTACAGTGTACACACCCTAAGAAGTGCTCATATTTCATGAGTCAATAAACTGAGTGGGACACGCGCAGACGTGAGCGTTAAACCGTAGACAACAATTTATTGTTGCGCTCTGGGCTAAACTGTAATGATATTTTCATTAACTTGGCCTTTGCCAAAAGACCCAACCACGCACCACTGCCCCAGCCTCAGCCTCAGTCCCATTCCCATTCACAAAAACAACAGCAATTCAAACAGCTGCAGGTGAAACACTCGCTTCAACACTCGTTTCAACACTAATCAGTGCGCGTTGAGTGGCTATCGAAACGCGTCAAAGAGCCAACACTAATGCTGTCAATTGTGAGAGCATTGTATCAAGTATTTGCACAAGGCGTCCTTGTCCTTGTCCCTGGCTATGAGAGCGTGAAATCAATACGCTGCTGGGCTGGCGCCAGCGTAGGCGTAGGCGTCGGCGTCGGCGTTGGCGGTCGAAAATGCGCTAGCTGTTGATATAAGCTGAGCTTGGTAAGCATTCGTTTAAGCCACTTGGGAGCAATAATTAAATTATCTGAATTATCATTTGAAATGCATTCATGTCTAAGAAGAAAGCATATATATATAAATAATGAATATTTTAGTCAGATATTTAACACAGCAGATAAAAGCCAAGAAATTAATATGAAAATACAATTTTAAGTCTAGCCAATGATTCGCCTTTGAAGCCTTTAAAGATGAACTCTGATAATAATAGATCTTTGAAAATATTAGCTTTAAGCAATCGTCGCCGAATCATTAAACCTGAGCATCCAATTGTTATATTACTTTAATTTTATATCTACTAAAATTTGAAAGCATAAGTATATTAACATTTAAGGGATATCTTAGCATATCCTTGGAGAATAAATCTAATTCTTTACCATAATTTTTAAAATTCTCAGAAATCTATTGCTTAAGTTAGTTTTAGCTGTACATTTCTTTTGAATTAAACTCTTTTCATTTCATTTTTCTTTATCAAATGCCAAGTTCTTTGATAACTTGGTGCAGCAAACAGATTTTTGAGTAGATAATTAAGTTCAAGCGTGCACGTCCGCTCGCCTCAGTTAGATTAGTGGCGCAGTGGAGTATTTGAATCTTTTGAGCAGTCTGAATAAACTAAACAAGATTATGCATTATACATTTGCGATCTGGCAATGCGTGCTATGAAATAGCCAACAAAGTTAATTTCAATAAACAGCCAACGCTCGCTGTGGCCTTTGGCATGGGACCCGGGCTCTGGCCCGTCGGGCGACGAGCTCGAAGAAATGCCGCCCAAAAAGCCAACGCATGTTAATGTTACCGTTGCCCATTGGCTGACTCATGACGCGGATCGGGCCCGCTGTCATTTTGGCCATTTGCGTTGTCAGTTGGCTTGGCCATATACGAGCACGAGTGCTCGAGTGGAGTTAACATATATACAAAAGGATTTGTCTGTGGCCTGGCCAAAGGCGCTTTGATTAATTGCCGACTTAGAGAGCCTGGGCATTCTCGTTAGGCCAAAAATGATGCAGTCGCTGACGCTGACGCTGACGTCCGGAGATGTCGGCTGGCGGTTTTCGGTTGGCGGATGGCGTTGGCGTGAATCACTTGAGCCAAAAGGTCAGGCAACAAGGTTGAAGATATGCAAACTGCAAAATTAATTGCCAAGTTTGTCTGGGAAACGCGGAAATTAATTGGGCGACTACCAAAAAGCGAAACAGCAACACGAGCTAATGCAACAAAGCAACACAAGAGATAACTGCAGAGTTTGTGGCTCAGCAAATTGGCAACAAATTCGAGTACAGCTGATGCCAACTGCAGCACTGGGCCAATACTTGTTATAAATGGCAAATGGCAGCCAGCAAAGCGTTTGGCTTCTGCGCATTTTTGCGTGAAGAGTGCTTCCCCCCAGAGAAAGAGAAAGAGAAAGAGAGCCATTACCAGCTGGCCACGCAATGCAGCAGCCAGCCAATAGCCGGGGTCAACAGGTTAATGGGCAGCATTAACGGGCCGACGTACGCGGCCAAGTTGGAGTCGTTGCCGGAGCGTTAATGTCTGTCGCTTTGATTGCCTGCCAATGCGCCCGTGGCTGAAAACTTTTCCTTCAAACGAATGTGCGTTTATAAATCTATTGGATATATACATATCTATCTATGTGAATATATATATATTTTATTTTCATTATGTTTCGTTAGCTGCATCAGAAAAAAAGCGAAACTTTTAGCTGTTGCCAGTAATGCACTTATAAAAGCTACGGACATTGCGGCGATTTGTATGCGCTTTGTTGACTGCTCATGCATATGATTGACTTATTGATTGCTTGATTGATCGATGGCCCGGCCAAAGTGACGGACTAACTGACATTAAGCGGCTGCCATCGACTCCCAGTGCCCCTCAATTAGCCAGAGCCGCCAGTTGCGCTGCTCTGGGCGAGTTCATAGAACTTTGCTGCCGTTATGTTTTTGTCTCGCAACCTAGCTTCTCTCAATAACATTTGCCACATTTTGTTGTATGCTAATTGTATGTATGCCAAATCTGGCGGCTAGACTTCATAAACAACCCCATCGGGGTAGGTACGTGCCACGCATGCGCACATGTAATCATGCTATATGCTATTTAGTTGTTATTTTTATATACATTTATTTTTATACACGACTTGAAGTGCATTGACAAATATGTATTTACGATGTCAAACGAAAACGCATTGAAATGCATTGCAAAATGCGAAAAAAAAAATGTTTTTCAGCATTCGATGCCATAAATTACGAGTTGAGCATGCGAGAAGGGTGCTCAGTGCTTGTTGTTTTATTTTTTGCTGCTGTTTCTCTCATTCTTATTGTGCATACAAATAGTACAAATAACAACAACAGCAACAACAACAACTGTCAACCTACTTAAGTTTTAATTTATGCGTAAGTCTGGATTTAGTAGCTTTTCAATATTAATTTCCAGCAGCAGCAACAACAACGCCGAAGCCTATGGCCATAAATCACAATATCATACATAAGCACACGATTATATGCCGCATTTGGATTTATTGAACATAAGCATATGGCAAAAGGAGGCAGCAGCCACATTTATGCTGTTTTTTTTTTTTTAATTTTTATGCATTTTTTATGATGTTTCTCATGTGTGGATCGGGTAAAAGGGGTTAAGTCTGAGGTATATAGAAGGTGTACCTAGCAGTGTACCAATTTGAAATATCTAAATAATTAAATCTTTTTCTTTACGTGGATTAATAGAGTCTAAAACTTAGAATGATTTATGACTGAGGTAAAAAAGTCTTAGATTCAAAGATTAGATCTCTGGCATCTCAAAGGCTTGCATAATTTAATATGTTTAAAATCTCATTTGATTACGAGCAGCTTTTATTCTTCTCTCCAACACATGTATATATTTAAATATGAATATGAATATGTTTATTGACAAATTGTTGTTTACACGCCCATTGGCAACTTCTTGTGTAATTTCTCAACTTTAAGATATACATTTTATATGTAATATGAAACCCATTGGCCATAAATAGGGCGCCACAAAGACAACAAACAGCCAAATTTAAAGTTTCACTGCAGGCTCTAAGCTTATTGAATATGTGTGTATGTATATATATGTGTATGTATGTATGTATGTATGTGTGTGTACGGCTTGCCATCAACGGCTGAGCTCAGCGGACTTTACAAAATCCTATTAGAGCTGTCCAAATTCCCATAGGCGCGCTAAAAGCCTTGGCAAAAATTTAATAAATAAAAAAGGAGAAATAATAATAAATACAAAGAGCGCTGTGCAGCTGTGCAAAGCCTCAAAATAGCCGCCAGTTAGTGGCAAAGATCGCAACACTCCACTCCACGGGTTGTAGTGAGGCGGGTGCGGGTGTAGGCCCTGGGTATGGCACACACATGGCAAACAGTTGTGAGCTGTGGCGGTGCTTGGCTTTTAGGCTTTCGCCCCATTGCGTGGGTGTGTGTAATTTGACATCTTCATGAAATAATTAAAATTATTTATTGTTAATTTATTTTCGCTGTCGCTCGGCAATCGATAAAGTGAAAGATAAGCCGAGTGCATTAAACAATTGAAATTAATTTGTCAAGCATTTGACAAGAGGCGTGGCACACAGACACCCGGACAGCCGCACAAAAGACGCAGCTTTGCTGGTGAAAGGAATTACATAGTGCTGGGGCACTTTCACAAAAGCTTTCGGGCCAGCACAAAAGGTCAACGCCAACCCCAAGGGTAGTTGCGCTAGCCAAGACTCGAACCTCGCGACAGGCGTGGCGGCCAGTGGGCGATGGCATTGCCCACTGCCACTGCTACCTGCTGCTGGCTGCCCTGTGGGCAAATACTTTGCTGCTGTTGCTGCGGTTGCTGCTGGTTTTTGTGCAGCGCAACGAATGCAATTAAATGGATGCAGGCCGCCGCCACAGGCAGTTTAACGGGGCAGTTAATCATGCATCGACATGTGGCCGGGCTGCTGCCTGGCGACTCCCCACTCTCAGCTCCCGACTCCCGACTCGCAACTGCTGACTGCTGACTGCCGGCTGGCAACATATTTGGCGGTCACTTCTAAGCCGCATTCGAAAGTGTTGCGCAAAAAGCAGTTTGCAATTAAAACATGTTGGCATTGCCGCTGCCAACAGGAACAGCAACAGTTACTGCTGCTGCTGCTGTCGTCTAGACGTGACACACAGATGGCGCTGCTGTGCCAAACTGATGTGCGCAGCGAATCGGCTTTCAGCGAAGGCAGAAAGCGCCGGCGCAGGAATGAGGAAACTCTGGTGAAAAGCTGAGATGCGTTGAGAAATGTGGTTAATTGATTTTTGGTGCGCCCTGTTTTACTCCCTGTCTCTCTATCTCTCTCCCTCTCTCTCTCTCTCGTTGGTGCATTCAATTAATTTAAGTTTTTCTCTTCTGTCTCCTATGCAGAATCACACTTCATGGCTATAGTACAATGTCCAATGCTCGCGAGCTGGCATTGATCGAGAAATGGGCTGACATTGCAACGCCGCCGACGCCAACTCTGCCAGGGCTATCGCCAACATCGCCGCGTACCATCATCAAGTTCTGCTGTTGTCCACAGCGCAGGCGCTACACTCTGAAGCAGCCGAAGCTTAAGTCGTCGGCGAACACGCTGCACGCTAGAAATATATTCGTCGATAACGATTTTACATATATTGATGATGTGCCACGCGCCAGCCGCAACGGCAACAGTAACAGTAGCAGCAGCAATAAGCGACGCCAAGATTGCGACAGTGATTACGATTGCAATGATTATGACGATGAGGCAAATGACATCGCTGAGATCTCTGGCAACAAAAGCAACAGCGACCACGACGGAAATGTGGCGCTGATATTAATGAATCAACGAAATGTGCCTGAACAATGGCGGCAGGACTACAAAGCCAGCAGCAGCAACAAGCGTATCAGCGAACTAGCAGCAGCAACAGCAACAACAATTCAAAGTAAAACTTGCGCTGTCACAAACGGCCAGCAGAGTGGCAATGAGCAACAGCAACAACCAACCCAAAGACTTAGCAATAGCTTGGAACAGCAACAGCAACAGCAACAACAGCAACTGCAACATAGCAATAAGGAAAATAAACTAAGCAACAATACAAACAACAGCAACAGCTACAATAAGCCGCGCTGTAATTATTGTAAATTACCCGACGACGCCGTGCCCCAAACGAACAACAAAAACAAAAACTCGAAAATTGATTCACCGAAGTCGTCGCAGAATAAAATGACAATTACGACAGCAGCAACAGCAACGAACGTGGCAGCAACGGCCACAGCCAGCGAGTGTGGGTTGACACTGCCAACATCAGCAACAGCAACAGCTACAGCAACAACACCAGCAGAAGAGTTTGTGGGTGCTGCCACAGAAGTGCTGTGCAGCGATAAAGCAACATTGACAGCAACAGCAACGTTGCCGCCGCCAACAACAACACCTAAGCCCAACATTGCTGCACGTCCGACCACGCCCAGCCGCCTTAAGACTGTGATCAAAACAACAATGGTGAAGCGTAGTCCTAGCCATGACTCAACGCAGGCGACTGAGACGCATATGCTGCAACCGAACAGCTGCAACATTAGCAGCAGCAACGACGAGCCCAGACGTTCGGTTAGGGAGCGCATCGCCGCCTTTGCGGCAGGAAATGGTAAGTTTTTCTTTTATTTTTTTTTTCGCTCCCGCTTAATCAGCTTTGGCAACTAAGTCGCGGTGTCGCCAGTGCCTGGGCGGAAATGTTGCTCTTGTTGTACTGTGGGAGAATCGTCCGCAGGCTGAGCACACAGTCATTAGGCTAGTTAATAGCTAACAATAAGTTATTAATTGATTTGTGCAGTCGAGTGTCAAAAGGGAGAAAGGTCTATCCATGACCAGTTCACGCCCACTGTCTTTTGTCTCATGTCTCATGTCCCTAGGGCAACACACTGAAGGTCAGCCAGCTCATTGTCCAGTCATTTCCTGTTATTGAAAGCATTCCATATCATTTTAATTAAAGATCAGATACTGCATCTCGAGCATCTGAATCATTGACAGGGCAATTACTTAAAATGCTGAATGCGATCAATTAAAGGTAATTTAGTAGTAATTTATTTGTTAGTCACTAACTAAGATTTGCTGATAATTTAAGCAGCAAGCGCTTACGAATGACAAATAATAAATGCCAGCCAGTTGGGAAGGGCGTGCACATATAATTTCCTAAGCATTTATTTACCTTTTGTTTACATTAAAAATCAGAAGAAATTGACTGCAATTTTGATCATGAATTATGCATGACGTCGAGCTTTGGATTTCCGTTAGCCTGACACACTCACATAGACACACCTTTTGCATAACACAGGCACAGGCACAGGCACACGCACACACACACGCACACAGTCGAGTCTATTACAAGTCAATTAAATGCTGCAATGTTTAATAAAAAGCCACTTAAAGCCGCATAAAAACTTTTCATGAAAAGTCACTTCAAATTGTGATTAATAATAAAAAAAGAAAAGAAAAAATTATTTTTATTATTAGTGCGTATGCATTTGTGCGGCAATTGGAAATGTCGTAAATGCGCCGCCGCCATTCAACAGAGTTGCATAAAAAATGATTATCGTCTAGCTGGGTGCAGTTGCCTGACGCACTTGCATATCCCCCTCCAAAAAAAAGCACAAAAACAAACACTCCTCGCATTGGGCTTTGTCACCAATTGTGGAGTGCACTTCAGTTGGCTTATGACACGCCCCAAAGCCAATTGCCAATTGTCTTCTGCGAACTGCCTCCCGCTGCCAGCAGTTGGCAGTTAGCACGTAGAGCGCGATCGACGTCATGAACGCACATTATATCATTTTGATAGGCAAATGAGGCTTGAAAGCCGGCCTGATCCCCAGCCGAGCTAAGCTGAGTTCTTGCCCTTAGCCCAACTGACGTGTGACGGCTTAAGGCGCCAATCTGCTGATCATCGCAATGACGATGGCGTTGTCCTAAGCGGACGCACGTCAGCCTCGCAGAATGAGCGGCTTTCATTTGCAATCGCTCGAGCATTGGTAATCATCATCGTAATGGACAGCCTGCCCATTGGAGCTTCGGCTGGATTCGCCTCACTCTTAGCCCGATTTCCCTGGCACTTGCCAAGTTGGCAGCCGTGCTGCTGTGCACACACGTTTATTTACTTTATTTCTTTATTTATTTGCTTTTTGTTTTCGCATTGCTACTCTTTATACACCCTACTTAACAGCTACACTCGGACGAGAGTTGTTGTTAAGTGCATTGAGGTAGGCCTCCATTAGCTGCATTTGTTTTGAGTCATCTTTGCTCTTAACGTACCCCTCGATAGACCCTCGCTCTTTAGTAGTTTTGCCACTGCTTTCAATTAGCCACAATTTCAGTGCCACCTCTCGCCCCGGTGAACGCGCAATGAGCAATTAATCACGTTCAAGTGACCTCAGTCACAGAATCAATCAACAATAAAAACAACAGCTACAACAACAACAACAACAAAATCAACCACACGCCCAGCTACAAACAATGTCCGACGGACAGTGGCCATTTAGCGGGGACACACCCAGCAAACAATTTTATTTTAAGTCAATAAGCAAATAAGTACAAATATATTTCATTTTCTCGCGTTGGCTTTTGTTTGCTTATATACCTCTATATACCTACATATATACAATGTGTTTGTTGAGTCGCAAAGTCTAAAAAAATTGTTAATGGCTGGCCAACAAGTAGAACAAAGGCCGAGAGAGTTATTTCCGTCCGTTGAGTTGTGCTAATTAAATGCCGCACAGAAAGCCAGAAATTGGCCAACTGCGCACACATATGTCGCCAAGTTGGAGGGCTGGTCTCTGACAGTAACTGTGACTGTCACTGTGACTGTGACTGCGAAGACCTCCCATGAACTTTCAACGCGCCTCCCACACACAGTCACACATGCCACATGGCAGCCAATTTTCAAATGTACCGTTAGCGTTGCACAATTGAAATATTGCCAAAAAGGCAGAAGAAAAGCGCAGCCCAGTCTGGGCCTGCTCTGGCCTGACTTCGACCGGCCTGGCCTGGCCTGGGCTGGCTTGGCTTGGCTTGTCTGGCGGCCTGCCAATCGCCACAAGACGATCAATTGGTGGACGCTTTCCAGCTGACTCCGACCAGAGCCAGACCCCCATAAAATGTAGCCAAACTGTCGCTGTCTTCAGCCTGGCTGGCTGACTGACTCGTTTGCGTCGCTGATTTACGAGCTCGCCACGGGTCGTTGTCGTTGTCGTTGTCGTTGTGTAACGCATGCGATTCAGAATTTTTAAATGCCAAGCGCTGACCAGCAGCAACAGCAACAGCAGCAGCAGCAGCAGCCAAGACCCCAGTCGAGCCAAAGATTGAGCCTGCCGCTTGCTGTTGTTGTTGTTGTCGCCAAGTCGCGACGGTGGCGGCGACATTTTAATCAAGAAACCCAATCGAACGCACGCATGCGCAATAAAAACAAAAATAAAATCAAACCTATAAAATCACCAACAAAAATACTTAACCGTTTCACTTACACAAACACACACACACGTAGCCACACAAATTCCAGCTTGCCGCCTCCTGGGTTCTCTTGAAACGTTCGATTGGGGGCTGACGACAACAAAAACAACAACTGACGGACAGCAACAAAAAAAAGTTCACTTGATCTTCAGACGCTTTGCCCCTATGCGAATTTTAATGCGATTTATGGCGATACCCTCGCCTATTTGCATATCCATGTGGGCTACACGTAGCATAAATGTGCCGAGTAGTATTACAATGAAATAACTATACATTTGTCACAATATCTGTGCATATAAAGCCAGAACCTTAGCAAAATATATGCGCAAAAAGTAAGTGTAAGTGAATTATGTTAATTCAAGGAAAGTTGATGTTCTTACATACAGTGGGCCATAAAAGTATTGGCACAGCAGCTAACGTTCCTAACGCTTTAACTTTTAATCCGCCAGGACGACATCCAAATGTTCTATGTTATTATATAAAACGACTATATTTGTCACAAATACAAATAAAAGGTCAAAAAACTATATGAATATTTATATATGTTGAAAGTAACTATGAGAATTTATTAAAATATTTATATGTATCTCATCTATTGGCATTGCTCTCTATAGAGCTTACGCTTACTCTCTGCACACAGATGTAATAAAATAATATATTCACGTGGAAGTTTTTAACTTATCCAATATTTCATACAAGATATTTAAAATTAATTCCTTCACAATTGCTTAGAGCATAGTGAAGCTAATAAAAAGTTACGTATAAACAAAAACTGATTCTTGCCATAAAGTTTCCTAAGAATATATGCTTCTTAAATTCAGAGAGCTTCGTTAATCTGATTTGAAGTCTAGATAGTATTCGAATTATAGCATTTTTGCTTATTGTCTGCCAACCTTTTTAGTTAAATAAATTATAATTATTATTTTTTGACTCATTTCTGTTTCCCTATTTCTGTTAAAATTTATTATCTACAAAAACATAATAAAAAAAGTATACAAAATATGTTTTTTTTTTTTAAAACTTAAATTTGAAATCTGCGTAAGTTGAAATCGGAGTCGCATTCGTTTAATACCGAACTGACTCGTATTTCACTTCTGGTTCGCAAGAACTATATCCGATATGAAACAAATCCAATGGCAGGCAGTTGTTGCCGGGTGCGGCCAAGAGTAAAGCATACAACGCTCAAGATAAATATTGTGAACAATTGAGGGCATGGATAAGCTCCGAATGGTGTGAGCAATATTATCAAATATGTAAATAATTGCTTGCCATTTGCTCGCCATCTAGAAATTAATTAAAGCATTTGCATACACACTCATACAGATACAGATATATGTATATAAATGACAGAAATTGGAAAAACTTAAGTCCACACATGTGCTGGGCATGTTGCGAAAATTTATGACAATTTAAATGGTGAACATTCGGCGCACAATTTGAGGCGATTAGCGCAGAAATTTTCGCGGATTTGGCTTATGGCGGCCCAGTGGCACACCGATGCTTGCCACATGTGGCAGTCAAGACTTGGCGAATTTTGCACATTTGGCGCAATTTTTCATTTGCTGTAAAAAAGATTATGAAAATGTGTTTTTGGGCGCGCCATTTGTGCGAAGTGTTGCTGCAAAAAATGATCAACATGTTGCGGCAACAATAATTGCTTGTGTGTGTGTGTGTATTTGTGTGTGTGGCAGCAGTGACAACTTTATATGACTCGCTGAAGAATTATAGCTAAAATTAAACACTGTCTCACTTTTTCCCCCTCTCTCTCTCTCTACCTTTTCAGAGCAACAGCAGAGTGGAAACAACGCGACTCGGCAACATGACAGCGGCAAGAAATTTAGTAAAATTCAGTGCAATACAAATCAAAACAACATG
The DNA here is from genome assembly GCA_035045545.1 of Drosophila gaucha. Classification (NCBI taxonomy): domain Eukaryota; kingdom Metazoa; phylum Arthropoda; class Insecta; order Diptera; family Drosophilidae; genus Drosophila; species Drosophila gaucha. The sequence continues at coordinate 1,520,153 of JAWNOY010000176.1, read as the reverse complement.
ACAAGCGATGTGAAAAGTGCAATTAGCAGTGGCAGCCTCAGCCTGAGCACCAGCAGCAACAGCAACAGCAGTCAGCAGCAACAACATCAAACGCTTATCAACGGCAACACAACGCCGCCGGCAACAGCAACAGCAACAGCAGCAGCAGCAGCAGCAGCCAACACGTCAGTCTCCAGCGCGACTATCGCAACTGACACGACGCGCTACAAATCGGGATTAAGTGATGTAGCGGCCGACGAGGACGTTGATGATGCAGCCACATCCACATCCACAGCCACAGACACAGCCACTGCAACTTCATCTGCCACTCCTGCGCCAGCTGCAAGCGTTTTAAGCACCGGTTGTGCAACTATGCCGCGCACTCGCCAATACGGAAGCAATGCTGCAGGAGCAGCGGCAGCCAACGCCATGACAGCTGATAAGAAATTCTTAAGCCGTGGCTCACCCGCCACCAACACTTTAGCAACGGCAGCAGCTGCACCACAGCAACATCATAAGCTCCAATTCACCGATAAGGCCGAACTCAAATTGGCCACACTCGACAATCTGGACCTGGCGCATAGCCTCGACCTGATAGATGACGACGGCGATGATCCGTATGGCGCACTCCAGGACTATTTGGAGCGTGTTAAGGTAAGTGCCTAGCCATTCTTAACTAGCCGTGAACCCAAACACATATTCGCCCCCTAGTTGCAACATCTATGAATAGGCTCGAGACACTTGTTCAATTTCATAAAAATTCATAAATTGATAAGCGACAGTTGCTGTCGCCACACACATTTCACTGTGCCGCTGCCTAAGCTGGTCCCCTTCCTGTCTGCGCCAAACGACCCGCCCCCCCTGCTGTCTCAGTGGACTGTCAACACCGCGTGATTTTGCAAATGATTATTTTGCGTGACAGAAAAATGTGTTAAACCAAACACAGTTGGGGCGCAGCAGCGGCGTATTCGTAATGTGTAACGCATACGACGCGTTGCACGCTTAGCTTTGTTGTTGTTGTTGTTGTTGTTGCCATTTGTTGCTGTGGTTGTCGTTGTCGTTAGCGTTGTCAGCGTCGTGTACATAAAATTTTATGTTTCTGTACCGGAAAGCGCAATATTACACACTCAAAGACCCAGCAGCGTCAACATCAACGTCAACGTCAGCGGCGACGTCAGCGACGACGTCAACGGCCGACCGCAACTTTAGTTATTTTTATAACTGTTTCGCATGAAATTTGTCCAGAGACAAGTTGCTTCTTAGCCCAAAGCGGAAGCACCGCACGCACGCGTTCTTCATTAGCATTGCGTTTATGGTTCTGCGCAGCTCGAAGAGCTCTGCGAACCAAAAGACTGCGCATTTATTTTACGTTGCGTGCAATTACTAACGGTTACTAGCAACGCCTTCATTTAGGCTGAAATTGTAGTCAACTGACCTAATATAAAATATTCGACATGGCATTTATTTCATTTATGACTGTACATAAGAGCTTTTCAATTCGATTTACAATATATTTTATCAATACATAATATAATTGGACGATCGAGAAAATTTTCTAGTATATGTGGTATTTTATTTATCTGATCTAGACCTGGAAAGCATGTTTTTACTTGTTAGTTAATGCCTAATCTAGTTAGTAAGCATTCATCATTTTGTTGTAATGCCAGTCACTATAGAAAATCAAGTCGCTAACATTTTTCTGGTCATCTAGTTTTTTGCCAAGAATATAAAAACCTTTAAAAATTTCCTAGCTTTTTATACCTTAACCCAGTCTGGTTTTCTTTTTAGTCTTCGGTGTGCCATTAGGCTGCACGCCATCTATGCACATTTTATAATCAGTGTCATCACCTCAACACCCATCGAGCGGCCAGCCACGCCCTGATAGGCGTTACATACGTTGCATGTGTTGTTGTTGTTGTTGTTGCTGTGTTGCTTAGCTGGCGTGGGCTGTCGGCTTATGGCTCGAGCTTTGGCTCTGACTCTGGCTCTGGCTTTGGCGCTGACTTTGGCCCTGGCCTGTACTAGCCAGGCTTAAACACCTTCTTTTTTTTCTCTTTCATATTTCAGCTCAATGCAGCTAATTTTTTGGCTAAATTGAAATTATTAGCCGGCAACTGTGGCTAATGATGACAAAATGTGTCACAGTGCTGCCCACACGGCGCAGTCGCTTTCTTTTGCTGCTGCTGCTGCCCCCGACGTTGCCACCCCGCGAGGCAGCGTTTGTGCGGCGCGTTTATTATGACAAATAGTGCAGCACTTTAGCTCCAAATTGCCGTTACTCGTAAGAGTCGGCTAGGCGCTTGTTGTAGTCGTGGCCTTAGGCTTAATTTGCCTAGTTATGAAATGCGTTTGTGGAGGCGGCGCTGTTGTTGTAGTTGTTGCTGTCTATGTTGTCGCTGAGCCTGACCTATTTTGGTCGCCGCAGCGAAGCGTGCAGCGAATCTGGTGGGCTGCCTATGAAACAGATGCAACATGACAAGCGCGCGGCAACTCGTTTTGCTTCGCGCTTCCTGCATCAATTAACGTTTGTGTTACATTTCGGCTACACACACATGTATATATACACAAATGTATATATAATACATAATTTGACTACGGCACACAGCAATCATAATTGATGCACGTCAACGGGCCGACGAGTCCATCTCAGCTCAATCAAGCCTTCAACGTCTAACGTTTTGGCCATTCAACAAAATCTGATAAGCTTTCGACAACATCAACGAAAACAACAACAATAACAGCTCTTGCGTGTGTTCTCAACCGATTTTAATTATAGATATTGACAATATGGCTGAAACTGAAATTGAGACGTAAAGCTCAACAGGCTAAAACTGTGGGATAGGCTGCGGCAGCTCCCAGGGATTGTCTCAGCTTGAGACGAATGGTTGGTTCAGTGAACCCACAAAATATCAGCCAATTATGCGAATGCTGTTAATGAATGTGGGCGACGGCTTTGCCTTTAACTTATCTGCGAGTCTATAACTTTATGCAACGGCATTAGGTGAAGCTGGAGCTAGGAGCTGTGAGCTGGGAGCTGGGTAATTTGCGCCTGCAACTGCGTCTGCGCAGCTGCCTAGAGAAAGTTGTCTTTGCCCAATTTGCAAATGACGTTTTTTTGTCAACGTCAACAGCAAACGGCAAACGGCTAAACCAAACGGCAAATGGCAAACAAATGGCAATAAAAGGCAGTGCCAGCGCTGTGCACGTTACTATTTTTGTCAACCAGGAGTTGCTGCCGTGTCCCAATGCAGACAATAAACCAGAAATCGCAGCAATGCGCCAAATGAAGCCAAAAAAAAAAAAATAACAGCAACAACAACAACAAAAAGTCAAGTCAAAGCAAACAGTTAACAGTCAACAATCAGCAGCAACATGTTGCTGCGCTGTCATTGCCACAAATCAAATGAAAGTGAAGCAACTCTCCAGCTCCAGCTGTCCAAATGTCCAACTGTTCGACTATCTCTGAGCAGCAGCTTCTACAATTTCACCAGCAACAATCATAATTGCAGACGGCAATTAAGCTGCTGTCAAATATTGCCAGCTACTCATGCTGCTCGGGTTACAGTTGCAGTTGCCAGTAGCCAGTTGCATGTTGCTGCCGTGAGCGCAATTGCCTCACCCTCACCCAAACCTGTGCCTGGCGTGTTGTCAACAGCATTTGGCTCATTCCAGCACTGCTTGACAATGCGTTGATATTTTCCGACAAGCAAATCTGTGGCAACAAAAAGCCATTGCCACAAAAATTGCGCCAATTTGCTGAGACTGGACTCAACTCAGCTCGACTGCTGCCGCGGCACGGATCGAACGCTCAGCTCCATGACAGTTTTGAGCTGGACACGGACTTTCTTTTCCGATTGCCATTGAGCTTGGGCTTCTCTTTTTTTGTGGCTGCTTTGCCAAATGTCAAGCCCAAGTGACACAAAGTAGTCAATGCTGTTTTGATATCCGTTTGAAAGTTTGCAGCCTTAAAAGTGCAAGCTTTTAATTTGTACACTCTTCACTTTTGACACATTTGGTTCAATACTTCAGAAGTAAACAAGAGATAAATTTGAGACCCAAAAAAAGATGGCCATAAGTTTTAGCAACATTTGCACAAGAGAGTGTTTGTTCTGAGACGAATCGATTGAATATGATTAGGATGGTTGGGTTTATGTCATGTCGTCATGTTCCGCTATGGTAGATAGGTTCACTTTTTAATAACTCTAACTTGGATCCACAGTTATATATATAAATGTTATATTCTTATGTTAATTTTTAGGTAAATATATACCATAAATAATTGATCCGCATTTGACATACTTACTTGTATTGGTATCCATTCAGAATATCTTAACTTGTAACACAAATCCATCAAAACTCATACCGAACTCATAGCAAACCCTAAAAGCTTCCCAAACCTATGCCTAGGTCTTTGCATCTGGGTACAGCTGCTCGCTTGACCACATTGTTGGATCACTCAAAGTGTCATTGCCCGGTTGAGTGCCCACAGTATCTGCTGCACTCATTTTTCTAGCCAAACTCAGACTTGGGTTCAGTTGTGGTGGTTGCCCCCAGACTGAAGTGCCATTGAAATTACAATGATCTTCATATGTTTTTGGTCTGATCGAAAACATCAAGCTACCAAAAACCCGAAACTCGACGTAGACGAAGACGTTGACGCGCATCTGCTTAACGTTTGGGTACACATGGGTGTGTGTGTGTGTGAGTGTGCGTGTGAGTATTATTTAACCAATTTGTTTTTTGTTGCTATGACCTTCAATGGTCATTTGTACAAAAAAAAAAAACAAAAAACAAAGAGCTGGCCTGGCCTGCACTGAGCTGATGTTGGCTGCCTGGCTGCCTGGCCTGGCCTGGTCTGGTCTGACCAGCAGACTTTGCGTCTCTCCAAATATTTTGACGCTGTTGTCGATTTGGATGCCGACTGCCAGCCAGCCAGCAAGCAGCCAGCAGCTAACTGGTCAATGTCAATGTCAGAAATTTGTTGAAGTGGAAAAATTCGGCTGCTGCTGTAACGGAGGCTCAAAACTTATTTGGTTTTCCTCTAAATGTCAGTCGGCAGCTGACTGACTGACTGATATTTTTAAGGTTCAGTGCTTGGTAATAAGCTAAAGAGCTACAGCCGCTTGATTGATGTGCGTTTTGGGGATTACAAGCCAGCAGCAGCCTGACCTTAGTGGAGCTGCTGCTGCTCTGGCTGCTGCTGTCATTGCTGTAGCTGTTGCTGTTGCTGTTGTGCTTGTTGTTCTATCTGGCTGCATATCTGCGCAGCAGACATATCGCTGCCTTGGCATCGGCATCGGCATCGGCATCAGCAGCTGCGTGCCACGCCCGCGTCGCTATGTGCAGCTGTGTGGAGTCTGCGACGAAGTCTAAAGTTGAATTGCTAGCACAATGCTGATTACATTTACCGATAAATTAGCCAATGAATACAATTAAAAAAGAAAAAAATACAACAACAACGACAACAACAAGAAAACGATGCCCAAGAGGCTTTACAGAGTCTAGAGGCTGCCACAAGGGCACAGACCTTCACAGCACAATTCTAGAAAGGCCCCAAGGGCTGCCACGAGGGCCACGTAACCTTCGATTATTTCAATTTACACAAAATCAATTGCAGGCTATCTATAGATATATATATATATATATATATTATTTGTTTTTTGTTTCGGTTAACTTTATACATTCTTACGGAACCTAATTGCACTAGAAAGAGAAAACGACACTCGAGTGCCTAAAGGATGTTGGCCGAAAAGTGCATGATCGCCATTTACATGTCCAATTGACCATAATCAATGTCAATGTCAGTGTCACGGCTTGGGGGACTCACGTTGAGCGTTAATTGTGTCTAGTGGGCATTGAGCGGAGATCGCCCCAAGCGCTGATGGCTCCCAGTCAGGAATGGCCAGGATGTTTTCAACTGCTGCTGCTGGCGCATGCCCGGATTGACAATGAAGCGCAGAGGCTGCAGTTGGCCCGGCTGCTGTTGCAAATAGGCTGACATTGATCTTGTCGACTGCAATCTATTAGCGGGCTGTGGCAATTGGAGTCGCACTAGGGCTGCAGCGTCGGCTGACATTGATGTCTTGACTGATTGATCGTTACCATTAATTTCATGCGTTGACATTCTTTGCGGCCAGTTGTCGCCTTTGCCATTGTCGTTGCTGTTGTCACTGTCGGCCTGTAGATTTCTCTGTAGTCTTCCCCCTTTGTTGGTCGGCAAGAGAATTTGCTTTGCTGTCGACTGCCGTTTGCCGCGATTCGGAAAGAATGGATCGTCGACGCTGTAAAGATCGCTCAGTTTCAGTTTTTTGCCGCGATGCGGAAAGAAGGGATCGTCGAGTTTGAAAAGATCGCGATGCTTTTTGCCGCGATTCGGATAAAATAGATCGTCATACTTGAACAGATCTTTGATTTGGTCGCGCTTGCCGCGATTCGGCACAAAGGGTTCGTAGCGATTCAACAGCACCTCCAGATCAGGTGAACTATGCTTACGGCCCCGTGGTGGTATAAACGGATCGTCCTTTGGCTTCAGATTATCTATAAAAAGAAAACAGAGCAAAAGAAAGACGGAAAGCAACAAAAATAGGGAGAGAGAGAGAGAGAAGAATATGCACTTAGTGCGTGCTGTGAGTGCCAGACAAGTTATTATTAAGAACATACCATGCCACATGCATTTAAAATGAAACGAAACAAGAATAGAACTGGGGAGATCTAAGCTGGAGGCAGGTCCTTTTGTAATTTCAACACCCTGGTACTCGTTACGCCCAGGGAATTATGATTTATGCATACTCACCGCCCAGTTGGTAACCGTCCTTTAGATTCTGCTTCTCGCGTCGCACCAGCACATAATGCGGCTCGTCGACAATCAGCGGTGGCTCCAAGTGCCCCGATAAGTTGTACTTCTTCCATATGAACATGCTCGGGTGATAAAAGTCTGCGGCACTGCCGCCCAGATTCTCAGTTGATAGCTGCGATGGGTAGAGCAGCTGCAAGGCCCAGTTCAGGAACTTGGCCAGATCTTGTTCTCCAGTGAGCATCATGAACACCTCGTTGTTGTTGTTCCGCAAGTTAAGATCTTCATTGGATTCGCTGTCATCTAAGTCCATGTATTCGCCGGCATCCGTGTCTAAGGAGTCATCATTAGCATCTTCGTTGCCGGAATCCAACTGATGCTTCATTTGATCCAGTTGCTGTCGCATACGTGACACGGCTTCTCTAGTTCTGTTTAAGATTGAAGATGAGAAACTGCTTCATAAAATTCTATAATATCAGAATGGGTGATGTCTGCGTGAAGATTAATGAAGCCTCATTTGTAGCGCGGTGTCAGTTTAAGGATCGTCATTGTGCATCATTTCTGAAAACATTTTTCTTTTAATGGTGCGTGGGCTGCCTAGGTTTCAATTACATGTGCACGGCTGTTGCTGGTTTTCTCTTTTTTTTCTCACATACAGTGCCTGCCTTAAATTGATGAACATGTTTGTTTCTCTACGTACGTGGGCTGCCTTCAACAATGGCAGCCACTCGAGAGCTGACCCAGAAAAGCTACCAATAGTCCCCATTCCCCAAAATACTATGCAGAATTGACTGTGGGCTCTGTGTTAATCTTGCTGTCATGTAGGCTCATCCAATCAATAAGCGATTCCCTTTTATAAATTGCTGTGTAAAATTACAAATTAAAGGCACAAAAACAACTGAAAGTTATGCGGGCTTAAGGCCAATTAATCGACGCATTTAACAAATCAACAAAAGCACAACATGAACAAAACTCAGCCAAATGATTAATTGTAATTTAATAGTAGCGCCCAAGACCAATCATTTTTCAACGCGGTGCTCGTACAATTTAAAATATATTTAAAGGAGAAGCTCTTTCGACTATACTGTATACTCTATAAATGTGACTCAAGTGGACTGAATATAGTTTAATAAGCATAAAATTACTTTCGGCTGAGTTTTAACCAAATATATCAAAACAACCCAATTAATAAGTATAGGGTATCCGAATTAAGAATAATTATGAAAAAAGACCATAAAATTTCATGGACAGACGCCAATTCTCTCAATTCCCATAGGACGGCCAGGGGGAGTCTCCCTTTTCGCCTTTTAAGCTGAATGAAAAGTGAAACTTAATGCACGTTGCAATTTTTCGTTTTGTTTTCGTTTCGTTTTGGGGCCAATGAATTTGCTGACAGTTGTTATTTTACGTAAAATTTACAAAATAAATCAACATATGTATACGACGCGGTGCTGGAGAAACAAAACTGCGATCGTCCAACTGATTTTTTCACGCCCATTAATTGGTTTTGCGTGTTTTTAGCCGACAGCCAAATTGTCGACGATTTGTTGCTCTTATTGTTGACTTTTCGCATGGCGATTAAAATCCTGGCGCCCAGCCACCAAATTCAAAGGTTTAACCCGAACTCAAGCTTTACTTTGGCTTCAAGTCAACTTGATAAATTGGAGACCGCCTTTAATTGGCTTGCAAACGGCTTGAACCGAATCGAGAAAGTTTGTTTTTTTTTGACATTTTCTGGGGTCACCTTGAACCCGTTGCCATGAAGATTTAACCCGATTGATTGCCACCCAGAAAGACAGACACACACATCCTCAACTCACCTGACTGCCACCAATGCACGATTGTACTCCCGCGGACAATTGCCGCTTGGCAGGCAGCGACTGGCCCAGAATTTCTGAAGCGTGGGCGTGCCATACTTTAGTCCAAGTCCGCGGCCATGGTGCGGTGCAATTTCCTGCGGCGCTGATTGCTGTCGTGCCTCTAAATCATAACCCTCGCTCAGTGCTTTTCGATTAAAATCCATTGACTGCGGTTGCTGCTCTACTTCCACGCGCTTGCCGTTGTCGTCGTCGTCGTCGTCATCGTCGTTGTTGTTGTAGGGCAAAATGTGTTTGCCAGCCGCGGATGCGGACTCCTTACTGTGCAGTATATCGCGCGATGCATCGATGCCGCCGTCAAACAGGACGCGTGCATCCTTTTTCCAGCGCGGCTGCTCGTGCAGATTTTGCTGGTGGTGCCCGTGCTGCTCCCGCTGCTGCTGCTGCTGCTCTTGCAGTTGCAGCTGTCTCAAGGCCACCGCCTCCGTAGAAGCGATAAGCGATGGTGGCAAAGATAAGACCACATTGCCTTGGCCGTTGTTGGCAAAGCCACCGCTACAATAAATCGCCAGGCAGACAGAGAGCCAAGCGAGCGTGAGCCTCATGCTGTCTGTGCAGCGAGCGTCTGTGGCTCTGTTGGTTTGAAGTCTGCCTCTGGGCTGCCTCGATCGGACTGGACTGGCTGTTCCAATTTCGCCTTGCGTCGGGCTCGCTTTGATGCAGCGACCGCTGTGTTCTGCTCCTAGAAACTGAAAGTGGCTGCGCAGCAACTTCACTTTTTATAGCCGCCAAGATGCTGGCAGGCAACTCGGCACATGGAGTTTTGGGAATACGCTCTGGACCTTTGCCGCAAATGTGGCCATTGTTTGTCCAGCGCATTGCACCGTGAAATTAAATATCAAAATACTAGTGGGAAATATGAATGTGGTCACCAGAGATGTTTCAAACAGCATTGAAATCATATGAGGCGGATTTCTATGCCCTACCCCATGTTTATTCTATCCAGCAAAGAGTGTCCTGTATTCCTTTGTACACTGAGTGGGCGGCTAAACAAACCGTTACTTTTCTGAACACAATTCTCTTGATTGTTTAACTCTATTGGGGCATGGGAAAGGTTTGTGGAGCAGCAGCCAGGTCGTTGCACAAATTAGCTGACAACTTCTCACACGAGCAGGACAAATGAGGCAGCGGCTCTGCCAAAACATTCCCAGCGATAAAATCTCTGGCCAAGACCAAACGACCAGGCGATGGCTGTGGCTGCCTTAGATGCTCCAAGACGCTCCAAGTCGGCGCTTTCTTTCAAGGCACAGCCAATAGATGGGGTCTACCTTTGAGAATTTATTACTTGCTAATGCTCGATCGCATTTGTCTGCAGCAAGGGCTGCTGGGGCTGCGGCAACAACATCAACAACAACAACACAAACACAATTGTTGAGTAATGAGCTCGGCACGTTATTAATGTCACTGGGCCTGGTGCTGCGGCCAGTTCTCGTTCCCGTTCTCGTGCTGGAGCAGCTCTTTTGTATCTTAGGGCCACGTTTTTTAATTAAGTAATTCGCTGACTTTGTTAGCCCTGTGGGTCCTCGGTCTGATCTTCTTTAGAAACAGCTCTCTGCTGCTGCTGCTGCCGCTGCTGTTTTTGTTGTTGTAGCTTTTTGTTTAATCTGGCTAACAAATTGCTTCATTTCAATTTATTTGCATTTGTTGTTGCTGCTGCACGTCTTGGCTGTTCTTTTTTTCGTGGCACTTCGTGGCTGCAGTTTTCTTTGCTCTCCGCTTGAAAAACCTTCTTTTTTTGTGCCTTTGCGGTCGTGTTCTAATTTATTTGTCTTTGATTGTGCCCATGTCTCTATGTCTCTGTGCCTCACTGTTACAGACTCAATGTGAGTAATGTCTGATCGTGTCTTTGCCTTTCTGTCTTTCTCCCTATCTCTGTCTCTCTATTTGTTGCGCAAATTAAGCAAACATACATCATAGCTCGATCCATTAGATTCTGGCGCTCTGGGCGCAGCGCGATTTATAGAGAGCCCGCTACCGACTGCTATTGCCTTTGATATATGTACGCAATTAGAGCCTTAATCAAAACCAATCGCGGCCAGCGGCGCTCTGAATTTATGTGTGACTGCAACTAACAACTCGTATTCTAATTGCAGCTGGAAATCAACGAGGTCTTTGAGTTACGCAAGGCGCAGCGCATGCAACAGCAGCTGCAGGAGCAACTCGAGGCAGTGCGACAGGCAGCGGCCGCAGCCAAGCAGCTTGATGAATTGTCGCGTTCTACGGAATCTGATAGCGGCTTTGACAGCAGCAGCACAACAGCAACTGCAACATCAGCAACAGCAACAGCAACAACATCCACAACAGCAGCAGCAACAGGCAGCAGCAATAGCAAACCAGTGACAACTAAACTAAGAGCCCTGCCGCCGCCCCCGCTGAGCCCTGGCACAGCCTCCAGTCGACATCATTCGGCTGTCGCTGCCCAACCGGACGATGTGAACATTTGGGCAAACAAATTTCTACGTGATTTGGACAATCTGATGGGTGGCGATAAGCTGCCACCGCATCTGGCGTCCATTGCAGGCGCAGGGTCAGATTCAGCCTCTTCCAGCAGCTCGCCCACGTCCAGGACAGCGCCCATGCTGCTCTCCGCAGCAGCCAGCGCAGCCCTGCAGAGTCGCTTTGGGAAGAACAACGCTGTTGTCAGCGAACAACAGCAGCAGCAAAACGGACTCGTCTTGAAACCGGAGAAGCATGTAAGTTAAATGCAATCATAAATTCTCACACTGAGATTTCATAATCTGAAATCGCTTATAGTCGCTTGTAATCTCTCGCACGATTTCAACATGCGGCAAGCCCAACATATTTTATGTGGGTTAGATAAAAAGCGCTTAAAACAAAGGCATTTAATCTAAAGCCAAACAATGTTGTCCACACATAACGCGAACACCCCGCCTCTCCCTCTCCCTCCCTAGCATATTTCCCAAAAAACAGAGAAATTTCCTCTCAAGAACTGCCGCCATATGTGCCATATGCTTTACCCCGAGACTGTGCCGGATGCGCAAGTGAAGCGCGTGAAATTTATGAGCAGCATTGGTGCAGGGGGCAGGGGCAGATGCAGGGTGCAGAGGGCGGTGATAGACAGTCACTTCCAGACTGCCACTTGAATGAGTTAAACTTTGAACTGTTGAAAAGATAGGGAAAAATATGTAGAATAAAACAGAAGCGAATTTTATGACTACCAGTTGCATTTGGGCTGGAATGAACAAACTTCGTTGAGATGCAGCCCAATAAAATTTGTAATAAAATTAAACTAATTAGTGAACTATTTAAGATAAAACCAGCGTTGAGTGACAGACCAGAAAATATTCGTGAAACCTATGTACTCTTCACTTTTCATTTAAACCAAGTAACTGAACTGATGCAACTGCATCTATTACAACTCTCCTAGGCTGAGACACAACTTGGTTGCGGTCACAGCACACACATAGACTCACGCAGACTTCGACAGAGAGGCTCAATCCACACACTCACTCGATGACCCACTTAATCCAGACATAAACCATAAACCAAAGCCCAGAAACCCAAGCAACTTGTTAGCTGTCTCTGGCTTATCATATCAAATGGATCTAATTAAAACATTTATAAGCCCAAGCAGCTCATAAACGGCACTGAGCTTGTGGTCTCTTGTTGGCTGTCGTCTGTTGCTTGTTGTTCAGTTGCATATGCTTAGCATACATTTCGCTCAGAGCTTGCTGTGATTATCTGTGGAAAAACCTTATAAAGGCTGCAACAACAGCAACAGCAGCAGCACAACAGCAACAAATATTAATTTTCAAAACGCGTGCCAGTGGAAAAACACAACACCAAAATACCACAAAACCCAATAAATAATATACACAAAAACTTGTCAAGAATACTGTTTTTAAATGCACTCGACTACGAGATACCCTGTGGCCATGTATTATATGTATTCCGAAAATTTAAAATAGAATATAGTATAACTAGCTGATATAGTGTAGAATGTGATCAACATATCTATTATAATGCAATAAGAACTAATATCTTGCCTTACTTTTCCCATGATTACAGAGTATAAAAGACTAGTTAGCAACAGTAAAATAACATGAACTTATCGTTGACACGACTTAGGCACCACACGTTGTTGGTGTAGTCCACCAAATTTGCAAAAGCTAGGTAAATTTCCATTAATCGTTAAACTGCAGAGGCACAAGGAGCACTTGGCTCCATATACTAATATATATATATACTATATATTTTGTGTGCTAATGACATGCATACCCTTCCTACTACTCATTATCTCTATTGCTGTCCCTGTCTGTTACTTGGCCCGACCTTTATATTGGGCACAACAGGAAACTCATGTCGAGTCTGCTCCGTTTTGTTAAATATTCCATGACATGCATGAGAAATTGTTGGCGCAAATTCAGGCATGATCCCAATGCTAAAAGCAAAATCTGTTGCCAAGCTGCAGCAGCTGTGTGGAATTGATTTCCTTTAGGAATTGCAGCAGGGTATGTGGGCGCTTGTTTGACATTTCGCTGCTGCTCCTGCTCCCGCTGTTGCTGTTGCTGTTGCTGTTGCTGTTTCCAAAATGTAAGCAGCCGAGCTGTCATATTTCACAGTAATCGTCCAAGTAAAAGTGCCAATTAAAAACGCTTAAGCTCGAAACCTTCCGAGCACTAATTAACGCAGAGAATGTGGTTCGCTTTTGAGACAGCACAGTGAGTGTGTGAGTGAGTCAGTCAGTTAGTCAGTCAGAGCTGACTTGATTTATATGCTACCAATAGCTGTATAAATCAAAAAACGGCACACTGCAAACGGGAAGCGGCAAGCTTATCGAGGACACAAGTGCGTGCCTTGGTTGCCAAAAACGACCCAAGAGAACAGACTGTCAACGAAAGTAAAGCAAAAACAGATGTTTTTCTTTCGAAAGGTGGGCCACTGAATTGGGTCAATACGCCGCCCGGCGGCGGCAGATACTCAAACAGAGATCAAGACGCTGCCTCCACTGCAGAGCACTTCACTTCACTCCTGCCCAGCTGTCAGCACAGTGGAACTGTAGCTGGCTGCTGGCTGCTGGCTGCTCTGCCAGACCAAGTGGAACCCAACGCCCCAATTTAGTTGCCCCTTGTGATGTTTATGAGGCGCGCTCAGATTGCTGCGAAAGTGAATCTTCGCATGTGTGGCATGCAGTGCAATGCAATCCGCGCTTAATGATGACGAGCCATGCAGATGGCCAGTTGGACAGCAAACACAAAGGCCGTGCGCTCGCACAAAGCTTTTCACGCATCGCAACCAGCAACGTTGTGGCAATGCAACGGACCGCGGACACTGGACAGTTTTGACTTAAGTAGAACTTGCAAATCACTGCAAGGCAAACAAACATGACGACGCGCAGTCAGTTGTTGGGCAAGGCAAGGAGGCGATTGTTGGTTGGGCCTTGCCTCAAAACGATGGGCTGGCCAGGCGTTTAAGTGTTTTGATTTGATAATTATTATCAGAGAGCATGCGTGACCGCAGGCGGGCAGAGGCATGTCCAATCGATTTGCGATTGGCTGGACAGGCTCATACCGCATACAGACTATATATATTGACTGGGTCGGGTGCGAGGGGGGGCCTTCTTTCTGGGTCATACATCAATAAATGTGGAACGTTGAGGCGTTGCCTCAATGCATTGCATTTGTCATTAAATTTTCTGTATGGATACCAAATTTTTCTCTCTCTCTCTCTCCGTTTGACAGCCAGATTTCTCTCGTAGACTTTTATGATCAATTAGTGGCATTTACAGTTGCCTATTTCGTATGCATTGTGTTCAGATAACCCCTTTAGGGCTATTTGACAATATTTTATTGTGTCATTTTATTGCATTCTTCATTAACTAACCGAAGAAAACATTTCATTTGAGTGCGGCGCGTTGTCAGCTTGTTGTGAGAAATATTCACATTTTATTGCATTTAAATTGGCTTTTGGCAGCGTTTCGGATATCGAATTCTACAGCAATAGAAATAAAACTGATTTTCCTTGTCACTCGCCCCAATCATAAAAGGCTTCAATTTCAATCACAACAAAATTTCCAAATCGAATGTAATAAAGCGATAGTCCGAGTTGTAGAGAAACATATGTTGAACAAGTTCAACTTGGCTCCATAATTGAGAATTTTGTTTCTGTTGATAAAATCGCTAAATTAGTAGAAATAAACTCTGACGATAGATAGGTTGAATGCATCAATAAAAGTCCGTAAAATGTTAAAGTTTTATTAGTGCAATGGCTCGAAACTGTTTTCGATCTAATATTCGGAACTGAAACTGGAACTGGAGCTGGAGCCGGGGCCTGGCGCCTGCCTGGCTATACATAGTCATGTGTAGGATGACCATAAAAGCCATGGCGGATGGCCGACCAATTAATGCGTCGCCAGCGAGAGTTGGCGGCTCATTAGCACGCAGTTGGCCGGTGTTCGCCATTGGGTATTGGTATCGTCGTCGACATCGATATTGAGCCTTTATTAATAATTCATAGAAGCTGCTGTACACAGACTGACTGCTTTCGGTTAGCTACTCCATAATGCATTACAAATTTGATTGCCGTAGCAGTTGCATCGGCCTGTCGTTTTCCCAAAGGACATACTTAAATTCATGCCTCTGGCCATGTACTTGGGCCGCATCGTATTTTGGAAAATACGCCTGCACCTAATGAAGCTAATCTCATTAGTTTCAATCCGATTAAAAGTAGTTACTGTGCACAATAAATCTCTTGGTTCACAACTCGTATTCCATAAATTGCAATGCCCAGCAGAAGTTTATTTAGTACTTTTACTCGAGAGCAGGAGCAAGTACAAGACGCTTGACAGTCAGCTATACTAAATTTCTCTTCCATTCTCCCGCAATGCTCTGGATTCTCCCTTCATGTTCCTGTTACAGTTTTGCCAGGCTCGTTAGCCATTTTACTGCTGTTACAGTTTCTGAGCCAAATGCCCCCAAGGAGCTGCGAGTGCTCGCGTCAGCAGCAGCAACCTGCTATGCATTTTTTTTATCATACTCTGATGTTTTAAGCCAAGCCACACACACACACGTACATACACAAGCATGGATATTTTTTTTTTGCCAATAAATCATATAAATCAATTTCCGCCTGTTGCTGCTTTTAAAATGAATTTTTCGCTGGCTGTCGTCCATGTTGGAAGCCAAGCAAAAAGCAAATTGTCAATCGCTTGCCAAAGGCTTGTAAATCGAATTGACATAACGAACTTAACGAATGGACCACGGTCACCACCCCTTTTGGCCAGCCAACGAGCAGTGACAGGCACAGGTGACTGGTTATACTGGATACTCTCCATAGTTCGTGGAAGGCTGCCAGCTATCAGCTGCGGCAGATAAATCATAAGCCACAACAATAGCAAATTTTTTCTACACTATAAAAACGCTGGCCAAACAGGAGACTTGCGTGTCGGCCACTTGAAATGGCTTTCAGCAGATTCCACTGAAAACTAACTCGCAGCGCTCTGTGTCTCTCTCTCTCTCTCGCGCGATTTGCATAAAATACAAATTCTGATTGTTTTCGTAGTTGGGGTACCGCAGCCACTTGACAACGCTCAAAAATACCATTGATATTTCCTTTGGCATTGTTTTTGTGCGCTGCTGTGCTGTCTTCTGGCATGCTGAAAACGTGAAAACGCGTTGGCTCGGGCACCAGGCAACAGTTTCAGGTCTCCTGCTATCCAGTCAGCGGACTCCAGCCCCATCGCGAGCCCAAGCTCATTATGCATTCAAGGTCCTTCGTTTAAAGGTTGAGGTTGCGGCCCCTCGAATCTGTCAGCACTGTGTTGTGTCGACTTTTCTATATTAAACCTGACTGACTATATTTTAATACGTTGCTTCCCTTCTTGACTCTCTCTCTCTCTCTCTCTCTGTCTCTCTTGCAGGCAACCATTCCACTGCAATCGTTCAACCTTGATTGCGGACGCAGCGAAGTGGCCGCCAAGCCGAACATTGCCTACATGCGGACGCTGTCGGCGCCGGGCGGCCATGGCGCAGCACCCAGCCACAGAGTAGTGGCGGGTGCGCAGAGCCAGCGCAAGAGTCTGGCGCTGTCTACAGTTAATGGACAAGCAGAGACGCCGACTGCGGCAGCGACGTCAGCAACTCATAAGCTGACAAATTTCCAAAGTGCATTGAAAATCGAAGAGCGAACGGCGGCAACAGGTGGTGGTGCAGCGACTGCACCGGCAATAGCCGCTACTGCGACCACCATGGACGATTTGAAATCTAGGCGACAGCGTCAATTCAGCGGCTTGGACATGGAAGCGGCTACCATGTCCATGCCAAAACGGGTGGGCATTAATCATGCAGCAGCCGCGACGTCGCCAACGTTGACGAACAGAAATGTTATAACCCCGCCACCAGCAAAGCCAGGAGCGGGAGCAGCAAGTGGAACTCAGCTGACCTCGGCGAAAGGCGCCGCCACGCCTAACTATCTGGTGGATGTGACCAAAAAAGGCTCCACCTCAACACTATGGACTTCGGAGGAGTCCATACTCCGCAGCGTTGGCGCCGTCGATGAAGACAACAAGTGAGTAGAGCTAATGGAGTCATTGCAGCTTCGTTCAGTATTAATACATCTCCACTTTTTCACAGCTCGACTTCGTCGTCTTCGGCCTGTGAGGAGGCAGCCGGCGTGCTGAGCTCCGGCAAGTCCGGCATATCGCTCGACTCCTCTGGACTGGACAACGACAACAATGAGAGCGGCATTGGCACGGCTACGCCGCCCAAAGACATGTCCTACTGGAAGAGCCACCATCTGCAGCATCATCATTCGCACCATCACCACCATAGGACTGGAGGCAGTGCACCCGACAATGAGTCTGTTAGCAGCCTGGAGGCGCTGCGCAAAATGAAATTCCAAAAGAGCGGCTCCGTCGCCTCCTCCGATGATCCCGATCTGCTCGAAGTACTCAGCTTGTGCGGCAGTGGTGGCGAGGCTGCCAACGAGTCGCAGGACGACATGCTGCTGGACGAGCAGGCGGCCAAACAGTTACCAACCAAAGCACCTGCCGCCGAGTATGACGAGTGCCAGGACGAGTTCGAGCTGGCTCAGCATTATTGCGACTGCGACTGCACCGATGGGGATGCGAGCAGTGCCAGCGGTGGCAATGCTTCGATTGCCACGCCGGTGGTGCTGCGTCGCAAGTACAGTGCTGCGCCGCCCATCATGGTGCCATTGCCCTGCGTGGCCAGGCGCAACCAGCGCAGCCTCTCGCTGGACCATCATCACCAGCAGCACCAACTGCTGGTGCAGCCACGCAAGCTGCTGCCGCGCCACAATCAGAAGGAGCGCAGCCAGTTGTCATTGGCGCTGCGCCAGGAACCCTTCCAGTCGCTGCTCTCGCCCACGGCCACAACGGTCACGCATCTGCATCATTTTGTGGAGCTACCTTCGCCCAGCAGCGCCTCGTTGCACAGCGACACTGGCGGCATTCAAGAACTGACCACAAAGTCCAACTCAGCTCCGCTGCTGCTCAAGGAGCGTGAGCGGAGTCGTCGCTGTGATGACTTTGCCGCACAGCATTTGGTAAGTATCGAGGGTAGACACAACAGAAAGCAGTGCATAGACAAATCAAGTTTTATTATAAGGATAGCATACTAGAGGGACGGGCTAACTTTGGCCATGCCGAAGTTTTGGTAATACCCTTGCAATTGTAGAGGATATTATTATATTAAACTCGGATTTCCCAAGAAACGATTAAGATTGACACATATTATCATTTTTGGGTCTCTAGGTGTAAAATTGTAGAATATACAGTTTTAAACATTTTTTTGCCAAGCCTCCAATTTTGTAAAAAAAAAATATTCGAAATTTCAAGTCTAAGACTTCAATAGCGACAAACTTTTTCTTACCAAAACATTTCTTAAAACCTATCTATCCTATTAGAGCTACAAGATATAGTCTTCTTATCCAGATGATTCCGAAATATACAATTCCTGCAGCAGAAAGACGCCTATGGGCAAAATTTCAGCTTGATCAGACAGACGGACTATACTGATCAAGAATTTATGTATATACTTTGTATGGTCGGAGATGCTTCCTTCTTTGCAAAGGTATAATTAAAGATTTGAGCTATTTGAAGTAGAACCAAAAATGTACATGTTTACTTAAAAATAATTAAGAAAAGTTTATTAAGCAATAGAATTCTATATCTGCAACTAAGTTTCCATGCAATAAGGAATCTTTATGCTTTCTGCTACTACTTTTAAGTATACAATATTACTGTAAATTACATATTTATCGAGAAATCAGCTAGATCTTTATTGTAAAGAAGCTATTTGCCAAGCAACCCTCGCACAAACATGCTTAGCAGACATTAATATGTTTTTTTTTCTTTTGCTTTTCTTCATCTACCCCACAGACGCTGCGCTATTCTCGTTCGCAGAGTGATCGCTATTTAGCAGGTGAGTGGCTGGCAACGAGTTTTTGTTTAGCTTTAAAAGTATCTGTGCACTAAATGAGTTATTTAAATGGCCTGGCCGAGGCCATGATCAAGATCAAGACCAAGATCGAGGACGAGGACGAGGCCGGCAATGAGGCAACGACCATCATGTTGTGCTGCTTGTTGATTTGACGCGTTGGTGGTCCTGCCAGCCAATTAGCGGCCTGTTATTAAGCGTGAGTGGTTTATAATAATAGAGAAGACTTCGTTTCATAATTTCTATAATTATGACCAGATATTTCCCTAGCAGCGCGCTCATATATCAGTTGAGTCTTTAATATGAGCCCCAATCCACTCTATGCAACAGACTAAACTTTCGATTTCATTCAGTTGGCATAATTTGATTTTCGCAGCAAACAATTGAAGGCAATCAATGGCAGCAACAGCAGCCGATTGCGACAGCTTAAAGGAAGGGGCAGCTGTCGTTTAAATTACTTTCATGTTCTTTGGCCACCAGCCACACCAGCACCAAGAGACGGCCAGCCGCAGCTCTTTTGCCAATTTCCAACACTTCCGTCAACACTTCAACACAAATGGCGAGCCAAAAATGACTGTCAATCTGTCAATGTGCATGCGGCTATTGGCCAACACACAAATAGCACACACTCAAACACACACGCATTCGCATATTTGATTTCATCTGCATTGTGCCTCTCCAGTGATGGTGATGATGATGCTGATGATGATGGGATGGTAGTAGTGGGTGGGTGGCTCCTTGTGTACCAAAACTGGCATATAAATGAACTAAAATTGAATCAGCAGGAAAGTGCTCTCAGTCAACCGAGCGGGGCTTTGGCTGAGCCAACGCTATCAGAGCAACAGCAGCATCCAACGATGATGACGTCAGCGGTGTCAGTGGCTCCGCTCAGTTATCTGGGCGCGTTTTTGTTTGCTTTCCATATGACGTCACTAGAGTGACGTCTACATTGGCCACAAACATGCAAAGGTCACGCGGGAACAGCTTGTTCTTAACGGTGCCAATGCCGTGGCCTTTAGCATCGCTTATATTTATATGGCTAATATCGTACTATGGCCATTTGGTCATGGGGCGATGTGACACTCGTTCAATTTATAACATGGGGCTACAGCTGAGACTGGTGTCTGAGACGCGGGCATGGTCCTGAGAATTCAGATTAAGGCTGGGCTTTTGTTGTGTTGTGCCTGTCGTTTCATAACGGAAGCTGGCATTACAAGTAGCTGTCGCTTTTGTTGGTGTTGTTTATTTTGTTGAAAAGATTAACACGCAGTATTTCATGATTTATATCAGATATTGCGCAAATAAAAATTACCAGCATTTATTTAATTTTTATTTATGTTGCTCATCGTCCGAGTAAATACTTTGAGATATACATAGACTCATGCAAGTAGTCTATATACACATATGTATGTATGTGAGCATGTGTCAATGTCGTGTTTGTTTTACGCGCCTTGTCACGCCCATAATGAAATGCAATTAATTGCAAAAATTACTTCTGTGATTTGCAAAGATCTCGACTGACTCGAATTTGTTGTTTGAATTATTTACTAGTTCAGTAGAAAATGTAATTCAACATTTAATTAAGCACTCTAGCAGTTTTACATAAATATTGCAGTGCTTCAATCATAAACGGAAAACATAATACTAAAGTATAACCTTCACCGACTAACTATGCCAGCGGCCACAACAGCAACCACCGTTCCACCCCTTTGGCCGTCTATCAGTGAGCAACAGGTGCGGTTGGCCATCGACTCGAAACTTTCACAGCCCATCTCACAATTCATATGGCCATAAAAAGCAACTACTTAAAACAAAAGCTGTCAGAGTCTATAGAAATGGCATTGTCTGTGTGGTGGGTGGGTGTGTGAGTCCTTTCAATAAACATTGAAATGAAATAAGCATCATCCACAACGGACAACATGACAGTGGTTATTCATTTATTTATTTATTTGTTTGGTTTGTCGGAGCCAAGGGCCGGCCACAAAGCTTGCTTTTTCGAGAAATACAACCAACGAGAAAAATAATAACAATAAATGATTGTGGCACTGATAGATCTGCATGGTAAGGGAATCACAAGCAGCTCCAGCACAGGCACAAGAATAGCAACAGCAGCCACCATGCAGAGCCAGCCAAAACAAGCAGCAGCAACATTGCTCATACGCCCCGTTGCTCACTTACTTAGCATTTTATGCAGTCGCCTCAGTGTTCGGCTCGTCTCTGTTCGGCTCGGGCACGGACACTGCTCGGCTCGGCCATTTTGCTCGATGCGCGGGCAAAATTATTAGTGCTCTTACAGGCGCCGTGCACGGTAGACGCATTCGTGACCGCATCGAGTCTGGGTCAGGCAACGGGAACGCGTCGACGCCAGCGACTCAATTGCTGTGTAACGGTTTAACGGTGTAACGGCCTGACAATAGTACAAACAAAGCACACCAAAACTGTGTACTGTGCAGTGTAGTGTAGTGCCCGAATATGAATGATTAAGAAAGTTTTGTTCGCGTGCATTTCACACCCACACGTAGGCAGAAGCTTGGGCTGTTTAAGCGCCTACAACTTATTCGTGTAGCTCGTTCATAAAATAGTGACAATAGCAAAACGGCGCTGCCAACACTAGTCAAAATGCAGCGCCGGATGTCCGTATCGATAAGGGAGTATAAGTTCTTTAGGAGCTTCTCCCAAAAATTCGAGAACTGGCCCAAACGCAAGGCCGAGGCGCTATGGCGCAAAATGCGCGAGCGAAAAATCGCAGGTGAGAATTTTAGATGATCGTCCCCCCTCCCGGTTCGAAAAAGTAAAAAAAAATTCCATGTGGGCCAGGCCCAAGGGCAAAAATTATTAAATTTGAACTCGTATCGATTGTGCATGAACAAACAAAAGGTACTACAACTGTGTATGGACGCGTGCCGCTTGCTGTTTATTGTTTTTCCACACCCAATTAAGAGGCTACCCCGCCAACTATTTTAGGAGCCAAGTGTGGCTATTTTGAGCTGGACCGCACCAGCACCAGCACAGCCTGTATATATCAATCGACGCCGCACGGCGCACATTTAATAGAATTATTCATTGCATTATCAAGCGATGTCTGTGTCTATGGATATGGAATGGGAAACTGGAATAGGGCTACAACTGCAACAAGTTGCTGCCATATCATGCACAATAGCAAATGGTCAGGCTGTCATTTGCATTTGCTACACAACTGGCCACATCTGTCAGTCAGTATGTCAGTCGGCTTGTCAGTCAATCAGTCCGTCCAAACAGTCTGTCCCAGTGCTGTGGCCACTCGCACTCGTACTCGCACTCGCATTCAAAACCCCATCATCATTTGCGCTACGATTTCGCTTTTTTACACCCAAGAGAAATTGCGTTCCAGTCAAGCGAGGCGATTCATTCAAATAAAGAAAACTGTTTGCATGTAGTAATAAATGAGAAAAATTATTATACAATTAATATGTACATACTATACGAGTATATATATATATCTGCGAGTGGAGCTCAAAATAAATAACATAAGTAATGAGCACCTGCCTCCATGGTTCGTGCCCCCAAAACGTATTCCGTGTTGTTGTAGAAGCAGACGAATGCGAAAAAAAAAACAATTCGATATCATTTGCTGCGAATGTTGACCGAATCGCATGATTTGTCTTAAATGGTATTGTTACTTGAGAACCTAATAAATCGAATCACTAAAAATTCCAATAATGAGCAAAGTCTTTTTATACCATGTACATATAAACACATAATACTATGCTTACCTGAGTATTATTCTCTTCTTATTTGTTCTTATTCTTAGATCAAGAAAAAAATCAATCTTTATTTATATTTATATATATATATTATATATACCAAAGTCAGAATATCATATTGTACATGTTCTTATCAAAATAACAAGCTCAACCAAGTTGTTGAACCGCCCAAGTTTTATCTCATTTATACTGTTCTCTTAACCAAACTAAACCATTTCAAAAGAAGCATAAAATTGAAATTAGATATTTCGGTTCACAGTAAATAATTAATTTTAGCTTAAGACTTAAGCCGATTTATAGCTCTCCATTTGCAGAACTTTTTCCCAATATTCCTTTAGAGGTTTTTTAATTGTGCCTCGAATATAGAAGAGCTTAACCCCAATCAAATCATGTTTTTTTGATTATCATGAGCCGAATTATGTAAATGATCTCTTTTCAGCCTTTCGAAGTTGTTTTTCACAATCTGTTTAGAGGAACGGGGAGGCTGGCATTTAACTTAAATGGCTTTTCCTT
Source organism: Drosophila gaucha (assembly GCA_035045545.1). Lineage (NCBI taxonomy): Eukaryota > Metazoa > Arthropoda > Insecta > Diptera > Drosophilidae > Drosophila > Drosophila gaucha. The sequence continues at coordinate 1,496,830 of JAWNOY010000176.1, read as the reverse complement.
AACCCATTTCGTATTATAACAATAAAACGCATAAATTTTCCACCGGCTGCCCATGCTCTGCTCCTCTTCGGCCAATCTGCCTGCCTGTGTGTATGTGTGTGTGTTTTATTTTTGTTTGCTTTTTATTTTATTTTCGGTTTCTTTTCAAATGTAATTATTTTTATATGCGAATATTTTTATTCTGTTCGGGCTGTGTTTTGTTGTTGCTGTTGTTGTTGTTTGCGTGTATTCATTTTTGGTAGCAAAACAACAGCAAGTTGGCTGTGAATTTTTTTATTGTATACGGGCGAGATTGGAAGTCGGTGGCGGTGACGGGGGGCGACAGGGGTGGACGACCGCCCGCTCGACAGCTCAGCAGGAAATATGCGGCGTATAATACGCTGACATTAAAAACGAATTAAAAGCTCAATGATCTGTTATTTCTGTTGGAACATATCAAAGCAGGCCAGGTGGGGGAGAGACAGAATACTTTAGTTGGATACAGCGTCTGAAGATGTTGGCAGTAGCCACGGATAAGCCGCTTTGATGCGTGCTTCGAGCTAATTTCAAGTCAAGTATTTGGTCCAACAAACGCCGCGTGGCTCATCGTCAAGTTTACGGCAAATTGAACTGACAGCCTGCCACTTGTTGCAGCCAGTCTCTGAACATAGGTCGTCCGCTCAGGCCCTGGCACGCGCACGGTCTATAGTTATCGGGACAAGGGCTCTGTGCATACTTTTATAAATAACTTGATCCTTAGCTAGCCAGTCGAACGAGCCTTTTGTGTGGCCAATGAAGAGGAAATGCTTGCAAATAGTCCTTGCTATACAGTTTGCTGTCTATGTATATATATAGTTATAAGGCCGAAAGCTATTTTCGGATGCTCTTTAAGCCTTTAAAGAACTCAATTTGGAAAAGAGTATGTTTCCAAGGAAGCCTTGTGGCGATTATTTTCCTTATGTATTTCTGGTTTCATTTGTCAAGAATTTTATAATTAATTGAAAATTGCCAAGCTTTTTGCTTTAGTGGCTAATCCCAGTGCAAGGCAAGGCAACGTTGTGTTGCATGCGTCATTTGCTGTCAGTTGTGAATAAAATTTATGTTGCAAATGACATTTAAGTGTTTGGTCTGCGTCTAAGACAAAGACTTGTTAGATGTCTCTCTTTCTCTCTCTGAGTGTGTGTGTGTGTGTGTTGCAGTTTTATGCCAACGAACATCAACGCCACGGTGCAAAGCAATTAATTATTAGCAAACACCTACAATAAAGCGAATGCATCCGATAATTGAACATTTTGCATTTAGAGGAAGTATTTTTACCATATTGCATTCGCATGCAAGTACATACGTATAAAACATTGACTGATTTGACCATAATAGCAAAAATTGCTCATAACAGCCGTGCCTGCTGGTCCTCAGGCAATTCAATTAGCTTTCAAATAGCGGCATAAACGGCTAAACAAAAGCCACTCGCCGAGCATTTAGCGGAAAATATTTGCTGAATAATGTTCGAATTGGCAGTAATAATAATGTGCTGCGAAGTGCCGCCAGCGACGTTTATCTAAATTAATTTACAATTAGTGTTCAGGTTGAAAAATCAATTTAACAATAAAAACAATTTGTTAAAGGTCAACATATCGCAAGAGCTCTTCACTCAGCTGAAAGTCATTTAATGCAGTTAGGCAAACTTTTTTTTTAACTTTTCCACAAAATGACATTAAATAAAGTGCGAGCTGAAAAGCCTGCCTGATACGCGTTCGCCACGTGCCTCGTGCAACAGCCAACAGTGTGGCAAAGCCAGCAAGGCTCATGCGTTTAGATTTGAATCGCAGTTCAGTTGAGCCCTGAAAAATGCCAAAGCAGAGCAAGTTTTTGCCTTGGCTGCGAACACTTTATGTAAGTTGCTTGCCATAATCGGAAGTATGTGTCATTTGCATGCAATGCGTATGGGTCTCCACGTTTGAATGTGTTTGTGTGTGTGTGTGTAAGCATGTCGGCTTGTGTTTTGTGTTCTTGGTTCACTTAACTTTTTCTAGAGCACGCGTAAAGACAAAGCATGTCACTAACACACACACACGCACAGCCCACGCACACTCAACAGGAGGCCGTCAGCCAGCAACAAACCACGTATCAACATATCCTTGACGCACAAATTGTGTTAAGGATTCACTTCATTCGTTCACGTATTCATAGCATAAAGGATTATACATGTATGCGCTTAAGAGCTCAAATAAATTCTACAATTTATTTTTAACTAAGAATTTGAGCTACTTGACTTGCAGACATGAATGAGCTTGAATTCGAGCTCTATAAATGAAAATTGCGATCCCTGTCAATAGTCTGGGTCGAGCACTAGTCATGTTTCCCAGTCTAACATTAATACAGTAACCTTCAGAGTTTCCTAAATGTAATCCTTTATAAAGAATTTAGTTTTCATTTAAGTTTTCTTGTTAAGTTTTTATAGCTAAGAAAGAAGGCTCTTCCAAGGACATTTCACTTTTTATCGTAATCGATTTAGTTTGAGGCCATTTCAATTTAATTGTGTTTTTAATTAGACAATCATGAGCGGCTTTGTTTTTCGACGTATGTTATCTCTGGGCACTTAAATCAACCTTCGTCGCCGCCTCAAGCTGGTGCCCTGAAGCGCACGGCACCCACACACATACAAATAAACGCCCTCACACACACAGGATAACAATTATCCAACGTAAAGCCAAGTTTCATGAATTTGCGCGTGGCTGGCTTTAAAATGTTTTAACATGACCGAACGAACGACGAAAATGAGTCAAACCAGTAGAACGGTAAGGACAACAAAGGACCCGTATATTCTGAGCTCGGGCCCGACGCCCCCGCCTATCAGGTGGGCGAACGTTTGGCCAATGGGCGACATTGTGGGGCCAGGAACAAGAGCAAATATTTACTCTGGCTCAATAAACTGCGTGGCACACGCCTCCCTGACAAGCGTCCGTAACAATAATGTGCACACTTTAAATGGCTTTTAGATGAGCAAGTAGCTCAGTCGCGACCACACGGCGTATGCGCAATTTTAATAACGCTCAAGTGGCATTCGCATTGTTGGGACTGACATGTTGTTGAAGTTGTTGTAGCTGTTGTTAATGGACGAGTTGTTGTCGCTTGCTTTTCATTTTTTGCATACGAATGGATAATTAATAAGCTGTTTCTGGACTATTTTTGGACAGCGACCTGCACCACTCTATGTAATTATGGGCGCAGTATATTAAAGCAAACGACCACGTTCTGTTTACTTTTAGAGCAGGTCAGTTTTGTCCACAAAAATCTCCTGTTGCAATCGAAGCCGATGGAGCGCTGAGTCGGGAGCGTCAAGGGGCGTGTCAAGTGGTCGCATCTAAGGTAGCGGCTACAATCTGTAGCTAACCTAAATTGAATTCGAATGCATGCCAAGGGGCCTGTGGCTATTTTTAAAAACATAAGCGCAGAGGCACCCCAACATAGGAAGCCCGGTGACGGGCATCCTGCCTGGCTGATTGGCAGCTGCCCACCTTTGAGCAACCCCTTTCGGCTGGCGTGCAAGTTAATCGCTTGCAAAATTCAATAATAATTCTCCCCATAAATACATCCCGCTGCTCTGGCAGTAAGCTGCCGGAAAGTGTTTCATGTTGTCGTCTCTATGTGTTTCGCCTGTTCCACAAAGTTGATTAAAAATCAATAGTGCCCTTGCAATCCGCCTTCAGCTGCCTTTCGGTGTGCAAAAGTGTCTCAAAGTAGGTTCGTTTTGAAAGCCAACGAGCAATGTAAAACACCAAACAGATTAGCATTTAAAATAGCAGCCCTTGTGGCAGCTTATAGACATAGATAGATATACATAGATGGCTGCCTTTTTTTGGCTTGCCTCAATTGGGTACCAGGAGTACCAGGAGCCGAGCCAACATTAAGCTCTTTAGAGGCAGACTAGCTGAAATGCGATTCATGTATTCATTGGTTGCTTCCAAACGAAATTGTTGCCTATTTCTGTGCAGTGGTTGGAGCCAATACTGATTGAGCTCTGGCCTTCTAAGGCTAAACAATTGAGCATATTATGAACATAAATAAATATTTTGTATCTATCTCAAAGCAGAACAAAGCAAAAGATTTCATTATCCTTACGGCAAGGCAACTTTTTTATCCACCTCCAGCGACCAAAAAATTCTACCCAACTTTTACTTTTATGTATATCAAGTCAACAGGCAGCCAGCCAAGAAATGTTGTTAAATCCGCAACAGCCAAAGGGGAAAATCCGAAACACAATTTAAAACGACGTCCGTCAGCTGCAAACTTTGCAGCCGCATAATTTCAGACGTCGACATCATTTGGACAGCTTACAACATAATCCATCAAGTGGCTAGGTCGCACCACTAACCACAATACCACTCACCGCACTTAAGTAAAAGCGCATTTCGCTCCTTAATTGGTTTCGAGCGAAACGCACTTGGGCTTGCAAGGCGCAAGAATTCGCACCTCAATTTAATTACAATTAACAGCATTTGTAGGCCACACGGCGTATGCGTAATAGTAATAGCACTTCACACACTCACCCGCTCTCCTTTTTTTACTCTTACAGAAATCGAAGCCGTGGAAGCATGTAAATGGCTGCGGGCAGCAGGTTTTCCGCAATATGCGCAGATGTACGAAGGTAAGTACAAGTTCAGACTGTGCCCCAAACCCAAACTCAAACCCAAAAGCACGCACTTCCGTCTGCCCAAGACGGTGCCTTGTCATGTTTAACATGCCTGCCTCGTGGGCGTGCCCACGTGGGCTGAACTCTGGCAGTGGAGTAATTGATGGTTTCGCTTGACGCCAACAATGACGTTGTCGACGACGTCATCAGCAGTGACTCGGGTAGTTGCTTTGCCATTTAGTTTTTGTTTCTTGTTTTGTGAAGGCACTGACTTTTTTTACGCTTCCCAAGTGGCGTTTATTAATTTCATGAAGCGCACTTTCACTTTCGCCTGCCACTAAAAATAATAAATAGCCATCAAATAGACCCAGTTCGAGCTGCTCAGCTTTTATGACGTGGCAACTTTTGTTGCGCCACAAGCAGACAGAAGAACACGCAGCTTTAGTGCTGGATCACGCGGAGCTCATTGTTCGGCGCTGGCCAATGAACTGCACTAAAGCATCTAAAGATTCCAACACCAGGGCATTGGCATGCAGTGCCATGATATGATAGCCAACCGCCAAGTGAATCTGATATGCCCAGCACGACGGCGCGACAACAATTAGGAGCGATCTCCGCTCGAGCGAAAACGAAAGCTAAAAACGCCCCAACTTTGGGCAGCGCTCTCAGCGATCGTGGTCCGAAAGAATTTAACAAAAAATTGAGTAAGAGAAAAAAAACACAGCACCAGGTAAGAGGCACAGCCAGAAAAACTCATCAAGCTGCGAAGCGCAGATAAAATATAATAAAAGGCTAAAGGACACGTTGCGCAAGAATTTTTAAAGACCACCTTTGTATGAGAATACAAAAAAAAAGAAAGAAAAAGATTTCGAGACCGAAATTAAAATGGTTTGGTTTTTTTTTTAGAGGCAGAGGCCAGAGCCCTTGCGCAACCACTAGCCAAAATGTTAGTATGGGTTCATTGAACCCAGCCCAAGCTGCATATTTATTTGGGTCTCTTAATCGTAATCGTCGAAGCAGTCCTCCGCCCCCTCCCCTCTGCCTGCTATGCATTTGTCGCCGAGTTTCTTGCACGCCGTCGCTTTGCATTTAACGCCTGAAGGCCGCGCAGATTGATGACGCCGCCAAATCTCCAAATTCAAATAAATAAAGCGCCGAAACATAAAATAAAAACCCAATTCTTTAGAGCTGGCCAAAAAGTTCGGCGACTTCAGTTGAATTATGAGCCAGGCCAAGCAAAAGCAAAAGCAACAAAAAAAAAGTGAATCTGAAATGGAGAACACACTCTTTTAGGCATACCCCCAGGCGCTCAGATGCCCCAGCACGATCAGCATTGCTGCACTCGATAAGCATACATATATATGTATATGTATAAATGTGCATGTGTTCAAGCATTCGTATTTGTGTTTGTGGCTGTCGCCGACCTTGAAATATGTCCATTTGGTTGCATAAATTCTACAGGGCAAGCCTGCAGAGAGAATCCAGTTAAATTTGTATGAGGCCGAATAATTTGTGCGCGCATTTAAATTGCAGCACAGTGGTGCACAGTGCGTGCACCACCGAGCCCAGCCCAGCCCATAACCCAGCGGCCCAGCCACACACACAAATGATAAATGCGTATTTTAATGAGTTTCGTGTAAACAAGGCAGCGGCGCATGCGAAAAAATCGGATAAAAAATCCAAAGCTCTGCAGGATTTCGGGATTCTTTTGGCACTGCGTCCACAGACTTGCAGATTGAAATGCCGTAGGTGTTTGGTGTGGCTCAGCTCTTTATTGCTCTGTCATTTGGAGTCGCGCTGCTGAAAGGAGGTGTAGCAGTTGTAAGCGTCTGTTAATTTGCTTAAGGTGGATGGAAGCAGAAACCCAGAAAGAAATGAGACTAAAAGAAAGAAGATACAGTGTAATTTCTGTTTGTTTTGTGTGCTCCTCAAGCTCCCATTCCATACGCACATTATTCACTGAAAAGTGGCAGCCTTAATTCGAGGGTGTGACCTGCGCCGGGGCAGGTCCACATATGGGTGTGCTTAAGAGCGAATGATGTTCGATTAAAGATCGAATGAAGAACGATTTACATGGCATGTGGCATTTTTAAATGGATAACAGCAGACTTCCTTAAGAGTATTTGTATTGCACCAAAAAGCTGCACTCGTCGAATTTTCCTATCTATTCTTAATGATTTGAAAAATTTCCCGAATCCACCAGAGATACGAACTTATATGAGAAAAGAGCTGGATATTTCTGCAGACTGCGTCATCCGCTGCTGCTTTCTAATACAAACAAACAATTCGCAGTTTCCATTGTGGCACAGTGAAAAAATTAATCATATGATTGGCCCAATAAACTGAATACCGGGACGGAACGGTTCCGGGCGGGCGCGTTGCCCTGTAAACTGCTGTAAACTGTCGAAAAACTCAAATTAGTTTCCCAAGAATTTCTCCATGACGTCAACGGCATGAGGCTTGTTGCTGTTGATAATGAGATGATGCTGCTGTTCCTGCTGCTGTGGTCTGTGCTCGGTGGTCGGAGGTGTGAGACCGCCCGTTGGGTGATGCCACCACATATTATTGAACTAAGTGGCACACTCTCCAAATTGGGTCTCCAATGTGCTCGCTGCGCGCAATTCTGTTTATTTCATTAGCATCAAAGTGCACACAATTTGAAACTAAACACAGCATTTAGTAAAGCATTTAAATTAATTTATAAATAACCCAAAGGCACACAAAAGCCTAAAGCGTTCGCCTGAGTAAACAAAGCTGTGAAAAGCTTATAGGGATAGGGAATTAATATACAGGGATAGGGGCGGTCGGGGAAATGGACTCGTCAAAAGTTCAACAAACTGAGAATGGCTTTTCCAAGAGGCACGATTATTATATTGTAATACTAACAATATTTGTACAAACAAATGTGAGCCAAGTCGCGCCAGCTTTTCCAGGCGTACATCCTACGGAACTGCAACAGTTCGTATCTCACGGCATCAATGCCTGCCTGCCAGCCAGCTAGCCAGCTAGCCTGTAGCTGTAAATGTATCTGCATCTGTATCTGTAACAGTGCGACGCGACATGTGTAAACGTCTGGCGTATCTGTTTTATGTGGTAGGTCGCTCGCTTGTCGTCGTCTGGGAACTTGATTTCCTACGTGCAAATTGGCCACGCAAATATGTGGAAAAACTCTGTGAAAATTTTGCAGCGCGACACCGCGCCAATATCTTCTACGCAATGACTCTCACACACACACTCATGCATTTGCATATATGTGTGTTTGTGTGTGTGTGTGTGTGTAGAGCGTTTAATAGGCGCCTAGTCGTTGCGGCTGTAGGCGCTACTGGCGATTCGAATTTTCTGGTTTTTCAATTAGAATTTCATGCACCGTCGTAGTGTGCGGACGCAGCAGCCGCATCAAAAGCCTGGCTAATAAGCAAATCCAACAATAATTTTTACTATTTGCAGATCATCAGTTTCCGATCGAATTGAACAATGTAGCCAAAGATCATACAAATCTTGAAAACGACCAGCTGCAGTCGCTCTACAGGCGGCTCTGTGTTTTAAATCGTTGCGCCAATATGCGACTGGATCAGTCACACAAGCCGCAAACGCCACAGGTGAGTTGCATATGCCGCATCCCAGTTAGGAATTGGCCTAACCTCTATTCGTCCGTAGCAAAAGGAAGAATCTGACGATGAGAACTTTGCTCTGAGCGAGAACTGGACATTCCAACCACACATTCGACGCTGGTCGCGCATAGGAGAAATGGGTCTTGAGCTGCCGCCACCGGGACTTCTAAATCTGAATCTGGAGAAAACCGAAAGCTCGTCCAAGGAATCGAGTCCTGATCGCTTTGAGGACGACAGCTACGATGTAGGCGGCGCTGGCATTACCCTCGTGATACCTGGCTGCAGCAAGGGCGACGCCAATGACAGTTCCCTGCACGAGAGCTCAGATGGAGCCACGCGTCTTCGTCGCACGGGCAGCGAGCGCTTTAAGGACGGAGCTAAGGCCTTTCTGCGGCGGGTGGAGTCCATAAAGTCGCGTCGTCGCAAGCGCCAGAATCGCGAGAATGTGGTAATAAGTGGGCCGCAAGTGCTGGATCTGGCACAGTTGGGTCAACGCAGCAGTTTGCGCAAGCCAGATGGCATTTACTCCACGCCCCCCTCGCCGTCCGCATTAAGTCCGATGCACACATTCCCCAAGGTACCATTCTTTGGTAACGAGCTGAAGGTGCCCAGTCACAGCGAGAACTTCCTGAGTCCGAATCGATCCAGCCCCAAGCGAACACCTACCACGCCGCGCTCAATGCGCACAAGTCCGTTGCACTTCTTCTCCAGCCCCATGACGCAGCTGAAGGAGGGTAAGTCGGACGACTCATCCTCCTACTATAGCGATAGCCAGGAGTCGTCGACAGGAGGCAAGCTTTCGCTTTCACTGCGTAAGCCCTCCAAGGCACGTCGCTTCTTGCAGCGCTCTGGCAAGGTAGATGACATTGGAGCCCATTCGGACTCCGAATGCCATCAGGGGCGGAAGTTGCTCATTAAGGATGCCAATTCCAATACCACTGAGGTAAAGATTAAGAAGCTGACGCGTGGTGGGTCACTTAATCTGGGCAAAGATGCCAAGAAGCGGGATGGCTTCCGCTCTTCCTCGTTCCGCTCACGCAGTACATCCCGGAAGGAGCAAAAGACCGAGGAGGAGCATACTGGCAGCTCCAAGCGACAGCCAGTGGTGCGGTGGCATAGCTTCCAGATGGAGGAACGTCCCAACATGATCTTCCGAAAGTGTTTCTCACAAAAGATCGAGCCACATGTCCAGCCGGAGGATGCCGGCATTCCTTTCGCTGCGATGTCAGCTGGTCAGCTGCAAATCATTCGCAAACTGGCTCTGGTTACATTGACGGGCTACATGGAACGCTATTGCCCTTCTCATCGCTCTGGCTGGAACTGGGAGCTGCCCAAGTTCATCAAAAAGATCAAGATGCCAGACTACAAGGACAAGAAAGTGTTTGGTGTTCCGTTGCTGTTAATACTACAGCGCAGCGGTCAAACCCTACCTTTAGCTGTGCGCGCAGCTCTACGCTGGCTGCAGCTGAATGCCCTCGACCAGGTGGGACTCTTCCGGAAGAGCGGCGGCAAATCAAGGATTATGAAGCTGCGGGAGCAGATCGAGATCACCGAATCCACAGCAGAGTGCATGGATGTGTTTGACCTGCAACAGGCCTACGATGTGGCCGACATGCTCAAACAATACTTCCGCGAGCTGCCCGAGTCGCTGCTGACCACCAAAATGTCCGAGACTTTTGTGGCCATCTTTCAACGTAAGTTAACGGTGAATTTTGGTTAGCGGGCAGTTATTCAATTTAGTCTTCCGATTACAGATCTACCCGCAGATGTGCGTGTGGATGCGGTTCAATGCGCCGTGCTTCTGCTGCCGGATGAGAACCGTGAAATACTCTATGTGCTGCTCGAGTTCCTCACAATTGTCGCCGCCAACTCGCAGCAGAATCAAATGACCAGCAACAATTTAGGTGTGTGTCTGGCACAGTCCATATTCCACTCGTCCATTTCCACGGGCTCCGCATCGGTGTCGGCGTCTCCGCGGCGCAAAGGCAAGGGCTCCGGAATGCCGGACATGAAGGAGCTAGCGGAGGCGAAGGCCTCTCACGAGTGTCTGTCCTTCATGATCGAGCACTACAAGCCAATTTATACTGCCTCCAAGGAGAAACTGGGAAAATGCAATTTTGGCTACATGGAGGAGTCAAAGCCAGTGCCACTGGAGGCTCTTGGCGAGGGCATGCAGTTCCACAACTGGCGCGGCTACCTGTACGAGTGCACAAGCGCCACCATTAAAGAGGGCCGTGAGAAGTAAGTACAATCGGGATGATTTGACACTAAGCTGATTAACCTCAACATCTCCTAACCCAACCAGGACGCGCAGCTGGATTGCAATTAGTTCGCTAAATGACAGCAATGTGGACATTGCATACAAAAAGGTGGGCGATGGTCATCCCCTGCGTCTATGGCGTTGCTCGACAGAGATAGAGGGTCCGCCGCGCGAGGTGCTGGAGTACATAATCAAACAGCGCGCATCCTGGGATCCAAATCTGTTGCAATGCCAAACTGTCAAGAAACTGGATGATCGCACCGAAATCTATCAGTATGCTTTGGATGGCCAGTTGACCACAGACTTTTGTGTACTGCGGTAAGTTTCAAGATATATTAACTCTCAACTTTGGAGTGCTTAATTTCTATTCAACTATTTCAGTTCCTGGCAAACGGACTTGCCGCGCGGCGCCTGTGTTATTGTGGAGACGTCAATCGACCACGCCAAGGCCAAGCCCCTGTTCTGTGCTGTGCGAGGTGTCGTCTTGGCATCGCGATACCTAATCGAACCCTGCGGCAGCGGACGTTCTCGAGTCATGCATTTGGCGCGCGTGGATGTCAAGTAAGTAAACTCTCAATGCAAATGAGTTGTATGTGAAATTTAAACATTGCATACTTTCAGGGGCAAGACTCCGGAGTGGTATAACAAGAACTATGGACACATCTGCTCACACTACTTGTCCCGCATACGTCTAGCCTTCAAGCACGTAGCAGATGGACCCGAGAGTAAGGTCTAAAGAGTGCAACCTGCTTAATTTAAACATTCACACGCCGCAAGCATTTCGGTAACCCCAACGAGCATACAATTTTTGCGACCTAGACCACACGAGCTTAAGATTCGCTACTCGAAGCAAAGGAAGTAAAGGAATATATATGTAAACATATATTAATATATATATATTTTACTACAATATATATTTTTGTAAATACTTAACTAATTATGATAATTCCAAAACTATTTTACAAAACTTCAATACGTTTTTTGTTTAGCTATAATTTACTGTATTATATTTATATGTGGTCTTAATTTATGCATACTTTACTTTACTCTTACTTATACTTTACAAAACGAAATCTAACATCCAAAATACTCAACACATAAATATCACAAATGTACTTTTACGATTTCTTAAAACAAAAGCTTCAAATTATGTTTATGGCACCCAAATATCTTTAATGTTAATTAGTTTGTAGTCTTCGCAATGTGTAAAACGTTAAACATGGATTAATCCCTCTAGGAATCAGAAACAGCAACCTTTTAATGTGTAAAGCAAATTCAGCTAGTCAAATTCTATAATCTTAAGTTAAATTACTAACCCCATACACTCAACAAAATTGTCTACCAAGTTGTTGAAAAATTGCATTGATTTGGTGTTAGACAGAAGGAAAAAACATTTGAATTGGTTATATTAATATTACACAGCACCTCTATATGGATTGCAATGATAAATATATATAGATATATATGGTGTAGTATCGGAGTTATTGCTAAATTTAAGCTCTTCATATATTATTGATGTATGTACATGTATGAAACTTATGATCCTTGATCAATATAATGTAAATGCCCATTTTGGCGATATAGTTTTATTTATGTATATCTATCTATATGCTACGATAATATAAATGTATGATGGGTACGAGTTATCAACTACTACAGGCAGTAATGACAAATAAAACCTAACCAACCAATGTCAAGGAAAGCGAAGCATATAAATAAGTATTACGCATACATAATCAAATAAATACATCTGCGAAACACAATAAACTTACTATGAAATGTGCAAAACAAAAAAAATATTCATTTTATGCGACTTTCATTTAACGATATATCTAAATCTCCTGGCTAAATGTATATCAAAACACTGTCCTAATTACTAGTCATCAGTGGCGCCATCTATCATGCGGTAGTGAAAGTTAAATTTACCAAACCGTTGAAATGAAGCTGTAGCTTATTTTTGCCTGGAAACAGTTTCACATAGTTATCAAGCAGTACACGACTTGCAATGACAAGCAGTTTTTTGTGTGTTTCTGTAGAAAAAATTGCATTAAATATTATTTTGGTCTGCTCACTAAATTAATATTTTAATTCAGCTGGTATTTAAAAGGTAATAACGAAGTTTAAACTAGGTTGAAAAGAAATCTGCGGTTGAAAAATTATCTGATGGGGCAAACGTGATTGTTCAAAGCAACGTTTTAAATTAATTATTTCGAGTAAATTGGTATTTAATAATTTATTTTATAGAATTTCAGTAGTCCCTCAGACATAAGTCCCTCTTGAATGATTTAAGTGTTATATATTCATATTAAATTATTAAAAATTAATTCAGTTGATTTTATGTCAATGAAACTTATCTTTTAGCCTTGTTCAGTCAGCTTTTCTTCCCGATATCCAACTGATTCTTAACGTTTTGTGAACGAAAAACCCACCTATGTAGCTGACATATGTTAACTACAAGCTGCCGCTAATTGTGCCCAGGCAACCAAGTTGACCCCAAAAGCACACGCGATTCACACATACACACTCACAAGAACTCACATATAGTGAAATGCAGGCGACTAACATTAAAAGTCCATTAAAAAATTATGTTCGCCATGGTGTACCAGGCTCCTGTTTAGGTGGTACGAGCAGTCTGTGTGTGTGTGTATATGTGTGTGTGCCTCCAAATCTAAACTGGCGAGCGACCTCAGCGGGCTGCATATGTAGATACATGTGTATATATCTATGAGTGCGTATGTAAGTATGTTTGGGTGTGTGTAACTATATTTAGAGCACAAGAAATTGTTGCATTTAACTGGCAGCCAGCAATGCGAAACCATAATTGTAATTGCAAATGCAAATGTCGCACGTATTGATTGCATTAATTAATTAATTTGTGACTTAATTTCATGGGCTTGCGGCAATCAGCGCACGCACGACTGCCAAAATGTATTAATATTGCAGCAGCAGTCGCAGCTGTGAATGCAGCAAGACCAACAACAACAACTGTCGCTGATGCCCTGTACGTGTGTGTGTTTGCGTTGTTATTAATTGAAATTTAATGGCAAAATATATTTTTATTTATTTATTCGACTGCAACTGCATTTATGCGCACTTCCGTCGCCCTCGCCCTCTGCTGCTGCTGCTGCTGGCGTTGTCATTCACCATTTACCGCGCCGAGTCTATGTGCCCCTTTGTTGCCTTTCGTCGGCGGTTGGCATTTAACATCAAAAGCCTTGGACCCGCCCCTTCCACAGCCGACGAGCTTGTAATTGATTTCACTTAAAATTTAAATAATGCATGCGGTTTTTACTGCAAAATGCATTTCACAAATGTTCTTGTATTCCTGTATGACCATTCATACATACATACATATATGATCACATTTTTCTCTGCTAGCTGCGCCAGTGTGTTTGTATGTGTATATTGTGTATGTGTGTATATTGTCGCGTGTCCTCTCAGCTGCTTTTACGGCGGTCAGTCGCGCTGCCATTTTATTTTCGCGTTAAATTAAATATGAAAATTAATGTCAACATAATTGAAATGGCAACGAGCGCAGGCACCGAACGGCGCTCCACAGCTGAGCACCATAATTGATGAAATTATTTGGGAATTATTTCCCAGATATTCCGTGACAATTATGCGCGACTTGCCCAACCAGCGTATGCGCGTATTGACACTGAGCGAAATTATCTTATCCATTTTATGCTTTATTAACTCCCTTATTAAGTTTATTATTTGAAAGATATGAGCAATTATATTAACAATTTACCATTTAACTCTGTATACCATTAATACCAGTTCTATCAATTTCTATCAAATTAGTTTAACTTATTTTTTCGGAAATATTTTTTTTTTTAATTTCCAATTTAAGTCTTTTAACATTTTAACTTTAAATGAATTTTCCAAAATAATTAAAAAAATTATTTTCATATACCCTTTTCAGCTAGTTCTTTAGCATAGGGTATTTGCATTGTATTTCAACAACAGCTTGCAATTAATTATAATGAGATGAATGGGGATGCAGAAGCCTCAATCCTCTGTCGTATCTAAGTATGCACATATTTATATTCGTATGTGCATGCATGTACGCATATAATATATGTTTAAAGTGTGCATGTGTACGTTAATCATATTACGACCAGAGCTGCCAATTATTTAATGAACATAAAATAGTAATCGCAAAACAAGAGAGACGAACTGATTGACATGTATCATGCTGACACTGGCAACAAGTTTGCCATGAACTGGATTTGAGTATGGATATTATCGGATATTTATCTAAAAAAGCACATCATATGCAAACTATGATAATGACAAATTAATTGGGAAATGAATACGACTTTCAAAAACTTTTAACACGGTTGCCACGCAGCGAGCCATATATATATGATTCGTACTGTTTTGCCACCTGTCTAAACGGTCATTAGCTTTATAAACAAAAACCTTTAAATGCACACGAAATTGCCGAGTCAAAAGCCATTGTACAATTATTGTTTATAATTCCTATTAATTTTGCACTTATTAATAATTTCAATTTTCTGCTGACACCCAACGACGAAAATTCACGCGAACTGCAGCAATGGAAACGAAGGCCACAAAAGGTTGCATATCTTTGGCTTAAGGTAATAACGAATTGGTTGCCTTTGCTTTATGCATTGAATGATATCATTTGAAGCAGTGTCCATTATAATTAAATATTTCAAACTGTTTCCACGAAGCCTTGTCGATTAGAAAACATTTCCCAGGCGCAGCCAGCTCATTGCTGTTGGCTAAGCACTTTTGCATTAACAAATATTTAGAGATCCGCGAGCATCTCATATAACGCGTGTGCATATAAATTTGACAAGCATTTGCGGCATCTTTACATAAAACCTGGGAACTGCAAGCTAATCAGTGGGACGTCAAACGCCTACGCGAAAAAAAGCTGCGAGTGTCGAGGCGCAGCAGCAGCAGTAGCAGACTATATCGAACAGAAGCTAAAATGTTGGCTATGCGACAAATTTTTTAGCAATGCGCACTTTGCGCCCTCTCCGCCCACCTCCCACCTCACACCGCCCACCAACCTCCGCCCTCTCGACATTGCACTTCATTTCGTTTGTCGTTGCCCGTTTTGCGTGCGCACTTTTAATTGCAATTGAATTTTAATTACTGCGTTGTCAGCAAAGAATGTTGCAGTCGGCCGTTTAAGAGCTGACAGGCAACGCAGCGAGCCAGACACGCGGACACAATGAGCCAGAGCGCAGCGCACCAACACCAATAACGCCACCGCCACCGCCACCATCACCAGCACCACTACCAATAACAACAACAACAGCGGCAGCAGCAGCCAGCCAGCGGC
This sequence comes from Drosophila gaucha, assembly GCA_035045545.1. Classification (NCBI taxonomy): domain Eukaryota; kingdom Metazoa; phylum Arthropoda; class Insecta; order Diptera; family Drosophilidae; genus Drosophila; species Drosophila gaucha. The sequence goes on along the minus strand of JAWNOY010000176.1, from coordinate 1,481,027 downwards.
AACTGTTGCCATTGCCTGTTAATATTGACGATGGGCTTTGAGACGTCTGCTTTTGCGAGCTCTTTGTGCTTCAGTTTGCTCTGCTCTTTGCCTTATTTACAACCAAGTCGCCATCGGAGCAATTAAATGAGCTTGTGCCGGCGGCAATCGGCATTCACCGTTCGGCACTCGGCATTCGGCGCTCCACGTTCGACTTCATTAATCAGCAGCTATAAAAGTGATTGGCTGATAACGTTTATCGAACTCTGATGATTCTATTTACTGCCCAGGTATGAGCATAGATAACTTAATGAAAGTGCCATGCAATTAGCAATGTCTGTGCTTGATTGCGGAGACCCACCATAGGGCTGCCCGCATTCGTACTGACTGAGCAGCTATTATTTAAGAGATTTCCTTTAAGTAGTAAAGATGTCTTTTTCATTTTTACAAATCATTTATAACTGACTTGACCAACTATATGAAACTATCAACATTAAAGATATGCTTGTGAAATCAAGGTTTTTAGCTACTGGAAACTACCTATAATTAGCTATTAAATTTATCTAGATTATACACGCTAAATAGATATTTTACAACAGCAAAGGGAACATGTTATTAAAAGTGACTTTAAGTGGTAGATTCTATAAGATCTCTTTCCGTGATTGAGCATTTAATGTTTTAAGACAGCTTTTATACCTATAAATTATAAGATGCAAGAACTATGTATTTAACAACTTTATAAAGCACTTACTGACCTTTACTAACTCATTATACTAGTCCAAATTTGACAAAAAAAAAACTAATATTTTGAGAAATTGTTGTAAGTCAGAGCGACAGAGACGTGAAGCTATACAGTAAATTCCAAAGACGGTTTATTAAAATTTTAAATAATATTTTGCCTTGATGTTACAGTTCCTCAAAAGTGCCCAAAAAATTCTATTTGTAGGTTGGAATGTAGGGCTCTCAGATGCACAAAAGCGTAGTCTAATTGATGCTAACTTTTTGCAAGAAAAATTTACAGGATAAAATTTTAATCTATTTAATAAATGTGTGAATGTATTTACGTACATATAAATATACATTAATTTATTTGTATGTATGTCAGGACGAATAATTTTGTAATTCCAGTAACCATGTGTCAAGTTGTTTCATCAATCGTTAGTGCTAATACAATTTCGAAAAGAAACATCTTTACAATTTTTTATTAAAAATTAAATATTCATATTGACAATCTGATTAAAACTCTTTCTATATCTGTAGCTCTTTTAATGTTTTACTTGCCTTACTTTCTTCAGTTTTTATACTATCAAAACATAGCAAATCATTGCTTTGTTCATAAAATTCATACTTAAGGTATATTATTTCCACAGGCTTTCGGTTTAACTTGAAATTATTTATGGACCAACAAAAATAATTTTTATTAATTTCTTAACCTTTTGCTACGGCAATAACGCATAGCACATCGAGACCAAATGACATTATTAATGCATTTGAAAACTTTACTTTTACACACATTCTCACCCTAACAGGATTTATGGATTGGGAGTGCGGCCATTTATCTAAAATTATACCACACCGAAAACCAATTCGTAGGCGTGGGCGAGCCGCCACCCGCTGCAGGTGCACAAAGGGGCGCCAAAATGCACAGCATAAATGAGTGGGTGACAGGGAACGGGAGGCTGGCTGATGTGCATGTGTAGTGGGATGGGAGTGGGAGGGGGCCTCACATACTCTCGAGGCGGCAACTCCACCAATCAACAACAAAAATAACAAAATGTCAAACAGAGCGCATGCAACAATTTATTTAAATACCTCGGGCTCATCAAATTTAAGTTAACACACCCCGAATGGAACGTATTGCGACAGACGGCAACGAGGAAAAAATAAAACAAACTGAAATAAAAACTGAAAACTGAAAATGAAAATGAAAATTCAATTTTCCACCTAAACGCAGACACCGCATCAATTTTGAAAATGCGTCGCACTCACAAGACAGCCAAGAAGTCAAGAGAGCCAAGTCGTTGTCGAAGTTAAAGAGATGCAGGCGGTTGCCATTGCCAGACTGCCTGCCACACAGAGAAGCCCGTCGGCACCATTCCACAATTTCGATTCGCCTTTTCGACGGCTGTCAACGAAAGGCAAACCCTAAAGTGAAAATTGTGATGCATATGCCAGCAACACACACACACACGCACACCACATTTCAACCACACATAATTGGTGAGTGATATGTGTGTGTGTGTGTGTGTGTGCGTTTTTCTCAACCATAAGAGAAGATTATTGGGTTTATTTGATTTATGCAACAATTTCCCATATTTGATCGACTTGTCCAACTTTTTGTCATGGCCCCAAAAGATTCCTTTGTATTAAGATTTAATTAGCTTTTATTGACCATTAAGATTCCAGTCATGATACAATAACTGTAGCCAGAGTCGCAGTAGCCAAGTACTACACCCACCAGTGGCTGTCTGTGTCAGTGGCGCAACTTTCTACATATATAAATTTTTGTTTTTGGGGTTTTATGATTTTTAAGCAAGTTTATGAGGCCGACAACGAAGTATTTATGATATTTACAACAAAAGAGCGAACGTAGAAAATTTTACTCAAATCGAAATAAAAACATACAAATTAATTAATGCCAATAAACAAGAGGCATGTTGCCATACAGTACCCGGGGGCCCCAGCCCCGTCCCGCTCCGCACCCATTAATGGAGGGCGCCCTACGCATTGGTGAGTTTATGACTACGAGGCCGAGGCATCTGCGGCAATGGCAGCCCGCCAGGCTGTTTGGCTGTTTGGCTGTTTGACTGTTGAGTGATCATCCCAGATCAGCCCCGGTTATGGGCAAAGGGACAGGGGCAATGGCAGCTTGGCATCCACTTCGCTGCCAATTTAATGGCGTTTTTACAACTTGAAAGATTCGTGCCTGCCACGCCGTTTTGAGCGATGATGTTGGGGGCCACTAAATGCATACGAAATGCAGCGCAACGAATGTCATTAGAACATAAAAATGATATTAATTGCATGCGAGAGTGCAGAGCCAAGAGAACCGGAGACCCGAGTTGGAGCCCAAATGCCACTGGCATGCAATAGAAACGTCAACATTTTGATGATGGAATTGAATGGCGCACTGCAAGATCCACTTAAATGAGTGCCTGACTCTTTGAAGGGGACGGGCCTGCCAGTAATGTCGTCGTCGTCGTCGTCGTCGTTGACGGCGATGTTGTCGTTGTCGTCGCAGCCTGCAAGAGATCGCATAGCTCAGATAAATAATAAAAATTAAAAATAAATTAACACCTAGTAAAGAGGCTGCCTCTGCATTACTTCGGTGACGCTCTCGGTTTGTACGGGTTCGGGTACGGCTATAGGCCTGTTCCGCAGACAGCTCAAAAATAGCGCAAAAGTAATTAAAAACGAAAATATAAAAGCAAAACGCACACAGTCAGCGCTCCCATCTAGCATCTCGCATCTCGCATCTCAGTTTCTCTCCCGCCATAAAAAATATGTTTGTCTATATTGGATTCAACAAGCGAAACGTCGCCGCCATCGCAGGCAACGCAGATCAAAGGCCCGGTCGGCAGGCAGACTGCTCCCGGGCAGTCTTTAGAGTGTTGCCATTATGATGATGCTAATGCAGTTGACATTTTATGCTAGGCCAGAGAATGCACCCAAACAGTCGAGTCGAGTCGAGGCGAGTCGAGTAGTGTCGAGTCGAACGGCGACGAGCCGAATGGGAGGCTCAGCAATTGGCTGCTGTTCTATGGGCCAGGCCGAATGCCAGACCGATAATATTTCAATTTAATTAGCTGGCAGCTGGTAAATACCATTGGGCAAATGTTTAGTGCCACGCACACTGAAAGATTCATTAGTACAATATTTGGGTTATGTTAATGTGCCTTAATTCATTATGAACTGATAATGACAATTTTATGATCACACGAAATGGCTCTCAAAATGATACCTCTTTAAAAATTAGCTAGCATCCATAATTATTTAATGACATATCTTATTTTCAATATAATTAGATGGATAAATCATGTTTTTTTATAGTTCCTCGTTCACAAAGTAAAGAGAGTAGAAGGGTATTGTGTAATGCATATGTTAATGAGCGGTCTTCCGTTTGCCTGTCTAACCAAATTGCTTTCTTAAGCGTTTTTAAAGCTAGAAGGTACTCTAGAATATATAGATATACATACATACATACATGTGTATACCCATATGTGACATAGTCAGAATAATGTATGCCTAAGCCCACTAGCAAAGTATCAAATCTACACAAAACTTTATTTCGCATATTTTTTATGGAAGGTAATCTCTTTCGAAACTTTCGTAAAGAAATTTGTCTGTTTTGAACAAGTATTGAGCAGTTGGGTTGGTCGAAATGCAATGTTTTTGCTCATTATTTTTGACATTTTCTATGACACAGGAATTTCTTTTTAAAAGGAAAAATGAGCTTTTGTAAATTAATCGTTATCTATGCACAATTATTTTTATTGTATCATTTATTTTACATAATTACAATGAATTATCATTCTTAAGTTTATTATATATGGAAAATTACAAAAAATATAATCCATTTTATTTACTGCCTCAAAGCTCATGATACATATTAACTAAACTTTTGCGCTTTGGATACGCCAAAGTTTTGTAATACCCTTGCAATTGTGAAGTATAAAGATATAGTTTTCTGTTATTTCCCAAGAAGAGATCAAGATAAATATGTATAATCATATTTACCTTTGCTAATTTTTGGATCCCTAGATGTAAAATAGAATATAGATGGGCGTAGCTATATATACAATAATTTTTTTGGGGGTGGTCCATACAAATATATGTTTAAAGTTTCAAGACTCTGGTTCTAACAGCGCACAAAATATTAGAGTATTTATGTTAAACACTATATAGACTTCCCGATTTGCCACGTCCATAGTGGGCATGGATATATTACATTCTGATCGATCTCTAGGATGTTCTCGCACTAAAACTGTAGAAGAACAGTTTTGCCAGTTTATATACTATATAGTCGGAGATACTACCTAATGTGCGTTGCAAGCTTCTGACCAAAATGAATATACTCTTTTTGGCAAGGGTAAACAAAATTTCTATTTGCAATAACTAAAACACAAAATATTTACAATTAATAAATATTTGTAATTAAAATGAGTTTCACTTTATTAAATAATATCCTCATGCTGCGTTTGTGGCTCTTTTTAAATTACTAAAACATGTGTTGTTATGGTACAAAAATGACTGTACAGATTCTACACTTAATTAAACATATTTAAAAAGAAAAAAAAAACTTTATTAAATATTGTTCTTATAAGTAAGCCATTTCTATTATATTGATTAGTTTTTATTTACATGTGGTATATTTCTCATATTTCTTGTTTGTCATGGCATGTGTTGAAAGCTTAACTGCAATTAGTTATCTTGGATTCAAATGCGGATTATTTGCATTTCCTTGGCTTATAAAAGTAAAAAAAAGGTTGGTGCAGTGGGAAAATGTCAGCATTTACCCAACTGTATGTAATTACTTGACAATATTCAATTGGCAACCAAGCATTTAATAAACATACAAATCCTAGCACACACACATAGATAGCTAGAAGAAGTGGAACAACAGTGTGGAGCAGACACATTGACAAGCGAAGCCTTTTGTGCTACTTCGCACAGACAAACCATCCATGGAGGCATTTCATTGAATCCAATTATCGCTGGACATGGCATAATAATTACTGTCTGCTATCCACACGCACATGCACACCCGCACACCCACACACCCACACATGCACACGCCAACACACAAACAAGGTCGCCAGAAGCGAATAAGCGGCATTGAGCACCAACTGCCGCTGGATTTGACTCCCAACGGGTGGCGTGAGGTGCCCTTGTTGCTTAACCAACTAAATGGCAAGTGTTCAAAGGCAGAGGGACGCAAAAAAAGATACAGTGTGGGGAAGCCAGAGAGCGCGCCAAAGCTTACGCGAGCACGAGCCGAAGGATGCTGCCGGGCCGCTAGCAATAAAACAAAATTGCCACATATAAAAGCAAATAATGAAGTGAAAATGGCAACAATGTGATTACACACAGTGCCACAGGATAGACCTTAATAAATTGCAAGCAGAAGCACACACACACACACACACACATAACACTCAGAGAGCGAGACAGCGACTGACAGTGAGAGAGAAGGAGAGTGGGAGAAAGAGAGCGATAATGACAGTGAGTGCCAAATTGGCTGATTGTGAGCAACTGCGACGGCGCCTTGCATAAATGTTGCTAGCAACATGTTGCCAACAGCTAACTTGTTGGATGCGCGCAACATTGTGTGTGTGTGTACGCGCGTGTGTGTTTGTGTTTTGTTTTTGGCGTTGGTCGCCACGCGCTTGCCTGACTTTCATTTAAAAGCTTCGAATTAAGCGCCCTCCCCCCCGAAAAATAGTATTTAAGCACATCAATTGCCGCATGGCTCTCCAACAAATTGATTAAGCTGTAAACCTGAAAATGCAGATTGGAATGTGGCGATTGCGAGTTACAATTATTATATAAGTACTTTTAATAAGCAATATTATTAATTGTGCAGCCATAATGGCATCATTTATCGCACATTATAAGCGCAGACAACAACTACACCTACTTACAACATGGGGCAACAGCTGCGCAGCGCGCTACATGGCAACATTTCGACGAATTAAATTGCTTGTAATGATGATGGTGACGGTGGCAGCAGTAACAATAGCGCCAGCAATCCACACACAAACACACACACAACAGTGAGACACCATTGGGTTAAAGAGGGCTAAATGCGTGCAATCATTGGGTGGGTGCCGGATTTTTGTATGTAGGTGTGAGCGTATGTGTAAGTGTATACGAGGGGAGAAATGGGTAAATGTCAGACAGCATTTATCCATTTGTAGCCGGACGCTGGGGAGCAGCAGTAGAATTTGCCGCTGGGCAGCCAGACGGTTCTATGGCATTTAAGTTGTCGATATTTAGTATATGTATAAGTGTGCGTCTTCTGATTCTGTGTGCTGATGTGTCCGTATGTGTGTCTGTTTTATTTGAGTTCACAGTTGTACCTTATCACATATGAAATTGTTATCTTGATACAAAAAAGTTTTCGTTTAACATTTGGGACAAATGTGCGCATCTCTCTGTATATGGCAGTAGCTAAAGCTTTCTGGTGCAAGTCAGGCAGGCCTGGAGAATAATGGCAATTGTTTTATTTTTGTTATTAACAAATTCAGTTTAACTTAATAGTCTAAAATCACAACACAAAAAAACAAAAAACAAAAAAATAAGGCGTCTAGAATTTATGCACTTCAGCAGGTATCTTCTCTGCCGTATTTAACGAATCTTTTTTAAAAAATACTTTCGAATCGACGCAAAGAAAAGTGAAAAGAAGCCCCATGGAGCACAGAGTAGTTGAGGAACTGATACACCTGCAGCTGCCAGAGGAGGAAGCTGTCAACGTTGTCAACATACGAAACGGCGATGGTGATGGCGACGGCGAGAATGCTTGGGAGAGGCAACTGGATGACTTGCAGATGCAAGCAATGCGTCTGGAGAATCCCCAAGTGGCCATGTTGCTGGATGCCCCGCACGAGCCGCCCATTGAATTGCACCACATGCTGGAACCCGTGAACGTCCCCCAACGGCCGCGCAAGAAACGCAGCTTTTTGACTATCTCAAAGCCCTTTCATGTGCAGCCGGAGAGGTGCGCTCTCATTTCGAATGGCTGGAGAGCAGTGCAGCGCGTCCAGCCAGAGAAACGCGGTGAATACTTTGCCAACTATCTGAACAAGCATATGAATAGCCGAAATTATCCAAATGGCGAAGGATTGCCGAATCGCTGGGGTCAATTCTGAAATCTTGAAAGCAGGGCTCCATACGTTTCTTTAATGTTAGCAGACACTATAATGAAAACGTTAAGCGTCAATAAACTAATAAAAACCTACCTAGGACAATAGGCCTACGTATAATTAATCCTGTCTCTAAGGCCTCTTTGAAAGCCATAGTTTGCAGTGAAACCTGGTATTAGTCAGGACAAAGAGCCCTGAGGCTCATCAGAATAGCTTACACTCTGCATGAAATTGCCAATTAATAAACGGCAAATTGCCAAATTGAAAACTGGCTAGCTTCATACACACACGCACACACAGACATTGGCACATACACCTGGCATCGATACCTTTGCAGCGCCCCAATCCTAACATAGCTAGAACAGAATAGAGCGTAGAACAAAGCCCACACCCCGTGGCTCTTTCATTTGCAATGTGCTTGCTGTTTATTTGCACATATGGACACAAATGACAATAACAATGACAATACAAAAGCCGATGAGCGAACAATTGGACAAAGTGTAGCAAATAAATACAAAATTCAAAAGATAATTGCAATCAAAGCCACAAAATGTAGCCAAAAGGCTTATAAACTGTGGGCGTGTGGGACCAAAGGATATAACCGCACACACGAATCGGACTGGTCATACAAATCGAAACAGAAGGTAAACGATTTTTACATAACAATTTTACAACACACACACACAAACAAACAACCTCCACACACACACAGGCATTAATGCAATGGTGCACACACACAAAACCAACAACAATAAAGTTTGTCAATTACACGCATATTGCATATGGGTTATAAAGCACGATTCTAAGATGACCTGTAAATTAAAAGAAAAATTTAATTATATGTATTTTATAATTGATAAATCAATTTAAATACCTAAATAATGGGGTATGTATAATATAGAAAAATTCTATTATTTTATATATCTATTTGCATCAATATCTTTCATATTTTATCTAAACTCAATTTGCTCAAACACTTTAAGACCATTTTTGCAAGATAAATCAAAAGTATAAACCACATACACCACGAAGCAAGTGTTCTTATTGTTGCTGCAGCTGATATGCATGAGTCTTTTATGGCTGATTTTGAGTTTGTATTTAGAGCTAGGCACTTGCAACACTGTTGCAGAGCATCTCTAATTGAATTGAATGCAATTGATTTTGGAATTGTTTAGCAAACATCGAGGGGTTGGGTATTTAAAAAAGGAAACAAAGAAAGTAACGGTTGCATTTCAAGCGCAATTATGGCTTGCTGCCCAGCAGACTTGTCGCACACGACCCCAAACACTACGTTATTCAGCAAGGGTTGATTAATTTACCAAATGCAACAGCAATCTGGCCATGACAGTGGTGCTTTTTGCCCACTTCATGCCAATGCTCCAGCTGCCGGCCTCCCTTGTACAGTCATTTGTCAATGGGGTACAGAGGCAGGAGTGCAGCTGCGGATTATCGTTGGGTGGGTGTTGGGGCCAGGGTTGTTAGCACGACAGCAGTGAATGCATGAAATGTGATTGCTTCTGCTCGATTGTCTGTCGCTCTGTTCGTTATTTGATGGCTTTTGATCTACCTAGCATTCCATTCAACTCCAGTTCCAAGTGCTAGTCAATCGGCGACTTGACTTTTATTGAGTAATTGATGTTGCCATTGCTGTCCGTCCAAATGCATTGTTACCTAATTTCACTTAGCCGGTCATTAATCAATTAACATCATTTCAATGTCATGGCCAAATACATTGGCAAATTACAAGAACATTCTCTTATAGAATTTTGCGAGCATATCAATTTGCATATTCACATAGCATTTCAATAGAAATTGCTGAAGACTACTCCTAAAATAAATAGCCACATAAATTTGAGCAATAACAACTTCTTATGCTCTTCTAAAATTAAAGCTTAGAAAGTAAGCCAATTAGAAATAAATCATATTGCATGAAAAATCAAATACCGAAAATATCTTTGATTTCATTCACCTCTCCTACGCATCTTTAAATAAATGCTCCATTCGTATCGTATCATTTTTATAGTGCCTTTTAAGTGCGACTTTGTTTCTTAGCAGCTTTTGTTGTATTTATGAAGCAGCGTGTGCACAAACTTTTCCACTTACAAACAGCTCACAAGTAAAATACCTACCTTGACTTTTGCTATGCCGCCCAAGGAGAGAGAATATGGGTATAGGGCAAGTGTGGGCGGGGGCGACTGCGACTACGGCCATTACCAAGTCGTGTGTGCCCCTGCAGCATATTGCGCACGCAGACAGACAATCTTGGGCCCAAGTACATGTAACAAATAGCTGGAAAATATATATGTATATGTTGGTAAATATGTAGTAAAGACGGCAGCAAAAACAGCAGCAGAGCTAGCGACAACCATTGGATACAGCAAATGGCAAACAAAGTAAGCAACATTAAACATGCTTTTCAGCGTAAGTGGCGTGGGTGGGCCGCCTTGTAACTCTGCTGGCTCGGTCGACTTATTTCAGGACACGGTGCTAGAAGACCTGCTACGTTAGTTAACAGTGTCTCAGCTTGATTATGTCTGAGCTTCAGTCTGAGCCATATTTTTATCTGTTGGCAACGCAACAAAAGATGTTCTAGTTTTTCCTACATGCATAGGTGCAATCTGTTGTCTCCTTATAGAAAAATGTCCTTTTAAGTCCTAGTTGCTGCTGTTGAGTGCATTTAACATAGTGAGCATTTGCGTTTGCATTTCCGATGACATTCTTAAAAATATTTAAGCATATTACGAAAGTTGCCATTGGTAACTGGGGACAGCAATGGAAGTGAACATTTGTCATTAAGTTCGCCTGAGGTATAATGCATCAAGATGGCAAGGTCCGTCCGTCCGTCTGTCCATCTGTGTGTATGAATACAAAAAATTGTAAATTTCGAATTCGTTGTCTTATGAAGTGATACGATTTTTTATTTAAAGCTTCGCCCATAAGGGGTGTGACAACTCAGTAAGAACTGTCCCTTTTGCAGTTTCTCAGCCAGAATTTGAGAAGTTAGCAGCTGTAGAACTTCCCTTAAGATTTGTCAACAATTTTATATACACACAGCTTTGAGGGAAAACTATAAAACCTTCACACTGCTAGAATCCAGAATATAAATTTGAATAAGTTTTTCTTTTTCTTGACCATGATCACAAAAATGAAGTCGGTTAAGGAATTTGAAAGATTTAGTGTTTCCGATTAGCCACGCCCCAGTGTTCGCATCCAAAGAAATACTTTAATATAATCTGAATTTCAAAACGAATCGGATTCAATCCAATTTTGTTTCCGAATTTGGTCAAATTTTGGAATTTTAATTCTTGAATGCTAACCGATAATACTGATCCGTATGATTAAAAAAGTATTTTATTTGAAGACCGAACCATTGGAAAAGTCAAAATAATTGCTTTCACAATAAACATCAGAAAAATTGTTCCAAACCCATAATTACTTAAATGTAGATTGATAGAAGGGATCAGAGGCTATTCAAACAGGCCTGTTTCTTAAAGATCAGCCTTCATTCAACCAAGTTACAGCCATTTGATTTCAGATTCTATCCAATTTTTGGCAAAAAATGTGATGTAACTCCTTTTTTATACTCTTCAAAAATTTGTTGATTTTGGTCAGAAGTTTTGAGCGCACAGAAAGAAGTTGACATATCTATTTCCGTCTGTCATTCTGCTTGGATCAACGCAATCACCTTCATAAGTAAGAGGGTTACAGTGCTGAAATTTGTGCTGCATTTCAAATTTTACGAAGTGTAAGACTTGAAATTTTGAATATATTCTCCTGTATCCCACACCCCAAATAAGAAGATATAGTATATAAAGCAACGCTGCCAAATCGGCAAAAAATGTATCTTTAACAATTTTACACCTAAAGACCCAAAAATTAAAAAATATATTAAGTTTTTCCACTTCCACGAAATTGCAATCCGCCTATTTGGGGAGAAGCAAATCAGAGAAAACTATATCTTCCAAAGTTTTATCGCTAAAGCCCCTTAATTTAACACATGGGTTACTATTGCCCTCCTCTATAGATTGACAAATCAATCATACGGGCATGTCAAATCTGTACAAAATTAGACCCCAATATTAATAATAATAATAATAATAATAAAACCGTTAATGTTGATCTCACTGTTTGTCAACAATTAGAGTTCGATTATTTGATTGTCAATGTCATAGAATGGATCTGTACTACATGAAAAAGATATATCTTTCGAAAATATGACTTTGTTTTCCTAGATTAGTTCAGAAAGACAGGGACTGTAAGAGATTAAAGAATGCCATTGCGGTTTTTAAAAAAATATAACTGATTCCTAAAAAAGCTTTTCTCCTCTTTTTAAATAACTGAAGCTCGTGTAAGACATTACTTACAGACAGGCTATTTTCGGAATCGGTCATACTTTTTTAAAAATTGCTGACATCCCATTCCATATTTTGAGACCAAAAAATAAAGATTCGTATGACTCCTATAATGTTAGGTATTAAAAGTACGGAATCCATTATCCCAAGTAATTTTCATTTGAGGCTAAGCAGATAACTGTTGATCTCCTCTACAATTATGTTGGCCAAAAATAAGATATAAATTTTCCTAAGCCTAATTTATTTTCGTCCTATGAGAGATATCCGTTTTAAAGATCTTTTGGCATGCTGGCGAAGGCAATATTCTGATTTATTTTAATTGAGACCCTAATTTAAACTTACATTGTCTTTGAAAGAAGAGCAATTGTTACATAATACTTCTTGGATAATTAATTAAATTCTAAATGCATGTGTATATATTCAAAAAGATTCAACATTGTTGTCCATCAACTCTTTTGGCATTCTAAAAAGTTTACTAACCTGATTTACCTGAACAATATTATTCATTTCACTGCGCTTTACAGTCAAGCACTTGATGGAATTTGGCAAAGATGCGCAAACAGAGAACTTCCATGGCCAGATATGCAATGAATGGATACACACACACGTATATATATGTATAGACAGACAGGCATACACATACACAGTTTGAAGGTAACTGGTTGTTGTTTTTGTTGATATTGTTCAAGTAAATAGACAATAAGCCAGAACAAACACTCAGCTCAGGTAGACGAAGGTTGGGGAATGCCTGTACAGCATTTTTGACTGGCAAGATGCTTATAAATATTTTAGGAAATATTCGAAAACTTTAATGCTGTAGCACAAATGCCAGGCAGTTATTGTTTTGCCATTGCCGTTTCCTGCTCCCACAGGGACTCTAGTCTTATTGCATTTAACGAAAAGGCAATAACTACAACTATGGCTTCGAATGTTTTATTCGCTTCATAGTTGATTTGCATATTAAATTCAAAACTGATTAAGCAAATTCTCTTGTCAGGCAGTCTAGAAAAGCAACGGATATGTGAATTTGGTGAGCAAAGGATTCGGCTATAGTAGTTTTAATTGATGCCAATTTGCAAACTCTTTGCTCTAAGCGAATATGTGTGTGTCTGCATGTGTGGGTGCCCTCAGTCTGTGTGTGTGTGTGTGAGAGACGAACCATTAACACATTTTAATCTGCCGCTAGCTGATGGCTTTTGTGTGGTCGCCGTCGACCCAATGGGGAAAGTACTGCGCCTGGCGCTCTTAATCATCAGCATAAGCAATAATGGGAAACAATTGCCGCCGTCTGACGGCTGACGTCTGCCTTCTGTCTTCTGACTGCTGGTGCTGGTGCTGTAGGGTTCACAATCGCCTTTTGCTGCCACTGCAATTGCAGCACAACAAGACAAACTTTTATTGCATTGCCATGTCAACAGCAATAGCAATCTGTGTGCTGTTGCACTTAAAATGCGAATGCGAATACGAATTGTGGCGCAAAATGAAGCTACTTGTGTGTCCGACACTGATACAGATACAATTACACACACACACACACACACATAGGCAGACAGATACAGATGCAGATACAATTGTGCTGCGAGCCAGAGCGAGATGGTAAGTGCAGCAGGCTGTGGCGAAAGACAAGCTCAACTTTCTGTCCGACGACTGCATGCCTGCCACATTCAATTAGTGCAACAACATATCCTGCCAACCAGCTGCTGTTGCTGTTGCTGTTGCTGTTGCTTTTGCCGCTGCTGCCGTATCGTGCGAAAGAGCAGCACGAACAGCAGTAGCAACAACAACAAGAACAACAGCAATACAGCTACACTTAATTTTATTCATTTGACAGTTGCAACACAGGCTCACTTGCTGCCACACACAGGCTGGCACTCACACAGCCCAGCCAGAGTGCTGCAAATGAATCGCTGCCACACGTATGTCAGCAATTAAGGTCATTCTGGCAGCAGTAGCAGCAGGAAAGGCAGCAAAGGCAGCAGTTGCAGCCGCAAATGCCGCATTTTGCATATGCCCAGAATTATTTTTTAATTATGACGTTTTATTGACTGAACATTAATGCAAAAATTACAACAACAAAAACAGCGTATAAAACAAACCCTCAAGCGAATGTGGGGCTGAAGCGATTTCAATGAGGAAATTAAAAGGGTTGCGAAATCCATTGTGCAGCAACAAAATCTGGCTCGTGGAATGTGTGAATCGAGGCAGCTGAATATAAAAGAGCAAAGAATAAAATCTCTTGATAGCTTTCAAGATAAATTTTAAACAAAATTAATATTGTTCAATAATTACAATTTTATATCTCAATGCTTATTAACTTTTACACATGCATATTAAATATATTGTAGAAAGAATTGAATAAACTAATTTTTATACCCTTGCAAAAAGGGTATATTAATTGTGGTTAGAAGTTTGCAACTCAGAGAAGGATGCATCTCCGACTATATTAATTATATATATTTTGATCAGCACGGCGAGCTAAGTTGTCTGTCTGTCTGTCAGTCCGTCTGTCTTGCACATAGGCTCTAATCTGCTGCAGGCATTGTATATCTGCGAATCATCTGGATAGGAAGACTATATCCTATAGCTCACATAGGACATGAAATTTGGAATATATATCGTATGAATCCCATATATAGGTTACTGTTGCCCTGCTCAATAGATTGACCAGAAATTGTATATTTTTATAAAGATATGTTTTAGGCATGGTAATCGGTAAAAACTATAACTTCTACAAATTTACATCCATTCAAATACTTCAATCTTGACCTCTTCTTGGCAAATCTGAGAAAACTATATCTATATCCTTTATCCTTAGAATTGCAAGGGCATTACCAAACTTCGGCATGGCCGAAGTTATCCCTCTAGTTTTTCCTATAAACAGATTAACGCACAACAAAATAAATGAAGCAAAAAACCAAATTTAATTTAAATAATTATGTTGCATTTAAATGTACATAAAAGAGATTAAATTGACCTGAATTTGATTGACCATCATTTTGTTTATGTTCATCTGAATAAACAAATCAAAATTCATATCCTTTCAACATTCTTTTTTCAGCTAAGCTGTTGACTTTTAATAACTGAAATTCCTTGCATGGAATTCAATTCATTTTGTCATTTTATAGGCATTTCTCACACACTCGAAATGTCACAGACCATTTAAAAAGTCCATAAATACGCTAATGAAACACATGGGCGCAAATAGTACGGATGTGTTTCAGAGTAAATTCGTCCCCCAGACATACTCCAGAAATCATTGCAGGGAAAGGTCTGGTGGAAAGTCCACATATGCTCATATTGCAATGTTGCCCCTTCTTGCTGCTTTGTAAAATTTGATTTCGTTTCCATCGAGATACAGTTATGCGCATACATGTAGATGCAGATACACTTGCATACATATGTATATACATACATACATATATACCTGCAATCATACGTATTGGAAGCCATTGCCTGGCTTGTTGATTCTGTTAGCCTGTGACTTTTGTGTTCATCTATTACTGAGTGTATTGCATGCGTGTGTGTGTGTGTGTTTGTGTGGTGTATGCCGGTCTAGAAAATTTGCCATTTATGAAACCATTTAACAAACACATCATAAAAATTCAATTCAATTCTGCGTTAACGTCTACTCGGAATGATATTGCTTTTTAATTGCGGACACAAGCGGAAATTGCTTTCAGTAACACAAACATATATATATATATATATACATATACACACACATGCAATTATTATCACACAAATGCACAGGGAGAGTGCTTTCATTGCAATTTTGTTGGAAATATGGGGAGGACGAGTTTCGGAAGTTTGTTTATTGTAAGCTGTCGTAAAGTCGACTAAGAAACTGCATTGACCTTTTTTCAGCTGCCCTCAAAAACTTTGACCTTTTAAGCAAGCTTCTCTAGCTTTTTTATTTCTTTTTTAATTGCGGCACTTGCAACTTGCAATTTATAATTGGAAACAGCTCCAGACTCGAACTACTCACACACACGTACGCACACACAAGCACACATGCACACTCTGGTACTCACATACTCATGCCAAAGGGGAAACATGCAGGCTCGCTCTCATTTAATATGAAAGTCACAGAATGTGAGCTAATTGAAAACACTTGCAATATTTATAACCAGAGCAGCATGTTGCGAAAGCACTTGACTACTCAGCAGCAACATGTTGCTGAACTAATAAACCAACAAAATGATTTTATTATAATGGATTTATAACGCAAGCCAAGAGCAAACAGTCAGTGCATATAAGCAGCATGCTAGAAAGAGAGAGCACGAGGATCCAAAAGGAGAAAGCGAGAGTGAAAGAGAGGAATCACGAAAGAGAGAGGAAGTGAGAGAGAGAGTGCTCAAAATGCACTTTGAATTGAGACGCGAACGCGGCAGTGGCAGTCCATTAAGCGCAATGTTGTTGTCATCATTTAATGCTTTTGTTGCTTATTGCGACTTGACAGCCGTTCATCTGTCCGACTGTCGGGACTCTCGTAATCTGTGTGTGTGTGCGTACATGTGTGTGAGTGTGTGTTTGAGTGAACGAGAGCACATTTAGCTTTGCGTGTGCGCATTTGTATCTCATTGTTGGCTCGCAGCATAAATGGGGCCCCCACAGCGACGTTGGCAGCAACAGCAATACGAACAACAACAGCAACGCCATCAGCAGCAGCAGCAGCAGCAGCAGCAATGTCGGCGTCAGCGTCGCTTGGTTTAAGTGGAGATATTTATAATAAGTTTATTTGCTTGTACTTTTCGTAGCGCCTTGCACTGGACCCCGCATGTTGCGAAGCCATCCTTGACACGCAACATGTTGCCATTGCCACGTTGCCCAGCCATGGCCGCGTGATGTTGCCTGGCTCGTTTGGCGCTGTTGGGCATTCACATTCACAATCACATTCGCAGTTGTAAATTGACGTTTTGCGTTAACGACCATCGCAGTTCAGCATCGCTATATTTTGAACTCGTCCTCGTTGTTGTTGTCGTCGTCGTCGTCGTCGTCATCGACGTCGTATTTATTGCATAAAGTAAGCCAATAATAATCCAAGTAAAACTCACTCCGCTGGTTTGAATTTGGCATCAATCGTCAACGGCTCAACACGATTTGTTTTGCATGCAGTTAAAAACGCTTCTTCATGCCATTCGCGGCACTCAGTGAGTTTTTATGTGACTGTGGTGTCTCCTACCGTGTGCCTCAAGTGTCTAATTTGTCTAATTTGCTTCATCTTCAGCAACTTTTTATGGTAACTAAGGGTTTACATACATACACATTATTTCCTTTCTTTTATTTGCTTTAAGTTCCTACTTTCAGTAAGCTGAAGCGTGTTCTCATACACTATTTATTAGCTCTTGAGTGCCCTACGCTATTATCCGACGTAATTCTATTTAAATTAGCAATCAGAGTTTGCTGTGGTGCCATTGTTGTTGTCACATTGTTATTATTATGAAAATTGCTAATGATGTTGGCGGCAAAAGTAGTTCTTGAGTGTTTGTATTTTTCTTGTTTCTTTTGTTGTTGATCACTTAACCAGAGTTCATAGAGTTCATTTAGTCAGCAAATCCATGTCATATCATTAGTAAGATTTTTGCTTTAACTTCAGAAGACTTAAACATGTTGAGAAAACGTGTAATAAATCAAGACTTTAGATAACTTTCTTTAAATTATTATTCAAATTTAATAAATTAAATAATTTCCAAATTTACATGGACTTAAAATATTTCTTAAAAAAAATTCTTTAAAAATAAAATATTGCTCTTACATCAATGCTTAAAAAAAGAGTATTGTACATTCGTCAAAGTCAGAGGATTCTTCATTGGTTGGTTATTATATTTATGATGACTAATCGGTCTTATCAATAGCATAACGCCTATTAATAAACGAGGCACAGAGAACACTTGCGCCCTTACAGCTAATTGAGCTCGCGCATATGTATGCACATACATATGTATGTACATTTGCACATGTATAGTACATAAATATTGTGTATATACTTATAGCAAATTGCTTAGCTGACTAATTTGCCCAAGCGCTGTGAATTACGACATTAAAATACAATGAAAGCATTTGTTGGCCCACGACCCGGCGCAGAGTTCTCAGGAAATGAAATTATACACCAATTATTGCACAAGCAACAACAGCAGCAGCAGCGCCAGCTAAACCAATAATAACATCAACAACAACAAAGCAATTATACAATAGATATACATATATATTTATATAAAAATATATATTTTTGAATGATATATGAAAAGAGAAAAATCTATAAAAGGGTCGCCAAGCAAAAGCGCAGTATGGAATCGAAATGGCATCGATATAATTAATCAAATTATAAATCTGAGTGAACAATTAAGAAAACGAAAGACAAAAGCAGCCAAGCACAATTCAGCGAGCACCGCGCACTAACAATAAAAAGCAATCGAAAGCTGTTGGCTCAGCATTAATTAGCGCTAAACGTCGTCGTCGTCGTCGTCGTCGTCGACAATAACAAAGTGAATGGCTGCGAGCGCCGTAGAGCAGCACTCGTAGCAGCAGCAACATCACCAATCCAATCCAAACGCAGCATCCGCCGCCAACTTATTAAAGTACATATAACTCAATTATAGAGAATTAAAAACAAACTCACAGCGAGCGCTGCCAACGAAGCCAGCGACGCCGGCAATTTGCAATGCAAAAAGACACTGGCGGGAGCATCGAGGGCTGGCTGCCTTAATGCGCAGCAACAGCAACAGCAACAACAATCAAAGCAATAAAATACATTCAGCATTTAATAATCATCCAACAAACGGCGCTGACGTCGCTGCCAACCCAACAGCCAGCGTTGCCAATGAGCAACAGCAATAGGATACAAATGCCCAAACACTCACAGCAACATGTTGCTGACGGCAACAGCAGCAACATAAACAGCGGCCAGCAATAAATTTATGAGTTCACACACGAACAACAACAACGCCAACAACAGCTAAAGATACAATTAAGCTGTAATGCATATGAAAATTTGTGTATTTGTGTGTTTTATAGCCGTGCGTTATGTTCACGTGCGCCGCGACTGTTTGTATCTCTGACTCTGTATCTGACAGAGCGAGCTCGCAGCTGTGTGTGCACTTGTGTGTGTGTGTGCGTGCGAGAGCGCAGCATAATTGTAATTATAGTAATATGTTTTATGATGGTTGCCTCGTTTAGCAACCCCCACACAAAATCCCCACACACACACACACACACACACACACACACAGACAAATAGCCAAACAGACAAGCAGACAGGCAGACAGAAGAGCGCGTCGCGCCAACAACAACAGCGGCAGCAGCGACGCTGGCGCTGCGCTTGGCCAAAATGTATCTAGATACATAATTGCCACATTCAGTCGTCGTTAAATAGTTGCACGGCGCAGTTCACAGCAGCAGCAGCAGCAACAGTTTCCAGTCCTCTGCGGTCGTTGGCTGTTGGTTGTTGTTGTCGTTGCCATCGTTGTCGTCGTCGTCGTCGTTGTCGTCGTCGTCGTCGCAGTCGCAGTCGCCGTTGCCGTTGCCGTCGTCGTTGTCGACGACGTCGTTTTCGTGCTTTATAGCAGTCACTCAGAAGTCGTTTAGAATCGTTTGTCGTGGTCGGTATTCGGTATTCGATATCGGACTGTTCTGTCGGTGCCCATTTGAAGAACACAAACAGCTAGCGTCATCGTCGCCGCGGATAACCTGGACGGGACGCGTACGCGCAAAACGCTTAACGTGCTATAGAGCACAAGTGGTTCGGCCGGATACGCAGCGGTAGCTAAAGGCGCAAAGCATATTTTGACGTTGACGTATCTAAAGTCAAATTCAATTTGCGCGCCGGCCTATTATAAACGTAATTACTATACTGAGACACAGGCTATTAAAATAGAACGAACAAATGTGACGACCCCCTCAGAGCGTCTCACAGTGTACTATTTTAATTAAGTGTGTTGCAGCAACAACAACAACAACAGCAGCAGCAACAGCAATGAGAGCGACATCAGTCACGCATGTGTAAAAGTATCTGAGAACGTGTCTGTGTGTGTGTGTGCGTGAATGTATGTGTGTCTGTGTGTGCGTGCGTATATTTGTTTGTGTTTGTGCCGTTTCATCCATCCATTAGTCACACATGAAACTAATTAGCATTTCGGCTGTTTGTTATTGTCGCATTTGCTGGCCAAAAGAATTAGCGCGTTGAACAACGTCAAACAGCATTCATTTCGCGATATATTTACTTATGCATATGGCCCATACAGGCAGGCCTACATACATACAGATGTATGGGATTATATACATAAATATGTCTTTATAAATATCGGACTGTCTGGTTTTTATGTGAGTTTTGCTTGGCATTTTCATTAATTTGTTGATATTGTGCTGCGCTTGCTGGCCGCCGGCAATCAGCAATGAAATTTATAAGACGGCGACAACGATTTCTGTGCTCAATTATCATCATCATCATCATCAACAACTACAACAACAATAAACACTTGTGCTCACGGCGCTAATTGCTGCCGTGTGGCGTCTGTGTATCTGCCAAATACAAAAGTCGCACTTGAAGCTTCTCTATTGTTGTGTGCTTGAACTGTGTTGCCCACTCACTACATTGGGATTGATTTCAATTTTCCTTTGCTTTTGTCATTCAAAAAAAATAGAAAAGAAAAGTAATTTCTGTTGCGGTTCGCACGCTCCGACAGCAACTACTATGTACAACGACCAATTTGTCAATTGACGCGCTGACAGGTTACGCAGCCGCACTGTTGTCCCCACTCTTGGCCGGCAATTGGTTTCCGAAGCTGTTCGTAAATAAGTTATGAGCGTGTGCAAAAATGGAATTTTTAATTTTCACAAAAATATTTCAATTACCCAATTAAATTCAGTTTTGACCGAGGTGTTATATATAAAGCAATTATGTGCTAGCGTGTCTATGTGTGTGTGTATGTGTGTGCGTGTCGCAAATTGAAGTACACTTTATAACCAGGTTGCCCCGGCCGTGTGTTCATTTTATATTAATTACCCGTCGCTTCTGCTGTTACTGTTGCTGTTGTTGTTGTTATTGCTGTGCGCGCATGTTAATAACAATTTAAAAATAAATAACTGTATTTTTGCATATAAATATGTAAAAATGCAGAAATTGCTTTTTATCCCAAAAAGTTCAAGTTTTAATTGTCGGAACGTGCACAACGTTAACAAAAGTAAACAATTAAATGAACGTAATTAATATCAAATTGGCAAGCAAAACACCCAAAAGCCAGTTAAACAACGCAGCAATTTCTGTGTGAATTTGACCTGCATAGCAGCCCCTACTCTCCCCTGCTGTAGCCCGCCTGGCGAGTGCCAGAGCAATAAAACAAATTGTTTTTATTTCTTTCCCATAAATTTTTATTGTTAAATCGCAAAGCGAATTGCAAATGTTCTTTTTAATAATTCGAAAAATTCATTTAGATAAGATCAATCCACAATGGTTTTATTATAATGCATGTGCTCGAAGCCATTTGAAACGTTAGCTAAGAGCCCGAAGCTCATATATTTCTCAATTAATTCCTTTTAATTGATTCGCCATAAGCTAATTTGTATAAAATTAATTGAATTTAAAACTTCTGTGGCCTATTTTAATATGTGCAACAATTGCTCTCAATAATCAATTAGGTTCGTTTATTTAGGCAAATGTCAGAAAGTATAATAAATAACGCATAGTACATAATATAAATGTTAAGTGTATGCCAAAATGAAAAAATTGCTTTTTATTTCGAATTTGGCTGACAGTTTAATTGAAAACCAGTGAGAGAGAGAGACAAATGGCGAGGACAACGTTGTTTCAAAATTGTTTACTTTTGCATTGTGCGCAAATAATGAAATGCATTTAATTGAATCACAAACAGTACGCAGACCCAGACAATGGGCTACCAATTATGAAACCAGAACACATTCAAAAATAATTAAAAATTAAATAAATGGCCAACGTGCTGGCAATAACAAATTGTGTAACCAATGCAGCAAAGCAACTGAAATGCACTCAAATTAATTTTCGAAAGAAAAAAAAAAAACAAAAACAAAGCGAAAAGCTGTCGCTGAAAATTGCAAAAACCATAATCAATAATTGTCAACTGGCTAATGAATTAAATACATTTCTCTCTCTATCGCGCTATCTCTGTCTCTCTCTCAAGCTCTTGCCATCCCTCTCTTTATTCAAATGTTGCCTTTTTGCAATTCATTTCGTCAATTTTTTAATTATAATTGCCAGACATTTGTTGTATCTTTTTTAAGTATTTTTTTTGCGCTGCGGCACAGCATTTTAATTAAGTAAAGTGGATTAATTTGAGACTCGTTAGACTAATTAAGGATTATCGCCAACAGCAACACAGCGGCGCACAAACTCGCCTACCCAAAGGATATGTGAAACAACGACGACAACAAAACGTGACCTTTCAAAATAAACGCTATAAATAGCTGTGAAAAGACAACAACAAAATAAAATTAAAAAGAGACAGAAATCAAGCAGCCCACAAGGAGAAACATTTAATTGGATTTCAGTTCGCCTTGGCTTTTCGGATATAATTAACCGTTTGGCGCTGAGGTAAGTCGCATTGTCAAGTTAGTCAATCAATTTTGTAGTTTGATTACATGTACATATGTCAAATTCAAAGTACACTTTGTTCTCTCTCTGCGCGTGTGTGTGAGCCGGGATTTCCCCAAGCCTATCAATTTGTTTTAAATTAGTTCTAACGGACGGGGTCGCAGAGCCTCTGTGACCTGATAATGAAATCAGCATAAACAACATAGCACGAGCCTCAAGCACAGTCCCTTATCAACTCACAGAATTACAATAACTATTCCAACCATTTCGCTAATCAAAAAACATGTTTACCTGCATTTTTTGCTAGTGGTCAGTTCTGTAACTTGCCGAATCAGCATTTAGTAATCTATTTGCTTATTTTGAAATCAATTTCAATTAATCACAGCCAATTAATACAAACTACTTCCAAGTAAAGGTCTTCTTATTATCACCTTCTAGCATCACCTATAAATGTAGTTTCAAAATCAATAACTATAAATAAGAAAACTAACGAACTCACCAAAATTGTTGCTGAAAATATTATTTTATATACGAGAAAATAGCTAAATATAAATTCCATGCATAATTATAAATTACAAGTTTAGATTTAAGATTCATTAATTAATAGCTTCAAATATAAATAGCCAAGTTTTAGATAAATTTCATGCAATACATGGTTTTTTGATTGAAAATACAAACTTTGCTGAAGTTTGTTACAATTTATAGACAATTTGATTTGTCATTGAATTGAATTACAAAATACTGTTGCATGTTGAACTTAGCTAATTAGCTGATATTGCCTCGAAACAGCCATTCACTGACCACTTTGCGAGTTCACACAACTTACGTCAGCAACATGATACACTCACACACACACACCCACACAGCTTTTTTAAACGTGTATCGCTAATTGCGAATTAGTAATCAGAAACGCAACTAAACTGCTGCAATTATTTCAAATGTAAACAAAATCAACAAGTGCATTACAATGTGATATAGTACATATATATGCATATGTATATACATATCTGTATATATTTAGTCTCGATCAATGAATGATCTATAAAAGTTAAAGACAATTCGTAATTATTGCTGTTCTATACAATTGTAGATATGCTACGATCACGTTCTCTGACAGCTCATAGTTCATATCATTTGAGATAACCAATGATAGCTAGTTTCAAACTCTATCTCGCCCTCACTCTCTCTCTCTCTCTCTCTCTCTCTCTCTCTCTCTCTCTCTTTGCCAAGCTGATTTTGTATCTACATCAAGTATGAAAATGCTTTTGATAGGTGCGAAGCGCTTTGCTGTTATTGCAATCATATACCAATGGCTTTCAATATAATTCCATTCGAATTATGCATAATTAGTAGACATTTCGTATTTCATTCACAGCTACGGATAAACTATACATATTTTGCCCGCCACATACCCAAGCTCATATTCACGATGATAAACAAGTGCTCGTCTATCGGGCTGATGTTTATCGCATAACTGGTTCGCATTACACTCTTAAGTTAATTAAATTGTTACTCAAACTGCTTTGCGATATACGACTGGCTGCTGTTTGACTGATTGACAGACTGATTGACTGATTGACTGGCGAAATGGTCAGTCTGCATTGCCGCAAACTATGCGCCTGTGCAAACAAACACTGTCGACGGCATTTAAATACAAACTGCCGCCGATTACGCAAAATGGAAAACCATTTGGCGTCTCACATTACCATATCTTCCACTTTAACGCTAATAGTGCAAATAAACAAATAATAAATAACGTACAGCCAATATCAAACAAATGCGCAAAGCATAAATCAAAAGCATATGTTAGAAAATAAGCGAGCTGCAAATTAAAACAAAAACCGCATGCAAAGCTTCAAATTATTGCCTGCTGAGTGTCCAGCAAATCGAGTCGGGCCTTAAGGGGGACGGGATGTGGGGGCGTGGAGGGACGGAAAGTCAGTAAATAAAATCAAAGCTCCATTAACTCAAACTGCACGACAGAGAGCAAAAAATAAGCGAACGTGCTGCAATTATTCGAATGGAAGAACCGCATACATAAATGTGGAACTGGTGTTAGCTGGGGGTTGGGAACGCTGACTGGACTGAATAGAATATGTCAAAGCGAACTGTAAGAGATAGAAGCTGTGATTAACTTGGACTAAAATAGATGGTAGACAAAGGAACTTGCTTACTTTCTGATTTAAGATAAGTAAGTAGAAGCTAATTAGTTTGACGCCTGAGTTGGGTTAAAGTACGGCTAAGGTATGAGTAGGTCATTCTGCAAAATTCCTGGGACAGAAAAAAAGGAATATTTTTATCTTGTGACCCGCGCAATGTTAATTAAGGTAAGCTTTTAACACCCATCAAATACGCCCCAGGCAACAGAACGAACCAATAAACTGATCTAGATAGTCCCGTTAGCAACTGAACATATGTCAAAAGAAACTGTAAAACTATTGGAAATACTGTCAGCATTAGCAGAAGTATTTGCAGAACATTTTAAATTTTCAAAGAAATCGAAAATATCTTTAACTTGACAATCCATGTGTTTTTATCAGAACATGATTATTGAGTAATTGTTGGCTATTATTTATTTATTTACGCAGATACAGGCTTGCTTTTTGATAAAATATTAAAAGAGTATTATTTGAACTTTTTAAATTAATTACCACACGAGCAGAGAAGTAGTAATGAAAAGTTTTGGTGGCAAAATGGTTTTGATTACTCTTTGATGAGTCACGCAGTAAAACGAGGAAATATATTATGATATGACAGCAATTAGGTCAGCTAGCACGCGTCTACATAATCGTAAGGGGCTAAGGGTTTGTTAGTTTGAGTTCACGCTAAATAAGAACAAAAAATAACTCGAACAATGGTTTGTGGCGGAGTGTCTGGAGGGGCAATTACGAGTGCGCAGCTCGAAACCGGCATATGCATATGAGGGCAGCCCATTAGCTGTTTTTCTAATCAAAACTGAATTCCGAGAAATCGAGGTATACAGAGAAGCAGCGCAGCCCGCACTCAAGCAACTCACACACACACACACACACAGTTGATTGGTGCCGTCAGTCATTCAGTCATTAAGTCAGTCACTTAAGCAGGCAATCGACGCAGTTGTTGCCCGATGAAAAATGAAACTAATTAGCGGCCACAGTGCCAAACGTCGCTGCTGGCATCGCTGCCAGCGTCGCTGCTTACAGCACGCCCATTTCCATTGCAATCAATTGGAAAATTTGCATTTAGCCAGGCAATGGCAACTGGAACTGCAAATGCTGCGTCAACTGCAGCCAGCGAACGACAAACGGCAGCTGTAACAAGTCCATTTTGGAGTCGGTAAAAGCAAATTAGAGCACAGCATGACAAAAAGCAATCCAACAAGCACGAATACAAGTATCTGAGTATCTGACTAGCGCAACTCAGTGTATCTTGTTGCTGCTGCAATTGAATGTGTTGTGCGTATAATTATTAATTGCAAGTGTGTGTGTGTGTGTGTGTGTGAGTACTCGAACTCTAATAACATAGCCAATTTCGGCTTTATCATAAGCTCAAACAAGTTTCCATTGCGGCCAAAATGCAGTCGTGCGGCTTCCGTGCTGCGCTGCTAAAATGTTATTTTAATTGAATCATTTTAGCTATAAAATCTCTCACACACACACACTCATACACGTGCGCCATTGCTTTCGAAAAGAGATAAAAATATGCATAAGCACATAAATACGAATGGCATAAATGTATATACATATATACAGTATTTATATGTATATATATATGTATGTATATGTATATTCTGGCTGCCAGTCAGACATCAAATTGAATAAACGCGGTCCATTACTCTCCCAGTGATTTTGCCAAATGACTTCATTTCATATCAATTAAGTTTATTGGGCCGGTATGTAGCTGTATCTGTGTCTGTATCTGTATCTGTATGTGTATTTGTATTTTGCTGTGTGTGAATGCAAGTATGTTTTTATTGAAGCGGCATGTCCATATATGAAAAAAAAACGCACGCCAAACACACTCATACTATGGAAAACACACTCGTATTGCCCTGCCTTTGCCCATGGAACCGAACCTGAACCTGATTCATGCGCTTAATTGCTTTAGAGCGTGCGCCTCTGTCTCGCTCCCTCTCTGCCTCAGTCGCTGCCGCTGCCTTGGCCAGCGTTGGCGCAACAGAGCTACAAAAAGGTATGAAATCGAATTGTGTGCACAAAAGTTATAAATGTTGCCGGTCTACTACGTGCAATGGAGTTTTTTTTTTTAATGACAACAAATTTTGACACAGGCATAGCAAAAACGAAACAGAAAAGCCAACCACGTGAAATATGTTATATTGTTGATCTGGAACGCGTCATTGTGAGGCTGGGACACACAAATGAAATGGCGAAAGAGAAATTAAAAAATTCCTTTATGGCACCAGAATATATTAAGTTTTGATGTGGGAAAAGATCTATAGATACAAATGAGAGCAATAAAAACTGTTAACGGTTACATTAAGTAACATCATCT
Organism: Drosophila gaucha; assembly: GCA_035045545.1. Taxonomy (NCBI): domain Eukaryota; kingdom Metazoa; phylum Arthropoda; class Insecta; order Diptera; family Drosophilidae; genus Drosophila; species Drosophila gaucha. The sequence goes on along the minus strand of JAWNOY010000176.1, from coordinate 1,453,782 downwards.
TTGATGTTTACAACGTTTAAGCTACAGCAATCAAGTTTTTCGTGCACATGTACATATATTAACTAATTTTTAAGTATATTGTAGTTTTGAAATGTTGCTACTTAATTGTTTATGGCCAACAAAAGTGGACATAAAACTTTTTTTAGCCACCCACCTGCTTAGCATATCGTATAACAGGTCTTTAATAGTGACTAGTTCGTCTTATTAACTCAAAACAGCAGCATTTAAATCTATTGTTAAGCTGATGTTACAAGGTTTATAGCATAAAAAAACAAATTTTAAGCATTTTGAGAAGTTATCTACTTATTTGACTGCCCGGCCCACTTTTATAACCCAATTTAGTGACCCAAAAATGCAATTAAGTTTAGCTCGATAAAAATAGGCATTTTATGTGATTTTTTTATCAGGAAGTCAAACACCCACCTGCCCCCAACACAACAACGAGCACTGGCAATCAATCTTAGATATTGTCGCTCGTTAGTTAGTTGCTTGCTGATAAGAAACGACACCGCAATTAGATAGCTGCATCGAAGCGAAGATAAGCGAAACCGTTTTTAATGAGTCCACCCGGGCCGCTCATAAAAGACAGCGGCACAAATTGCGCACCAAGTTTCCAGAGAAATTTCATTTATGACTTGTTAATTAGTTGAGCAAACAATAAAGCATAAATGCTTCACCGTCAATACAAAACGCTTTTGAAAAAGCGCGCCCAACTGCCATTTGGCAACACTGCGCTCTTACGCCAATTGTCAACACTATTCGGCTTAGCGAACAGCTGAGCGCAAACAGCTGATCGTCGACATTTGCCGGCGAGAATTTCGCGCACGTTGCTTTGCTATGCGACGATTCCGTTGAAATAAAATAAACAATGTGAATTATTCGAGTTTGTGTATCGTAGCAACCGATGCATTTAACGGTGCTTGTTTTGTCTCTCGTTTTACGTTTCGTTTCGTCTTACAGTGCGCACAAATCAAGTGAAAATCCTGCTGACAACAACTCAAATAACTTGTGAAAGAAATAAGCTCAAATAATCCGAAATGAGTTTCGATTTGGACACAAACTCGATTTGCGCCGATCTGGAGAGCAGTGATCATCGCAAGCGTGGCAACACGCTCCTAAAACTCCGTGAGCTATGCGAGCAGGCGCCGCAATCCGTTAGCACTGACGCAGTCGCAGCCGAATTCGATGAACTCTATCTGCATCTGCTTAAGTGCTATGAGGATCGATTTGAGAGTGTGCGAGATCGCGCCGTGTTGGCAGTCAGCGCGTTTTTGGAACGTCTGCCGCCCTTGGACTTTCACCTGCTCAACGTGGTGTCGACGCTGGCCGAGCGCATGGGCCAGACGGAGACGGTGGAGCCCAGCGAGGAAATACGTTTGCTGTACATTAAGCAGCTGCATCTGATGCTGCGCAAATACGCGCTCATGGGCAATGTGGGCGTCTTTCGTGAGTGCTATCCACAAGTGGTCAAGGTGCTCATCAAATCAATCAAAGATGCGTATGCAGCAGTGCAGCGCGAAGGCTGCGCCACACTGGTGCAGCTGGCTCGCGTGGCAGACACCATGGAGCTGCGTCCGTACACAGATTCTCTAGCTACGGCCCTATATGGCATGTTGAATCACAGACACTCGGCGGCCCGCATTTCAGCTGTGGAGGCCATAGGCAGGGTGAGTTTGCATTTAGATCCCAGTGGCGAGGGTATGCGCCGGCTTCTAGCAGAGGTCTCTCCACTGCTAATGGACTCGATGCCGCTGGTGCGTCGTGAATGCGGTCAAATGGGCGTACTGATGCTGCTCGAGCTGCCAGATCGATATTCGTACTTTGAGCGTATCTTACCGTTGGTGCTGTGCTGCCTTAAGGATGACTCGCCGGAGGTCTTGTCGCACATACGCCCGCTTTGGGAGCAATGTGGCAGACTATATTACGAAGAGAACGAGGCCGAATTGTCGCAACAGGAGATATGCGATCTGCCCGTGGAGAACTATCCGCCTGGAGTACAACGTCCAACAATCGGCTGTCGTGGCTTGGTGCAACGCTCGCTGCGTCTGTTGCAGCTCATCACGCGTGAGACCAGCGACTGGAAGGACAATGTGCGTCTGCACTCGCTAAAGCTGCTCTATCAATTCATCCTACACGCCGAGGCCTCCATGACAGCCAAGTTCTTCGAGGTCTACCCGCAAATTGCGCACGCCTGCTGCGACAATGAGCCCGTTATCGCAGCAGAGGCTAAAAAGGTGGCAGATCTGTTGGGTCGACTATTGTGCTATGTTGCATGGATCAATCATGGCTTCGATGGCTTGGAGCGCAATGCACGGGAATCGTTTCTCAAGTGCTTCTACTACATGTTTACTGCCTCCTTGGGCGGCACCTATGAGCAACTACAGCGCCTGAGCAAGTTGTTGAGGTGTTCAGATTACTCGCATACCCTAAAGCCTGGCTTCCAATTGTACATATTGAAAACGTTGGACACCGTGTTGGACAAGTCCAGTAAAGTTACAGCCTCGATGGAGGACCTTAAAGACCTGTATGAAAACATCTATGTGACAGCCATGAAGGTAATGGCCTTATCTTATTCCCTAAACAACGAGGACACCGAGGATGTTAAGCGAGGTGAAACGATTCTGAAACGTCTTGTCCAGTTGGAGGAGACAACGTTGGCCAACTTACACGAGCGTTGGTTCAGCCTTGTGCTCCTCGATGTGGATAACTTGGATGCTGCGCTCGACGAAAATGCTGAGCCTGTCTTGTTGTTGTACGGCCTCATCCACTTGGCTCAAATACGATCCACTTATCTGCCGCAACTCATCGAGAAGGTCAAAATCGTTTTTAAACATTGCTGCGATACGGCTCAGGTGCGCATCTTTAGCATCCTGTCAATAGCAGCGCTGTCCTGGTCAGAAACTGTTCGCGTGGAGCGGGAGCAGAGCACACAGCTACTGAGCAACTTCATTACTGAAATTGTGGAGCCTCATTTAATTTGGAAGGCTGGTGCCCATGGCGAGGCCATGCGTTCTATGGCCATGGCAACGCTTTGCGCAGTAGCCCAGGGGGCCAAAGAGGAGGCGAGAGAAGTGCTGCCTTCGGTTGCCAAGCACATGCCAAGTCTGCTAGAGGATCGCAATGTGACTACGCGTCATTATGCCATTAAAGCCATGTGCTACTTTCAGGGCATGTCAGTGGAGACCCTTAAGCCGCTGGCCTATGCAACCATGCAGCGCATGGATGATCCTTCGGCTGGCATTCGTGTCATAGCGGCCACAGCGGTGGGCAAATTGCATCCCGTATTCAAGAGTGAGGGGGAGAAGGAGGAGCTCGAGCACGAACGTGAGATGTGGGAGGTGTTTATCAAGCGCGCCATGGATATTCTGCTGCTGTACCATGAGAGTCCCGAAAAGGAAATTCAAGCTGCTGCCCAAAAGTCGCTCGTCGAGATGGCCAAATTACATCCTGCATCCTGGGAGGATAGTTACCAACGCGCATTAGGCATGGCTAGACGCAAGGACGAGTTGGTCGAGTTCTACGCCAAGATGAAAATCGAAGATGTAAAGGTGGAGACAGAAACCGATTAGAGCAGAGCCCCAAAGCTCACATATTGCACAATTGCCTTAATTTAGATTAATTTCTAGTGTTCTAATATTTTTATAGAATTCCGACTTTTAGCCTGTTATTGCGTTCCCATTTGCCCATTTTCATTAATTGCCCGATCTGTCGAATTCTGAGTAGCAAATTATTGTAAACACGCTAGCCAAATGTGCAGTTGCGACTGATTTAATTGCATTTAGCATTATGCATTATGCATTAAAGCATTTACAAATCTCAAAATTCTAGTTTTGTTTATTTTGCCACGGCTAAAAATTTTGTTTGATGAATTCGCTTTATGAATTGTGGGCAGCACGCAGCAGCGGTCAGGCCAAAGAAAAATTGTTTTTGCAGGCGGCACAAATTGCATCTTAAAGCACAAATAAATCTAAATTGGGGTTAACTGCTGAAAAGAAATGTACGAGAAGTCGAGAAAAGTGATCTTCAACACATCAGGAATTCAGCGTCAAGCTAGCGTTATAAATATTTAAGTTGCATTCGCAAACATACACAATTTTCAATAGTATCTGAATATAGAAATAGGAAGTGTATTTTTTGATATAAGTTATTATACATTTTAAATTTCAAGTCTAGTTTTTGTGTGGCCAGGATAGTTATCCTGCTCACATGTAAATACTATGTGGGATTATTATTAAATGGAGTTTACGATAAAAATAAAATAAAATATGATCTAAAATTGATACTGTAGAAGAAATGCAAGCATAGATCACGAACTTATCTTTTAATTTGAGGTCTCCATTGAATAAAGAATTTATTACATTTTTCAATCGATTACAATAATAAAAAAAAAGGTAAGGAATTCAGACAGTTTATTATTTAATATGAACGAAATGCAGATTGGTATTTCAACTGGGTTTTCCCACTCGCGAAAAAATAAATTTTTTAATTCCAGGGAGAAACAAAAAACTGTTTCATCTTTTATACTTCACGTAATATATGAAGGGTTAGCCAAGGGCTTCCGGCTTACATATTTTTGTTGTGGCATCAAGCTATAAAATAAATGTATGCATGTATGTTTGTGTGAGTGTTGCGTGTGCAACGTTAATGAATTCCATTTACAGTTCATTAAATGTTGAATTGTTTGATTAAACTGCATAAAGAAGGAAAAGTATAGCGAATAGTTTTTACAACTTTACCTTTATGTATTTTAAAATCTACTCTGTTTCCACCTGGCTCAAAGATTTAGTTGCATTGAAAGTGTTGCATAATTCTGTGCGCTGCACTTTGAATTGGAATTTAAGCCGCATTTGATTGGGTTTGACTTGGCGTATGAGTAATGTTGACCCAGATTAGTTTGGCTGACAGCTGTGTGTTGCCAAACTAATTTGTCGCAGTTTGGTGCAACAAAGTTTGCACATAATATTAAAACAATTTGTCTAATTAAGCAAAACGTACAAGTTTCTAATTAAAACACACACTAACACACGAAAAACCGACAGGCAGACAGACAGTAACAGCCGCCCCATTATACGCCCAACACGGCCACGCCCACCGACTCTCCGCGCAGCTGGCGCCATTTCAAATGACGTAAAGGCGCACAACACAAACACACACACTCGTACAAACTCACACATACTCGTGGAAATTTTATGTGCGCTTAATTGCCAGCAAATGAGCGCAGTTCTTTGTGAGTGTTGTATGCGAAAGCAAACACATCTAAATGACTAACTGTAAATAAATTGAAAGCGCCCAAACATATCCTCGACGTTATCCCAACTGCCTTGATGCTCACTTAATTAATTGCATTTGACTTTGGCCAGGCTTATTATAAATTCGTATCTTTAATTTTAATGCACATGAATTGAAATAAATGAAAAGAAATTATTGTCATAATGATAACGAAGAAAATATAACTTGATAATAGCTTGTACGTGGATATTTGTGCTGGGCGTGGCGTGGCGGATAATCATTATTACGATACTAGTAAAGCTCATTATACTAATTATGCCATACTCAAACTTCAAAGACTGGGCAAAAAACGAGACGCAATACGCAAGCAAACATAATGAGCGGGAGAGACAGAGAGAGAATGAGAAAGAGAGGCATTCATAAAGAGAGAACGAGAAAGATTTCAAATGTGGGGGCGGGCAGCAACTACGGGTATTCGGCGTTTAATTAATCCTTTTCAGGCAGCTCAACACAGACGCACACACACACACACCGACTGCGAGAGTAATGCGCACAGCAAATAAACAGTTATAAATGCGAGGCAGAGGCAGCGGCAACAGGACGAAAGTTAAAGACAGGCAATACAGAGTACGAGCAGATGACTTCATTGTCGTCGTCCTTGGTGGCGCACAAATTAATGCTACATTCAATGCCATTTTGAAATCATGTTGAGTGCCGCCGACCCCAAAGTGTAAGGACTGTGGGTAGCTTGGCTGTCGTTGCATAGACAGGATGCACAAAGTTGGCGAGTCCAACTTTTGCCGCAATTGAATTTCGTTAGAGCGCTCTAATCCTGTCTGCCGTTAAAACGAAATCAACTGCGTATGCAAAGTGAACGTGAAATGTTAAAGAAATACCCTGTAATATAGTCTGCAATATACTCTTTGAGCCAGAATTGCAGGGTAATGAAGAGAACTGAGAACTGTCTCAGCATTTATTTTTGTTTTTTTCTTATTTTTATGCAATTTCAAAATAAGTTTTGCAAAAAAGTCACTTAAATTTAACGTTAGATTTAATTAGTAAGCTTTTTAATTAATATCACTTGACTGACAAAACATTCAAATGTTGCCAAAATCTGACCCATTTGCGTTATTATTTCTCTAAAATTAATTCAGACAGTCAGTCGAAAAATTGCCATGATCTTTTAGCCAACAGCTTTGAATGTGTCCTGTTGAGCAACCAGCTGGAAATTGTATAATAAGAGACCAAGGACATTCAGGCAGTCGGGCAGCAGCAGCAGCAACATCATCATCATCGTCATCACTAATTGAGATGCTTTCATGCTGACCAGGTTGAGGCTGCCGTTGCAAACAGTTTTAACAAGCAGCATCCTTTGCATCCTTCAGTCTGTCTCCTGTTTTAACATTTTTAAATTGCGCCCGTCAACTTCACTGGCTACCAACTTGAGTTGGCTGCTTTAGTTGATTTCGTTTTTATTTTCTTTTTTTTGCCTGTCATTTCATTATAGAACAGCCTTTCACATTTAAGTAAAATTAGTCAACGTAACAATTAATCCGTCGTCGCCTTGGCAACTTTCGTATAACAAATATATTCGAGTGTATTTATCTACATACATATCCCAGCAAATGCCAAATGTAAGTCTAATAAAAGTAACTTCGAACGATGACCGATGAACGTTAATTAAATACCCGCCTCATCCAAATTCTTGCGAGTGGTGCTCATAGCAATTAGGGTGCAGCAGCTACCCCACTAACAGAAACGACCAAACATCCAGTCCGATTCACTGTGCCATTGTTGTCATCGTTACTTGGTTTGGGTTCGGCTGGAGCCTGGGCTGACTGTATAGCCGAAGGGCTGGACGTTCGCTTCATTTGCCATGGCGCCGCTTAGTTCCACTTAAATGCTTAATTATAATTGAGTTGCCTGTACAGAAAGAAAGTACATGAGACTGTCTTCGTTTCTGGGTTGGCTTCTGCAGCGGAAGCATCCTGGCATTCAGCACTTGAAATTAAATACAAATAATCTTTTGACTCATTTCTTTCCTTTTCGCCACTCGACCCCACTTGGGGCAAAAAAAAGGGTTTGAGACGCATCGCTCGCTTGGCGCTGTTTTAATTACGTCTTAATGTCGACGCATAAGCTGAGTCCAAATCCCCTCCTTGGCCTCGACTTTGCCTCTTCATCAGTGAAACAAGTTAACGAAGTGAAGTTCAATGCTCCAGCGCGGTGCGTATCAATTCAGCGTTAATTGCTTCGCTGCTCCAAATGGTGCCAAAGTCGGTGCAGTTAATGTGAAAGTTAAGTGCCAGGCACTGGCTCTGGCTCTGGCTCCGACTCCGTCTCTGGAGCTGGCAAAGCGGATAAACTGTGAAGGCGCGAAAGCCATTTTGGCAGCGTTTTTATTGATTTTTGCACGTAACCGCGCCTGAGGCGCTCAGGCAGCAATGAGAACCGGCATCCCTCAAAAATTATAACAGTGGGACAACACTTATTTGTCAACAAGTAAAAATATAATAAATTATAAAATTTTAATAAATTGTTTTAGTATTTCTTGTATAATTCATTCATAATAATAATTTCATTTATAATAATAAAGTATTATAGCTACAAAAATGAAATTTTGTACATAGACTGCAGGCCTTGTATATCTATATCCGAGTATATCCTACAGCTCCCATTGAATAGAAAGGTTTTAAGAAATATTTTGGTAAGGAAAAGTTTGTCGTTATTGAAGTCTTAGACTTGAAATTTCGAATATATACTTGTGTATCACACTCCCATAAAATATATATAGTGCTATATAGCTATGCCCATTGGGGGCGTGCCAAATCGGTAAAAACTTAATCTTCTACAATTTTACACCTGAGATCCAAAAATTGGTAAAGGACGTCAATCTTCACCTCTTGGCAAATCAGAAAAACAATACTATATAGCCTTTACAATTACAAGGGTATTACCAAACTTCGGCTTGGTCGAAGTTAGCCGATCCCTCTAGTTTTATTATTGAAAGTTGTCCACAGATCCAACTCCCCACGAATAGCTCAGCCAAAAACCTGGCTCTAAATTTAGACGGAAGACTGAATTGGAACTTGCATCTCAAACATAAAAGAAAACAACTAAGCCAAAAGCTGCTGAAGTTAAACTGGATACTTAGACAGAACTCAAAAGAACACAAAATACTAATATACAAAACACTACTAAAACCGATTTGGACTTATGGTATACAACTATTGGACACTTCATCAAAAAGCAATACACTTATCATACAAAGATTTCAATCCGAATTTCTAAGAAGAATCCTGAACACTCAGTGGTACATTGAAAATGAAAAAATTTTTAAACAGCAACAGTTACAGACGAAATTTCAAAATTTAGTACAAGACACTTAACAAGGATAGAAAACCACGAAAACAACTTTCAACCTGTTAGACACTACTACACACGTAAGAAGACTGAAACGACTTCACCTTCTGGATCTTCCATTCAGAGCAATTTAATACATATATACTCTTCAATAATCCGCTGTAATCCACCACATTCTTCCTTTACAAATAAAGACAACATAATAAAAACAAAAAAATATATATATATATAAATGTATATGTACACATTTTTGTTATTATTAAAAAATTATTAAAACGAAGCGTTGCCTACTTTTGAGGAAGTTTGCCATATATTTTACGAGCTTTTAACTACTGTGTGGCATGGCATTGTTGGCGAATTATGTTTAATTATGAGAGCTTGGCAGACAATGACGAAAACGACAATCGACTCCGAGACGAGCCTGACTCTGACACAGACTCTGACATTGTAACATTGGCTAAACGGTGGATGGGCGCACAAGGAGCAAGGGAGCCGGAAGCCAGCGGCAAGGAGCAAGCGAATGCCACTCACTGGCTGGCTATGTGTATCATTATTATGATGCCTGCAAGTGTTTATTTTCGGCTAGCGGCAGCAGCCACTTTTTTTCACTCTCGTTAAAGTGGCCGGCCGTTAACGTTGTCAGAGCCTTTCGCTGTACAGTTGCTGGAGTGCTCGACGGTCGATGAGGCGCTGAGGTTGAGCGATGGCAGCTGCGTTGGCATTAATTAAGCATGTTTGACTGTGAATGTCAACAGCAGCAAATGCGACTCTCTCTTTCTTTTGCTCGGTGTATGTGTCTGTGTGTGTGTGTGCGTTGACAGTCAGACAGTTACAAAGGGGCGCGCGTATAAGACTGCCAGTCTCTCTCTCTATCTCGCTCTCGCATCACGTAATTAAGTGACGCAAGTCAATTTATTTTGCAATTAATCATTAATTTATGCGTACAAAGTATAATTGACTCATATTTCAGCACAGCTGCCGAAAGAGAGAGAGAGAGAGAAAGAGGGAGAGAGAGTGAGACAGAGTGGCAACCACTCTCCCCCAATGTTATCATATTTCAATTGCGATGATTGTCTTATTGTCCCAAATATCTCATAATTATATTTTTGTAATGGGCACTTTATGGCTGCGTTTAAGTCATATGTCTCTCTTATCAAAAAGTATTACGTCTACTGCATATTGGTGATGATTTCATCTGAAAAAGCGCAAATCTTTAAGATTACAATCCACATTTTGCGTACTTTAGAAATCCCACGCCAATTAACGTGCTAGGAAATCACAAGCTAGCTGATCAATCCCCTCAATCTATCTACTATTAATCGATTCATTTACTATTTGTAACTTTAACACAACAGTTCTTAGACATTCTTAAAAACTTTATTGTTCTCAGCAAATAAAAATTCCCAACCTGTTAAAATTAAGTAACTTGTTAGTAAGTCTAAGTCTACGTTTCAAATTAACCATATTTTAGGGTAATATTTTAAGTTTTCTGTGAATTAACTTCTGTTAAAATTAGTATTTGAATCTTTTAAGTTGATAACAATTTCAACAATAAATAAAGCTAATAAGTTCTGCTGCTTCTTTGCAGCCATTTTTACAATTGTCATCCTATTAACCCATAATTTAATATCTGCCCTTCAACTTAAAACAAAACTATTGAAAAATATTTATAAAAAAAACATTCAATTTATCCAGCTCGTAAACGAACTTTGAATAAATGTTGTATGCATACATTGTAAACAAACTTTGTATAAACGTTACTTACAAATAATTTTACAGTTAGAAATAAAATAAAATTTTACAATACTCTTGGAAGAAGGATCAATTTTTTATTAATTAGAACTTTATTGGTTTGAATGAAATTTGGGTTTTTGGTATTTTTAATAGTTTCTGATTTCATTTATGCTCTCATATATGTATATATAAATATTATATATTATCAATAGATATGAAAGCAATTTGTTACAAACACTTCAGCACTTTAAAACAATTTTTATACGGTAAACTATTTGAAAGTTTGTAAACAAGGTATATTGTTTGTGTGTTGTAAGAAGTGAGACGCTCCGACACCATATAGTTTATATATTCCAAATCAAAATAACGAAACAGTTAAAGCAATAATCGTGTTATCATTATTTTCATTATAATTCTGATTTTGTGTGGCTTCCCTAGTCGAACACTGCCGACTCGAGAGCGCTCTTACCTACATTTTAATGAGCCCAGGGTATACCTACATAAAAAATGATTGTGAATATAAATGTACTTTTAAATACTTGCACTTTATAAGCGTAAATATTTTATAAACCTTTTTGAATATTTTATTTTACCGCGAAATGATTGATTGATTGATTGATGGCGGGCAGGAGAGCGGCATACATAGCTGCAGCCAAATGTGCATAATGGATTAATTTTAACTTGCAGCCATTTTGCAATTTGGAACGTGTCGAATTTCAACTGGCCCGAGCTGGATATAATTAAATTGCAATTAGTTAGAGATAAGAAATATCAATTTGAGTCCGCTAGCTAGACTTTCCAACTTGTTTGTGATCCAAGTGTATTAAACTGTTAATCAATGAAGATGAGTCTATGAAGCTTTTTATATGATTTACTTTTTACTACTTTTTATTCTTGAGTTTCCGTTTATGAAGCAATTTCTCTTTATTCTGCAATCCTGGCTTTAGTTTGAGTCTGAATCTGTTAAATAATTTGAAGATAATATATTAATTTTCACTCTCATTTCTGATATGTAGTCTGTTTTTTATTTTATTCGTAAAAAATTTAGATTTTTTGCTATTTCGCTTGTCTTAGCTAAGAACTTTCGAAACGGTTCGACTTGCACCCTTGGTTTATTATCTAAAAGCTTATCTGATCATTTATTATTATTTCTGTGTAGTTTGCGTTGTCTCAAATATGCCCCAACTCAGCCACAAATGAACGGTTGAAATAGAATGAGTGTTACTAAAGGCCGCCAGTGTATCAAATCACATCAAATTATGCTGATGACATAGGAATTTTTGGGAACCCTTGCTGTTGTTTTGCTGGCTTGTGGGCACTTTCATTGCCGTTGCTGTTGCCGTTGCCTTTGCCGCCGCACTCATTTAAAATATCATCAATCATAGCCAGTTAGTTAATTGCGGCCAATTGTATACGTCTATGTGTGTGTGTGTGTGCGTGCATAAAGGCGAGCCAAATTAATGGTCAGGCAAAGCGAAGTGAAAGAAAAACGAAAACGTTTAAAAATTGCTAGCGCAGGCAAATTAAAAATAAAGCTTAAGCACGCCAACTTTGGCCAAACCAACTGACCCAAAGTGGCCGCCTGCAAAGTTCAAGTGAAATAAGCCATGACAAAGCGGAGCACCTCCCCGAAACTCTCAAAAAAAATGAATAAAAAAATCCCCAACAAGCGACACAGGGCCAAAGCAATTTTGGGGTCTTTAAGTAAAAGTTGCCGCAAAGTTTGCACTTGTTTTCAGAGCACTTCACTGCGAGTAAGAAAATCAGAAAAGTCGCTTGCAAATCTATGAAAAATTATGACAGGAAGCATTTCCAGCGGAAGTGGAGCGAATGGTATTTCCGCCCCCAACGACATTTGTGCTAACGTAATTAGCCAACATTTTCACTTATTTGGCATATTTTTGCTAATGAGTCGCACTTTTCGCTGAAGTGGTTGCTCAATAGTTTGCCTTATCGGACTATCCGCTGTCAGCTTTATCTGGCACGCAACAGTACACTCAACCTTTTCAATCTATCTGGCAAATTCAACCCTCCCTCACAGTGGAGGACAATAAACTGCGTTGCGTTGAGCGCAAATCGAACCGAGAATAACTTGAAAATTGCGTAGCATTTATAATCTGTCTTTGATTTATATAACGATTTCCGTTTAAAGATTTCCCAGTTACGAAAATGTAACTGGCTGACGTAGCTGACGTTTATCCCGGACCCAGCCTCCCCAGCTTTATGTGCTGACTTGACAATAATAGCACACACACACACATGCAGAGACGGATTGAAAGGACGTGCTGCTGGCACTTGCTGAGTTCGGCTGCCTGGCCGTGGCAGCACAATGACATGAATTCAATATAATAAATAAAATATAATGCTGTCAATAAAAATAAGTAAATACAAATCACAACGAGGGCTGCTCAAACTATCTTAAAAAAAAACTTTCTCAAATAATAATAGCATATTAAAATAGAAAATGATGGAGTAAACATATATATTTTTTTAAAAATTACTTTGCGAGTGGCTGTGTTGTTGTGCCCTGTTCATACGAAAAATAAAGAATATTTTTTATATACAATCTCTTTATAACGTTACTTGTTGAATGCGGCCTGTTTTTATGTTTTGAAATGCTTCTTGATTTAGGTGAAACTGTGCTGTACTATTTGAGCAACCCTCGTTATATCTCAGACAGCAACAGCATAAACAGTCATGGCTTAAAACATCGATTGGCTAAACTTTCTACGCAAAAGCTTAAATACTTCACTCAAAATAGCTTCATAATGTTTGTGTGCGCATCAGATTTGGTCATACCACACAACAACTTGGCGAATGTGTATAAGTGTGTGTGTTTGTGTGTGGCGGGTAATAGGAAGCATGTTTCGAATGCTGGCAGTAGCAAGAACAGCTTCAACTTTGCCCTTAAGAGATGGCACAACAAAAACCAAAAACAACGCAAGAACTATGGCGCGTGTGTTAGCCCTGTCATCTACGTATGCAGCGAGAAGGCAACGCAGCTAACAATGTGCAGGTTGTCTTTGAGAATGTGAAATTCACGTGGATAACCAGTCAAGCCAGAATTGTAAAGCTGTCTGTCTCACAATTGAGGCATATATAAGTTACTCAACTTTCAGTTTGACTTAGCATGTGAGGACTTTAAGCTCTGTTTCTTACAAAAATGGAGTATTATCCTGCGAATGATTTTTAGATAATGTCTGCCACGATATCTATGACAAGAATATCTACTCTTGGCTCAAGTAAACCTTAATTTTATTTTTCAACAGCAGCTGCTTCACCTTCAACACACATTCACTCACACTCACACACACACACACTATCCATTGCCAATGCACAGTTGAGCCTTTACCCACACCCACGCATATCCACACACACACACGCGAGCGCTCGCGTTGCAACTGCACTTATTTGGAGCGCTTATGATTTATTTATGCATCCAAGTGGGGATACTGTTAGCAGGAGTAACGCAATTTTCTAGTGTTCAGCTCTTGTTTACTTTCCGGGGCCAATGGAAACAAAATAAAATGTAAAACTCAAGTTGACTGGGCACAAACTACTCTGCAAACAACAACGCACTCAGTTAGACCAGCGTTAAAGTCAAAAGTAAAATACAACACAACACAAAATAAAAGTAAAAAGTAGAAAGTAAAAAATAAAGACTCAAAATACACGAATGCAAAGGACTTGTTTATTTCCAGTCTGTGTTCAGTGTGCCATTGGCTTTGATCGAGTTGTCAGTGCTAAGTTTTCAGCTTTTACTTAAAACTAATTCAATTTCACTTGTGTCGGTCACAAAGCTAAACCAATTTGCAAGCGAAAGCAAGAAAAGGAATATATATATATATAAACATTTATAAATTACAAATTTATATCTATATAGCCCAATCAACAGCTTCGATCATATAGAGTTACAACTGAACAGTTGCTCAGTTTTTTTGCATGTAAGTATAAAACAAGTTATTTTGTCTAGAAAATGAAAACGATTAAAACAAGCAGGCAACAATGCGGCAAAGCATGCGGAGACGCAAGTCACAAAACTCTGCGCATGACACAGGTAAATTCATTAAAGTTGCCAACCAAACACACACACACATACGTACATATACACACATACCCCCACACACACGCGCGCATAGTTGCCAAGACTGTCGAACGCTATTGCATGAATATCCTGTGGCTGTGGCTGCGGCAGCTTCTGTGTGTGGCACATCAATTTAATTAGCGAGCACATAACTCTATAAAATATTCAAGCAATTTCAAAGCTGCTCTACTGGACAACCATTATTCCCCCGAGACTGCCCCGAAGCAGCAGCAAAGGCGGCAGCAGAGCCATCTCCTAAGGGTGTATGGCGAAAGCTGTCGCGTTTTAAACTTTTGCCATACAGCTTATCGGCGTCTTTATTAACACCTCATCGAGAGCAGTTAAAGCCTAACCAGTTTTAAGAAATTTCATCAGCTGGGGAAAAATAACGTAAATATGACAAATTACACAATTTAATACACACACACACACATATATACAAATATAACATAAATGCCAGTGTGCTACAACAAAAAAAGCATAGAATTATGCTGACAAGGCAAAATGGCTAAAAGAAGAGCGCGGTAAGGCGAAGGGGAAGAGAAGTAGACAGTCAGCCACGTTTAACGTCAAGCGAAAACACACAAACACACATACATATACAGCTAAAAAGGCAGAACGCAGCAAATGCTGAAGAGCAAAGTGAAGTACGGATCACGGGAAAGCGAACAGAAGACAGAACGTTGGGTGCAGAGCCGCAAGGCAAATTATGCACAGACAGAAGCAGTAGCTGGAGTCATGATGAACATTCGACAGTAGCTTGTTAAAATACCAGCAGGCAGCGGGCCACCCACACACACAGGCAGACACACAGATACAAACACACTGCGGAATGTGAGCTGATGTCAATGCAATAAAACGATACGAGATGAAACGAAATGAAATAAAATGAAGTGAAATGTTGGACGACCATAGTTGGAACAGGCCACTCACTACACACTACACAAGCCAGAGTGAAAGCCTCAAGGATAATAATGGAGACGAAAAGAGTTTCATACACAAACATAACGCTACATATGCAACTTTGTTTGCGTGTTGGGGTGTGTGTACGTGTGCCTGTGCCTGTGCCTGTGCCTGTGACAGGCCAGCAAAACTTAAATGCCATTAGTAGCTGCCCCTTTGGACCTCGTCTATGTCCTCGTCAGTGTCCTCGTGCTCTGCCACTGCCTCACGCCTCGTCGCCGCGTGTGGGTGGAAAAGGCAAAAGCGTGCCAGGTAACTGGCACACACAGTCACTCGCACACACACACACACGCACACAGAGTAGCTAACACACTAAGCCACTGTACGTGCCACAGCAATATCTCTCGCTCTCTATCACTCACTCGCTCTTACTGCCTCACTAGCTTGCTCTTCTATCGCAGTCACCGTCGCCGTCGTCGTCGTCGTCGTCGTCGTCGTGGGGGCAGGCAATTGAAATAACTTCTTCCGCTTGCCTGCCTCGCTTCCGCTGCTTGAATATGTCCACCCTAAAATCATGCCAATGCTATACAGCCCACCGCCCACATAACCTTTTTAGAAGCTCAACAGACTTGAATTGCTGTTGCTTTTTTTTGCCGTTTATTTTGTTAGGCTGTAAGTGATTTTGCACAAGCTTAGCAACATGTTGCTGGCCAACATGTTGCGCCAGTCGCAATGTTGAGAGCGACTTGCGCTCAATTTGCACTCTTCGTGTGTTGTTCGCGTCTATCGTGTGTGTTTGTGTGGGTAAATGTGGGGAGGGGGTAGGCAAAGGTTAGTCCTTTTATGTGTCATCCCCATTGTCGTAGTTGTTGTTGTTGTTGTTGGCAATAAAGTACATTTAAGCACGCATTACGTTATACGTTATTGAGCGCGCTCTGCTTGAAACTGACATTTGGACGGCGACTGTGTGCGAGTGTGTGCGAGTGTGTGTGTGTGTGTGTGTGTGTGTGTTTTGAATATAAGTGGCTGTGTGGATATGACTTTGCACTTTGTATTAATTTAAATTGCTTTTGGGATTGTCAACTGTAAAATATGACACATAACGACGGCATTTAAATGGCATGCAAAGTTCTTGGCAACAAATTAACTACAGATTTTGATCCCAACGTTGTACGAGATGTGATATAATTGTTATTATCAACATAAATACTAGTAGCTAGCTATATTTATTATTGTATATATATATAAACATATATACCACACACTAAAAATAAATTTAAGACCCTTTGCCGTACTCGAAATTGGGTTTGTACGTTTTATAGTCGTTTCGGTGCGTGGCTTTTGCCGTTCGTTAAATTAAGCTAAATTGTGTCACAGTCAAATGTTGTACCATAAATTCATGCCAACACTCGCAGCAGTCACACACAAGTGTTCACACAAGGCTGCGCCATGCGAAACCCCTGGCCTTGCCGAACTTATGTACCTGCCTAGCCGACTGCCTGGGTGACTGCCTGGCTGACTGCTTAAATCCTTTACCAGGGGCTGCGCTGCTGCGTTACTGTTGGGGACTCTCCCAGCATTTTGTTATGCAAATCACAACGCAGTGCGCCAGGAAATGGCAAATGGGCGACCAGGCGGACAGACACACAAATAAATACGGTCGGAGGTGGAGGTCGGGCGTGTTGTGGGCTAAATAAGTTGGACTACATTTTCTGTACAGGCGGCAGTAAATGTTGGACTATTCTGTTCTGTATTTTATTGCATTTGTGGGTTGTGGATTGTGGGGCAAAAAAGTTGAAGGTTAGCGCCAGCGGCCGAAAACCATTAACAAGTTGACAACAAACGCACAGCTGTTTGGCTAATTTCGTTTGCCCATTTAACACGCACATTTCTTTTCTATATATTTCAGCCACCACGCCCACTTAAGAGCCAATTAGCTGTGCCCTAAATGATGCCCGAAACTGAACGCGACTCGTTGGTGGCAGCAGAAATGATCAGCGGCGCCTTGGCGCATGGTTATGGCATAGTCAAAGATAAACAGCAGCAACAGCAACATCAGCAACACCAGCAACATCAGCAGCAGCAGCAGCAGCAACAGTTACAGCAACAGCTGCAATCAGAATCAGCCACGGCTTACAATATGGCCATCAACTCATATGTCTACAGCAGCTCATTGACAATACCACCCTCGGCGGCATCAATGGTCAGTCCCAGCAGCAAGGAGAAGCTGGTCAACATGCTGCGCGTGCGCGATAACAACAATGGCAGTGGCAGCAACAGTGCCAGTCCCATCTCCGCAGGCAGTTCGCCCACAACATTTCTACAGAAGCAGCTGGAGGCGCCACCTAGCCGTCAAACGGTTGCCCAGCAGCAACATCAGCTGCAGCAGCAACAGCAGCAGCAGCAGCGTCGCTCCATAACACCCTTTCCCACCAACATAGCCACGTCCACATCGAATCATACAGCTAGCTGGCATGCCCATGTCTATGCCCGTCCGCCTAATAGACCCACGCCCCATTCTATTGCAGACATACTGGGCATGGCCATGGCCGATAAAATTGCGTACGAGGGCGCCGCAGCAGCCGCTGCTGCAGCGGCCGTTTCTACAGTCACCGCCAACAGTTCGGCCACTTCACCAAAGAGCATTCTGCGAAACATTGAGCAGCAGTACGCACAGCAGCCCCAGGAACAGGAACATCGCACGCATCGCAGCGCCTCCATGAGCGATGTCAGCGAGGAGGATAGTGCAGTTAACTCAACAGCAGCAGCAGCAGCAACAACAGCTGCAGCAACAGCAACAGCAACGGCTGCAACAGCAGCAGTTGCAGCAGCCGCCGCAGCCGCAGCAGCAAATGTCACAGCGGCTGCCCCGCTCGATCAGCCATTGAATCTGTGTGTGGCCAAAAAGTCGCGCGACAGCAATACGACGTCACCAATGCCGGCGGCCAGGCAAACTCAGCTGCTGGGCAAGACGAGCGCCAAGAAGGGTAAGCGAGATCAACAATATTCATCATATGCGACTTATTTCATTAGAGTACTTGCTTAATATTATAAATACATAAACATCCAGATGAGTTAGGAAAAATAATTGTTAGAGGTCATTTGCAGTGTATTAGCAATTCGGTGATTTTTAGTATCTTATTTTTAGTTTTCATATTGGCGCCGAGCAAATTTATGCAGCAACGCTTGACGAGCCTGCCAATTGAGCGCAGCGCGAAGCTCTCAACACGCTTCAGCGAAGCGTTCGGCGGGCAACGCGGCGTATGCGTGTTATGCCAAATTAAATGAAGCCCGACCGTGGCTTAAATTGCCAGACGCTCACATTAGGGTCCTACTTCTTGGCAACGGACAGTTGCCAATGAGCGGGTCATCATCATTCGAGTCGAAATTGTCAATTCATTTTTAATGGATTTGTATACCGAATGAAATGCATTATTCAAGATTCACAATTGCATTTTGCCAATTGTCAAATGTACAACTATTTTAGTTTAACTTAATTATAGCAATAAAATCTTATTTGATCAAAATTATAGTGTAATCAAAATGCTAAATGCTTTAAGAACTTTATAAAAGTCAACTTTTAATAGTCATCAATATTTAATTTTAAATCTCTTGAGTTGCAAAAGTTTCTGCTCCTAGTATAAAAAATGCTTTACAACTTTATTTAAAAGTTCGAGCCAATGTTTCGTTGTTATGCTCTTTTATATTTGCTACGGTATAAAATTTATAAAATTTCTTCAAAATATAATCAATTAAAAATAATTTTTAATTGAAGTTGAAACTTCATATATATAGGTCTATAAAAAAAGGAAATTTTAAGCTGAAACTAATTAATTTCCTCTCTCTTAAGCTTCAATAACTTTTACTACATAATCAAATCTGAACTGCCATTGAAAGTATTCGATGTTTTCCAAATCAAATTTTCCTTTTGTTACAATTATTTAATTTTAAATACAAATAGCTGTTAATTTTCAAATATTAAAAAATTGTTATTGATCATTTATTTGATTGATTACTTGTTATTAGCGTCCGTTGCAAATATGTTGTAAAGGGAATTCAGATAGAAATAACAAACTATAAATATGAACGATATTTGAATGTGCAGATCCGTTAATTAAGTGAACATTGTTTTTGCTCGTATAATTCGTTTGCCAATATAAATTTACGCTGCATAAAAATTGCTTTCGTTCAGGCAGAGGGACAGATGGAAGGCAGAGGCGAATGGAAACAGCAAATTCAATTAGCAATTGGCATACGGCAATAATAAGCAATAACAATCAGTTCGCAATGAGCAAACTTGAGCACAAAATTGTTAGCTGTTGTTTTGTTGTATTGTTTCCGTTAATTGCTCAATGCTGCGTTCGACTTTTATTGTTATTAAAATCACGTACTCGACTTGGCAAAAATATAATAATAATACCAATACCAATACCAATACCAATACAAATAGCGAGTGCAACAACAAATGCCTTAGCATTTATTGCTCATATTCGCATTTCAAATGAATGAATGCCAAGTCTCGCGTTTTCTGATTTGCAACTGTCGTCTGTTAATTTTCGCTTAATTACTTGTTTGCAGCCACCATAAATGGCAGGAGGGGCGGGCAGACAGTGAGACAGAGTGGAGGGGCTGCCATTAAAGTGTTGTCGCCAAACGGGCCTAATGGAACGACATGGCAATTGCCAATTGGCGAACACAAAAGCAAAGCAAAACATCAACAAACGACAACAACAACATCTAATCAAACATTTGTGTGTTACGCTTCTATTGTTTTAAGGTTTTGCTCTTGTTTTCGTTTCTGGCGCTTAGTTTTATTGATTTCATGTCACTGGGGGGTGCCCTTTGCTCGCTGTCGCTAGGGGTGGCTTTAAGTGGCTCGGACTGCTGCCAATGCCGGAGGCGACAAGAACGGCGGCTGTCAGTCGGTCGCCTAATTAATCACAGTGTCATGCATATGCGCTACGCCATATGAGGCCACGCGGCCCACGCGGCGTATTAGCAACAGCGACTTCTACGACGACGAACGTTTGCATTTAACTGTCATTAGATTTCAATTATGCATTGGCAATTGGCGACAACAGCCAGACTCATGCCAGACACGTTTTGGCCCCAGTCAACCAATAGGTGTACCTGAAACACATGGCGTTGTTAACACTTGTTTGTTGCTGCTATTTTTCTCTTTCTTACTCAACACGACTGACAACAACAAAAACAACAACAACGACAATGCAAGAATGCTGTACAATGACGAAATCGACTATAGATTGACCTGTCAAGCGGTCTAGATTTATAAGACAAAAATGCAACATTTACATAATATATGCTGAAAAGCTATGGGTATATAAACGTTAAGTATTTTAAAAACAAATTAGATTTGAAGGAAGAACTTGTTAGATTTGATAAATCAAATGTTATTTCTACTGATTTCAATATGAAGCTAAATAAAATTTTCCAATGCATAAATATACCCACCACACTTAGTTTATAGGATATGAACAGAAACAAGTTCGGTGTGCAGCGCATGGCTTTTGCATATGAAACAGAGCGAAAAACTGCACAACTTCGACAACAATGCAGTCAGTTAATCTAGCTGATTGGCCTGTCAGTTTTTATAGCATTTGACAAGCTAATTGCAAAAGCAAAAGCAAAAGCAAGAACAACAAATGCATAACAACAGTCTGAAATCAGGTTAAATAGCTTTGTGTGGCAATGGGTTAGCTTAGTAAAGACACAGACAAATACAAGTAAAGACAATGGCTAATGGTTACTGCATCTCGCACCTCATCCGCAGAGCACTCGAGCAAGCCAGCAGCGAAAAAAAAGAAGCTAACAGTCGACCTGCCGCCGGACGTTAGTCCCACGGGCAGCAGCGATAGCCTAATGCGGGATAAGCTGCTGGTCAATAACAGTTCGCCGAGCAGCGCATCCCAGGCCGCCCAGCCACCGAGCAACAACAGCAACCTGGAGACCACCGAGGATGACTCCGATTCGGGTTCGACGGATGCGCGTCGCAAGAAGAAGGCACGAACTACGTTTACGGGCCGCCAAATCTTCGAGCTGGAAAAACAGTTCGAGATTAAGAAATATCTTAGCTCCAGCGAACGCACCGATATGGCCAAATTGCTGATGGTGACCGAAACGCAGGTAAATATTTCGAATACTTAAAATATTTAAATTAATTCAATTAGTGTACATTAAAAATGAGCACACACAAAACTATTTGTGCATAAAGTTCACGGCAGCAGAATACTTAATTAATAGCATATTTAACGCACTTTTAATTTAATTAGGTTTCATAAAAGTCAATAATCCACATATAACCAAAATATTTTCATAATCATTTAATTATGACAGCCACTATCTGTGATTTGCTTTTCAATAAAATACAAAAAAAGAAAAACACAAAATATAATATTAATGAATGTGAAAACAAATTTGTGGAAAAGCTTTGACACCTAGTATAAATGATTAAACAAATGTTGCAAAAATAAATTTAAAAAAAGAAAAACAAATCAAGTAAGAGTGTTCTAGTCGGGAGTGCCCGACTAGCAGATACCTTGAACCCGATCGAGACTTTGTTTCAAATAAACAAATAATAGAGATAACATATACCCTGATAGCAGATACTGTAACCCCCAATCGAGGCTTTGTTTCAAATAAACAAATAAGAGAGATAACAGATAATATTAGAAATTTTAAATATCTAAAATATGAAAAATCTCAAATTTGTGTATACTTTATGAGATGCTAAATGCAGAGCTCGATGAGATATGCTCGAGTAGCTGAAGCTCGATAGAAATGTAGATTTTTTTTCAACAAATTTGACCTGCGCGGGATATGGCAGAGCTTTCAAGCAACTAAATCTCTAACTCTTAAAGAATTCGACAGACAGATAGACAGGACTGGGCTGGCCATCCTAATACTAATCAGATACTTATACTTTAATTAACTTTAATTTAAGTAATCTTTGTTAAAACGAAACGAAATTCTTAAGTAAATTAAATGTTGTGTTAGGGTGTCCTATTTAAGAGCCCTAAATATTGGCAAATTCTTGTAAATATTATTTTGTTAATACTTCACAATTTAATATAAGCTCCTCCCCATAGTCCAAAATAATGAAATGGACTTTAATTTAAAATTAAAATTAGTTCTGTAGCATGCTTGGTTTCGGTGCAGTGGTCGATTGAGCTCAGCCTTAGGCGATGCCCTATTTAAGTGGCGAACAGTGTGCATAGTATATATTAAACAGCTTAGTATCCTATATGTTTCGCATTAGATACTATATAATCTCGCATATAATGAACAATGGAATGTAAAGACATATTATTAGACTTAGGGGATACACGCTAAAATTGTCTGCTTTATAGAGCAAATTTAATTTATCAATACAAATTTATATTAATTATAATGAACAATGGAATGTAAAGATCTACTATTATGCATTATAGACTTAGGGCACATAAGCTAAAATTGTCTGCTTGCTTGATCAAATTTCATTTTAAAGCTTATCTTAACAATATTGCAGACTAGGTGTGATTCCATTTAATGCCTAAGTAAACATAAGAGGATTTATAGTGCCAAATTATATTTGTTGCAACGCTGTCTGCCAGCTGTCCCAAGCTGCAAGCTACACCGGAAATGGTTGGCAACATTTGGCGCAGCATAGTTAGGTTTATTAAGGTTTATCAACTTATTAGTATAAATTAAGTCTGTTGCAAGGACTTGCATACAAGTAAATCACATACATTGCCGTTCTTTAGAATATATATATATATATTGCTGAAAGAAAATGGACTTAAAAGTTGTTTCTCATCTGTTGCCAGAAGTCAGCTTGCAAAGCTGGTCAAATGTATTTCTAACAATGCTTGTGGATTAAAGTTAACTTTAAATTGCATTAATAGGTCGGATTAGGCATATGCCATGTGCACTCAAATACCATAAGACTAATTGGCTGTTAAAGAGCGCCAGCATGCAAAGTACTTGCCAGCCAAAGCAACAACAATAGCTATGTTAATAAAATGATGGCAATGGCAGCCAGTCAAGGATCCAACGAGCTCGAACAGCTCCTCGTCGTTGTCGTAGTCATAGACGTAGACGTAGACGTAGTCAACGGCAACCGCATTGAAATGTCTGCTTAATTAAATTACATTTTCCATCAAGTCAATTAATTACAAGTTTATATACAAACACTAAGCGCACGGCATGCCAGTCATGGGTTTCTCTCTAGGTGTGCATATCTGTTACGTAGCCATGCTCTGTTGTGTTGTGTTGTGTTCGTGTGCTTGTGTCTTTGCTTATCTGTGTGAGCCAACATGTTATGCATGTCGACATGTTCAAGTGCTTTATATGTATTATTAATATTATAAGCTTGCCAGCCATTTATCATTCTAGCCGTATACAGCTGTTGGAAACTGTATCTGTATGTGCGTATGTATATGTGCGTGGTGTATTTCGTATATCCTGCCAGCAGGCAACCACTGCTTAAGTGCACCTCACTGATTTCATAGTAACACTCTGTGTGTGTGGGTTTGTTTGTATATAAAACATTACTGTCCACATAAACATCTATGTGTTAATCACAGCAATAATATCTGCAAATTAACTGCATCAACTATTGTTGTTCCGGCCAGCCACAGGCTGTATCCACATTAGACCCTCGGGCATAAGCATGGAACAGCTCTAAGACAGTTAGAGAGCTGGAGATGTGATATGAGCAGACAGGATACACAACGCGAATCATTGTGCAACGCATGCACAGACCATAGGTATTTCAATACATTTACCTAAGAATTTCTGCAATGCGTTTCGTTTATATTTATGAGAACTTGCTACGAATGTATTTGTATAAAGGTTGATATACGAGCAAATTTATGAAGCTTTTCGTATGTATGTAACAAGATGCGGAACTATTTATGTCTTAATACATAAATCCAATTTAAAAAGATATCATATTTATATTATACGCGTTTATTACATTGCTTTGCTATAGAAGAGAACTTCTTGTTTAAGAAATTGAACACAAAAGTTGGTTAAATATTAATCCAAAACGAATATCAAACTTACTTGACTGACAAAATTAATTTTGTAATGGCAACTATCCATATGTATATATATATAATTCCTGATGTTCCGAATACTCTTTGTTTTGGTCTTCTACTTCAAAGTATTTGCTTGTACAAAATAACTTATTCGTTTACTCTAATTACTGTATTTTACTCGAACGGCATTATTATTATTAGTTTATATTTCGTCACATAGGAAACTTTGCATTGCTTTTATTTGCAGTTGAGCTGTCAAAACTTCTGTTAATTGCACTTGCAAATCTTGGAAAGTCTAGACGCTCCACTAGCTATATATTTGCATACATGAATGTACAATATATAAATGTATGCTTAGCTTGGGCGCAAGCAATTTAAATTTTGCTACAAATAACACATAGTGTAAGCGCAACATTGTAGCATTACGCATACGCCTCATTAAACCAGCGAGCTGACCGAAAATAAACAGGCGCTGACAATGAGTAGCAGCAGCAGAAAAAGAGCTATAAATTTCAGAAAAGAGCAACAACTAAGAGTCCAAAACAAAGTGGCGGCAGTCATAAAAATCTCTTTAAATAAACTCTGCACACGCACACACACGCAGACTGTAAAAGCCGCAAAACAGATTATAGGCATGAGTATGAGTTAAGGTGGCTCGGAAATGCGCTGGATTGCAACGAACAGAGTCCTGGGCTGCGTCCACGTGTGTCTGCATCGTCTGTCATCAACAAACTGTAAAATAGCCTCAAGCCAGATAAAAATCAATTAATTACGCGTGCATGCAGCTGCCCCCTTCCCCTGCCCTTAGCCACGCCTCTGCTGCACTGCAGCGACGCTTCATGCCACAGTGGCAAATACACACACACGCACACACACTCACACGCACACATCGACAAACTGACAACATTGTAATTGTGTTACGATTACCCAACGAACATCACGCGCCAAACGCGGCAAATTGCATTTGCATATTAGTGTCAGAGGAGACGGACGGCCAAGCGAAGGAGAGGCAACGGAATAGGGTTTACTGCCTGGGGGCAAGGGTATGTCTGTTTTAGCGATTTAGGGCCAAACTCTGCTCTCCTGACAATTTGCATTGGACATTTCATTTTAAATGTTTGCCGCCGTTCATAATCCGGCGTAATTGCCAGCCAGGTGGCCAGGACTGCTGTAGCGATGTTAGTGCATCTGCATTTTGACCTCGCAAACACACAAACACACGTAGACACACAGCTGCGTGTGTATTTAACCAATGGGAAGGCTGACTCGGCTTATGGCTGGCATTTGGCCAAGTGGCAAATACGATAATTAAATTAAATTGCTGCCACAAGCAGCACAAACAAATCAAATGGCAATTCATCATTCGAGGACATTTCGTACATACATATATGTGACCTGGACAGCAGATTGTACGTTCGTTGCTATCATTGTTATAAACTGTATTTAAATTAATGCCGTAACATTATTTGTTTATGTCACAAAAATGAACAACTGATGTGCTCTCAATTTACTTTTAAATATGCAAATAGCCAATAAAAGTAGAATTAAGTGAAGTCTGCCTTTGCTTGATTTATGGTATATTGAGACAATGCTGCGTATACGCAATATTTTTTGTCATTTTCATTCACATCCATTCAATATATTGTAAAATTGTTAAATACACACAATGTTCATGATATTTAACTAAAATTTAATGAAGATAAGTGGAGGGGAGATAGCCTGATCTCTGCGCAGATGGACGGACAGACAGTCGGAAAGGAAAGGAAGATCTACTAACCTTGTCATTCTAATCAAGAAAATATATACTTTATGGGGCATGCCACGCTTCCTTTCTCATGTTTCATACACATGCACATACAAACATTATTTCCGATGAAATTCCATTTTCAATGGAGTATATTTATGAAAATCTTAAATAGCAATAAGTAACAAGTACTTAAATTAAGTGAATGTAATTCTCTTCATTGCTTTGTTTTTGAAATTTATCCGCTCAAGCTCTATTGAGAGGAATTTATGAATTGCCTATTCACCTCAAATATGTATTTATTAATTACAATTGCATTAAATTCCTTCGGCTAATTGGCAAAGCAATTATGCAAATGAACATTTAATGACATGCCAATTATTAAATAAGTTATGAATTTTTAACAGGCTTTAACTAATATTTCCAAAAACAAATTAAATTTAAACCACAAAACAATTCCATGAAGTCTTTTGTCAATTTTCAATTCTCTTTATAAAATTTCACTAAAGTAAAATTATTATCATTTGGCCAACTAACTGCCAGCAAAAAGGCCAATTGACCAAATGTAATAGAATGAGCATTTACATATTGTAAAATTGTAAATAGAATTCAACATTATTGTTATTGACCGCAACTTAATTAAAATATTGCGCATACGTCACGTAGTCAAAGCCAATTCGAGTGTCCTGTGTCAATACAATTAATTCGAATAACACCAAAATTAGTTGCACTATGTACGCAATAATGTGATTACAATAACACAAATAACAAATATCGGCGATTAATTGTCGCTATGGGGCTTAGCAGCAACTATTGCTGGTTGACAGCGCTTGAAACCAAATTTGATTATTAATTTTGACTGGCTGAAAATTTGCATAAATTAGCTTAGCTAGACGACCAGCTGTCGCTGTGTATATATGAGCCCCAGTTTAATTATTTATAAATCACATTTTGACTGCCTGAGTGCGGCACCAACAACAACAGCAACAACAGCAACACTATCAGCAGCCGCGTTCATTGGCGAGCGCAGAGCAAAGTATTTTAAATAAAGGCGGAGCCACTAAAGACTCTGCTCGTCCGAAAATTCTCTCAATTTTTCATATTTTTGCTCTCTCTCTCTCTCTCTCTCTCTGTCTGTCTGTCCCTCTCTCTTTCTGTTTGGCAGATCGTTGGTTTTGGGTGGGCGTGTGCTTCAACATTTTAGCAGCTAAACACCGGGCAATTAGCAAATCAACAGCAGTTGACAGACATCCCGGGGCAATGCGGGCATCTTTTAAGTTATTTTGTTCAAACTGATTTTTGTCATTTATACATACACATACCTACACACCTACATATTTAAATAGTAGAGCGCAAATCTTTAGATCTTAGATGTGACTTGCTGCAGGCAACAAATGGCCGACAGAGAAGGGAAAAAACCAGCTCATTTGGAAGCCACGTGGACGACACGCCGACTTAGCCAAATGAAAACGTTTAGACAATCGACTCAATAAGCCAATTAAAAGTCGAGAACGCTTAACATAAAAAATAACGACGACTAAAAGGCAATGGCAAGGGCAAGGGCTTGCTGCCTCTATCCAATACCAAAAGTATTTGCTACCTCGTTTCACTGTTACCAATAAACTTAATTTATGCCAGCTTAATACTTTTTTTTGGACTTGACGTAAAATACAGAAATTTGAAAACCGCAACGCATAAAATTGAAATACCCAAACAGCAATTAAGCTGAAGTGGGAGCTAATGGGCCTATCATAAAAATGTAGAAATATCCATAAAAAAATACGTATACTTGCTCTATATCTTTAAAACTACACATATTATTTAGCAGCTTTCCGATTTTCTAGACAATTTTGTGCATCTGATTTTCTTATAACACAAGTAATTCTATATGATTATCTCATTTAAATTAAAAGAATTTTACAGAAAAGCCTGAAGTAAGAAATGAGGTCCTAGGTAAACAATGTTTAATATTCGAAGCATAATATATTTTATTTCTGATCATAAACATATGTTTAAGATAATAAAAAGTGTTCTGTCTTCAATATAGAAAAAAGAAAAATTAAGATATTAATAAATTTCAGCAATTATTTTTCACTACCGATACATATTTATTGAAGTAATCAACTGTCTATAGCTTTAACATATTTTCTGCGAAATATTTGTATGAATTCCATATTTTTTGGATTTTAGTTTATTTTGAATGCAATGCTGTCATGTTGTAGTTTCAAAGTGTAAAAGCAGAATTTTAACACAATATCCATGTAAATATATTTTTAAAAAGATGCAATATTCGAACATAGAACTATTTTGGCGGAAAAATATGCATATATGTATATACATTGAGATTTTTTTAAATTTTATACCCTGAACCCATTGCAAAGGATATATATATCGAGCTGAGTCGGTCAACTCGTCATGTCTCTCTAACCATCTATAAAATTGAATACATGGAAAACTGTTACTCTAGCCGGGACTGCCCGACTGAGCGATATACTGTAACCATGCCGATAAACTGTTTCTTTTTTCGATTTGAGGCTTATTGAAGGATTGAAGTATCCTAAAAGTGAAGTACTCGTAAGCTGTGTACACATAGAAGAAGAATGCTAGAAAAATATTTATAGAAAATATGATCAAGAGAAGCTCCAGAATGATGTAAGATATGCAGTTTCTAGATCTTATATTTTCATTGAATTACCGCTTGGAATTGCCAATGGAGATTCTTATGTACCATAAGAACAAGTGTATTTATTATATGTATCTCATTTCACTTATATAGAGTTTGAGACTTGATGACATGACTCAGCTCGAGCTGTCTCTTTTCGTTGCTATTGAATGTGTCCTTGACTTCAAATACCCATTTCAGGGGTATCTGGCCGTCGAGCAACGCCACTTTGATGCATTCGTTCTTATTTGCATTTGCGGTCGCTTTTTAATTTCACACATGACTTCAAATCAGAAACAGTTTCCGCTTTTGTGACTGGCTGCAATTAAAATTCATTTAGCTGCAGTCCACAATACGCATACAAAGCCAAAGTAGTGTTAATATAAATGGATTTTTCTTCTCTGTCTAAAGTAAATATTTATTCAATTGTTTTGCTTTGGAGCACTGCAGTTTGGCTTTGAAAGTGTGCACGCAGCCGGATTTATAGTGCGAGAGACTACAGATAATAATGCCAAAACAAACAACTACAACAACAAGGCTTTGTATAATTATTACTCATTACACATAAAATATGTTGCATAAAATGGTATTAACTGCAATTTGGTCAGCATTTTCGTTCATTAGCAGCAGCCGCTGCCCAAAGTACACAATGCGATAAATTGTTAGGCAGCGGGTGGTGCAGCGAGTGCCTGCGGGGCATTTGGCAATGCATGCAGACCGTTGCATTGTTGTTGCCATTACGCATTTTGGCAGCAGTTGCATTTAAGTCTATTTAATTAATAATTGCAAAATAAATCGAGTCAAATACACCCATTTACTGTCACACACACACACACACACCCATCGAGCAGATTGAGTGTGTAGGTTAAGCATATTTCTAAACAAGCAAATAGAGGCATACTCGTACTCTACACACAGTTAGTCAATAGATTCACATAAGAATATTGTATGATTAACATGCGATTCTCATTTTGTCTTCCTGATTATCGCGTTGCATTTTCATAAGACCCTTCTTATAAGATTCTCAAAATATTTCACATTATTGTCATGAGATTCTCATTAGATTAGAAGAAGTTTTTCAAAAGATTCTCAAAATATTCTCACATGATTTTCATATAATTCTTATTAGATTACTAGAACGTTCTGACAACGTTCTCAGAAGTGTTTTCGCAGATTTTCAGAAAATACTCATATGGTTATCATACGATTCTCTTGCAATTAACATACGATTGTTATACGATTCTCATTTGATTCTAAGTCGATTACCATAAAATTCTTATACGATCCTTTTACCATTCTCATTAGGTTAATAAAATATTCTTTTGCATGAGTCCATTGTAGTAGGTTGCAGAGGAAATCATTGTTGATGCTAATAATATGATAGAATAAATATATTTAATATGAGTTAAATTTTCTTTGATAGCTTTATTATAATATTTCTGTTAAATGTTATCTAATACGATACGATGATCATGCATATATATGATTATAGTCTTCAATGACTAAAGAAAAAAATACTTGAAAGTCTGAGCATATAGCAAAGCCACTTCATACCCGCCATATTGCTTTTACAGGGTATACTGACAGCGTACGCAGTGATTATGTTATTAATTAGTAATGTCATTGCAATGCGCATATTTGCATGGAACAAAGTGATTTACGGCACGGCAATATGCGAGTACACAGATGGGGATATGGGAATCGAGGTGAGGCCTGCATTAAGCCTATGTTTGGCTTCATTTGTCTGTTTGCTCTAGCTACATATTTGATTTCGATGCCAGTTGCATAATTGCAATTGGGGACAAAGTTGCTTTTTGGGGGATTAAGATTGACAACATTAAGCAGAGAAAGTGAGAATTATCTTTAAATTGTTGTTATTAAAGAGCACTATATTTACATATTCCCTATTATATTTATAGACTTTAGCTACTCTTTGGCCCAGAACAAAACTCTGTTAAGCAATAAATTAGCTAATCAGCCAAAACCCCCAAGCAATTATCATAATTTGTGTTTTACGCGAAAAACCAACTAATGAAATATGCTAAATTGCACATAAAAACATAATTTGTTCAGAGTAGCTAAAAGAAAATGTTAAATTTTTCTTGGCACGCAAAAGCAAAACAAAAATGTGGTGCAAAGTAGTCGTTAGCTGTTTAACGTGAGGGGCGAACGCGCCAAATTCTTTCACTGAGCAATTTAGCTTCTCATTGTTGGATCATAATTATACCTTCACTAAGTGAGCAATGCGGGTATATTAGCTTGCACAAATTTACAAAAACTATTAGCCAGAATCTGATTCTTGTATAAAATATATGTAGAGCCTGGAGACTAAAAATAATTAAATTGATTTTAATTCAAAAAATCGAGAAATGGGTATTATTAAGCCGCTTCCCTTCTATAATTCGTTTACATATTCCTTGAGGCATACTGCTTGCGCTTATTTTTAAAAAGTATGCACTAAATGCGTTGTGAAAATTAATTATATCAGTCAAACAGCTTGCGTGCCAACAAAAATAGCAGCCATTTAGAGATTATTAAAGGATCAACGAACGTTAGTGAAGTTTTATGGAATATGATCTGATTGCAAGTGTGAAGTTACTTAATATAGACGAGCTACTCAGTTGGACAAAATTTCAAGAAATTTATTATTAAAGATATCAGACTATGATTTATCTAAAATTTGTATTTGCTAATATAAAATATAGTCTGTTGAAATCAGTGAGCTATTATCCTGCACTCTCTTTCGAGACTATATTTATTAAGATTTTGAGAATGGCTTCTTAGTTCTGTTATATACCGTTATTGTATCAATGGCAAAAATAATGTGTCTTGATGTTACTGGACTTTTAGATTGGAATAACTCGATAAGCAGACGCGATGGGCTTCTTTTGGTTTCAGATTCAGCTAACTGCATTCTACTGTTTAGTCCGATTAGTATAGTCAATATATAATATTATTAGACACATATATCTAGTTCTTGATTACTAAATCCTCTGTTATGCGTATTCCATTGTATGGATTCGCTTTTAGCTGACTGGCAGTTATTTTTCCTTTCCCTAGTTGCTTAAGCTCCCCTTTTAAAAGGAAATCAGCGTGCACATTTAAATGTCAATAAATCATAAACGACAACATGTTAGGGTGAGAGAGAGAGAGGGGGGGAGAGCAGGGGACAAAACTTTTCACTTTAGACGACAAAGTTTTGGTTTGTATTTTTAGAATTTGATGTAGGTATATTAGTATGTGGTATACGTATGTATAAGTAAAATATGTTATTGCTTAGCTCAAAAATGGGTCTTAGAACGGATCACAACAAAGAAAAAAGATATTTATTTATGATTGGTAGCGCTTGGGCGTAATCCTAAGAAATTTTCCTTTGGATTATGCCAAAGAAATTAATCAGCAATATGTATGCAATAAAAAATGCCACACGCAATTAAATGAAACGCAAAGGCTAAATTAGGCCAGACACACATTAAAAAATAATCAAATAATTAAATGTAAGTAGTGCGCGGCATGTGCCCAGAAAAAAAAGAGGAAAAAAGTAGAAAATGTGGCCGAGAGATGCCCGCATATATGTACATATACATAAGTATGCGCATGGCCCATTAAAATAGCCCATTTTATGTACAACAAGTAAGAATGCTCTAGTCGGGTCTGCCCGACTACGAGATCCCCTGAACCAAGTCCGAGACGGTGTTTTAAACAATCTAGCTTACATCTTTTACCGGTACAAATTACCCACTGCGCGCACACACACACGCACACATATACATACACAAGCAAGCGCGCCGCTTACTGCGTACATAATTTAGCGGCTGCGCTTGAGCTGCATTCTGGGCAGCATTATGAGAAATTCATTGTTAGATAACTTCGGTTCTAGACCTACTTTCTTAATGAAATTTTCAGGACATAATATTGACATCTAGAGGTGTATATATACAAAATCCCAACTCTCTAGTATTTGAAATACGTTTTTTCCACTTATGGGGCTAATGGGGGGAGGTATCCAAAATTTAAAAAAATTATTATCTATATTTACATCACAGCAACTTACGTAGTCAATTTGGTATCTCTAGCTATCATGGTCTATAAGTTATAGCTTAAAAACAAAGTCAAAATATCGATTGTTATCGATAATAAGGAAATGGGATGAGTTATCGAAAAAAAAAAATAAACTTGTACTGCGTATGGTATACAAGAATATATATCTAAAATCTCAAGTCTCTAGCTTTTGTGGTTTACGAGATCACTGCGTTCATACGGACGGACAGACGGACAGACGGACAGACGGACAGACGGACGGACGGACAGACGGACAGACGGACATGGCTAGATCGACTCAGCTCGTCGTCCTGATCAAGAATATATATACTTTATGGGGTCTGCCACGCCTCCTTCTGCCTGTTACATACATTGTCACAAAACCATTATACCCTGAATTCCCATTTTCAATGGGTTCAGGGTATAAAAATGATGCTTTGAATAGCCATTAAAATTGTTCATAAGGTAAACACGGCGCTGTTTTATTGTTTATTAAGGAATTAATGCACAGGCACGGGCAATCGGATGAGT
Source organism: Drosophila gaucha (assembly GCA_035045545.1). Lineage (NCBI taxonomy): Eukaryota > Metazoa > Arthropoda > Insecta > Diptera > Drosophilidae > Drosophila > Drosophila gaucha. Next base: position 1,420,453 of record JAWNOY010000176.1, on the reverse strand, counting down.
AATTGATCGATTGTATGTATTGTATATAGCCCAACTGTAATTACGGCCGAAAAACAGCGAGCGGAGCGGATCGGCCAAAATAGATAGATAGATACATTGGCAGCGCTCATAATCCATCTTCATCGATAAAACAAACAATTTGCGCACACATCAATCCATCGACAAGTACATTTCATTGATGTGCGTCTATTTTGGGCGCATATTCGAAATTCGAAATATTTGGCAATCAATTAATTGATTTTCAATATGAAGCGAAATATTAACGCATATTCAATTTTCTATTTGTATACTTGAGCGTTTCCTCTTCTAAGTGGTGGAAAAATGGTTTATTTTCTTTATTTTGTTCATGTTAATTTCATCATTTTTACGGTGCGCCGGCAAAATGAGCATGTCATATGACGGCATCTATCTTTGGCGCTTATTTTTGCTTCATATTCCCAGTGTGCGTGTGTGCGTGTGTGCGTGTGTGCGTTGTGCGTGTGTGACTGTGTGTGCTCTTGCAGACATGCCGCTGAAATACTAATTATGTGCGCGATTTAAATAGATTTTTCATTTATTTAGCTAGGCCATCATTTTGGATGAAATGGAAATAAGAGGCAAATGTTTTATGTTGCGCCATTGACGCTGCCCCGCCTAAGCGTCCTCCCTGCGGTGCCCTGTGCAACATAAAGCACCACACGCACACACATACATATTGGCACATGGGTGGGTGAGCAGTGAATGGGCAGTGGAAGTGGATGATAGGCGGCTTCTGCATTTTGACAGGCCCACATCATTTCAAACTTTGCTTGTTTTCAACTGTAGCTGACGTAGCGGAAGTGTTTGCGCACCAGCGAGAGCGGAGTGGAATATGCGATACATAATTTTTAATTATTTGTTTTACGCACACTAATAAGGGCAAATGAGGCATAAACATTGCCTAATTATAGCTGACTGACTCCTACCACAGTTCAGCTCTAACTGACTGACTCATACTCAAGTAGTGCAAGAGCTCTTGAGCGAATCGCATGATAGAGCGAGCATATGAATGTGAGCATGCGATAAATTAAAGATTTCAACTGAATATTTTAAAAGCAAACATAAGTATTTTATTTTAAACTACTTAAATGGAAGATATACTGTATATTTCTCTATTGAAACATATTCCGTCCTGACGTTATAAAACCTCTGAGGTGCTATTCCTAAACTCTATTATATGCAATACTCTTTTAAGCCTTTACCATATGAACTCACAAATTATACATTGCTTCTATAGGATAAAGCTTTCTGATTTTATGCAGCTTTGGCTTTACCATTTTGCATTAGCTAGCTTGACTTAAACAAAGTACAGCTAACAAAGGTTATTGTGTTGAAAATACTTAAATGGAATGGAAATCTGCTTTTAAGTCCTTGATAATACTCTGTTACGTATAAAACCCCAAAGGTGCTACTATATATAACAATATTCTTTTAAGTCTTTATTATATGAACTCCCAAATTATATATTTGTTCTACAGAAGTCATGTGACAAAGCTTTCCGATTCAATGCAGCTTAGACTTTACCGTTATGGATTAGCTGGTTTGACTGAAGGCTCGAATTAGAGATGGGCGTCGGGATTGGGATTTTCGGGACCCGAAACTGTCTCGAAACGATTTTCGGTATCTGGCGGGTTGGGAAGGATTTAAAAAAAATGGTCATGAAATCATGGTAAGAAATTCTAGAGATATGCTCTGAGGGAGCATATCTAGAGATATGCTCTGCTCATAACCATATCTCTAGAATCTCTTACCATGCCACCTTGATGTAGGGATCTAGCACTTGTCCGATCGACCTGGAATTTTTTAGAATCTTTCCCAACAAGCCCGAAAATTATTTTTGGACAATTTTGGGTCCCAAAAATCCCGATCCCGACGCCCATCTCTAGTTGGAATCCTTTCCAGAGTTGATTCAAAGCTATTGTTAAGCCTTAGTTGAGAGGCTAGCGAATTTTGTATTTCTTATTTTAAAAAACAGATGAAGTTACAGAATCAAAGTATAATAAATCACAAAGCTAGTTATTTGGATTTCCGGGGATAATGTTTTTTTCAGCTAGGTTTTTAAACTTAAATATTAAAATATGCGTTTGACAGATCTAAAGTCTGTTAATAAAGACAAAAACTCTGCTTGTCATAGTAAAACATACTCAAATACCGCTAAAGCTCTAAAGCTGAACTGCTGTATTGACTCGTCTTTGATAAGAATTTTCACAAATTTGCAAAAATAGTTTAACGAAACATTACCTCTTTATTATTTTCAGGTGAAAATTTGGTTTCAAAATCGTCGCACAAAGTGGAAAAAGCAGGATAATGTCACAAACAACGAGGCAGCCGAGCACAAATCGACCAAGCCCACATCCACAGAGCAACAAGCCAAGGCCAACAATAGCAACACGGGCACTGGCGATGATGCCTGCCAGCCTACATCCATCACGGCCAGCGCTGTGGAGGCTACACCAAAGAAGGCGTCCAATGGCCAAGGGGATAAATCACGCGCCAACAACAGCAACAGCAACAGCAACAGTAACAGCAACAACAACACCACATCAACACCAACTAAAAGCGGCAGCGGTAATAATGAAAGCAAATTACAAACAAAGCATGCGACGACCAAAATTAAAAAGCAATTGAATGCGTTGCTGGAGAAGACCGCAAAAGCCGCAAACAGCCCAGCGGCAAATGGAGCTAGCGTTAATGCCACCGATGCCACACCGATAACAGGCAATAACAGCAACAAAACAGTTGAAAAACGCAATGCCAGCAGCAACAACAATAACATTGGCGAGACCTTTCACCACCATCGGCTGCACCAGCACGCCATAGCGCTAACGGTGGAGCCGGCGGCACCACTGGAGCAGACTGAGAAGCTGGACATCAAGCTGGAGGAGTCGCCAGCGTTGAGCTTGCAGCGGGCAGCTGTTGCTGCAGCAGTCGCGCAGGAAAATGGACGCAGCTCACCGTCGAAGGCATTGCTCGCCGAAATGGACTTTGAGAGCAAGCTGGCCGCCTCAAAGATCTCCATTGCCCTGGCCATGGCCAATACGAAGCTGCAGGCAGGCGCACTGCAGGATCTGTCGGAGAAAAACGAAAGTGAATCGGAGGACGACGAGACGGCCAGCGAGCCGGGCACATCCACCGAGGCGCAGGATTCACAGGATCACGACGTGCAAATGGGCTAGGCTTCAGTGTCCAGGATCCCAATCGCAAATCCATTCAAAACCTAGCCAGTCAAATTAACTTGTGCCAAAAAGTCGAATATTGCTCAAGCACACGGCCAGATTTCTTTCTATAATGTGTGTGTGTGTGTAGGTGTATGTCCGAGTGTGAGTGAGTGTGTGCTTGTTAGCTTAAGACATTTACGCATATTTATGTAATTTATTGAATGTATGTGTGTACTTTAATTTTAAGTATAGGCTTTGTGAATGTTGCCATTAGAAACGCATTTAAATGTTTAATGTGCTGTTTTAAAACTAAATGCAAAAATAAATACTATTCTAATTGTATTTTGAACTTTCGAAAATTTCATGTGATAAAGTATACGAAAGGGTAGAAAGAGAGATAGAGAGAGAGAGAGAGAGATAGCGCTCGGGTCTATTACAGCTAAATCGACAACAATTGGTGAATTCATGTTAATTACAAATTTAATTTAACTATACTAACTATTAACTACAAGTGTTTAAGCAGAACCAGTCCTAAGTGTAAATCGCTACTATATAAATATATATGTATGTATAGATGGAAAATACAAAAAAAAAGAATACCTACATATTAAATGTGAGTGTGTTTGTATGAAAAAAAAAACAGACACTATGACGGGCGGATCGGCAGCCGTTACATATTTTAAATTCAAAAATTAAAATAAACAATTGAGCAAATTAAAGTCAACCTTCTTTTTATGGGCATGCGGCCGAGCTGGCATTGGCACATTCACCACGCCCTCGGCCGTGATCAAGAACTCGGTGAATGCATTTGGGGTTTCGGGGGAGTAGATGATTTCCAGCTTCCGCACTGTGAGCAGCTGATCCCCCTGCTTGTACTGCTTGGGCACCTTGGAGATGCGCATACGTGTCCGGCTCAGATTCGACCACTGCAAGCCCAAACATGGCACATCCTCCATACGCTTCTGATCCGGCTCCTCGCTGGTGGTCATTTGATTGGAGCAGACCACGGCACACTCGTACTTATCCGCGTAGCTCAGCAACGCGTGCACCATGCGGCGCATGTCGCGTGACCGCTTTTCGAAGTCGGTGTACAAGCGAAAGATGGCAGCCACCGAGTCGATGATGATCAGGCCAATACTGTGCTCCTGCAACAGTTGCGGCAGGCGATTGCTGACGCAGTCGAGCAATGGTTGCTGCAACATTAAGATTGGGAATTGAGAACCCTTTGATATACGTACTTTCCATTAACTTACGCTTTCGTACTGATGCTCAATGAAGATATTGCCTAAAAAATTGAGCTTCTCTTCCGGATAGCGTGCCTCAAATGCTTTGCTTATCTGCAGCAGGCGACGCGACGGAAACGCATCTTCAGTGCAGATGAATGCCACGCCTTTGCCCAGGCCGCCAAGCCTCGTTGGCAGCTGGACACTGAGCGACAGCTGCAGGAGCACCTGGGACTTGCCCACGCCTGAGACACCACAGATCTCAGTTATGCCACGAATCGAAACACCACCTCCAGTGCACTGATCCAGCGCAGCACAGCCAAAGGTCACACGGGACCACTTCAGGCGAGCGGGTATTTTAAAAAGTGAATCCGCTGCGTGGACAATTTTCAAATATATGAGAAAAAGTGAAGCAAACTTGCCTGCCTTTGCTTACCTGAGACGGGCGTTTCGGCCAGCCACTTGGCAGCAGCGTCCTTCAGTATACGCACATCCTCCGGACTGCAGCTGTGCACACAAGCATCCAACTCGCAAGAGCGGGTGTCCATAAACCTAATGCGAGGCGTAGTTAGTATTGCCTCGGGCGTAAGCACATTGACTACTTGGCATCATTAAGTGCGTCAGTTAAGAAATTACTTAAATAGATCTTACCCCGCTCTGCAATCTCCTGCAGATGCTTGGGCAACTGCTCCAAAAAGTTCGACATCCTTCAAAGCCGTGTGCTGGCATTTAAATTAGGTGAGTTGCGTGTGACCCCAACATAATAGGTGTTTCAACACCTTAGCAGCGAATAATTATTGATTCAACAAAACCTTTCAGCACAGAATTAGTAAAGGGCAACAGCTCTCCGAAGGAGTAGCGGGTGCTAAAGAGCGAAAAAGTATGCCATCAAAAATAAGCAATAGTCCAAAAACTAATTGCTATATGTTTTACATAATTCCGTGATTTTAATCATTTTATTTACTCAATTTTGCACAAACTTCAGATAAACACACAAACACGATCGATAATTCGATAGTCTGGGAGCAACACTGTCCGATCGCTTGAGTCTTATGGAATTTGGATGTTATTGTTTTTGTTGTTGTTGTTGCAGAAATTTTGTTGCGATCAGTAGCAATTAATTAAATAACAAACTAATGATGCATTCTAATGGGGACGGGGCTTCGACAGCTCGGCCAGGGCCCTAGCCTCAGCCTCAGCGCTGCGCTTCTTCTCCTCGGCCAATTTAGCATCACGAACGGCCTTCTGTTGGTTTTCAATTTCGCGCACCTTCTCTTCCTTCTTCGAGAGCCGGCTTTGGTGGGCAGCGCCATAGGCAATACCCACAAGCAACAAGGACCATCTTCCAAGTTTGATGAGCGGCGAGACACGAACTGGAGCCTGAGACATAGCTGGTTAGTTATGTAATGTGCAGACCAATAGCTGCAAGGAAAATGAATGTGTCAATCGGAAGGTTGATATTGTATATAGATTAGACTACACATAACTTTTACGCAAAGTTATAAGAAATATATTATATTTTAAAAACCATATTTACCAATAACTTATGCGAATTCAAGTCCACTACAATAGTAGTATAACCTTAAAGCAGCTGTCAGACTGACAAATGTGTAATCGATATACGAAATATCGAACTTTCCAGTGCTGTTAAATTCCTTACGCTCTATTAGCAAAGAGTATTTTTAGTTTGAATTTTTTAAAAATGTATTCATTAGTATGTGTTTCCTAACGTATACTTCACTGTACAGTTCGTTTTTTTGAATAAAAGTAGTTATAGCAGTGTGTCACAGTTGAAAGCAACTTTGATTGGATATAGCTGTGTTGGAGCTCTAAAATTGCTATGATCCATAAATTTTACATTCTTTACTATGCTTAGTCTAAGAACAGTATTTTTAATATTAAAAAGAATTGTGAATATGCGTTGTGTTGTATTAAATACTCTCTTATTGGAATAATATGTGTGCCCGTTACTTTTGGTATTTTTTTCAGCAGTGACTCGCTACCTGCAATCACTTGTGACATGTCACACATCTCTAAGTGTGAATGTCAGAACTAGCCCTGGAAAAAATTTGTTTTGTTAAAAACATGGCGAATTTAACACACAAAAACGTTTGATATGTATAATTTAGGCCAAAATCATTACGCAAGTGACACTAAAGTAAAGCACAACAAGCCCAAAGTCAACGCAAGTGCATAACATAAAATCAACTAAGAAAATTCCAACACAGACCTTGACAGGGCTCACAAATATACACACACATTCGTGCAAGAACCAATACACATACGCAGATAAACGGGTTGAAAACGTCACAACGACCAGCGCGACAGTTCCTGAAGTGTTTGCAGCTGCTGTTAGCCAAATTAGCACAGCAACAACAACGACTCTGAAATTGGAACAAAGGACACACAAAATGGTAAATGTGCCGCCGCTGTTGTGCAGCACTCCACCCCCGATTGACTTTGGTGAGGACGACGACGATTCAGGGCTGCAATCGACTCTCCAGTTGGAAGACGGCGAAGCTGACGAATACTCTGAGTATGGCTTAGTCACCGACGCTCACGAGACTTCGCTCAATGCGAAAGGTAATTGCTTTTTATAGCTATGCTAATTTAAGATTATAAACAGAGCTTTACCTCCGTTGCAGTGCCCGAGCTACCAGAATTGCCCATATCATCAGCGGAGTGTAGCGCCCAGCCGCAGCCTCCAGATCTGACCAATGGACCTGCGAAAACAGTCGAGTCTACCGTCGAGGCTTTTAACTACCAGGTGAAAGCACCTGAAATAACGGAGGAGCAGCAAATGTCGACACCAAAGGACACTGATGTGTTAGCTCCCACAGCAGAGGAAGATGAGCTTGAAGGCGTGCCAGAGCAACAACTGGAGATAGACGATGAGGAAGAAGAGGCTAACACCAATGATAATGTTCCGTCGCTCAAGCTGGACAGCCTAAGTCTATATTCCAGCGAAAGTGTTACACCTCCAAGCGCTTTGTCACCCGTAGCTGTTGAAAAGCCAACCAAAGCACCCACTATGTGTCACCAGGTAACACTGGAAGATGTGTCCGACGACAGCGACGAGGAGTGTTCGCCAAAGAAACCCAAAGAACTATTTATACCTGAAGGCGCGGCTGACTTTTTTGCCATAGAGATTGTAGAGACGCCCAAGCAACTGGCGCCTGTGTTGAATAATCAATTCCCAGATGCTAAGCTTCCACCTAACTTTGCTGCGTTCCAGGAAAAACCTTTGGATAAAATACCGGAGCAGGAGCTGAATGGAAATATCGACGAGACTAACTCCGAGACACCAACAGAGGACGATGACTTTGGTGATTTTGCGGACTTTGAGGCAGCGCCAGCGATTGCTGAACCAGTACAGGTGGCTGCCAGTCAGGATGATGGCTTTGACGACTTTCAGGATTTTGCCACCCCCGCACCGACAACTGTGGAAACGCAGGCAGCTTCTGAAGACGATACCGATGATGACTTTGGCGACTTCGCGGCGACAACTTTTGAGGCCGCACCCGCTGCAGCAGCACCCGTGTTACCACAGCCACCACCGCCAGCTGCTGCGCATTTGAGCATCAACGAGCGAGTCAAACCAGTGCTGGAGATTATGTTTCCTAACCTAGACTCAATCCAGTCCGCAAGCAAGCAAATACCACTGGCTGAGACGCAAACATTACACTTTGGAGCCATTGAACAGGCTCACGCTCTCAACTATCAGTGGGCCAGTTCAGAGATGCGGCACTCCCTAGTACGCTCGCTGGCCATCGATTCGCGTAATATTGTAAGTGCATAAATTTATCTATGGTTTTATTTGACTAACAATGGCTTTACATACAGCTCTTCGGCGATAAGTGGAATGCGTCAATGCCTCGCTTTGCGGCCAATTTGAGCTTCGATCCTCTTAAGCCACTCAAGCCGCTGTCTGCAGCGGCCGGGCCGAACTCCATCCAACAGGCGCCAATTTCCAGCTGGCGACCCACCGGCAACAGCTCTACTCAGCAGCCACTTCAAGGTAAGTTCCTGGACTCATTACACGCCCAACACTCTACTTAGTTACCGCAAATTAACCGCTACACACGATTCTCGTAACCAAAATTGCCACCGCCTTTCGCTCGTTCTTTCCTGAGACGTTTTTGTTGATCAACACGCTTTTCGCTTTTCAACTGAATAAACAATTGGCCTGCCTTTTATTGGCTGCTCTTTTTTCTCCTTTTGGTTTCCATTCGTTTGTTATTTCTTATAAGAAAACGTTCTTGCAAATTGTAAAACCTTCGGTAGACCGAAGCTGTCATGCCCTTGCAGATATACGATTATAATTCAATCGATTGTTGCAAAAAGTTGTTTAATATTTAATGCTGGTTAACATAAATGAAAAAGTATTATCCCACACGATAAAAATTCAAATTGAAGTATTTAAACATTGGTTCTAGACTTACATTATTGTTATCATATAGAAATAGGTTAAATCCCGCTAGAAACTAACTTTACTTTAGAAAGCTTTTTACTGCTTACTAATTTATGTAGCTCTTGATCATTCGAAACGATTCCCTTCCTGAAGTTACTTTAAAATATAAAAACATTCATACTTGAGTAACTAAAATCCCAAAGCCAAATCCAAAGTGTTTGCTTTCGTTATTATTTTTGTGAAAAATGAATTTCTCTCATGTTTGACATAAGATGGATTTGTAAATAATGTTCTGCAAGGGTATTATATAGCAAAATACCGTTATTTTCACTTGATTCTTGTGCCCACCATTTATGTACTGAAATTTATCCTTATGATAAATTGTATTTAGAATCACATGTACAGACTTTACAATTGGAACAACAACCACAACAACTAGACCAAGTAACGATGGTGGCTAATGCTGATAAAATAAATCTTGTTACCTCTAACTACTCCCACAACAACATCATCAACAACAACAATACTCACGATGCCTTGGATGCGCAACTGCCATTAATGGAACTACTTAATGACAATAATGATAATATGACAATCAACCACAACAACAACAACAATTCTAATGCCAATGCCAATGATATGCACAATTTTGTCACACATTTTGCCACCATCTGCAATAATAACAATCATGCAATAACAACCACCACAACAACAACAACAAACACATATTTAACTGCTAACTGCGCCTTGCTGGATCTTAGTAAGTTTCGTTGGCTCCGTGTTGTAGTTGTGTATACTGTTTTATATACTCTTTTTTAAGTCTATGCAACTCCAACTATCTCTCCTCAGTTCTTGTTACCTTTCGCTGCCAAACACTACCAAACCCCAAAACATCCCACAACTGCACTAGTTTGATCCAGCATTTTAGTACTCATGTTGTCCATTTGTTTATATGCCAAAACCAATTGCTGCTGCCCCAATACTAATCTTGATTTATTGTGTGGTTCGCAGGACTTGAAGCAGCCGCCGCAGCAACACCGACGAGCCAGGCTAAAGCGCAGCCTAGCCCGGCTAATGGGCAAGCCTCAAGCAACGACGCCAACTGCACCTCCGACGAAACAACTACCGCTGTGCCCGCCGCCTGCCTTGATGACGGCCCAGCAGCGTCATCAGTATTTGCTGCTGCAGCAGCAACAGCACCGCTATCGCCTGCTCTATCAGCAGACGGCAATGGACACAGCTTCGACGAGTCTGAGCAGCACCCTCAGCAGCAGCAGCTTGATCTAAGAGAGTCACCTTTGCCATCACCATCACCATCACCGCCTCCGCCATCCGCTGTAAACAGCCAACAATTGCATGAGGTCGCCAGCAGCAGCAGCTTGAGCAACAACAACAACAACAACAGCTTTACGCTGCCACTTAAAGAGACGCATATTTATACGCCTTCGAAATCGGACACTGCGATAGCGAAGACCACAACGCTGGCTCCCATTGACTTTGACTACGAGATTGCCTCTGCAGGCATAATTATAGATGAGACGGTTGTCAAGAAGGAATATCGCGATGTGGAGTACAAGCCGCCACCCTACGGCCTCGAATCGCCCAGCAAGCCAGGCAACTCGGGCAAATTAACAGCGGAGGATGATGATTTTAGTGATTTTCAGTCTGTGCCCGCCGTCAAGAACATGGCACAGTTGCAACCGCCCCGCAATGGCACGCCTACTTTCGGTGAGCAAATGATACTCAGTCCGGCCATACTGCTGCCGCAGACAATTCCATTGGCCAATCCCTCCATTGAGTGGGGCGACAATGCGCTGGCCAGCATCAATGCCGATGAATTGGCACGCATTGAGGAGTTGTTTTCGCATCAGTTCAAGCCGCCAACGATAAGCGCCAGCGTGGCGCAGCAGTCTCCCAAGCAACAGCAGCAGAAGCAACATCAGGAGGATGATGAGTGGTCCGATTTTGTGTCCGTGCCTGTGCAACAGCAGCATCATCAGCAGCAGCAAAACAAACACAACAACAATGTGTTAAATGTGCCGAAAACACGAAAAGCAGCAGCCATTGCCGCTGCAGCCCAGAAGGACGATGACTGGTCGGACTTTGTCAGCAGTACGCCGTTGCCTACGCTCGCTGCGCCACAGTTCAATTCGGGTGCTTGGCAGAGCGCCAACTTTTACAATAATCCGTTGAGCCTATATCAGCAGCAGCAGCAGCCGCATGCACACAGCAATCTGGTCCCCAAATATCAAAGTAACAGCAGCAACAATAGCAACAACAACAACAACAATAATATACCACAACAGATCCACATGATGCACGACTTTTCAACAGCGCCGACACAAACAGTCAATGCAGTTTCTGCAACGTATCAGCATCAGCATCATCAACACCACCAGCAGCAACTGCAGCAGCAACAGCAGCAGCAACATCAACACCAACATCAACACCATCGCCAGCAGTTTCATTTGAGCAATGCAAAGGTGGCACCACGCATCTCGCTGATTCCCGACCTGAGCTTTGTGGCCCCGGCGTTGCCCGCCAATGCGGGCTCCTTCATGAGTTCGCTGCCCAAGCCCAGTTTTAGTGCCAAGAAATGACAAAAGCTGCGTGGCGCAAAGCAGATGCGGCCCCAGCAACATAAGTCGTCAGCAATGTTGCTGGTGGCACCGCCACGCCCAGTGGGAACCGAGGCGAGCGTCTTGACGTAGGCAACAGGCGTCAGTCAGTATTATGAATCCGTCTAGATATTTTGCTATATAAGTTTAACAGATATTGTGAAAGCAACTGCAAGCAACTAGGCTCTTGTTATTGTTAATGTGCGTATTGCTGTTGCTGTTGTCATTGTTCTTGTTGTTGTTAGTCGTAGGCAATAGTTGTAGTCATAGCAATGCTAATCTGTTCGCGTCGAAACTGAGCTGTAGTGCAATACTGTTATGTAAAAATTCATTGATTGTAATATTTAAAAATTATAAGCAACAGTTGGCCGAAAACTTAAATAACTCAGCAATTAGTACTAGTTATAGTTGTAGCCTCTATATTATATTATATTACGAATATTTTATGTGTTTAGACTGTATAGTATTTTGCATAAAACGCAGTATGCGATATTACCTCTACTTTTAGCTAAGGCGACCTACATTAGTTTAGTAAACCCCCGAAATGCTATTGAATTGCTTCGATTTGCTTTTCATGTCCCATAATTTGCCCGAAATATAATAACACTAATACTATATTGATGTGACCTTTGATTATATATAAATGTATATATATATTGGTAAAAGCCCAGCTTAGGAATTTAAGTAAACCCCAGTTTTGATCCATTGCGAGTTGGTTTTATGTGAATAGAACTCATTAGTCTGGTCAAATCACTTCCATCCTCAAAAACTGTCCCAGCCATTCCAAAGTGAGATATATTAAAAAAAGGACAACCAAAACTTAACCCGCCTAAGCGAAAAATTTTTATACCCCTGTATACTTTTGTAGGCGTGTTTTTAATGTTAAAACATAACTTATCAAGCTCGTTATATTTATTTAAAAAAAAAAAACAAAAACAAAAAGCGCTTGCATTCCATTTGTAGTTATAGTTGCCGTGATCTCTAAAGTGAAAAAAAAAGATAAAGAATTGGCTTCAGATTTTTTTTGTTAATGTTTTATTTATTTATTTTCGCTTAATGTTTGCTTGTGTATAGTGGTTGAGTGCCTGTGTGTGTGTGTGTGTTTGTGTGAAAGTAAAACAATTATATTATAAATTATAAACTAATTTCAAATCGATGCATTAGACGTAAACTTAACTGTAAATTATGCATTTGTGTGTGAGCTTTGTTTTTATTTTGCTAATTAAATATTAAACAAATAGAAATGATATAAAATGGTTTTGCGGCTTGAATTCAAATTTATGTATTATGTGCTACAAAATTATACTATATGATTAATAGATAAAGTAATGTAATATATATATGCGCAGAGTATAATAATAAAAATATATATAGTAATTGAAAAAAAAACAATTTACGTTTATTTGAACCAAGTTTTTTGCAATACAATTTTGCGTTTCTTAAGAACTAAGTTTTTGGGGGACGGGGCCAAGGTATACATGATTAGATTCATATTTTTAATAGGAGACTTGCTGTGAGACGTAATGGAGTAATTGAAACCTGCTTATAGGAAGCTCATTGGGAGATGCGTTTCGAGAAACTCGAGATAATATCTATTTCTCTAACACTCTCTCAGTTACTAGGACTCTGCTATTGGACGCTACAGGAAGCCTCGTCAAATGTGTATGTGTGTGTGTTGAAAGATGCTGATGCAATAATTATATATATCTAGATATCTAGTCAGGATTTGTGTTTCTTCTTTTGGATTGGGATTGGCGAGCGAGGTGCATGGGGTGTATATAGATAGCACTATGGCAGTAAATAGTACATAATAATTAGCAATATTATATATATATATATATATATATATATATATATATATATATATCTAGTCCTATATAAATAGTGTGTACGATTTCATTATCAATGTGAATGCAATGTTAATTTTATAATCATGAGCTTCAATCGCTTCAACTTCATCTAAATGTTCAACAGTTTGATAAACGATGCCTTAACATAAAGGAAAACGCTAACAGATCCAAAAATACGTTGATGATGCTCTCTATCCTTTACGATATTTTGCACTAACAGTTTTTTTTTATCTTTTTGCTTTTTTCTCATTGTTCATTAAAGAATATCTAGGCTAATGTTATTTTTGATGTAAATATTTAGGTAATGACAGGTGCCGTGTTAATGGCTCAGAATGCCAGCCATGGATGATGCAGTAGCGACTCCTTGGAACGATCGCCGTAGTCATAAGTTAGCTCCTCGCCGGCCTCAATGTCATCCTTGGCCAGCAGTACCAGATGTGGTCGCTGCTTGATAACAACCACCTTGGTCATAAGATTACCGTTGCGCGAGTGATTGATAAGGCGGCCCAGCTTGCCGGTGTCAATGGTGGCATCGATGCAGTACTGCTGGTTCTTATGCTTAAAGTAGTACATGTAGCACCCAGCATTCTCGTCCAGCGCATAGCGACGTTCGCGCTCGGTGGCCTCGCTGATCGAAATGAGATCACCCACATATTCGACGACAAACTCGTTACGCTTGAAGCGACGGACTGCGACAACGCCTCGCCCCTTGCCCATAAAATGACGTATCTGCAGACCTTCGCAGCGTTCCTCGAGCACAGCCTGCTCCAGATTACGCATCATTTCCTCTTTGACGACCGTCTTCGTTTTACGAACACTGCGTCGAACCGGGAAGAACTCGGTCAGCTCACGGTTGCCATTGGTGGCAGCCAGCGGCAGGGATTTTGCTGCTAATGTCTTGGCTTTAGCTGGTTTGGTTGTTGCCTTTGGCTTGACCGCTGCTGCTGGTGGTGCAGCCGGTTTGAGCATTGCCTTCGATTTGTTCATATTTGCAAGCGCCTCAGCAGCCTTGAGCAGGGCGTGCACATCATCCTCATCGTCTTCATCATCCACAACAACGACATCTTCATTTGATGTTGGGCTGTGTGGTTGGTAAGGCGCTTGTGGCTTTGGCTGATTCAGTCTTCGTCGCGACTTCGATGCGCCGCTTGCGGCTAGCTGCATTTGCAATTTACGCGGCGACTTTCGAGGCGACAGAGTCTCGCCCATAATCAACGCTGCATCACGCGGCATTGTCTTGATGGGCGAGGGGCACAATATGCGGTGTGGAGTAGCGGGCTTACGTCGTCTGTTGCCCGCTACTGCAGGCGATGTGCCTGCCGTTAAGCTGCAGGCGACTCCACTGTCGCAGGAACTGCTGTCATGTTGGTCCAACTCAAAGCCGCTCAGCGGCTGTTGTAGCTGATGCTGTTCTTGCTCGTGATCTGGCTCCTCCCCGTGCCCATGCCCATGCCCATGCCCATTAAGCGTAACAATTTGATTAAAGCGACCGTTGAGCACGCAAGCACTCAACACAGAAGGCGGCGATGAGAACACGGCATTGGCCAGCTCAAAGCTTTTGTTAATGCGAATGCTGGAGGCCTTGGTGGGCGTACGATCGATGTCCAGCGTCAGCACTGGCTCCTGTAGAAATATATTTTCGGAAGTTGCAGCACTGCTGCTGCTGCTGCTATGCGACGAGCCGTGACTGTCGCGCAGCGCCGAGCGATGCGTCTGAAAGGCAGCCGTGTTTGTAGATGTGTCTATGTTGTGGTCTGTTTGTGTATGTATGTCGATTTGTGTGTATGTCTCGGTTTGTGTGTGTGCGTCGGTTTGTATGTGTGTGTCTATGACTGTAGGCATGTAGCCACAGCCCGGCTCGGGGCTGTTGTCCACTTCTAGATCATCGTTTTGATATGATGGTGAGCTGGTGCTAGTCGAGGGCGAAGCAATGGAGTGTTCATCGTACAGGAGCAGCTCCTCCGACTCCTCCAGTTCAGCAATAAAGGCGCCATTTATTGTTATTGTCTTTTGCTCTGCTATTGTAGTTGGACCTACAGTTGTTTCTGGTAGAATTGTAGTATTCTTTTTCTTGTTTTTAGCAGCTGCATTCGCTTTAAAAAAGTTTTCAATGGTCCGTGTTTGCGAGCGCGTTGCCAATTGAACACCTGTACAGGAAGGGAAAGAGGTTGTGAGTGTGCTAAAGCTAACCTCAAATAACTTACCAATTATACGGTCACTTTCAGACTTGGTTGCGTTTCCATTAGCTTTGTTGTTGTCTTTGCTGTAATTTTGTGGATTTTGGACCGCATTGAGATTTTCAGATGCCTTCATAAGACGGCAGTCTTTTCGCTTTGGGCTAGCAAAATATTGATCATCTAGTAGATTATTGGTACCCGTCGCAGCCACGACGCTGATTGGTTCGCCATTGAACGGCAGGGCCAGCGTCGAATCGCCATTTGCGTCGACCCCGTCAGAGGTAACCACCATTAGGGCGGGCTCTTTGGCGGGCCGTGCACGTCTGCGAACCATTATCATTTAGGGTTTAGGTTCACTTAAGGTTGCCACACAATACAAGGGGGTGGGAATTCGTCGAGTTAATAAATTACACAGAGGCAGCAAGTCTGTAGCACACGCACACCAAGATACAGAAACGGAAAACAGACTGCAATTTGCATAAGTAGAAACAAAACGAGACATTAAACTTTTGTACATTATTCGGTCTCCGCGCTGCGCCTTCCTGCTCCCACTTACACTTGCACACACACATACACACGCACAACACAACACAACACAACACAGAGCGCGTACAGTTTTTGCCCCTCGACAAAAATATCGTTCTGCTGTGTGTGTTACTGCTGTTGCTTGTGTCGCACGAAGCGAAGAGGAAGACAACAGCGAAAGAATGATATGAAGCAGCCTGCTCGTTGCGCCAGTGAGGCTGAGCCAGAGCCCTACCTATTTAGATAGTTGGAAACGAATTACGTCGTCATACGCAGCAGCGCATTTTTTTCGTTTTACACTGTTTTATGCACATTGCTATTTATTATGCCGCCTTCTTGTATTATTTTTAGTCAGTCATATGCACTTTTCCTTTTCCGCAAACTTTTTTTGTGTGTGGTTCTTTTATTCCGTTTTGCAGTAGAGTTGTTGATATCTTATCGATATATTTGACCATCGATATCTGTATAGATCAAACAAGATGCTCTAAAATTAATAAATATTATTGATTATTGTTCAAAATGTAAACACTTTAAATTATACAAAATATTTTTAAATGTTATACATTTAGCAAATATTTTGACGCCAAGCTATATTAAAAAAAACTAATATTAAAATTAAAAGGAGCGTTTTCCAACACTGAACTTAAGTGGCGCGCAAACTATCGGTACATAATGGAATCGACGCTATTGCTTGTTTACATACCCACTTATCGATAGTAACAGTCTGATGTGACATTAGCATCTCAAACGCCAAGCGAAATTCGCGAGGCGCGCGTGAAAATTATATTTTTTAAGGATAACAACTAAAATTATAGTATAAACGCTTATAAATGCGAGTGCAAACAGCAGTGAAAGTGCCGAACTGCAGTTATTTATTGAATTCATATCATAGCTTATAGTGTAACAGCGGTTACATTTGCCTGATTGCAAAAAAATTGGGCGCCTTTTATTGGCAAGTGTCTGTGCTACTCCATTCAGACTGTGGCTTTCCCTGTGCTCCTTCGCGCGCGCTCACAAATCTTTGCACGCTGTTATAACAAAAATAAGAATCAAGTTTTGCAATAAATAATCAAAGATGCCAATTTGCAAACGCGACGGTTTCGATCTCAATCAAACACAGGACAAAAATGAAACATTCCACGACAACGACTTGGTCTTCTGCTGTTATATTACCAAGCGCATATTCCGTGATTATGAGTAAGTCTAATGTCCTAGCTCTAATTTGTTTTTGCCTTTTATCAAATGCTGTATGCTGCAGCAGGATAGCCATGACAAAGTAAACCATGCGCTAAAGTATACAACAAAGCGCAATTGATGAACGCATGCTTCGGCCAAACGATACATGCGAAAGCAAAAACGTTTCGTATGTTGAGAAGGTGGTGGTCGCGGCTGCCAGTGGAAAGCGCGCGAATTACATACCCAGCTGCTACGCACAGCGTTGCCACCTTTTGCACATTCGTTTTCAAATATGAGTTGATATAAATTTACGGTTACAAATGTATTCTTTAGGATAACGAAATTTAATGTGAATAAGAACTTTAAGTATATAATTTTGACCACTCTCACAATTCCTGGATTGTCCACACTATTAAAACGAAATAGTTATAGCTATTATGTATCTTGAAATAATATAAATTTAGTTTCAATAACTAACATAATTATTAAAAGGGCACACAATACTTTTAAAATTCGATCATAGTAAAAGTATTATAATAAAAAAAATATAATAATTCTTATTCATCATTTGAAATTGTGAATTGTCAACGATTTTTTAATATATTTATTCACATTTGCAGAAATTATTTCCGTCATGTTATGGCCATAAACTCAACGGTTTGGCAGTGTGAGGCCACTGGCAAGGATGGTCTCACCTACGAGGAGGCGATGAAGAGCGAACGCGTTGCACGCAAAAAGATGGAACAGTTCAAGCATGCTTTGCGGGCTCCAGTGCTCCTGGTCATCGAGCATGCTCGTCAATCCGCAGTCAAAACTCTGAATGTGATAGTGGCCAAGTTTCTGCGTAAGCGTTTTTTTCTAAATGAGGAGGTGTCCGTCACAACCAGGAAGAACACCGTCTTTAAAGTGGTAGGCATTAAGCCAAGCGAGAAGATGCCGGAGCCGGGCAATGGAATTTACGAGGACACGGATCAACTGGAATACCGTTTGCGTGCAGCCGATGGCAATGAGATAAGCGTGCCGTTCGATCAATTGCGCCGACAACGCGTTGACTTCAATCAAGAGAATTTAACTATGTTTATCAAAAACAATGTAGTGCGAGTGGATGGAATATTGCGGCCCAAACCTGAGCCCTACAAACAGTACGTGACCGAAGCAAATGCCACATTTTCCACAATATTTATTGGTAAAATGCCGCGCTACTCGCCGGCGAAAAAAAAAAGTTCCGAGGCTAAGGATACCAAAAAGCAATCAACGTTGAACAAATACATTGTCAAGGGAGAGGAATCTATTGTTAAGAGCAAGGAGGAAATCGAAGCTAGTGCCAAATTGCTGGCTGAAAAAATGGAACGCATTCGCCTAGAGAAGATAGCCAAATGCGCGGAGAAGGAGCAAAAGAAGGCACAGGCAAAGGCTGATATGATGCTGCGCGTGGAGCAGGAATGTCACGATCTGACTCTCAAGACAGAAGACCTTGAGCGAAACGATCAGTCTGTGTTGCCCACGTATCATCCGATTGTAACATTTTTGCCAGAAGACATTCTAGGCGATGCCTTTATGCTGCGTGAATTTATGCACACGTACCGTGGACTGCTCTCCGGTGCAGAGGTATTTCGCCAGAATCTCAGCTTCTACGAAATGTCGCGCGCATTTAGCGCACGCGAGGTGGCAGGTCCACTATCCGATATACTGCTCGTGCTGCTGGGCACAATCTTTGATTTGCAAAAGGAGGAGGAGGAAGACTGCCCGGTCAAATATTATAATGGACGCAAGCCGATGGCAGATCCCGAAAACCCCATGTATGAAGCTTCGCAGACACATTATTATTGTAAGCGACACTTCTCCATCAATCTGAGCGAACTGCCGCTGGACTCGCTCACTCTCAGCGAGGTTATTCGCCTGCATTTGTTGGGCTCCGGAGCTGCTGTTGACGAGCGTTCCGAAAGGTGGCGGATAATGTACCGTAATGGGTATTCGGCCCGCGAGGATCCCGGCCTGCGACTCCGACTCGAACACCCTCACATATTGCGCGCCCTCCAGACAAATTCTATTGCTCAGTTCGACTTTGTGGATATAATGCGTATAGTAAACTGCCTAATGGCGCAGATCTTAACGTACTACGGCACCATAAATGTTATTGAGGAGCGTATGGAGCGAACGATTAAAGCGAAATCCGAATTGCGTGCCCTCGTCATAAAAGAGAACAAGCGTCTGTCCAATCTCGAGATAAGCAAGCGCAAACTAACTAATGAGCACCACCAGCAGTGCCTCTCAGATGAGATTAAGAACGATGTGGAGAAGAAACAGGCGCTGGGGGAACAGCTAAATAGACGTATTGCCGATTTGCTGGCCCAGTCGGATCGAGAGCAGCGTAAGCACGAGCAGCTGGTGCTCAAGGCGCACTCGGATCTCTTTAATTTTCTGGTATATTTGGGCATGGACCGATGCTATCGCAGGTACTATGTGTGGGAGTCCATGCCGGGCATCTTTATAGAGCATATGCTTGAATCTGAGACACACATAGACGCGTGCTTGACCCAACCACCGGTAAACAAGCCGCCTGCCGAGCTCCGCAAACTGGCGAATCTACCAAAGGTGCGTAAGGACTTACGCATCTATCTGTTAAAGCTTTACAGCGAGGATGAAAAAAAGAGGCGTAAATCAACGAAGAAGCAATCCCTGGAGAACAAGGAGAACCAGGAAAATCAACTCAATGGACACAGGCAGGGGCACTCGGCGGATAACATGGATGTGGGGGGTGGGGAAGACGAGGAACAGTCGCCGCCCACCCAATCCGACCTGCTCATGTGTAGCGGCGATAACTCAAACTGCATTGTCCACAGCGCGCACCATGCAAAGCGCCAGGTCTGGTCGTATATTTATCGGCCTGAAGAAATTGATGCATTGATAAGATCGCTGAATCCACTTGGCTGGCGGGAGTCGGAGTTGCTCGATGAGCTCACTCAGCTGCGCTCTCTAATCGAACAGCATGTGAAAAACTGCCCGACAGATGTGCTCAGTCTGGACAATGACAATAAACGTAGCAAGTTCATCAGCACAATGCAGACGGTCACACATCGAAATTATGGCCAGTCTAATTTCGGACTGCCCGAGGGCACGGAGCTCAATGAGGTTATGCGTCTGCATCTCGTAGATTGTATTCTGCAGTTTGAGACGGATATTTACACCGGTGACTTGGGCAGACTGAAGGTCAAGGACATGGAGAAGTGGCGCCAGCAGTTGCTGCAGGATAACTTTGATGCCCAAACTAAGCTGCAGTGGGGACCTAGGCTAAGTTGCAGCGACGGGGTGGTCGCGGACTCGGGCAATGAGTCGAACCAACATGATGATGACCACGATGACGAAAGGGATCTGGATGCCTATAGTTACAGTACAAATAAGAAATACGGCCAGTTCATGGATCCAGGTCAAAACATTCCCCAAAGCGAAGACTCAGCCTCAGCTGAGGCCCAGTTGCAAGAGAAACAGGTACGCCACCTGGCCAGTGCCCTGCTGCAAATAGAGCAGGCAATTGAGCGTCGTTTCTTAAAGGAGCCATTCGGCGTGTCCAAGAAACGCCAAGAGATCAAGCTGGATCCGCAGCAGAAGTTCAATTACGAGCTTAAGTTGCATCAATGGGAAATATCACTCATGCAGAGCACAAGCTATTCGCAGATCTTTTTACATCTAAGCATTCTTCACGACGCCATACAGTGGAACCATTCCACAAAGAAGTCGCTGTGCAAGGTGTGCCGGCGCAAAACCGATCCAGATAAAATGCTGCTCTGCGACCAGTGCAACGGCGGCACTCACATGTTCTGCATGAAGCCAAAGTTGTTGGTAGTGCCGGAAGGCAACTGGTATTGTCATACATGTAGAAAGAGTCTGGGCTTGAGTTCCAAGGATGACAATCAGCAGCAACATAGAACTCGTGCTGCTAATAAACGCAAATTCATTGTGGACGAAGTGGATGAGGTCGATGAAGACATTACTGAGAGCGAAGCCAGCGATGATGACATCGAGAAAGACGAGATCGCAAAGAAGAAGGATTCTGACTATGAACAAGCTGAGGTCAGCGATGATGATGAAGATAAAAGCATATGTGCAACACCCGTTAAACCTAATGGGAATGTGGAACGTCGCAGCAGCAGGCGGCTCAGATCAAAAGAAATCGAAAATATTGTCGAGAACGAGGAGGATGATGAGCCTGACAATGATTCCTCAGTAGAAGCAGATGATAATGAAGCTGAAGAGGAAAACGAAGAAGAAGAAACGTAAGCTCTAGCATAGATAGGGCATCGTAAACCTTTAGGCTAACCAATTTTTCTATCCTTAGCGAGGAAGAGACGGTATGTCAAATCTGTTTATACGACGGCTGCGAAATTTGCTGCTCCCGCTGCTCCGAGTGGTATCATCTGGAGTGCGTCAAACTGAAGCGCCAACCACGTACGGATTTCGTATGCAAAAAGTGCAAAGGGAATGAAACTTCACGTACTCGACGCCGTCACAGTAATGGTAGGTCCTTATTTATTTCTATACTAATTAAAATCAGACATAATTATTAACATATTTCATATTCATAGTTGATGGCGGTGCCGACGATGATGATCAGGAGGAGCCGCAGGCCAAACGGTCTCGCACCTCACGCAACTCGTTGCGCATTTCGCTGGACAAGTCTGCAGCTAACAATAATAACAACAGCAACAACAACAACAACAATACCAGTAACAATAATAACAATCGACGTTCGGGCCGACGCGCCAATGACAATCTGCCACTAAATAGCTCCGCCTTATACGATCTACTCGAGCAGACAATGAAGCATCAGGCGGCGTGGCCTTTCCTGCGACCAGTGCTGCCCTCCGAAGTGCCAGACTACCATAAGATAATTAAGGCGCCCATGGATTTGGCCAAAATCAAGTCCAAACTAAACATGGGCGAATATCAATTAAACGAAGAGCTGCTTAACGATATTCACCTGGTGTTCAGAAACTGCGATCTGTATAATGTTGAGGGCAATGAGATTTACAAGTGAGTAGCAACAAATCCCATCCGTATACATATGAAATCCATGCTCATGCTCCGTTTCCTTTTTCTCCTTAGTGCTGGCTGCAAATTGGAGCGTTTCGTTATGACTCGCTGCAAGGATCTATTGTTACCGTTCAGACCCAGTGACATGAATGCCAACGTCATATGCTAAGCCGATTGTGGGATCTTTAGAGGGTCCATCATCGTGTAAATTTATTCTTTAGATTTAGGCTGTAGAAAATGAACAAGAGCCGCCAGCACACATTTTTAGACAGTATTCTTTAGCCTACCATTAATCAGTCTAAGAGTTTGAGAGTTAAAAGATAATCAGCCGCATTATAAAGCACACAGTTTACAGTCTGTAAGTGTGTTTAATGTTTCTACTTACGTGATTTGCTTCTGTCTGCATTTTAGCATAATATATAGCATTTAATTACTTTTTAGAATTTATTGTTAGTTTTACGCATAAATTATTGTAGACAAACACACACAGTTCACAGATTTTAGCATTCAATAAAATGAAAACCGAATAATTGCAAACTTTTTAAACTCTTGTTATTCTCAGCCGGGTAATATATGTAGGTTATAAATCGACTCTTACAATATACACAAATACGTTTATGTATGCAAGTATATTTAATGCGTGTCATATCTTTGAGTAATAGGTATCATCTATTATTAGACATTTACAGACATTTATAAATTGCGTTTCGACTTTTTTTTGTTTTTTAGATCAGTTGGCATTTAGCATTTATTTGTTGCATTTTGCGCTCACTTTTGCCCACATGTTTATATTTCTATATTTTTAAGACATCCATAATATATTTTTAATCACATTTAACACTCAAATTTCATTTGCAAGTTTTGAAAAAAAAAACAGTTATTTACTATTTTATAAGTTCTTTGCGCTTACATCTAATGAATACATGAAAAATTATACTCAGAATGTTGTTATAGTTTTTTTTCAGTTCATTGCTGTATTTTTTTTCTGAGATCAACAAATTAAATGAATAAAAGTTGCCAATATTAAATTTGTGTAAACTTGTTTAACCAAAAGAAATTACTAAATTTGGTTTGAAATTAAAAAAAAATCAAATCAAAAACTAAAATTTTATGTCCATGGAAGAACAATAAAAATTTGTTGTAAGTTATCCGAATGAAATGAATAAATGGGCTTAGCATTAGAAATTTTCTGTGCATGATATAATGCTTGGCTAATTACACGCCAAATAAGTATACTCTAACATATTTAATAACACAATTGTAGCCAGACTGTGTTTTGTTTGGGTTCAGCCCAATGTTCTAAGTCAAACTTTCTACTATAGAGCTTACGATCTAATCCATTGTATTTGGAAATTTTGCTGCCAGCTTTCAGCGTTCATTTTTTTGCTTTCTTTTTGTTTGCAATAGACACAGCTTTCAAGGATAACATTCATTTACGGCTTACTAGCATTAATAAGATAGTCTAGAGAAACCTCCAAAGCTTCTTAGATTTCTGTTTTTATATATATGTATCTACATATATATTTGCCTGGATTTTTTCCGTATTTGATTTTTTATATATTTGTCTGGTTTGATGAGGACGTGGAGGACGTGGTTGCCTCCGAAAGGCAGACGCCAGTGAGGATACCATTCCTCTTTTTGTTGCTGCTAGTTGCAGCCGGTGGACTATTGTTGTTCCCTTCGTTTGATTCCAGACCAAACTGAAGCGAATTTGAGGTGCTCGGCGCCTGTGACAATTGGGCCTCCATTGATGTGTTGGATGTACCGTCGCTGCTGCTGCTGTTGCTGTTGTTCTCCTCGACTATGTTCTCTTGATCAACCTCCGGCTCATTGTCGTCATCATCGTCCAGCCATTCAGTATCATAGGACAAGGCGCTATCACTCTCCTGTCTGCCACGGCGCGGACGTCTCACTTTGCGTCTTCGCTTGATGGCAGCGAATCGAAGGCGCATTAGCTTACGCTTCCGCTCCAGCTGCTCGAAATTGGCCTGCAGGGAGCCAACTGTGGAGGAGAGCAAATTGTTGTGGTAAGATAAGTTGCCTGCAACTATTTGGTCAAGTCATGCAACACAAAGTACACAAATCGGAAGCTTGACTCTGCTTGGGCTAACAAAAGCCTGACACTTGTCAATAATTGGGGGTTTTGCCGCGAGGGTGTGGCCACCGGGTCTATTGTCAGCCAGCGAGCATAGTCGTAGCTGTCAAGCCACTGACAGCAGGCAAACAAATACGCCAGCCCAGGTGTCAACGAGTCATTGTTTGCCCGCCAAGATATGGCCAGGTGGACAGGTCAATTCGGTTCAGTTGCGCTCACAATGCCGTCGAACACACAGTTAATTATGTTAATCTTGGTGGCACTGGTGGTGCTAACAATTGGCCAGAACGACAATGGGAGTGTGGACAACTATGCGAAAATCTTTGAGCCCATGCTGAGCCAGCTGGACAGCACCTTGGAGCTGCATTTGCGCAGCTCTCGGGATGCGGACAACAACTTTGTGCAGTTTCTACTGACGCAGCAGAGGAGTGCAGTGAGAGTGCATATTGGCCGGGATGCGATAGATGCAGTCTTAGACGACGTATTGCACCATTTCTATATCTATGAGCAGGTGCAGCAAATGGAACAGCACCTAAGGCGATTCGTCAATCACGGCGGCTTCTATATACTGGCGATTGAGACTGCTGCAGCGGATGAGCAACTGCGTCTGCATCAGTTCATGGAGACAATTTGGGGACGACATGGTCACAATCGAATCTACTATGTTCAGCTGGCAGCCAAGCAGGTGCTGCTCTACAATCCCTTTCTGCAAAGTGTGGTTCTGGCTGAGGATGAGCACAGCTTTGAGCGCATTTACTCCAATTTCCAGGGCTACCCATTGCGCACATACATCTTTGACTCAGTGTACTCCGCACTGTATGGAGATGGTGCCACCGAACGGGTTGTCCGTGTGACTGGACCCGATGCCACCGTGGCCGAAACCGTTGCGAAGCATCTCAACTTTACGCTGAACTATGTGTGGCCAGATGACGAGTTCTTTGGGTGAGTAGCTGACCTTTGATTAGCCATTAGCCCTAGCTCACCTGCCCGGTTCTCTACAGCGGGCGGCAACCCAATGGCTCATATACTGGCGGCGTGGGCCGGGCACATCGCTATGAGCTGGACGTTATCTTTGCCGGCTTCTTCATTAAGGATTATCTGACGTCGCGCATCCAGTTCAGCGCCGCTGTCTACATGGACGACCTGTGCCTCTTCGTACAGAAGGCCCAGCGCATCCCACAGTCCATTGTCCCACTCTTTGCCGTACGCTTCGACGTCTGGCTTTGCTTTCTGCTCGTGGGCTTCGTTTGCGCCTTCATCTGGTTCTGTTTGCGGGGCTTGAATCTGAGCCTGCGCATCGAATGTCTGGCCGAGCAAGAGATTGCTGATGAGCGCTACATGTATGTTGCCTGGCGCATCTTTATTGACACCTGGATCGTGTGGGTGCGGGTGAATGTCGGCAAATTCCCACCTTACAATTCAGAGCGTATTTTCTTGGCGTCGCTATGTCTGGTGAGCGTGATCTTTGGAGCTCTGCTAGAATCGAGCCTTGCTACAGCATATATACGACCCCTCTACTATCGTGATCCCAATACCCTGGCTGAACTGGACGACGCCCAGATGCCCATTTACATAAAGCATCCGGCATTCAAGGACGATCTGTTCTATGGCCACGATTCGCAGGTTTACCAACGACTCGACACCAAGATGATGCTCGTGGGCGAGGGCGAGGATCGTTTGATCAGCATGGTAGCTAAGAATGGCGGCTTTGCAGGTGTGACACGTTCTGCCAGCCTCGAACTGGGCGACCGACGCTACATTATGACCCACAAGGTGCACAAAATACCCGAATGCCCTAAGACCTATCACATCGGCTATGTCCTGCCCAATCCATCGCCCTATGTAAGCCGCATCAATACTGTACTGCTGCACATTTTGGCAGGCGGCCTTTTGGACCACTGGATAAGTGAGATGAAGGAGCGCGCCAAATGGAACATACACCAATATCCTGAGTACCTGGCCGAGCTGGGCATGGGAAAGTGGAAGGTGTTGACCCTAACAGACGTGCAACTGGCGTTTTATGCTTTGGCGATTGGCTGCCTGCTGGCTGCATTAGTTTGGCTACTCGAGTTTCTCTTTAAATAAATAATCTCATAATCGATTTACTTACTCATGCGTAGTTCGGGCGGTTTGCGGGGACTTCGGTTAGGTGCCTGGGAGAGCGAGTCGCGACGAAGACGCTCCCGGGCAGCCGCCTCGGCCGATGTGGTGGGTAGCTCGTCGTCGCCGAACAACCGATGCGTCTCCTCCAGCCATTCGCTGATGCGAGCTTGAGTCGCAACCTGCCGCTGCTCGCCCAGCAGCCGAGCCAGCAGCTGCTCCACATTTCGATGCTGGCCCCCAGTGCACTTGACCGCCAGTTGCAGCAGGGCTCGCCGCTTTTTCGCAATCAAATAAAAGATGCGATTTGGATGCGTTTGCCAGCTGAGCTCGCTGACATTGGGTGTGTCCACTTCGCTGTGATCCCCCGACTGGGTGCTGCTCCCACTCCTTTCCGAGGACGATTCCGAGCTGCTGTCGCTGCCGGTTTCTGTCATGCGGCCCATTTCGTTCGCATGGCTATTGTTGTTCCAGGTCTCCAGCTCGCGCTGCACCAACGTATCAAAGAAGGCCAGCATCACCTCGTCCTCCTCCATGTTGCGCGTGCTAAAGTCTTGCGACACATGAGCCGCCGCATTCCGATGAAGGGGTCGCGTACAATGGGGCGTGTCCGATGGCTCGGTTAGTGAACCCTCCCAACCCTGTTGCGCAAATGGACTCCAAAACTGTACGAAAAAGAGAGGCTCTTAATTTACCTGTGTACAAAAGTTTGTCAGCTATTCCATTACCTTGATAATCTTTTCCACTCCCGACGAGGCCAGCAGGCAGCGCTGGCGATTGTAACGCACCTGGTTGACTATAGATCGATGACCGCTCAGGATGACAGGTGTCGACTCATTCCACTGATTCTTCTTCTCCACTGCATGGATAACGGTTAAGACAACTGCTGAATAGTAATAATTCGACACTTACGGTTGATTCCGTCCAGTCGCCACATGAACATATTGAAATTATCCGATCCGGACACCACCAGCTCGTCCTGGGGGCCCGCAAAGGTGCAGCTCTTCATGGTGCACGAATTGAAGTATTCGTCATGGTAAAAAGAGCAAATCGGTTCGGATGAACTGGGATTATACAAGATGGGCGGCAGGCGGCGATGCAAGGTGAGCAAGAGACTGCCACTTCCATTAAAGCGCACGCTCATGCAGCTCGGAGATTCACTTATGTAGTTGTATTGGCGAAAGGGCCTACGAGAGTAAATAAGGTGTATTAGAATCAATGCTTAGGCTGGAGCACACTAGTTCAACCCACTGTGCAGGCTGTCGCAGATCCCAGAGTTGGGCTCCTCGCTTGGCATTCGCCGTAGCCAAATAGCTGCCATTTAGTGGATGGAACTCGACCGCATTGAAAGGTGTCCGAAACTGGGCAATGACAAAGGGTTCGGTTTTGCCAATGCGCAAGTCATATACAAGGATCTCGCCGTGCTCCGTGGCCACGCTGAAGAGATTGATGCTGGTGCGGTCCACGCTGAGCCCGTAGACGGGTCCGTCATGAGAATAGTAATTAAGATTCTTTCCGCTGCGTGCACCACGCGAAAGACAGGTTAAAGAGGTAGCTCGAAAAAATTGCAATGTTCACTTACGTGTACAGGTCGTGCTGTATGACCAGGTCATCATTGCCGCCCGAGAAGACGTATTTGTTGAGTGTATCGAAGCCCAGGCAGAAGATGTTGCTGGCGTGCTCTCCGTACATGGCGTATGGCATTTCCTGGGTAATGCTCCCGAGTGCCTCGTCGACACTCCAGAGCAGCACGCGCTTATCGTCTCCACCTGCTCGAACACAATGATGATTAGCAGCCACCCAGGTGGAGCAACAGGTAGCAACTCACCCGATGCCAAATACTCGCCCCCGTTGCTAAACTCCAGAGCATTGACGCAACCGTAGTGCGCGGCCAGATCGCGTTGGTATAGATTCTCAGCGGCGTGCAGGCGCTGCCTGAAGATGGCAGCCTCCAGGTTGCGCCCCTGGTTATCCAGCTCCCGGTAGCTCAGCGCATGATCCAAATTCAGGCTGGCACCCGTTCCCCGTCTCACATAGCTCATGTTGCTGCAACTGTCTCTATTTCGATTTGTAGTTTTATCTCGTTAAAGTACTGCTCCGCGCCACCCCTTGGTGCACTCTGTCGTGCTGGTAACAACTGTTCGGGTTCACATTCGGTGTCGTTGCAACAGTGTTGTATACATTTTGTCGACGCCGACGTCGCTGCTGACGTCGGTGTCGCCTTTAGATTTTCTGCGTTGGCGTTGAAAGTTTTTCAGCTTGTGCACAAACTCTATTGGAAATTTCTGGCACAGGGTTTGCAAATGCAATTCAAGTCGTTGCTTTTTATTTGTTTGTTTTATTTCTAGTTTTCAGCAGCTAATCACTTTTCGTTTTAACTTTTTTCTACATCAAATGACGTTTCGATTGACTTTTTCAGCGCACAACTCCAGCAACGATTTTCTCACGACTACTGCGACTGCGACTCTCGACTGGTTTAATCATCGGAATATGCTTTAATCAAAATGAAAACAGAAAGCATACGAGAAGCCTCGAA
Organism: Drosophila gaucha; assembly: GCA_035045545.1. Classification (NCBI taxonomy): domain Eukaryota; kingdom Metazoa; phylum Arthropoda; class Insecta; order Diptera; family Drosophilidae; genus Drosophila; species Drosophila gaucha. The sequence continues at coordinate 1,391,535 of JAWNOY010000176.1, read as the reverse complement.
ACAGCTGTTCGCCGAGCTGAATAGAAAATTAGAGATGGGAGCGTGATCCAAGCACGCCCACGAATCGCAACTGCTTCAAATTTCAAATCAAGCCAATTTCTCTGAGCGCTTAAAGTCAGATAGTATCCTTAAAAGTCAGCTACTCCTATTTAGATCATAGTTAAGGCTAATACAGTCGAGTCTCGATAGTTCCAAATAAGGAATAAGGAATAAGAATTATCGAGCAGGAGTCGAACGAATTTTTTGTCAAGGGGACAGCATTTTTTACGAAATATTGAGGTTTTCGATTTAGCGAGGGACGAATTATTGTGATTCGACTGTATTTAAGTTTGACCATTATTAAATACATAAATTGAATTTTCATTCAAATAAACCAAATTCTCTGCGCGCTCAAAGTCAGCTCGTGTTATTAAAATCATCCTTAAAGCTTATAAACATAAATTTAACTGACATTTAAATACTTTTACGAATTAAATATGAATCTCTCTCAATATGAATCTTGCCCCAGCATCTTGGAAGAAGGATAATATTAGTATATTTCCAATAAAGTTGAAAGCTCTGCAATACTTCTTCGGTTTCTCTTGCAATTAAATTTTTCCCGAACTGAATCTATTTATTTCACATAATACCTATAAATTTCAATCAAATGTTTTATAAAAAAGCAGAAAAGACTATAAATATATTTGTAATTATTGTAAATAAATAACTAAATTAAAAAATTTAATTTTTGCCACATTTTGTCATTTTATTTCAACTTGAGTATTATTCTCAAGTTGCGTATAGTTATAAATATTGTTGTATATCCATTCATCTTCCTTGATCATGTAGTGAGTCACGTAATCAATTTAAATATTCACCTATTCCTATATTTTAATTTAAATCTTGGTTGCTCTGATTTTTAAACTATTTATAAAATTTCCACAATTTCCACAGATTTGTATAAAAATTGTCCGTAAGAAAAATATTTTTGAATGAAATTCCTTGTATTAAAAAACAAACGCTAAATGGAAAACTCCGACAATACTATTGAACTCATAGGTATGGGCTTATAGAAAAATATATAAATATCTGAAATTTTATCTGTGTCGATCTTAAAAGCTTTGCCGGTCGACATTGATATAGAGAATACGCAGCATATATGCAATTATCTGCGGAGCCTGCGGGAACGCCTAAAGCAAACTATCCAGCACCACACCGACCTGATTCAGACGTCGATAGGCTTAGTCAAGGAGATGACGGAAGTGTCCACAACGTTCGGACTGACGCAAGCCGGACCAGAGCAGCAGCCTACTAAAATCAAGCGGCTAATTATGGAGTTTGAGAACATGAACACAGCCGACAGTGACCTGAGCTCGATCGAGGCGGTTGAATTGCGGGAGCTCCTTGCGGACTTCCGACGTCTGCACGAGAGCCAATTGCTACGGGATAGTCTGATGTGTTACAAGCGTGCCAAGGAGTCGTTCGAGATGGTCGACTCCTTGCTTAGCCAGGTGACTTTAACTGCCAGCGATCTGAACCAAGCATCGCCTCCGGGCAGTCTGGTGATGGTGGGCAAAGATAGCGCCAGCCGCAGTCTTCGGGAGAAGATTCAGGCCTTCAATGAGGCCTCGGTAGTTGGAGAGAATATGCTTGAAAATTTTACCCATTGCTTTAGCAGCTCAAGCAGTATGAATGCTGCTTCTGTGGACGAACCGAAAGTGAATCCGGTTGAATCTTGCTCCCACACGAATTCCGGCTATGAGGGCGACGTGGATAGTGAAACAGATCAAATTGATAGTGTCGACAGCAATGAACAAGATAATAAACTTAACGATCAAACCATTTAAAATTATGGTCTACATTTGTAATTACATATGCGTACATCATCATATCAAAAACTTAGCTCTGTATTACATGGTATATGTTTGAAATCTGCTATTTTTGTGACAAGGCTCTCGTAAAATTAAAATATGTTCTCTATATATGTGAATGAACTTATTTACAATAAAATCTTCTAGATGGGGATATCAGCAATTCGACTGAGCAGCCTGAAAGACACTCAAATAGTTGATGGCAAAGAATATGGAGATGGCCCCAATTGCCGAGCCCAGCTGGGTGATGGCGCCCACCCAAACCAACGATTGACCGCCCTGGGCACGCATCACAGTCGTAATACCCAACTTGGTGTAGCTGACGACTCCGATGAGCAATGTCCATGCGGTTACCTGCAAATGAAAGGATATCAGTGACGAGACTAGATTGAGCTCAGAAGTGGGAATCCTACCACCAACACTGTGCCAATGGTTTCATCGTAGAGCGGCGGATATGGACTCAGTATAGCGGTGGTAAATACATAGCTGGTGAGTAGCGCACCCAGTGCCGATAGCACATAGATGATGCGCAGAGATGTGAAATGGAGGAACATGGCCAAAAAGCAGGCCACCGGGTTGGCAATGACACTCAGCGTCGCCGACAGGTGATAGGCACGCGTTCCATAAGGCGCATTCGAGTACGATTGTATGCTTGGGAGCATGCCGTTGCTGAACAGCGAGATGGTGCCAATGAGCAGCAGCAAGCCGACGTATTGGCCACGGGTAAGCTGCTGCAGCTGCGGCTGACTGTCATCCTGGCCATACTCATATTTGTTGCCCTTGCTAACGGTAACCTGGGCGTATTCGCGCCTCGCCAACGGCAGGTGGTTGAGCATTGTATAGCCGACGTAACTCAGCACCATCAGGCCAAATAATATCAAGAAGAATATCTTAGTGTCGAACAATGGCGGTTGTGTAACAGTCTGATAGATTTCCTCTCCGGACTCGGTCACATTCACTAGCACGCAGCTCTCGCTGTCACCAATGCCCTGTATCAGAGCCGTAACGCTGGGCAGCAGACCGCTGAGGCCCTCGCCAATGAAATAGGTGACTATGTACTGCTCCTTGAAGCGACCCATGTAGGGCATGAATAGCACTGAGCTGGTGCACGCGTTGAGCGCGGTGAAGATGGTCAGTATGAAGAGCGCCAAGCTGTGCTCACTGCCCGCCAGCGTCGCCGTCCGGTTATAGAAGAAGGCGGTAAACAGGCAGGACATGGTGCCGATAATCAGGACTGCGTGTATGGTCCAGCCATCGTTGAGTTTCCATGGTGAGTACTTTTGGTACACAGTGTATAGAAGCGGTCCCAGATTGCCTATCTGCACCATGACACTCAGATAGGATGGCAGGCTCCAGCCCTCGGGAGCATCGTTAACCAGCAGAGGCAGCTGTATAAATGTGCCACTAACGCCCAGCCAGGTGCCGATGCCGAAGCATATCGCCAGTAGATCGACAATCACATTCCGATTCTTGAAGACCCCTCTGCTCTTGTGCTCCATCTTCTCTCTAATGGAGCTCCAGATGAAGAACGGACTTAGCTCACTGGGCTCGTCTCTGGCGCATCTGTGAATGGTGTGTTAATTACTAAGATAAGACTCGATTACAGCATTGTGCTCTATAGTTCAGATATACTTCTTTTGAATTGGGTTAGAACACGCATAATGAGTTTGGAATTGTCAACTTGCACAATGCATTGGATGGAAAGGGTATAAACGGTTTAGCCGAATTGTTTAAGAATTAACAACAAAAAATATTTAATAATTTATAAACATATGTATATATATTTTTTCCTTTATTTTCTATTTAAAAACTTTAAATGGAAGAAAGTTTTTATTGAAACAATGTTCATAATAAGTAATTACATATGGTAGATAAAGTGTATTTAAGCTTCGTTGTGAGTTATTTTTACACTTTCACATGTTCGTTCAGTTTACAGATAGTGAAAATTTGTGGTTTTGTGGTACGTTGGTAGAAATGTACATACATACATATGTATATATGCACATATATGTATATAAGACTGACAAGGCATTTTTCTATAGGTGTAGCTTGCATTAGTATAGGTAAACAGAGGTAAACATAGAAAGCGTAAACCCTGTTGAAATATTGTAAGTGGATTGCTCAATAGCTGAAAAGAATTCTCGTAAATATATGTACATACGTATGCATACCAATTTGATATTCGATATTCAGTTATATATGTACATTTGTGTGTATAAATCGATATGTTCAGAATTAAAAATAAACTGAGTTTTCTCGGGGAGAAACGTATCAGATCTAATCAAGGCAATTTAACAAGAACGTGATCGTCTCCAGTCTTTAAACTGAAGTGGATCCATTCTTACTTGGCTTTCTACACGTATTTTAAATTCACTGATAACAACTGATTTCTTTTATTGCCACAACGTCACGCTGGCTATAAACAAAACTTAGATGAGATGACTATAAGTAATACCATCTCAGGGTATTTACATCTGTATGAGTATATTTTAGTTTTGGTTGGAGCTCAGCTCACAAAACACTTACATATGTATATATACAAAAATAAAAACAGGTTTTCTTTACGTGAAATACAGAAAAAAAGCACTACTCTTACCTGTCGAAATCGTGGCGTTCCGCTCCGGCGTGGTTTGGCGTTGAGAGCACAGCGTAAACTGCACCGGAGTGGGCGACATTGTTAGCTCCAGTCATAACGCTGGGCAATAACAGTTTATTGCTGGATTTACTAATGAATTTACGATCAATATGCCGATGTTAAGATTAGATTGCACACAGCTTGTTTCATTAGATGAGGTAGAGCGGGCACTGGCACTGGTACTGGTGTAACAATGATGTGGAGATTCGTCAACGCCAGCTTTAATTGCCAGCCAATTTGGAGCGTGGTTTAATTGGCGTGCGCTCAAATATCTATAACTGATTGGCAGTCGAGAGCGTAGTTCTGCCGTATCCAATTTCTGACCATCAAATGACTCTGGTTGTATTAGTTGCTATTATTTTGTTGATTCCTGTGAATGTCTGTGATTGAACGATGCATTCGAAGTTGTACCGTTATGCAACTCGTCATGCGGCCAATGCTACAAGTTAGGCAATATTACGGAAAATCGTTGCTGTGGCAGGGCGCGTGTTGGTTAATGGAGCTCAGGTGGCCATTAGAATTTAAATTTTGATGTGCCCACCATAAATAAAGAATTTCAAATCTGACAAAAGTGACAAAAACAGCTGATTGAAATTAGCCGGCGTTTAAGCAAGTAGAAGGTAGCGCATTGTGCATTACCGCGAGTTTGCATGTGACGTCACATTTGTGATATGTATGTGCAAAATTGAAACGCTGAGTTGATTTTCTATTTCACAAATTGAATCCCTTCATGATTAATAATATATGTATATATTTTTATAAATTTTCTTCATAAAAAAAATGTTTCTTGGAACTTTCAAGCTGTGACGTTACACAGTTTGCCAAGTGTTACTTGTGCATGGTATCGCAACATGTGAGAGCGACGCAAAAAGAGAGCGCATGTGTTACAGAGAATGTGAGTGAAAGAAATAGAAGAAAGAGAAGAATTGTTTTTTGTTTATGTAGTGTCTTTTTATTAACCAACAGACTCGGAGTCAATTGCCGACGAAAGCCCCGAAACCCAATAAATGAAATGATTGATAACACGATGAAAATTGCAATAATAGCTTAAAGCTGAATCACTTGAAATGCACTACAGCTGGTGTGCATTATGTGAGTCTCATATAAATGAAATGGCAGTTTAATGCGAACACAGCTGTTGATACCATTTTTTGCTTTCACGGCAGCGGCTATTGGTGCACATGGGGCAACGCATTAAAAACTTGGGATTGACAGCCTGCTCAGACTTCAGATGATCAGCCACGATGCTGCTTAGGGCATCTATAAACAAGGGATGATCGTTGGGCGCAGCAGCGCGACGTATTTCCTCAACGCCCACCTCCTTGGCCAGCTCATCGCAGTACTCAATGTCCAGCTCGTGCAGTGTTTCAATGTGTTCGTTCACAAAGGCAATAGGCACAAGTATAAAGTTCTTTAATCCCTGTTTGACATAGCCCTGAAATTAAAATAGCATTAGAGTCTGGCACGAAAGTCGCTTTTCCGGGTATTGCTCACCTTGATGGCATCGTCCGTGGCTGGCGCCAGCCAGGGCAACGGTCCGACCTTAGATTGCCAGGCCAAGCTGTAGGGATTGGCTTGGCCCAGTTCCTGCATTACCATATGCACGCTCGCACCAATTTCTGAGGGATACGGATCGCCTCTACTCACCGCCTTGAGCGGTAGCGAGTGCGCCGTAAAGAGTATTACGACATCGTTGCGCTTGGTCTCCACAAACTTGGCCAGCTCCTCGCGTATACGCTGTGCAAAGGTCTTGATGAGCAACGGATGTGTGCCCCACCGATCGATAATGCTCCACTTAATATTGGCGGGCAGTGTGCTGCGAATTTGAAACTGGGTTAACACGCTAACTTTCTCATGATCCATGGCCATTTACTTGTTTCGGTAGTGGGTGAATATTGAGTTGAAGCTCGAACCGGATGTGGCGCAACTGTACTGCGGGTATTGGGAGAAGAGTACCACCCGTTCCGGCTTGTCGCTGTACCAAGAAGAAGAACTAGTCGTAAAAATATAAATACAAATACCGTCCAACTGACCTTTCGATCTGAGCCAGCGTGTTCTCAGTCAGTGGATTGACATAGCGAAAGCCCACGTAGTGCTTGTGCGGTGCCGTAGCTGGGGACAATTTGTCCAGTTGCTCGCACATCAGCTGGCCCTGCAGCTCGGTCCACTTCAATATGGGCGATCCGCCGCCAATTTCTTTGTACTTCTTCTGCACCTCCGGTGTGCGACGTTGCGCAATCCATGGACCCAGTCGGCTTTGTATTGGTAGCTGTATCATATCGCGATCCGTCATGATGCGCAGCAGATAGTCGTGCACTTGATCCGTGTGCTGTGGTCCGCCCATGTTCAGCATGAGGATCGCAGTCTTTGCCTTCTGGCTGCTGAAACGAACATTGCTCGTGGCGAAATTCGCTGCATTGCCTAAGAAGTGAATATTAAACTAGCTGCCAGGGTGTGGGTATTCAACTACTTACTTGCCAACTTGTATAAATTCCTGTTATGCAAAAACATTGTATTCAATTAATTTAGGCGAATTGCAGTCGGAACGTACTATTTTTGATAAAGTGTATTTTTGTAAAATATGTATAAAAGACTTAAGATGATAAATCGTATGAAATTTCTACTGTCATTTGCTTTTGTCTACCTTTAACTTTTAATTTCCACAATAAGTTTACTATAAAAAATTCTTTTTATAAATCTATGCACTTCGTCCAGTTGGAAATTTTATTTAACAGTGTCCACAACAATAAAATATGCTGCATTTTTATCAACAGTGAGAGCTCAGCAAATACTGTTTGTTAAGTTAGTATTTTTCTGTAAGTGATAAATTCTTAACATTCCAGTAGAGCTGCCAGATTTGTGAAATACAATACCGTAACCGTTAATGCTTAAATAGATTTCCACTGGTCAACAACAATTTAAAACAAATAATTCCCAACATCATCCCCATTTTGGCCTATTATTTTGAGCGTTTCCTGCTCAACTATCAATCGAATAATGTCAATTAACATTTTTCTGTTATACCTCTGTTAATATTCGTTTGATCTAGTTCTCTGGAGCCATTGATCAGCTGTTTTAATTCAAATTAAAAATAAATTAACTGATTTCTGATAATTAAAAAAATACCGTTTTCTATTTAGTCTAATAAAAATACATTACATTAGCGAACTCTACTTGCAATATCTTAAAATTCGGAACATAAACGTTACGATTATGAAATACAGGGCGCGCTGTTAATAACAGTTCAGCAGAGTGTTAAGCTTGGAGAAACTAAACACTTAACATAATGCAAACCGTGGTAGCAAATTGTAACGAACGACAATCAGGGACTCAGTGCGTTCGTTCAGTTTAGTGAGTCATTGCCGCTCATCAATCAATCAATCAATCATTCAAATTATTAAAATCTAAGCTTTAGAAAAGATAATAAAAAAGGAAACAACAAAACAACAGTAAATACAGAAAAACTAACGCGTGTGAAGTGATGAAAATAGCTTTATTAAAATCAACAACCACAAGTGCCCTAAACAAAAAACCGTCAGCCGCCCCCAAGTAAAGCGAAAAAAGCCACACGAACTAAGCGTGAGGGACTTTGAACGGTTACGACTCTGATGGTGGTGGATTACAGTGGGGTGGGTGGTTTGTGTTATCGCCTTTGCTCGCTCTCGCCCACAAATAGCCAGCAGCGGCAACTTGCTCCAAATTTTTAGGGCATGCGCAGTGGGAAACGCACGCTGAACCGCTCACTGGCTCGCTCATTGCCCAAACAGGATATTTTATTATACTGAAATTCAAACCCATACACATAACATTCGCTTACACACACACACAAACACTCGCATATATGTTTATGTACATACATATATGTATGAATGTACATATGTAGATATGCGTGCTGCGCTCTTTTAACGTAGGAGTACCACAGGAAATTCGCATATTCAGGCCAAAAGCGTTGCGCTCGTAGTAAAACGCGGCTCATAAGCAAAAGCTCCGCACTGCCATTCGGACGCATTCCGTTGCCTGCTCCCACTTACACATTATCACGCGTTCATACATAGAAAAAGAAACACTCACACACACACGCGTAACTGTTCCTACATGCATGCACACATACACGCGCAAAAATCAATTGGACGCAGTTAAAGAAAATAAAATCGGTAAACTAAAAAGGATTTTCTAAGCAGAAAGCGGGTCCAATTGCGTTCATTTCATAGGCCCTGGCTGCAAAATAATGTTTGAATTGACTGTGAAATGTGCAAAAGCGAAAAAAGCGAAAAAAGCTCACAAGTTACGCAAAAAATGCAGCAGCGCCGCAGCCGCAGCAGCAAAAGCAGCAACGACCAAAATGTGAAACGGAAACGAGCAAACGAACAATGCTAAAAGTGCAGAGGATCGAAGGATGCGTCCGAGTGCCATTGACCACCGAACCAGCAATTTGTCATTAACGCCTAGGCCAACAGCAGCAACTGCCACGGCACCATCAACTGCAACAGCAATTGCATTTGCATTCGCAACATAGCCCCAAAAGCCTCGCCATCAGCACCTGCATTTAACGCTGTCCCCCGCCGGCAACTCCCATAGAAGCTGTCACTGTTGTTGTTGTTGTCGTTGCTGCTGCTGCTGCTTGTTCAGTTTCAGTTATCATAACTAAACGCTATATCTCGTACGGCTTAGGCAACAGCATCAAACAGCATCCAGGCATCCTGTCATCCAGGCAGCATCCATCAGACAGGCAACGCAGTTTAGGTGAGAAGATCAATCGAATGTGTCACAAAATATGTTAATCTCTTACTATAGAAACTCTGCTATACTCGTAAACTCTTATATAGTGTTATTTATATTTGTTATTGGTTGATTAATGATATATAGAATACAGCTTTAAGTTCTGTCGCTTTGCTGCTTGAATAATTATTATCAAAAACATTTTGAATCAAATCATTCCAGTCATTTAATTTAATAGATTCTTTTAAAAGGATAAGCTTTAGTTTTTGAAGGGAAATCAGATCGAAAAGAAACCTGAATATATATATAGAAAACTCTGTCTATAAGATGAACCTAATTTATTGTAACAATATCATAATAATATTATTACTAAGTTTTAAGCCCCTTGAAACTATTATATGAAGGAATTCAACTACACTTCTAACACATAATAGTATCTATAAATTTTAAACAGATCTCTAAACATCACTTAAAGCTAAGCAACATCAAAAAAAAGACCCTCGAAACACAAACAATGAGAAAAAACACTGTAGCCACGATATTAACAATCAACAGAACATTTTTAATTCTCTAGTGGGCTTTGCGCCCAGCCTCATTTGTGGAGCCGCCAATGCCACCCAACTGGTCCCATAGCAGCACATAGAAAAGTTGAGAGCTTTGCTCCAATTTTACAAGAAAAGCGGAAAAATCATTTGAACATAGCAGCATAAATTCTAAAAAAAACATTAAAGTCAAACTTATGATTTCAAATGTTATATAACATTTCAAACATCAACTTAAGTCGAATAAAAATATTTTCATTGTATTCGGCCATTGAAAAGTTTTAGTATTCACACGAAGTTTAGGGGGGGGGGGGGGAACCACTTGGGTTTATACAAATTGTAAGAGAATTATTAGAGTAAGGTACTTCAAAGAAATTTGTATAACAATCATAAGAGTATCAGACTTGAAGGAGAATTAGAAACTTCTATGTTGATAGGCGAGCATATGAGTATGCCAAAAAACCCTTTTTAAGCATTTCTCATAAGTTCATGAAATTCTCAACAGCTGAAACTCAGGTTTCAGCGTGTACGATATATATATCGTATGTATGCTCGAATATACAAAATGGAATTGGTTTTTCTAATATACATACTATTTCTACTATTTCAAATCAAGAACAAAGTTGTAATTTCTATTAGTTTAGTTGCTTTTTTTTTGTTCTTTTGAACCCATCTATGCTTTCATTGTTTTTAGCTGTATATTATTGGTTGGCCAGACATGACATCCTCATGGGATGCATTTGCAGCAACAGACGCTGCATTAGTGGAAATTTGTTTGACCATTGGCCATGCTCCATTAGCCAGTGCCTGCTACCAATTAGGCCGGGTGCTGTGGTTGTGCGTTTTTTATATTCGTGCACGGACCAACTTGAAGGTGATATTTCCCCATGGTCCGCTGCGAGTCTAGACTCTGTGCCCGTCCACGGAGCGTGTATGATGGGTGTGCCGTGTGTCTGTCGTCCCTTGGAGACTGGGCGATTCTTTGTCACTCTGCTTTTGGGCTGGTTAATGTCTGTGTCCCACGGCTTGGTATATATATCAATATATTAGTGTATGCTCTATAAAGGATCACTTATGAATTGGTTACCATGAAGCATCTGCCAGCAAATCTACTTATTAGATGTAAGATGGAAAAATAGTGATATGGAAAGCTATTTGTTTGGGTCAATTAAGAATATATTATACAAATTATATATTACTATACAAATTACAAAAGTGTTTTCAACATCATTTTTGCTTTATTTAATTTTGACATATTTACTATGAACTCTAAAAATATTCAAGTAGTCGACAGCAACTGATTGCGTTATACTCTTTCGCAGTTCTTAACTCTCTCTATGTTTCCCGATTTACATGTATAAATACACTACATAGTTTCGGCTGCAACAAAAAACTAATCGTTAAAATTTTATCCCTAAACTGAGCAGAATAATAGAATAACTGCTTAAGGTCGTAAGAGCATTAGAATGTTTCCTTAGACCAAATATTGCTATTGAATTGTGACTCTATTTTATCGTATGATAAATGCTTTGCTTTTTTTGTTGCGCTACATGTGGGCAGAGCTTTATCAAACACTTATGCACCCACATACATACAAACACGCACACACACACGACCACATGCACACATTGGAAAGTAACTTGGGGTGTGCGAAAGCGAAAATACAGCTGGCGGAATTTATGATGTCATTAAATAAATTTTGGGCATGCGTGTGCAAAAATTTGAACGTCTGTCTGCCAAAGAGTTGTAGCTGTAATATTATAAATGTTTCTACATTCAATGTTGTTGTTGTTGCTGTTGTTGTTGGTTCCATCAACGTCCAAAGACATTTTTCTTGGCTGATTGCTGCATTTTGTCGCCATGTTGTTGCCGCTTTGACACAAAGTATCGTGTAGCTCCATTTACATGTCAGTGCCGCTGCAAGCTATTATTCTCACACACACACACAGAGAGAGAGAGAGACATGCATGCATGCATATACGGACGGACACGGGAATAGACAGTCAGTGCTTGTCTAGAAATTATGAACAAAAATGTTGCATACCAAAGGGCGCAGCTGAAAGTCATTGAATTGTGCCGGGCATTGCATTGTTGCAGCGGATGCTGCTCAGCAGTCAGTTGTCATAGCGCAGCTGGACTCATGCACACACACACATACATACACATACACACAAACACATAGACATATATAGCTTTAGATATGGCATGTGAGGAGCACATTTAAATGTCCTCTGCACTATGGCAACATTTTTCATTGCAAACTACAAACGGGGAATGGAAAAATAGAGGATTAAGAATCTACTCTATGCACAAGCTGTTTTATGGCAACAAAATCTCAGTTGGAATCGTGGGCTAAGTGCCAGCCACAGAGCTCCATTGGCCCAGTTCGTGACGACGACGACGGCGACGATATCATGGAAGTGGCCAACTCCAACCATGGCAAGTGAGCTGCTGGCAAAAACTCTGCTCTTCGCTGCTGCTGCTACTCATAGTACTACTACTACTTAATTAAAAATTCTTTGACGCTGATTTGCCGTTGCGGTCGACGTTGCTGCACTTGGCATTGCGGTTGCAAGTCTTTTGACAAAATCATATGCAGAAACATAATCCGAACTTGCCCCCTGATCGCCTAAGCCCCTGCAGCTAATAGTGTAAATTTATGTGTGTGTGTGTGTCCGTTTCTAGGGACTTATAGCGTTAATAACATCAATCCTGAGAGCAAAATAATCGCATACAGTATCAAAGTGTATATAAACGGTTGCACAAGTTGCAGCCAAGCCTCCTTTACAGCTAAGCGTTGCCCTTGTGTTTCGCCTGCTGCCTGGATCTGTTAGCTCGGTCAGGCAGCTGAAAATGCTTTTTAATTAAAAATTATATCAACATTCATTCCAGCTGCCAGGCCAGGGCAACAGTTGGGAACGCTAGGGAGCCGGCTGCTCTAGCTTGGATAATAGTTGTTACAGCAACATGCACATGAATCTTTTGTTATGTAGATGGTACAGCATTTCAAGTATTAAGAACACACTCACACACACACACACACTTAGAAAACAGTATAATAAATACATACATTTTATTTAGATACCATGTACATACATATATCGATTTAGATATTTGAATTGGAATTGTAATTAAAATAATTGACTGTCTATTTTACAATTAAGGGCGGGCAAGTGGAAAAGTTATTTTTGAGATGATTCGATGGCAGCCCAGAAAATATCAAGGTTTTGGTTCAATGAGCATTAACGATTGGATAGTATACATCATTTCCTTCATTGTGCGTTTCGTTTCTATAGTTATAAATAGAATTTGCAACATAAATTCAGTTGCTTTTGTTTGTCAAGAGCTCAATGTGTATTTTAATTAACAGAATTGCTTACGATTTTTATACCTAGGGTTTGAATTTGCAAATGTATGTAATTGACAGAATGTGGAAATTTTGAGCACATAAATTATATATGTATATTTTTGGTCGGCAGTACGAGCTGATCTATTGTCTGAATTTCAATATATACATATATTTTGTACATATGTACATTTATCGCTTATTTATTTGAATACCGATATTCATCGACATTTTTCTATATTCTTAAAAAATTATCGACATAAATTAATATTCAACTATCGGTACTTACTTATCTATCATTCACCAATAATTATTGACATAAGTCTAGAATAATTGATAAAATCACATTCCATCTATATTTATCGATAACAATCCATATCCATATATATTTATTGGCAATTATCTATGTTTGTCGATATTTATCGACATATTAAGACTCGAAAATTTTGATTTAGGTTCTCGTAATGTTAACACACAGTATGTATACCCAGTTTTTACATAGATTAAAATAAAATAAAAACTGGACTTTCATTTCTCTCATTTCTTATAGAAGCTCCTTTGTTTATATACGTATGTATATAAAAAGGTAGTTTGACTTCCGTTCGGGAAATTTCCATTTGTAATGGATTGGGTTTTTTTTGCAAAAAGATTAAACTAATTAAATTGATTTAGAATATATTTGGGCATGATAAATTAAGTTAGTTTTGTTGCTCTGTCACTGGGACTAAAAATAGATTCCTTATCGTTGCTTCATAGTGCAACAGTTGCAGGCCCCATAGCTGCCCGGGAACAATTTGATTACAATACTATGAGAGCTGTGCAAACAACATATTATCGGAGCTGTGAAATCAGACAGCTACTCGATAAGTGTGTGGGCTGTGGGCTGTGGGCTTGCTTGTTACTTGGTGTTTGGCAGATGACAAGTTGTGGATCTGGCGTTTGTCGAACTGTCTGGCAAATGCATATGACACATGTCGCAGCAGCTACAACTCAAAAGTAAAGTGTTTCAAAGTGCTGTTGGCTGCCAGCAATATGGCAGAGGCTTCATTAAGTTTAGCACGCCGCTCAACATTGTCACACAAAAGCATGCAAATTGCGTTTGCCTGCTGACAATTAGGTGACAGTAAATACTTTCTGATGAGTTTGCCACTGCCAGGCACAGTTCACATTTGTTTAAGCACTCTAAGCGTATTTAACATAGTGTCTCGATTACTTACGCACATATGCATTCAGTCCTCGGAAGATGCGTTGTCTAAGTGGCCCAATCAGAGGATGCGGGTTCGAATCCTGCGCTATAGCATACTGATGTAGTCTTATCTTAGCCGAAGGCAAAAGTTTAAATGCAATTATAACAAAAATAATATTAAAAATAACCTTTCTCTCTATCTGTCTTTTTCTTTTCAGCATACTATACGAGCAACGAATTAATCGAACTTGCATTTTTTTTTATATATTCTAAGCTAATGAATTTTAGTAAAATTAAGTCGATAAAACGGTCACGCGCCTGGGCACATTTCTCGAGACTTCAGCCAGGGCCACAAATGCCCCAACTGTAGCAGCAGAAGAAACACTTTCCCATAAGGATCCCCACTCATAAATGCAGTGGAAGAAGAAGTTTACTCGATTGAAAGCAGCTACTGGAAATTCGCGTGTGCGAAGAATGCTTTGTTGTGGACGTAGAAAGGTAAGTTGACCCATTCTTAGAACCTTAACTGAAATTAATCTATTAACTTAGGGTAGATTTAAACAATTATATATGTTTGTATAACATTTTATTTCATGCATCTAATTATGCATTATATACCGTTGAGGACAGAGTGTTTACTTTCTTCAGATTAATCTAAAAGGAGTTCCATCATATTGTTGTATAATTGCTGATCTTGGAGAAGATCTCATGAAAATCAGTCAGAAACTTAGTTTTGTATGCCTCCAAATCATGGCTTATATTTCTAGAATGATTAAAGCACCCTGCCCTAGGTTCAGGATAACTTCTCCTACTCAAGAAATCAACATATATAAACTGTCTTATTCGGAGATTTTAACTACGATACGCAAAATTTAACTGCGCAATTATTATTTTCTGACTAAGTAGGTAAAAGACAAGTTTATTTTCTTTATTTCTCAACTTACTTTGAAATGAACTTCCTTGTTGTCATTTAAATATTGAATGCTCCACTTGACTTCCAATACCGCTTGATTGCAAAAACTGATTTACCTTTCTCGTGATGTCGCGACTGGGGGTGGGCGTGCTCGTATGTTAATTTAATGCAAACGATGGACATGTAACTTAATTATGTGTGTACACACACACACACACACATACACACACATATATATATATATATATATATATATATAGGTATATATCGAGCGTGCCGTGTGGCGCAATAATGTGGAGGCGGCGTGGCATGTGCCATGTTTAAACTTAATTGAAGTTGCGTCGATTTTAAATGATATTTTTGGCTTGCACAACGTAATTTGAGCCACCCATGTAACTGAAATTCGATCGATGTGTTTAATTAAAGGTTGATTAGGAAAAATAATTAATAAATATGCTCAATGGAACTAAATGCAAGCATCACTGGGCAACTATATCAGAAATGCATCGGTAGCATGCTTCTCGGCATAGCAACCTACTCCCAAGCGACTTCTAATTAAAGCACTTGAAAGAGATTTTCGCTAATGCTTTCTAGCTACCAGCTCACTTGCGAGTACGAAATGCATTGTAGCATGAAAGCAGGTAGACGACTCAAGGGTTTCTTGTCAGTTGCTCAAGTGAATTTGTCAACTATGAGCAGCAGAGGAGCGACAGCTGAAGGCATTACCAAACCTGTGCCAAACAGTGGGTGGCAACGAAAGCCAAGCGGCAGAAATTGTTTGTACTTAAGCCAGGAGCTTGCGAAAAACCAACAAAAGTTTAACACAAAGTCAAAGGCGTAGCGTCCTGGTCCTGCAATTTCCTCAAGATGCAGCCCTGAACGCATTGAGACCGCAGCCACGCCAATCGCAACCAGAAGCACTGCACAGAATTGATTATTTAAAGAGGGTACATTAACTTAGCTTTGAAGTTTGCAGTGATTAAAAATGACTTCATTGACTTGATTGCTGAAATGCGCATAATATCACACAACTAAGCTTATATCTGAGTTGACTTACAAGGCTTCTTGAGAGTAGTTCAGGTATTCATCAACATAGAAGGAGAGAATCTTTTAACACAAATGTTGCAAGAAAACGTAGTAGTAAGGATAGATATATATATATATATATGTTAAAATGTATATATTTGATAAATTCTAGCTTAGTTATATCAAGATACTATCGTAAGCCTTTTCAGCGTATACAATATTCTTTAGGTCGCAACAGAATTTTTGCTCAAAATTTTCATTTATGCCACGAATAAACTTTGACTTGGCGCAGCCGTCAAAAACTTTAACAAATAAATTAATTTAGTAGCTGAGCTGGCGAGCAGGGGAGTTGCTCTGTGTTGGCTTTGCTCGATACTTAGGATGATCGTCCTGCGGGAGTCTGGCGGATAAATAATTGAATTTACGCTTGTGGCATATTTAGCTGTGCCTGCGTTTGTTTTAAATTGCATTTTCTTGGCTGCTCCTTTTGCAGCAGCTGCGCGCTTGTTGCTTTTTGCTGCGGCTGTGCCACAGTTTTTATTTTCTATTTTTATTTTTATTTTTTAATAAGTTTCACGTCAGGCCAGGCAAATTGATTGGTTAAACAATTTTTAATTGAAATGCAACGCAACTAGGCAATATGTCGAAGTTTGATGGAAGCAACCGCCTGCTGCTGCCTGTGGCATGCCACTTGTAAACAGTTAAAGTTACTCAAGTGAAATGCGCAGGCATTTCTATTGGCATACGTGGCTGGATTTGCTGCATGCCACGCTGACGGGTGTTGAATGGCAGCCAACAGGCAAATGAAGGCTCTGCAACATGCCAGCATATTGAATTGCAATAGCCAAGAGCTGGGTTGGATTGGCTGGATGTGGCTGCAACTGACACCATTTGGCAAAGAGTTCCACTACGCCCGCCAGCATCCAATGGAGATTTCAACAATTTCAAGTAACATTTTTTTTTGGGGTGTAGATGAATATATCAAATTGCATTACGTAACGCTTGGGCTGCTGTCAATTATTTTGCTATATGCATTCGAATACCAGGCCGAACAATGTGGCGTATACGTGATGCGAGAAGACCCAAATATTGCATGCATTTAATTAAAAACAATGATAGCAACAGACAAACAGATAAAAAGTCGTAATGCATTTTTGTCTGCTGTCTATCAGCTGTCAGAATTTCATTTAAAAATGAAGTTAAGAACTGCCAGCAGTCTGATCTGTGCAATTAGTTGACAAATTGCTGGCGCTTTATGATGGCTGATGAAAAACAATTTCTGGATGGTACGGCTCATAGTCGCTATAGACAATTATCAACTTGCCGCTTGGCTGGTTGCTTAAGTCTTGTCGTTTTGCGCCGCGTTTCAAGATGGCGCAGAATGCGGCATTCTGTCTATCTGACTGTAAGTTTTCTGTGTGTTTCTCGAGTGCCATTCACAAATAAATGGCGGACATTTAGGCAAGAGTAGCGGCAACGCCAGCAGCAGCAGCTCCTTTTGATTCTTAGAACTCTGCTAACAGCAGTTGGTGCATTTGGGGTGCATTCGAGCAGCTTACTAGATAGACACACACAAACACAAACACAGAGACAGAGACAGGGAGAGAGAGAGAGACCAGAGACTTGGAGATGTTTGCTTCAATGCAGATAAGAATATTGCTTCAGTTGGGGCTGCTGCAAACACAAACACACACACACACACACATTCAGCGGGTACAACTTTTGCTGGGTAACATTTTTGTTGTTTTAGCTGCTCCAATTTCTGTATTTATTTTGGTTTTTTAAGCTACTTCCGATTTGACTCAACGCAGGAGAATACAGAGAAACGCATTCAATTTAAATTTTATTAAAAACTCCAGCTGAAAGATTATTTCATTATTAAAGTCTGCCAATTTATTAAAGTTCTGTAAAATAGAAAACAATTGGGAATACAAGTTAGAACTTTAATAATGTAATTACACGTTGTAAGAATACAATTGTTACTGGAGTAACTAAATCAACTGAAACATAGAGGGATGGGCTAACTTCGACCATGCCGAAGTTTGATAATACCCTTGTAATTGTAAAAGATTTTGGTAATTTTTTTCTCATTTGTCAAGATAAGATTAATACAAATTGGTTCATACAAATATATGTTTTAAGTTTCAAGACCCTGGCTCTAACAGCTCCCAAAATTTAGAGGATTTATATTAAACACTAGATAGACTTCTCGATTTTACGTGAGTGAAAAATTCGGTCTCTCCGTCCTTCCCTCTGTCTGTACTAATACAAAGCATTTCGACACTATTCAAAATACAGTCTTTTTATCTAAAATATTGACTTGTATATTTATATTAGCATCATGTTTATATAGCTAAAAAAAAATTATTTCTGCCACAGTTATAAATCGAGAATCAAGATCAACTTTTACAGGTGGGTCACAGTCAACATCCTCTACAGACAGAGTTAGAAATTAAATAATCCCTTCATTCGATCAAATTTTGTTATTTTTAAACCGCAAACAGTCGCTTGCGTCCGATTGCAATGTTCTTACTAGTGTCCACTAAGACTTACACCCTTTCATTTTGCTTTTAGGTATTCGGTACTGTTTGAAATGTAATGAAAGAGCAAAAGAAAAAAAATAATTTGCCGCATTGCTCTTTCTCTTGTTCATCTCATTGGCTTGATTTACTTCAGTTCTTCTTGCCAAATAATTCGAAAAACTATTAATTGGGAACACGGTTGCAGTACGATTTTTAATTGCTGCAAACGCAGCGCTAAAGTTTTGCTCTCCATTTGCAGGTGTTGTTATTGTTGCAGTTGGCACGTTAACAAACGTAATATGGGTGCATTGAATCGGAAAACTTTGTGATAAGAGAGCAAGGGAAAGTCACTGATTATGACTGTGAAAAGGGAGAAAACGTGAAAGAAGCATAGAAAGTTGGCAAACTGTTTCAGCTAGGACAATGACACGCTGGATAGGGCAAATTAAGATGGGATTGTGCTGCCAATCTGTTTACCTATCACACTATCCATCAATCAAACCAATATTCAATTAACCAATCACTAAACTCTACTTAACAGATTGCCGGCAGGCACTCTTAAAGTTAATATTAATTATTCCATATTTCTGAGTTATTAGTCGTATAATCTTATCCTCCTTCTGGACTATTGCGTAGTTATTTAAAGGCTGAGCTGAAATACGTTATCGGGCAGTTATGAGTCGAAGAAGGCGTGGCAGACGCCATAAAGTATATACATATATTCTTGATCAGGACGATGATCTGAGTCGATATAGCCGGTCCGTCTGTCCGCCTGTCTGCCCGTATGTATGAACGCGTCGATCTCAGAACCTATAAGAACTACAGACTTCAAATTTTACACAAAGCGCGCATATCGAGTTTATTTCGGATATTCGATAACTTAATCGGTTTCTATAAAATCGATTATTTTATCAAGTTTAAGGTTTTTAAGGATATCTTTTTACATCTTTTTAGCTGCGGTCACAAAATTTGTATATTTTAAAAACGGCTCAATGTCCGTCCGTCTCTCCTTATGTATGTTTGCACGTAAAGTATTTCGCACCTTTGAAGCTATCGACTTGAAATTTGGAACATAAACTGTTGTGTCCCACCCCAGATATTATCTAAATCAAATATATAGTTACGAGCAATAGGGGTATGGCCCGTCGGTCAAAACTGCATCCTAAACAGTTTTAGAACTAGAACATTTAAATTTAACAAGTGGGGTAGTGTTGATCTCTACAGATTCTCTCCGTAGTTACAACTCAGTATTTTCACCAATGAACTTGTTTCAATATTGCTTACTTATCAGGATACTTTTTTTGCTGAAAACTATTTGAGTGGACTCTTCAACACTTGCTGTGAAATAATCATGTTCTACCCACATTTTGTTGAATAATAATCATGTTCTTTTGACAGGCAGATAATGTGTGTATCTGAAATATTTTCAGCTCAATTTCATGCTTTCTGTGCAAAGGAAATAAAAATATATTTTATTTTTCGCTTGTCGTCTGGTCTTGTGCTTTTTATCTATCTATTTTATACCTTAACCAATATAGCAGTTGGATATATTGGCTTAGAATGATTAATTTTTATTGTTTTCGTTAAATATATTTTTTTTTATTTTTTATATGTTTTAAAATGTTTTTAGTCATTTATTTGTCCCGTTTAATAGTTAGAGTTAAACCTTGATTGTATGTCTAGGCCTGTAGGTTTTTATTTTAAGCTTGAATTGTGCTATATTTTAAATCTATTATGCACATTTTGTATATAAAGTTTTTATATTTTTAAAAACAAAATATTTTGAACATTGTTTTTGATTGAAGCTTTAACTACCGTAATTTTTAAATATATATATATATATATTTTTTTTTATATGTTTGCTTTGTATCAGACTCAAATTCGAATGTTTTTCGGATCTGGACTTAACTACAATTAATTGTTAAATATTTTTTTTTTAAATTTTCATTTGACTATATTGTAGATTATAGTGATATAAGACATATTGGATATAAAATATAAAATCGCTTTAGCTAATACATAAGTTTCTTCATGCTGATAATATTTGAAGCAAACAAATATTTGAATTCTGATTTTTTTCTGATTTCTGATTTAGCTACCAATTCTCCGTAGGTACAGGTATTTTATAGTCGAACGCAGTTCTGTTCGTATAGTATCCTGTTGGTTGTGCACGTAAAATATTTGCTTGTCATTGCACACAACATGTCTCTTTTTTTTTCGAGAAGAACGTGTTTATAATTTCCGGCCAGCAGTCAGATGCCGTCAGTTTGAGTGCCTCTATAGCATCTACTGCTAGCTGCTGGAGACAGTTCGCTTATTGATTGGCAAACCTATATTTGCATAACGTGCCGAAGGACATCGTAGCTGGGTATTTTTTCTTTGAAATTCCGGAGCGTTTCTCAAACAATAGAAAAGAATGTTGCAACAATGGAATGTCCATTGGCAGCTTAGTGCTCGACTGTTGATACTGCGAATGACATATTTTGTTTGGGTAAAAAATAAAATCATTAACTAACGCTGCATACATACAGCGGTTGCACGTACCACATGTGTTTGTATAGGGAGCAGTCGAGTGCAAAGGTAAACAGACACAGTTACAAATACACATGCATGCATACAAACACCCGCACCCCCCCATACTCAAAGCAAATGCAATGCCAAAACAAAATTAACCTCACAACCTACTGCAGCATCCATCTTAGGGCATGTGATTGTAGGTGTGTGTGCGTGTGTGTCTTGACTGTACTAAAAGCGGCTTACACCACTCACAGGTAAACAGGCTGGTCACCCACACGCACACACACAAAGGCCCAAGTGTTTTGCTCAGCCCCAAACCGCCCACACACGATTGTTGTGTGGATAGGTCGTGGCTTTCATTCTGTAGCCCGCTTCTGGCAATATAAATATATATGTGCGAGGGGGCTGTGCAGCCTTGCCCTGCCAGCCACCTTAGCATTTTGGCATATCAACCCCCCACGCAGCCCATGAGCGTGGTTAAAAGCTGTTTGCTTAGCTGAGGATTTTCGCAACGTTTTGGGCTGTCGTGACGCTCGCAGCGCACGAAAGTGTGCTTCAACATTTTTTAACTTTAACGTATTTTGCATTTGCTGTGAATTGAGTTTGTGTGTGTGAGGGTGTGTGGGTGTGTGGGTGTGTGGGTGTGTGGGAGTGTATGCGGTCTCTGCTTTTTGCCGACATTTGCGCTTTTGCTCAGTGCGTATTTGTGTGCTTCGACTTGCTCTCACCGTATCTCTGGTTCTCGCTCTCTGCAACGAAAAGCTTTTGTGGTAGAGAAAATGAAACGTTTTTGGCTTTTGCGGATTTGCTCTGCAAGTTTAGAGTGGCCAGACTTGAGAAAAGTTTCATTTAACTACGCTTGCTTTTCCGATCTTCCAATTATCTATTTATAAATGTTTATTCTGTGACTATTTTTGTCAGCAACTTTATCGAGCATGCAGTTTGGCTGTCGAAACTTTAGCTCTTGCATTAATAAAGGCCACTTGTAATGGCTTTGAAAATGCCATCAGGCTAAAAGGGCATACAAACCATCAATTAGTGCCGAGTGGCTCAAGCCAGGCAAGTGAACATACACACTCACACACACTTACACGCACACACCTCAAAGGCCGTTATTTGTGCCAAGGTTCATTGTACGCAGGCATTGTCACTTACTTTTCAAATGCAAGTGATATCTCTGAGAAGGTGGAATAAAGGGGTCGAAAAGGAAGAGGAAGAGGAAGAGAAAGTGTGGTTGGGGGCTGGCAGGGTATGGCCTTAGCTATTAGCGTTTATTGCGGTTGCCTTTCTACGCCAGCCGCAATTAACTGCCAAGGTGAATGCTTGTGGCATTAATTGTCAATGAAAGCACTTAAAAGCTAATTTACCAAACTAGGCTCACATTTGAGCTTTAAGCAGCTTATACCAGCAACAACCACAACGACATACTACTAATTGAATGCATAATTCAGGCGAGCCTAAAGCCAGACATAAAAAACTAGCCCTCGCTGTTGTTGATTTGATTCCCGACCAACTATTTGGGTTCTCCACAAAAGCTCACCCACACTAGCAAAAATATTTGCTGCCCATTTGCGTGGCGACACGAAATTGTCATCAAATCTGAATGGGCATTTGCGGGTTTTTTCTCTCGTTATTTTCTGTTTATTTTTTCATTTATTTTTTTTACCCCTATCAGACCATCAAACCTTTTGCAGTGCACATCGTTGCTGATGATGACAGCGCTTTCCGGGGATTTCGATTTTTGATTTCGATTCGGTTACATGGAGCGGCAACTGCTGCGAGCTGCGAACTCAATTTGTTTCACTAGACAAATGTCCAGTGACAAAAAAAAATTGAAAAAAGAAGAAGAATGTTTCCTCTCCGGAAGTTTGTTATTAGCCGCGCACATCCGGCGCGTCGGATAAATTGGATGCCGACTGCCGACTGCGCTATGCAGTGTGCGTTACGACTGGCGGACTGCGCCGCTTATCCGCGCAGGCGTCGACGTTGCGTATACGTAACGTAACTTTTACTGGCGTTGGATTGAGTTTTAAAATGTTTTTGCTTTGACTCTGGCTTTGCGTTTGCGTTTGTCAGCGGCGCTTTGTTGTTGCACACAAACGGGGCCCGCCTTGCGCCTTGAAAACCATTTTCAAATGCATTCATTTTGCATGAGCACGCCTGACAGTTGATTGCCTGTCAGCGCGCGGGTGCTGCGACAGCAGCGGCATTCGCCAAACTGACCCACATAAATGCCATGTCGATTAAACCGTCACTACAACCAGTTCGTGAGTATGCGTGGTTCTCTCTGTGAGTGTGTGTGTGTGTGTGTGTGTTATGGTTTTGTGAATGATGTGGCCTAGCTTTGGGCGTAACACCCACACACGCACACACACATAGACCCACTGCTACACCTACACATGTCATTCATGTCAGGCAAAGTTTACGTTTCAGCCATGATTTCCATTTGGTATACCCAGCATGATTTGAACTCCCTTGCTGGTTGGCTGGCTCTTGGTCAGTCTTTATCAATTGTAATGCGTTTTTAATGGCAATGCTTTATCTGTTTATGTCATCGGGACCAGGTTATTAAAATTATTCATAATTCCCTTTGGAGTGGCGCGCTCCTTTTAACCTGTCTGCTCTCTGCTTATGCTATCCCCTTTCATTTTGTTGATTTGAACTCTTTGATAAAAACAGAGAAGAAGAAAAAAACGGTGCGCTTTTGTCTAGGCCCAAAAATTGTTGAGTGTTTTTATTGTAGCTGTCGGCTGTTATTGTTATTGTCGTTCTTGTACCTAAATCATTCGTAATGCTTGTCTGTCATGCCACAAGCTGGCTATTTTTGAGCTAGGTTTCCCTCTTGCCACACGCACACACACGCGCGATTATCATTTCTTTATATACTGAGATTGGCATTTCTGTGGATTCTCATGTGTAACTACTAACGGCTATGACCATGCCTAATGCGAATAGTTGATACCGATGTCAGTTTATTTAAGTGGCAAACATAATTGCCAGGATTTGTGCCTGAATGCCCATAAATAGTTGAGTGGCGAATTTGAGTGGGGTTCATATAAAACAGTTTAATTATATTACCGATTAAAGAAATTAACCTAAAGTGTATGAGACTAACTAACTGACAAGCACATACAAACTACATGCAAATGACAAGCTCAAGATAAGTCGCCTAATCAAAATTTATTAGATTGCACAAAGGTATTGAAGATTCTTAACGATTTACCTGAGTAGTTGACAATGCTTGTAATCATACTTAATCGATTATCCAGATGGTTGGTAGCTATGAATTTGTAAAATATTTATATGATAGTCATTTATATACCTATATTATTTTTCAAGTTTCTTTGTGAATTTTCCACATATTAACATATCAGTCAATATACACACAAATATTATTTTTTAATTTTCTTTTTGATCGCTCTCAATTTTTAAATTAAATTATTTTTTAATATACTATGATAACTGCAAGCAATACACAAAATTTCTGTTGATAGTATCGATCTGGTCTGAATATCGCGCATACGCCATGTAAACGCTTAATGCATTTTATGGCGGTTCTTTGACTTGTGTTCAATATTCATCGCTCTGCGTTCTCAAGGGGTGTTCTGTGAATTTTAACAAGTTCAAGTCCGTTGCCATATAAATTACATCTGGCAACGCTGTGTGGACAGCTTACAGTGCTTCTCGCCCTCCATCGCATTAAAGGGGGGCCAGCTCATCGTCGTCGTCGACGCATCAAACACAATTCCCAAAATCCCGACTGCCACTTTTTTCTTGTTAAATACACATACACACAAATACACACACACACCAGCACACACATACACACATAAACAGTGATAGGCAGTCGGCCTGTCGAACTTTTGTCGGAAAAAAGCTTTCGCTCCTGTGCTCCCTTTTTAACAAAAAAGAAAACCTATTTAGCACTGCAGGAGAGCCGTCTGCTCAGGCATGCGTATGTATGTACGTGAGTGTTTGTGTGAGTGTGTTAGTTGCAGAGTGTGTCTGTATATGTGTCTATTACTGCGTTTGCTCCACTTTCGAGTAAAGTTGTTCGGGACTCCAAAACGTCGGGTGGCTTCGACTGCGACTCGCTCGGCTTCTGTTCGACGTCTATAGAGCTAACAATTTCAATACGCAAAGTTCAGTTGAGCGCGTCGGACGTTGTCGTGTTTCGCTCTCGTCCTCGTACACGTCGCAGCCAACATCGTGCGTGGCACCTTTGTGTGTGTGTGTGTGTGTACAAGTGTGTACAAGTGTGTGTGCGTAGTAGTATTTCCGCCGCAACTATATATATATAATATATATATATGTGTACATAAATACCTGCAGAGCGGCTGACGTAGTGGCCTGGCGTATAGTAAAAGTCATTAAAAAACTTATTCAATAGGATTCCACGCACAGCCATAGTCCAATAGGAGTAGGGCCAGTAGAAACAGCAGCAGCAGCACCAGCACCACCACCACCACCACCACCAGCACCAGCCACGGAAACAAAATCGCGCGCACTTCTCGGTACAGAAGTTGCAGTCATTATCGTCGTGCCTCTAAAATTATTGCAGAAAAGCGCATGAAATTGCCAATAAAAGTTTAATGCTGCATTAAATTGGCTAGGCGGGCGCTCGATCAATACTGACTATACACATAATAGGAGAATGCCTGTCAATTATATCTTTTAGGGAATACACACACAAAAAAAAAAGGAAAAGAAAACGTATATTTTTAGAAGCGCCTTAAACAAACAGCAATATATATGTATATATTTATATATATATATATAGCTAAATAAGAAAGCGTAATCATTTGGTAAGCCGAGTCGCAACACATTTGGGCGCTGGGGTCCGCTTAACACGCGTGCTTACACAAATCTCATGAAATTTATAATAAAATAAACGCATTATACGCAGACAATTTACTGTTGGGCATCGTTGCGTATACGCAGTGTCGTCTGCTAACCAAAATGATGAGAAAACTCATCATCATTTTTGCATTTGGCATGGCGCACATGTTGGCGGAGGCGATGCCAAAGGCATTGGTTTTCGGTCACCTCCTCCATGCCCTGTTTTGGGACAGTCCTCCCAAATACAGAAAATTTCTATTGCTAAATGCGCGCGCTTACGCCTCCAACGCCTACTCACGCACACAGAGATACACTCGCACATATACAGAGAAATACACATATACATACACACGGGGGCGCATGGCAAGGCAGACGCACACACTTAAGGTTCAACAGCCCGACGATTCCCAGCCAAGCAGTGTTGGCGTTAGGCCCCAAAGCAGCCATTATCTTCGACAACGTAACACCAAGACCCCTCCGACTCGTCAAGCAGCGTTATTGCGTATACGCCGCGTGGCCGAACGCTCGCTGCCTTCGAGCATCATCTTTTGTCTGCAAAAGTGGCAAAATGTAATTTTTGGCATTTTCAGTTACTGCCATGACAGTCTTAGCACGTCTGCCAGGAGCAGCAGCTAAAATGGAATAACCTCGCCATTGCCAACAATCCCCACGCAACTGGCCCTCGCAGCACCCACGCAAATTCTGAGTTTCGTTTGTTTAACTCTATTGGCGTGCGCTCGAATTGGCAAACAGTCTCTTGAGAGATGTAACAGAAGCTAACGACTTTATTTATGAATATATTCATTGTGAAGCGGTCATATATGTTTATGTAATATTACATTATCGTGGCTTATTGAACCACATTGGACAGTTCGATTTTTGAATGCTAAGTTCGATCAACACTCCTTTTACACTGGTATGTCTGAATTTGAGAAACTATCTCAAAAGTTGGCAACTGTACTTATTTAAATGAAATGCTAATTAGGGACTTCACGTCCATTGAGCTAAGAGCTTAAGTGTTGAGAAAGTTAAATGTTACCAAAAAGAAAGTAAAAATGTGTAGGAGACAAAGGAAACTGCACTTAACGTCAATATTATTGAAGGTTTATTTCATTTCATTTCATTTCGCTTCGCCAGTTCAGCTCTGTCTATGAATACAATAAAAGTATTTTTAAGGAATTCCACTTGGAATAGTTAATTTCCAAGATACGCTCTAAATTGATAACAAAATCTAATTATTTTGCCATGGGCCCACATATTTTTAAAGTTATCCTTGTAGCTGTTTTGCTCACTTCAGAGTTTCTTTGTGCCACTTTGTAGTTCGACTTCCACTTTTAATTGCTTGGCAACGTTTCTCTTTTTTTTTCGCGCAACCCCATTAATAATAGGAAGGAGTTTAGCTAAGCTCCGTAGCTCCGTAGATCGTGGGCAACTGTGTACTGAGGTATCGTGCAACTTTTTCGCTCACCATTTGAATTTAATACCTTTTGTATTAATGAAATTTTTTACGCGTGAAAAGCAAATTATTTACGCGAACTTCCAAATGCCAACCTGCACGTGGTAGACGTTGTTTTTTTTTTATTGTTGCTTTCTTAGCAAGGGTCTGAAAGCGCGTTGGCCACACCGGGCGTATACTTAACGTAAATCACATGCCAGTGACGGCTTCTTTGAATGTGTGTGTGGGGGGGGGGGGCAAAGTTCACTTCAAGCGCTATTTAAATCAATTGAGTAGAAATTTTCAAAAGCATTTGCTTTGCTGAAGGCCGTGGGAGCCCTTGTTGCTGGCAGTGAAGCGTGAAAAGCAAACATAAATATCTCGCCTGGCAACAAAAGGCAGGCAAAAGGAAATCACATACACTCCGATATACACATACAGAAAAAGACACTGCAAAATAGATACAGTTAACACAGCTTTGTATACTTATAAAATAGAATCGCCGTCGAAAGCGGATAAAACGAATAAACCAAACGAAATCAAATGAAACGAAGTGAAGCCAAGCGAAGCGAAGCAAGGCGAAGGCGAATGAAACAACAGCAAAATTTCGAATTAAGCCATAAGACGTGTGTGGCAGCAACAAAAATGTATCAAATTATAACTTAAGTACAAGTTACCACCGAACAAAAGGAGCAACAACAACGAAACAAAAACAAAAATAATAACTAAGACTAACCCAATAAAAAAGAAGAGAAAAGCGAAAATTGCACAGCACGAAACAGGGAAACGAACACAAAAAAAAAAAAATAAATAAATTAACTGCGAAACAAACAAAAAGGAATTCGAATACAGCGACGCCTCGAGCGAGGGGGCAAAAACTATCTTTTAAATTAGAAACATAGCCCCGGGTGGGCTGTGTGCGTGCGTGTGTGTATGTGTGTCTATGTGTATGCGTGCATAATTTATACATAAGTCCTGCTTAGTCTGCACCGTCAGACATTTTTTCGTTCACATTTCGACATTTGCGTGGGAACAGTTACGCTGGCTGCAGCAAAATTAATGTGTGAAAGGGCTACGACAGGATGTTTCCTGACCAGAAGCAGCGGCCGCAAGGTGAGTTTTCCCCATTTCACTTTCTTCTCTGCTGATATGTATATCTCTGTCTGTGTGTGTGTGTGTGCATACATTTGATTCAAACAACTTATTTATTAATAACACATTAACTAATGACGAGACCTCGCAAGGTCCCTAGCCATTACGATGATTTTTTTAGTCATATGCAAAAAGCTTATATGTGACCTTTAACATTTTTAAAAATTCATAAAAAACAACAAAAGAATAATGCAGTATACCCTGTAAAATTGGTATACAATGAACATATAAGCTTCTCAATTTCTTTACTACATATATTGCAGTAAAATATTTCTTATGCTATAAAATGTATAAAAATTAGTTTTTACGTTTGTGCAAGCACTTGAGATAACTCAACTTCAAATTGTTGTTGTTATCACAGATATTTAGAATTGTATTCTTTAAAATAACGATTATATATATATATTTTTTCACCCTTTTCCCCAAAATTTATTATGACTTTGTTTTAAGATTCGTCTACGCTTATTTTTCATATCTTATATGTATTATTGACATGTGAAAGAGTATTATGCAGTCTGATTATTTAAAGGGAAATTAAAAATTTAAGGATAAGATAATAAATATTTTTTATACCCAAAAATATAGAGCCAGGAGTGTTATGCAGTCGGATCGTTTTTTTATATCTTAGAATAATAGAAATTAAAAATAAATAATTTATGGACAATATTATAGTAAATTATAATCGTATAAGGTAATATTTTTCACAGAGTATGATCTAGTCAAGCAGTTCTTGTTTGTATGCTCGGTTATTGTAAGGAAGGGAAAAATATGACTATAGAGATTTTAAGAAGGATTTCAAGTGGAATAATTGGAATAAGTAAAGGTCTGTGCATGACAAGTAAGTGCCAGTCATTTCGTTTGCAAGCAAAACATCTGAGGGAATTATTATTCAGAAATAGCATCTGATAACCTAAAGTACAAACAAAGACAAAGTAAGGGCCCCTCGACTGCAAGTTCGAGTATTTCACAGCGCCATGACATTGCATAATATACGCACATCCTTACAGGCAGCCCGAGCAAAGCGAACCCACCTTTACATCAAATAAACTCGCTAGCGAATTTCCATGCCATTTTTTATTCCTATTTAATATTTATTTATTTACATGTATGTGTGTGTGAATAACTGTGTATGTGTGCGTTTTATGCAAATATTGTTTTTCCTGTGCGCACTTTGAGTTGCGACTATTTTCCACTTGTGACTCCATGAGCCACCCCCGCCTCTGACTCCGCCGCCGTGTGTTGTTTTTCCGATGCCTGCGCTTTGGCGCGGGGTCTTTGAACGATTTTGTGTCCTTTGTAATTTTTTGTTACATCAACAATTTATGTGCTATTTATGCGAATGAATGCATAAATAAAATTTGTTAAATATAAATAAAAATGCATTTTTTATAGAAGCAAGTTAAGCCGACGGAAACTCAATATATAAAATATGCCATACCTGAAAATAAAAAAAAAAGAGCTCACCTTTACTCTCAGGTAGATTGAATGGAGCTCTTATTAGCTCCTGCAGCTTTGGCAACTTTGGCAGCTAGTTAAGAGGACCGCCTGTTTGAAGCGCACTTCAAACATTGAAATAAAATTTCATTAAACCTCTCAGCGACGGGCGCCTGCCTTGCCCCTCACAATATTTGCACAGATAATGGCTGAGCCGAAGTGTTTGTGGGCCCTGTTTGTTTATCCGGGCGCCTCTCATTTGACAGAGGCACACACAGACACACCCATTTACGCACGCCCATTTGGCTCCATAATTAAATTTCACTCTGACAGCTTGCGGGCGGCAGTTAGGGCGTGGCATTTTAATGAACACTCCAGGCTGGGATGCAGGATAATGCATCGACTGTCAAGCGTTTGCTCAAGTGTGAAGCAGGCGGAGTCAAGTCAATCAATCGGCTTGGTATCTTTTACGCTTACGTAAAGAGTATATTAACTGCTTCATTAAATGGAAAAACTCTGTTTGTCAGTGAAGTCAGCCGGCTGGCCAGCGAGTGCATGCCAGCCTCGTCGTAAAGAGTAGCTATGCTCTCTTGCTGCAAGCGTATAAATTCCCGGCAAGGCTTGAACATTTTTCACATTTTTCCTTTCCTGCTGATCGGCGTTTTGACGCTTATCCCTGTCGCCGGGCACACTTCAGACTTGGAAATTTTCTAACACCCGGGCTGAAATTGATTTTCAGCAAAGTCCTTTGCGCTTAATTACATAACAGCTCACTTAAATTTCGTTCAGTTTATTGTCTTATCGTTTGCCAGGCTGCGAACTTTAAATTTAATCAATAAATCAAGTATACGACATGTAATCTTAGGGTAGTTAAACTCTCTCTCACACACACACACACACACACACACAATGTAACTGCCTCATCTGTTCATGCTGCTTTGTTTGCCTTAATTTGTGGCTAAAGCAATTTGAGCCTACACAATAGTTTCAGTTACCAGTTCCCTAATTGTGATTGTCCCTTGCGTGTCCTTACACAGGAGCCCGCATATATATTTGAACACGGGCGCAGCTGCAACTGACAAGTATTAATAACAAAGCCAAATTCAGAGTCCTAGCTGGCAATGCATTACCCATTTAATTGTTGTCAGTTTTCGAAACTTCAAGACAGGTAATTGCATCACTTGGCCAAAAACTGGTCAAATATTTGGTTTATGCCAAAACAACAAATGATTGATTAAAACATTTCATTAATATTATTAAAATTAACTAATTTTCAAGGAGCCCAGGCTACTTTATGAATATAAACTATAGTTGACCATGCATATAACTAAAACAGTTAGCAGAACAGTCCCAAATATGTAGCTTAACTGAATTCTAGCCAGGGATTCAAAAAGTTTGCTAAGATACCAACTCATCAACTTTTCTGATTGTCAGTTTAATAAGGCTACCAAAGGAAAGCTGAAACATTTTGTAAAAGAAACCCTTAAAGTTTACAATGAAATATTGGATTAAGTCTTATGTGAAACTTATGCTTATTTAAGCTAAAAAAAATGTATCTAGATATGATCTAGTAATATTAATTATCGTTGAGTGTTATTAATGATGTAGTGTGCTTCGACAACATCAGTTGTGTATCAAATCCCGGCGTTAACGTTTAATTTCGTACCATTAGACATTCCCGATTTCATCAGTCGAAGGGACATTAGACAAATAACATGACTCTGCATATATCGGTAGGGATTAGGGTCTGCCCCTGCTGCTAGTTGTATTAATTAAATGTGAATGAAAACAATAAAATAAATACAAAGCAATTATTCAATCCAGTCTGTGTCGACTGAGCGTTGACCAAAATTGCACACACACTCACATACTCACACACATTTGGGCAATATATCAATGCGTCTGACAATCAATCACGTAGGCAGACACAATAGACTCTTGGTCGTCTGGCTGTCTTGAAGATAAAGTGACAAAAGTAAAATCAAATGATTCAGAAGCTAAGTATTTAGCTCGATTTTATTGTTTAGGCCAAGTGTAAGTGCGAGCTAACTCTATTTGGGGAAAACAAGCAACCCAAATGACACGCGCAAGGCCGCTGCGAGTCGAGTGCTTAGGCTTCGATACTGGGCGGCATTGCCGGTATTTGCTATTAACAGTTTGTACAAATAATATGCGCACACTCGCACACACACACACACATACAGTGGCTGTTAATGGCGCCTTGGTGGGCATAATTACAAATTGAGTTAATTTCCGTTTGAAGTTTTTGATGGTTTTATTGATTTTGTGGAGTCACGCAAGTTCCCTTGGTGGCCAGCAACCCGAAAGCCTCACAAGTCCTTTGCTACGTAGCTGTAAAATTTGTTGACTAATAATTATTAAAATTCATCAATATTTAACAGCTCTAATAGTGCTATAGGCCCACACCCACACACACTCACACACACACATATATGTATGTATATATGGCCCCGCATCTATGCTTACTTTCAATTAGGTCGTCGCCCATGAAACACAACACAAAAGGCAGTAGGGAGTGGGGAGGGGTCTGTCTGCAAGTAACTGCTGCTACCGCTGACTAAGCACAATGACAACGTCATGAAGTTTAAGTGAGTTCTTAAAAGTCTGGCAAGGCTGGCATGACTCACGTGTGTGTGTGTGGCTGGAGACAGAAACCCGGGCGCGTCTCCGCAATTTGCATTTCTTTGCGCTAGGCGGTTGGGGCATTGGTGAGAGACTGTTACGCGCTCCATTAACGCAGTGGCAACGACTTAGCCCTGGTGTTAGCCGCTACTTAAACTTATTGGATTTGCCGGTTAACAAACTATGCGCTTGCCACTCGTAATTAGCCGCACGATGCGCTGTAAGTAATTAATGTATGCCACAGCGTCTGCAGCCCGACTGTGCTGCTGGGCCAGCGAATAATTGAATGCAAAAGGGACACGTGACAGAGAGTTCTCCGTTAAAATTATTACACTGAACTTGACGTATCCAGAACGGTTTTTGGCAGATGCCACGACGTGTGACAGAAAGCCTGATCCAAACAAAAAATTGCATAACATTCATGCCCACATTCTCTACACACACACACGTAGCTGAGGGAATCGCCCTAAATTGGATAAGTTTTTTTTGGTTGCTTTTGGCACTTCTGGTATCCATTTTGTGCTGACCAAGCCTGAGGCACGCAATGCACTCACTCATACACAGTGAAACAACTGAATCTACATAAATACATATTTAAGCGCAAGAATTTTATTGGGGACAAACAACAACGTTAACGCCAATTGCACAGCGGCCTGGCTATTATTGAATACACTTGTTCAGTTCAGCGCAATGGGCTATGCCACGCCCCCTTTTAGCTGCTGTTGCCCACACGCAACGGGGCGGGCACAGCAGCAACAAGAACGAGAAGTGTGTTAATAATGCCCCAAGTATTGTAGACTATTTACGACTACTCATATTTGGTTATGCACTTGCAAAAGGAAGAAAAACAACAAAAAAAAAGAGAAACAAAAGGACTCAAATTGTTATTGCTCAACTAAGAGACACCCTCTGTTCAAACAGATAAACATTTGCACATATGCAACACAAACGAACGTCGACAGCATTCGAATTATTACAGGGTATAAAAAGATAGTAAAAGAAAACAAAATAAAAGCAATGAAATAAAATTGGAATAAATGGACTTTTATAGTTGAATGCCAGCGCCCTAAGAACTTGAGAAATATACAAAGTGCAAAATGCTCAAGGGCTCTACGAATTTTTATATATAATAATGCCTATTTGGCTAAGAGAATGGGCATGAGTGGAGATGGCGTTTGAGCACAAAACTTTAGCGACAGCTGCAAAACTTTGCCAAAGTTGCACAACATCAACAAAGCAGAAACAATAGCAACAGCAACAGCAACAGCAACAATAATAATACGAGTGAAGCTCTGGAGATGCACAGCTTAGGCAGAAACTCGAGCCCGAACCCGAACCCGAACCCGAACCCGAGTAGCGGAGCCAACATATGTCAAACTTTGGCAATTTCGAGCTTATTTTTTTTTGCTTTGCTGTGGCCGTACATGATTTTTGGCAAACCGCAGCGCAAGACTCAAGTGCATACTTGACTGGTGCTCGCCCAGAGTGTGTGCTGCCGAGATTTGCCTTTAGGGCAGCTGGCCACAGTCAACGCTAAGTTGCTTGCCCATTAAAAACTTCGTTGTGTGCTGTGGATGGCAGCAGCAGCAGCAGCAACAGCAACAGCAACAGCAGCAGCAACTTCATTTAAAGTGAATTTTTGTTTGCTATAACCAAACCGAGACCCCAATCTCTCAGCCCCAGCTCTTCGTAGCCATTTCCCTGAAAAATCAAAGTTTTACATTGTTGCTGTTGCTGGCGTGTGACATCATCAACGTCACGTGCCCGCCCGCCTGGTACAGTTGCCTCCGAGTTCTCTTTGCATGACGCCCCAAACGCCATCCGGTCATCGGGCACCAGCCTTTGGCACCCTCTGCCCATTTTTGACCGCCTGCATACGAGAAGCTCACTGTGACGTGGCAGTGACAGAAATTGCAGTTGGAAAATGCATGGAAAAATCCAACTATGTAACGAAATAATTATTGTACAGTTTGTGGGCCAAGTCCTGGGCAATTTGGCCAAAATGTCACCGATAAGAGTCGTGAGTTTGATTGAAGTCCGCCAACGTTCCTGTTCCCCTGTTCCCCGGGCAATTTAAGTCCTAACAAAGCTGCGACTACCAAATTGGCTTAATTAATGCAAAGCAAAGTCTTTTAGCGACGCTTAAGTCGACGTGAGTGGCGGGAGGGGGCGTGGGAGGGTCGTAGAGGTGTGGGGTTTGCAGTGACTAGCAACTAGCGACAGCTGTTGGCTGTCACAGCAGTAACAACAATTTGCTTAATTTATGCAACAACGCGTTGCACTTTAGATTCGCATTTGCATTAAGCTCTCTCTCTCTCTGAGAATAAATTAACAAAACGGCAACTAAATGGAAAACTTCTTTTGTTCATCTTGCAGGAAAATGGAAGATCAGTTCCTGATGTTACAGCCAGTCCGGGCCGCGCACCGCCCGGCCCGCTGCCCGCCAACCAGATGTCCGGCATGGGCAGCCAGCAGCAGCAGCACCACCTTCATGCCAACCAACAGCAGCAGCAACAGCAGCAGCAGCAGCAGCACCATGGCAACCAGCAACAGAATCGCGGTCAAAGCAGCAATACAAATGGCTCTGGCGGCGTCAAGGATCCGGTGCTGCTCCAAGGCGACTTTCGCAAGGTCAGTGGCATCAGCTCGGAGATCTTTCGACAGATAGAAGCTGTTGAGAATGATCACGACCCGAACACCGCTGCGGCGCTGGAGGCTGTGGAGCGCCGCGGCGAGATGATTGTGCGCATCTTGGAGCCGCGGTCCATGGGTAGCAAACAGGCTGTGGATGCCGCCCACAAGCTGATGAATAAGGCCGACGGTCGGCACACCGTGCAGCTGGTGGAGATTGTCAAACGACCCGGTCAAACGCTCGGCCTGTACATACGTGAGGGCAATGGCGCCGATCGTACCGATGGCGTCTTCATATCCCGCATTGCCCTCGAGTCAGCAGTCTACAACAGCGGCTGCTTAAGGGTAAGAAAAATCGATATATTATTATCAATGTATATAAGTATAGATACTTATGTATAACGAAGAGTAGCTGCACAACGAAGTGGCAACGCCATACCACAGAGTTGCATAGACGACAGAAAAAATGATAGAGGGAAGAAAGAAAGTCGTAAGAGTCGTAAGAGTAAGAGTCGTTAGAGTCGTACGAGTCGTAGGAGTCGTAAGAGCCGTAAGAGTCGTAAAAGCCTTTAGAGTCGGAAGAGTCATAATAGTCGTAAGAGTCGGAATAGCCGCAAGAGGCGTAAGAGTCGTAGGAGCCGTTAGAGTCGTACAAGTCGTAGGAGTCGTAATAGTCGTTAGAGTCTTACGAGTCGTAGGAGTCGTTAGAGTCATAATAGTCATTATAGTCGTAAGAGTCATAAGAACCGTAAGACCCGTACGAGTCGGAAGAGCCGTAAGTGTCGTAAGATTCATAAGAGCTGTAAGAGTCTTCGTTAA
The DNA here is from genome assembly GCA_035045545.1 of Drosophila gaucha. Lineage (NCBI taxonomy): Eukaryota > Metazoa > Arthropoda > Insecta > Diptera > Drosophilidae > Drosophila > Drosophila gaucha. The sequence continues at coordinate 1,355,326 of JAWNOY010000176.1, read as the reverse complement.
GTAAAAAGATAAGTCGAAGCCGGACAAGCTTAAGTTGCCGAAATGTTATTTAGTGTTAATCTGTATTAATAATTATAAGGATATAATAAATATCCCACATATATATATTATGGGTTATTAATTTGCATTATTAATTATTTGAAGAGGCACGAGCTTTACGTTGCTTTATTTCTTTTTGTTTTTTTTCAATTTTCTGTTTTTTGTGCAATGTTTCCAAACGGATCTGCTCCAAGTCTTCCTTCAAGCCGAGTCTTTTACTTATCTGCTCCTCGTGCTGCATCTGAGCATAGCTGGATTCCATACGGCTATCATCCGCGTCACGGTCGTTATACTTGCGCTTATCGTAGCCAAATATGTGACGTATGTAGGGTGATATGTCCGGCTGGCACTCGCTGTCATCGATAAAGTCATTTAAATCCGAGTCGTCCGATTCATCATCCTCACTTGAATCTTTCCGTTGACACTGCGCCTTTAACTCGAGGGCAATTTTTGAGACGCTGCCATCGGAGCTGGTTGCACGTCTGGCTTCTGCTGCCTTAAGGAAAGCAGCTGTAGCTGGGGCGTCATGCTGCTTCCCACCAATAGGCGTTTTTCTTAAAGGCTTTATGTTTGAAATGGTCTTGGAATTGCGGTGGGTGGTTCTTGGGTTAGATTTGTCCAATTTCCCTGTAATTTGTTTGATGGGTGGCCCCTGCGCAATTGGGTTTTGTGATTCCTTGGGCTGGGTTTTCGCCTGGTGTTTACGATTTTGCTGCCGTTTAGCACGATCCTCCAGCTCGAGCTTCTCCCGTGCAGTCAGCAGTCGACTGGGTGGCTGCTTCTTGGGGCATGTGGGCAGTTTAGGTGGTTCGTGCTGATTTTTCTCGGCGAGCTGGAGAAGGGCTTGAAAGTCCATGGGCGCTGGTGTTTGAGAAGGCTTTGTCTTGAGCTTGCGTTCCGCATCCTCGCGCAACTTGCGCTCCTCTTCTGGGTCATATATCGTTTTGGACGTGCAATAGGTACGTTTTTTGTCAGCCTCCTTGCCTGGCTTATTTTGATGTGACTTGGTTTTAGTTGACTTGGTGGCGGCAGTGCACAATATGGGCAATTGACTTGTAGCTGTCACCTTTTCCATATATTTTCGGTAGAAGTCGTTTGTCTCTGGCGACACGAAGCCATAGTCGTTGAAATCTGGATCATCGGGCCCGTCCAGGTAGTCACCTCTCTTAAGATCTTTTGATATCGCTTTTTTCTCTGATTTTGTAACTTTTGACATTATATGATCTTATATTTTAGAATAGCAATGAAAGAAATTTCTCATCTAATGGCGTCTGTAAAAAAGAAAAGTTGTGACAGAATGTTTTATGTTTACTTTGACTTGATTTTTCCTTTTTCATGATCTTCGAATACTATTTGGTTATATTTGAAGATCATTGAGGTAAATTAAACAAGGAAAAAATTGTAAAAACCATGTAGTATTTTATTTAGATGGTTAAAAGGTATCACAAAAATATGTTTTGTTTTTCAGGTGGGCGACGAAATCCTGGCCGTCAATTTGGTTGATGTCACTCACATGTCGCTAGATGATGTCGTCATCATCATGTCAATTCCTCGGCGCCTTGTGCTGGCCATACGACAGAGGCGGGGCAATCGTGGCGCTGGTTCACCGGGACCGCCAACACTGTCGAGGCCAGAGCAGAAGCCGCCACCAGTGGTGGTCATCAAGCGTGATATCAGAGACGAGGATCTTGACGAAACGGATCGAATGCCGCGCCCGCGTTCATCACGTGAAAGACGTACAGGTAGTTTAAAGTGAGCGCCGTGTTTAAAATGCTAATCGGTGTTCCTTCTCTCTCTTCTCACCACCCGCTTGTAGGTGACGGCCGCGAGATGACCGAATCGCGCTCCAGACTCGGTCTGGGCCTCAACAACTACAGTCCGCAGTCGGAGCAGCTAGACATGTACTACAATACACGGGCTGGCGTAAACGCTATGGGCGAACCACCAAACTGGGGCTACAAAGCGCCGCCGCCGCCATCATCAGTTATTACGGAGCAGCCCACCAAGGGACATGCCTTTGCGCCGTCGCACGCCTACTACCAGAACGCTGGTACACTGGAGAGTCTGGCGGAAAAGGTGCACGCATTCTACCCAGGCGCACCTGGCCAACCGATGGGCTCCTCGCGCCGCATGTCCACGGGCACTGGCAACGTGGGGTTGGCCCAGCAACAAGCACGGTTTCCGCGGTCTGGCTCAGATCAACACTTGCCGCGAGTCGAGTACGCCGACTATTCCAACTCATTGGGTCGCCACTCCCTGCTGAGATCCAGCCTGAAGCCCGGAACGGGTGCGCCAATGCCTGTCGGCGTTGGGGGGACGCTGGGTCGCTATGGTCGTTACGAGCAGCAACGTGGTGGTGTTCCAAAGTACGGTCCGCCGGCAGCGGGCGCGCAGTCTCTCACTCGACGGTCGCGACCCAATCTGGACTACTCCAGCGATACCGAAGCCACTATTGGACCTCGACCCAGTTACTACTACTATAACCGGCCCGCCATTGGCAGCATGCCACGCGGCGCAGGCGGCGTGGGTAGTGGTGGTGGAGGAGCTGCTGCAGCAGCAGCTGCCATGTTGGCCGGCGCCGCAGATCTCAACAAATTCAACTCACTGCCAAGGGAACGACCTGGAGTCAGATTGCAGGGCATTCGAGCGCGCATTGGAGATCGCATTCTGGATGAGAACGATGGCAATATCTCGGCGCCCGAGTATGATGCACGGCGTGGTCGGGATCTGCGCCAACGCATTACAGCTAGCCCCGGCCCCTCGATCTTTACGGCGGACGAGTACCGCGCGTGGTTGCGACGCGCGCCCAGCAGCTCCGCAATCGCGGAGCAAATGCGCATGACCCGGGATATGTTCGCTCAGCCGCGTTCCCATCGCTTCTCTTGCAGTGCGGAGAACATTCACGATGCCCTGCGAAACGTAAGTTGATCATAGACCCACAGACCTGCCTCTCATTAAAAATCCTTGCAGACCGAGAGCATTTACTCCAGCAGAACGGGCATACTTGGCGCTGGCACGCTGGACCGTAACCTGGGCCTGACACGCCCCATATCAGCACTGCCCGTGCGTTCCATGTCCTCGCAGCACATAGGTGGCGCTGGCTCAATACGCTCACCCAGCATCCGACGCATGCGTCAGCTCCTGGAACTGTCTGCGGGTCCAGCAAGTCCCAGTGGCAGTATCATGAGTACGGCCGGCCATCAGAGTCCAGCGCCAACGCCCAGCGCAACAATGCCGCGTGCGCATCGACAGATCGACATCAATCCGGCAGAGTTCGCCAAGTATAAGCTGGACAAGCCTATCGTTGACATTGGCGGTGTCTCGGGCATGTTGTGGATTCACCTGCTGGCGGGTCGCGGCTTGCGTTCGACACCAGAGCAGGGTGCACAGCTCGGCGCCGGTGGAGCCCCACTCCCACAGACTAGAGATCTTTACTGCGTTATTGAGTGCGATCGCGTGCACAAAGCGCGCACTGTGGTGCGTTCCGGAGATCTGCAATTCGATTGGGACGAGTCCTTCGAACTAGACCTAGTAGGCAATAAGCAGCTGGACGTACTCGTCTATTCCTGGGATCCGCAGCACAGACACAAGCTGTGCTATCGCGGCGCCATATCGCTGTCGGCGGTGTTGCGGCAATCGCCTCTGCATCAGCTGGCACTCAAAGTGGAGCCGCGTGGCACTGTCTACATACGAATGCGGCATACAGATCCTCTGGCGCTGTATAAGCGCCGCGGGCTGCCCAGCTTGCGGGCCGGCTATCCAACGCTATTTGGCGCCGATCTGGAGACGGTGGTCAACAGGGAGTCGAAGAACGCGCCCGGCTGTGCGCCAGTGCCAATTGTTCTGCGACGATGCGTTGAGGAGGTGGAGCGGCGAGGCCTCGATATAATCGGGCTGTATCGCCTGTGCGGATCGGCGACCAAGAAGCGTCTGCTGCGCGAGGCCTTCGAGCGCAACAGTCGCGCTGTGGAATTGAGCCCGGAACACGTTCCTGATATTAATGTTATTACCGGCGTGCTCAAGGACTACCTCAGGGAGCTGCCCGAGCCACTGTTTACTCGCTGTCTTTTCCAGATGACAGTCGATGCCTTGGGTAATGCTGCTTATATTTAAAATGATCTTGATTCATTGTCTAATCTATATCCATCCACAGCTGTCTGTCTGCCAGATGATCCTGAGGGCAATGCGAAACTCATGCTTAGCATACTCGACTGTTTGCCCAGGGCGAATAGGGTGAGTTTGATATAGATATGAAAGTCGTTTGGCAAATTGTTTATGTGATTTATAATAGGCCACCTTGGTTTTCCTGCTTGACCATTTGTCGTTGGTTGTGTCGAATGCGGAGCGCAATAAGATGTCCGCTCAGGCTCTGGCCACTGTGATGGGTCCCCCGCTGATGCTGCACTCGGCCAGCGCGCAGCCTGGCGCTGACATTGATCATGCCCAGCCAATTGCGGTGCTCAAATATCTGCTGCAGATCTGGCCGCAGCCGCAAAACCAGCAGACGCAGCATCAGCAGCTGGCTCAGCACATGGGCGGCATGGCCGCAGCCAGCAGCATGAGCAATATGGCAGGTGTTGCTTCAGGTAACGTAATCATTGTGTCAATTATACAATCCACACCACTTCTCCAGTGCCCAACAATCCGCCAACAACACAATGACACTACGACAAACACACACACACAGACGCGTGTTTTTTTTAGTGGCACAATAAACACCTGCAAGAGTTTCTTTCCGCTTTGAATGTGCAGCAGCAACAGCAGCAGCCCCAGTTTATTCTTATTGCGAGTATTTTTAACGGCGGCACAGAAACCGTTTCCATTTCAATTGTCACGCATACACCAAACACATACACCCACTCACACACACACACAAATACACACACCTCCACACACACACAGACATGATCAGCCCCTGTCCCAAGCAACAAAATGATCGTTCACATTAATATTGATTAATACAGAGTCCTATGTAGACAGGTCGGCGCGGCGAGTCAACAGGGCAGCGTGGAAGCAAAGTCAGTGCGTTGCCAGTGGACAGACAGCAAATACTACTGCAGCAGCAGCAGCAGCTCATGGCGGCGGGCAACCTACTCCGCTCGTCCACTTCGGTAACCAACATACTCTCCCAAGGCCATCATCAGCTCTCAGCCACAGCCAACAGTCATCTGTATCAATCAGTAGTGGGTCAGTTAGCTCAATCGCATCGAGCCTTGCAACAAGCGGTGCAACAGGTAAACAAACAGATACAACAACAACAACATAAACAACAACAAACAGTAATAACAACAGCTAACCAACAATAACAATAACAAAAGCTCTTGAAAAGAAATATCGAAGCAGTTGATAGTATGTACTAACAAATCTAATACACTAACCATAAAACAATACACGATATGCATTATATATATATATATATATATGCATTAGCACAAGTATAAAACAACAGTTTGTCCGATTACTTGAAGTATATTCCAAGCCAGTTAATCTCTATTCATTTCTTTTTGACTATGCTAGTAGCCTATCTCTCTCTCTCTCTCTCTGTCTTTCTTAAGAAATCTCTATATTGACCAGTCAATTAAATAAATATATAAACACACACACACACACACACACATATATATATACAACATTTTCAAGAACTTTCTTGCTCTCCTAACTCTTCCTGTTGACCGTTTGTAAACGCGATATACAAGATATATGTGTACTAACTGATCAGTTATATAATATCTAATATATTTACATATATAAATGCATTCGCTATTGTTAATTTGATTTCTGCTTCTTGAAACTAAATATGAGTACAAGTAATTGTTTTGCCGTCAACTTTTGATCGACGTTGTAATTGTGATATTTATATATATAATATAACTCTTGATTATGATGATAATGATTATGATATACTGTCAATAATAATGATGATGATTTGCGCGATGTGAAAAATGTTAGCGGCGTGTTAAGCATGATTGGCCCACTACTGGTAAAAATGTAACATAACGAATATACATATCTAACTACTAGAATACCAATGCAACAATATGTACATTCATAACAATTGTATTGTATTTATGTTAACATTCGCCCACACATTCCATTGTACAAAACTCATCAATCATCGCCCGTACTAACGCCCACATCCCGCTAAACTCTTCAGTGATTTAGTCAATTCCAAACTAAATATAACCCACATCTAACTATCAACGAGCACAACAGAGTATTCAAAGTATGCAAATAGGTTCATTCAATTATGAACCAATGTTCCAATGTTTTATGCTGCTTTAACATTTTGTTCCGAAATGTAAGGGAAGCATATGGAAAACTATGATAAACAGTAGTGAAATTTATATCCACCTAAGTTCTGCTCTGTTAACTGCACATATTTCCAGGCACTTTGTTTGCATGCCTCACCCACCCACCCTCCATTCGCCTTTAATTCAATCCATCTCAATCAGAACATCTCAATAAGTTAAAATAATTGGTTCTCAATTGGCCTTACTCCGTTTGTGAATTCGATTTTGTGAAGTGTACTTGTCTATTGTATATTTGCCACGCCCACAGCCCACACACGCACTATCCACAACACATGATATCAACAAAAAAAAAAAAGTAGAAAAATTCAAAATTATTAAAACATTGCGCACCCAGATCCCAGATACAGACCCAAGGTATACACACACTGTATGGCGTTTGTCCACTCCCAATATCGGATGGAATGTTTTGCCAATGCAATAACCAATGCCACGTTTTGTGCTTGCTTCCTTTTTGTGATCTCTTTCAGCCCTATCAATTGGCGGGCTCAGCGGTCTCAGCAATTCCCGACCAGTCGCCACTGCCACTTCCAGGCACACCCTCCCCAGGCAGTAGCTCCGCCTCGACGGGCTCCGGCTCGGGGTCGGGCTCGGGTTCGGGCAAGAGTAAGTATATATTTAAACCAGGGACCGTAATCATTATAAGTTATATTTTAAAAATCACATGTTAATGATTAAATTTTATTTATTTTTTCTTCAATGATAATCAATATTTTTAAGTAATTAATATATATAAATTATAATTATTTTTGATAAAAAAAAAATTATATATATTGGTGGTTACCATTTTTTCCTAGGTCCATTGCAAGTGTGTGACTTTTTTGATTAAAAATAAAAATAATCATTATTTACGGTCCCTGATTTAATCCACTAATATGACAACTAATCTTATCAAATATATTTAGGCACTGATACCATCAAGCGCGGTGCCTCGCCCGTATCCGTCAAGCAGGTGAAAATAGTAGATACGCTCAGCCCGTACTCCGTCGTGCAGAAGAAACCGCCGCTACAAAAGGACGCGCCTATTGAAGAGATTACGCCACCGGAGGCCAACGCGGGCGCCATCACCTCGACAACCCGCAAAGGCGTCGACTTCTACGAACCGCACAACTCGCATTCCAAGAGCTTAGCAAGTGACGACTCCTATACATCTAAATACACCAGCAGCACCTTGGACTCCAAGAAGGGCAGCTACGCCAGCAGTTACACGCCCGGCAAACCCTCAACCGCCAGCAGCTCCAACGATGACTACAAGGTCATACGCAACAAGACAAGCGCCACGTCAAGCTCCAGCTCATCTCAGGCAACAGTGCTGAGCGCTGGATCCACAGCAACGTCAGCGCCCACCACTTCTTCGGATGACTCTGATGACTTGGTCTCGTACAAGTCGTCGGCCTCGACCAATGCGCTGCTGGCCCAGTCTCAGGCGATGACCACCAGCCAGCTGATGTCCAAGTACTTAAAGCGCGAACCACGTGTGCAGTTTACTCCGATCAAGTCGCCGGACTCGCCCTCGCCGCCCGGCGGTGGCGATGGCCTGCCAAAGGGCACCTATCAGCTGGTGACGCCCAGCTCCAGCACCAGCTGCTTAGCGAAGCCGAGTGCCACCACTGGAGCGATTAGCAAGTATACGACATCGACGTCGTCGCCCAGTTCAGCGGACACCAGCACAAATCCAACGAGCAGCAGCAAGGTGTCGTCGCCCTCGCGGCTGGCCAAGAATGGCAAGTCGGGTGGGTCGGGAGCCGCCGCGGTAAGTAGCTCCTCTTCCCTGGTGTCGAGTGGCAGGCGGCTGTTTGACAGCCTCGCTTCGTCGTCGTCCTCGGAAACGGAGACAAAGACTTACATTGGCGGTACCACAGTTGCCAGCGCAGTCAGCTCCACCACCACTTACACGAACGATTCGAGAAACGTAGCCACCAGCAATAGCAATAAAACAACTTCCGGCTCAGAGCACAGAAGTTTTGGTAGCGCATTATTCGGCAGTAGCGCCCTAGGTAATGGCAATGGCAATGGCCATGGCCATGGCGCCCACTCTAGCAGCAGCCCCTTCGCGAGCACCAATGGCAACCACAGTACCATGAATCTCTATGGGACACTGCCCAAGAATGGGGCTGCCAACGGAAGCAGCGCTGGTGCCACTCTGTTCGGCGCCAGCGCCAGTGCCAGCTCCTCGTATCATTCAGGCAGTGGAACAGCCAGTAGCAGTGGGGTTAGCTCCATGACTGGCTCCACCAATAGCTATGATTTCTATACGAGCAGCAGTTCGAGCGGCAGCGGCAGCAGCTCTCGTCCCTTTGCCAACGGTGGCAACAACTACCACACGCTGGGCACCTATCGCGCTCAGTACGCTGCCACCAATCCCTTCCTCGATGCCTTCGACGAGAAGCCCAGCAGTAATGGGGGCCATCATGTTGCCGACACTAAACATGCAGCGAGCTCCGATAAGAGCCATCAGCGTGCCGCAATGGTGGCTGCCTTCCAGTCATCGGGCGACTCGAAGAATGGCAGCGATGAGTACGATGATCTCAAGTGAGTGGCACGTGGCGTACGTTGGGCTTGCGTGAGTGGGGGCGGCTAGTTTGCCAGTCAAGAGTGGGGTCTTAAAAGCGATAACGATAACGATAACGATAACGATATCACATGCTGAAATCGTTCTTTGGAGTATTTACAGTTTACAGTTTACAAATTTACAAAACAAAACAAAAGAACTTATGCGAAAATATGAATTAATATAAATCTATAAACAATAATTCTATACTAAAATCGAACAAATAAATGAATAACTAATGTTAAACGAATTTTCAAGATCACATCAATTTATAATGGCAATCCACAAAGACAGAGACAGCAGGAAATCTGGTTTAAATAATTACTCATACGAAGTAAAACAAAACAAAAACAAAAACAATTTGGCTGCCAAGCTTTAAGTGTTCGTCTGTGTGTGTGTGTAAGTGTATGTGAGTATGTGTGTATCATGCTAAAAGCTTGGCCTTAGCAGCATTTATATATCCGTTGGCAGCCATTTTGAAAACCTTTACGAACAGTATTCGAACAAAAACTAAATCCAATGAAAAAAAAAACAAAATAATCGAAACACAAAGTATACATTACATAATTACTAAGAACTTTAACATAAAATCTAAACAGCTAAACAAAAGGTTGAGCGCGCATTTAATTTTTTCCTCCAAACATATAGTACATATATAGAAACGTACAGATTTGCTGAAAACGATAAATACATATTTTTGCAGCAACGCAATTATTATTCGAAATAAATTATTCGAATAAACGATTTTCTCCCAAAAACAAAAAACAAAAAGCTCCTTAAAACTTCTATGCCTACGTTAGCTTCTTTTAAGGTGACCAAAACTCTTAACTATGAATGATGATAATATTTCATAAAATATTGGATAAATTTTCGAGCAATATATTTGCCTAAGCCTCTTATACATACACCCAAAATATGCATATTATACACATATGAATATATGTATATATTATATATATCAAGTACCAAATTCACATACATGCTTACATGTGCACACACCAATATGTTCGTATGTATGTACTTTCACAAAGGTTATGAAAAGTGTACTACTAGAAAGTTTTCTATAGATGCTTACGTATCAATTTCTGTTCGTTCATTCACTCACACAAATACTTACACACATACCACATACATGAACATGAATACATGAATTTATTGACAAATCGATGTGCTTAGTTTTTTGTATGAAACAAAGTCTGATATACACACTAATATACAAGAATACGGTATTAAATATTCTTAAACATAAATATACAAGTATATATATGTCTATATATATATATATAAATGAATATATACATACATATACAGTGACAAAACTAAAAAACACGCTTTGCGACTATGACAAGAGAAGTCTACAGAGTCTACAAATTTTACAGCCATTTTGTTTGAATACTTTAGTAACAGCTTTTTATAAACGAGAATATATATATACTTTCGTATAAGTATGCATAACTAACTGGAAACTATAATAAACTAATTATATGCATATTATTAATATAAATATCTGATAACAAATCCTATTAAACTGTAAATACCCACAATGTACTTTAAAACTTATGTGCTTTGGTGTCAGTCGATTGGCCGATCGATGAATGAGGTCGATGAAATACTATAAACTTAGTCAGCTAGTCAGTTAGCCAGTCAATGTTTGTCAGTTTAACATAATTAGTTTCTAGGACTAGGCTTAGTAGCTTAGTAATTAAGTTAGGCTTTTGCTATCAAGATGATGTAGTGCGACAAAGTGAAAGAATATTGTTTGATTTGTTATATGTTAGAAAGCCAGGGAGCATCGAAAGCAATAAATATTTGACATATATACCTACAAATTAGAGACACCGAACAAAACTAATGAATATTAAACACCAAAACAGAAGCATACCCTAGAGTCGTAATAGATGTGTGTTAGTCTATATTATGTATGTATGTACTAGGTAGACAAACCTAAGTTAGAGTTACCTAATGAAACACCAGCATAATCATTCGTCTTCATCAAAGTACAACTTTCTAGCAGCAACAGCCGCAACTTACAAGATACATATGTATATATATATACATATATATGTATGTATGTATATATACATGTGTACTATATATACAATTCCGACTCAGATTTTAATTCGCATCAATAACCAAATCATAAACGAAATATAGTTACGCGTATAGCCAAAACAGTGCATTATTTGATATTAAACAAGTTTTTATGTAAATGTACTATGATGGATGAGAGTTGCATTCAGATTTTAAATAGCTAATTATTCGGTTAATTGTTGTCACATTTATTTTATACGAAGCTAGATGAAAAACCAAAACATTTTAAGTGTTATACATGAAATCTATCAAACCAAAGAGTTTAAAACAACAAGATGAAAACCTAGTTGATGCTATAATTAATTTTTATATACGAATATAGTAAATTGTTGGTTATTATACATATATAGCGCGTAGTGTTTTTAAAAGCAACAACTAAGCTAATAACAATTTGTCAACATTGCTAAATGTTCATTTGTAGGGGTCCAAATGCATTTCGCTGGGGTTCTGCATGCAAATTTCTAGTTTCTATTTTTTTTGTCTCTGTTATTCATGCTGTCGCCTTTTAACATTAATTGTTAAGCTTGAAGTCGATTTAAGAGTTTAACAGAAATCATTTCCATATACTTCGATCAATTCAGCAAAGCTTTAATCGTTGAACGACTCGAAGTTTATAGATTTCAAATTCGAACAAGAAGAAGCTAAGAAAGATGGAACAGAATAGAAGAACATTTCAATTCATTTGCAAATTGTTATGGCTTCTTAGTTATAGCTGAGCTTTAGATAAGATACCAAGAGTTGCCAGTGGGCCTAGTTAGTGTTAGTAAATTGTGGTCGTAGTGCAGGTGGTGCAGGTGGGGGTGGTGGTGGTGGTGAAATGTTGGCTGTTATGTGTGGGCTTATTGTCTTTGGGGCTTCAACTGCTGCTTGTGTTCACTGTTTGCGACTTGCTCTGTGGCTTGAACTTGCTTGACAATTGAATATATATATATGTACTTTTAAATATATGTTATGAAATATATCACTGTGTCATATCGTACATTTATACACCAATAAAGGATACCAAGTGGCAAGGATCAAGCGATAAGATGTTAAAACAAAAGTATTTAAATTAAGAAACAAGAGCAAAACAAAATATATAACTAAATGAATAGCAGCAAAGCAGCAACTACATATAGTTAAACAAACTGAAATGATTGGCAAGCAACCACAACTACAAATTGTATATGCATTTAATTTAACCTAATAATTATACAAAAATATAATAATAATAACAATATTAATAAGCGTTAGCTGAATAAATACAAAGCAAATATGTTAATGGCATTTAGTGAGCAAATATGAATTGATAAACACTAATACACAAAAGCCACTTGAAATTAATGTTAGTTACAACAAAAAAACGAACTAATTTATTGAAATGTATTGCACAATATTGTACACTTATAAATATTAGTAAAAAAAACGTAACTAAAAATTAATAGAAACGAATAGGAAGGCAGCTGCGCTAGCGAAATATATATTGTAGTTTATATATATCTATATCTATATATATAGTTCCCAGCCATGTTTCAAGAAAAGCTCTAAAGCTTTTTTCCAATCTTTCTTTCGACACTTATAATTTTTGATATGTGCCCCACTTTTATTGTTTGAAAAATCAACAAATTTCCGGAAAAACACAACACAGCTCAGTTATACAATAGTTTTGATTAGTTTTGGATAATAAATATACCTAAGAAAAATATTTGTTGAAAAATGTGTGAATTTATATGTAATATGTATTAAATGTGCCTAAAATCTATAATTTATTTGAAAACCATGGCGAACTTTTCTTCGAAAATGGCCTCTGAGAAATTTTTGGGGATTAACTTTTCAACAATTTCTTTTGTCGACCTTAACAAGCAAATGGAGACCAAATGCTCAGGGCTTAGCAAGTTATTATTAACATAATATACAACCAAAATAAAAAGGCAAAACGTATTTAAGAACTAATTGTAACACATCATGAGCATGCTCCATTAAACTTAACAACTTACAAATCACTTCTGTTGCAACCTTTTGCTATTGTCATCATGCAACAAGAATACCCACAAAACAACAACATAATGAACAAGAACAATCCAGCAAACAAATTTACAAATCCAAGCAATCAATTTTGTTACAAAGACTGAATGAGAAACCAACAAGAACAAGAAAACAAAAAACAAAACAAAACTTATCTCCTTGAGTCACGGGATACTTTTCATATCAAATGGCAAACGTTTTTTAAAATCCCCAAATGAAATGCTTAAGTTTTAATCCTTAAAAATATAAATTCTTTTTTATTTTTAAACCTTTTACTAACAACATTCCGTAATCCCAATAATCCATTAACGAATAGTCAAATATAGCGAAAATATTTCAAATATTACCACCAGAATTTTGCTACATAACTAACTAAATATAAATAAACTGCAATACTAAGAACAAATAGTCTACAATATAGTTGAGAATCGTATGAAAGCAGACGACATTGAGAACTTTAGCTGAAAATTTTTCAAGTAGAATTATTATACAATGAATAAACAATATTAAAAAAACAAAGAGAAAAACAGTTAAATCTGAAGCATTGTATTTGGAAATGATTTCGAAACCCACCATAAGAAAATAAAAACTGAACAAAGAAACTAAAATATGAAAGGCAATTAGCAAATCTCCATTATCTTATTTTATATTCATGTCTGCACATATATGTGAACTCAATTCCAAATTCAAACATTAATAAATAAAAAAACAAAACGATTCGCAACAGCAATATTTGAATAAAGATTTAGAAATTAACATATGTATATACATACTTACACATATGTACATATGCGCAGTCACTAAAGCTAAACAACTATACAACAAATACGAATCCAAGCATAAACCCAACACGAGTCCAAACTGGAAACACAATGAAAATTTCGCGCGAGACAGCTAAAGCAAGGAACAGATAATACTCTGATTTACCACTGCCACAAAGTTAAAGGAAAAATGAATTATATATATATTATAGATAAAAAAACATACATCATATACTTGCATCTATGTACTTTGCAAATGTATAATGATTACAATTACATACATACATATATACATAATATGCGCATTGAAAAGCCGTGTAACAAGCAACCACATACATTTGCATAAGCAGCATTAATAATATAAATACATATAAATTCATAAGTCAACTTAAACTTATTATTTATCCAGAATAATAACAATGATAACAATAAAACTTATCTTATACAAGCATTAACTAAATCCAAAATAGTTCTTTGCGTGAGAATAAAGCGATGTTACATTATTTAATGAAAAATATATACATATGAATAAAATATATACAAAAGATGTGTTTATTTCAAAGCCGTATAATTTCTACAACTTTCATCAGATTTATCAATTTTGCATGATTTAAAAAATTTTCGAAATATGTATTCGTTTTCGAAAACATTAACTATAGTATTTATCGCCCAATTTCCGAATGATATTTGATTTTCGATACGTACGAATGAGGAACTTTAATTGGCATTCAAAAAACTTAAATTCTGAAGATTTTGCATTTCTGACAAGAAATTTACAAAATAGTTTTGTTTTTTGAGCTCGTTGGGATGCCTACTGACGACTGGTTTTCAAAAAGTCTATAACCAAACAATGAAAATCTTTTTCTGGTTGTGGTAAATTAGAATATTTGAATTTCAGTCAAAACATATGAGGACTTATACTAAATTTATAATAAATACGATATAGAAATGATGAAACAATTTTATATTTATAGATTTTAGTCGACCTTTAGTGGAGCTTTAAAGCTGTAGAAGTCACTATTTTGATGAGGGTATAAAAAAAGAAATATTCGTAATTTTTAAGTCTTTACCGACATGCACGACATGCACTCGGACAGCATCAGGCACATTGCTTAAAATCAATATACTCTTTTCATTGCGTGAACGAGCTCAATAAATTTTCTACTCCTAAACTATGGTATATGTATTTCTGAAAAATACTACGAAAAGGAGCAAGGTTCTACTCCGTTTTATAATTTCATAAGAAGCAGTTAACATTTTCATCAAGCAGTGTGTGAAGAGCACTGCTTGCCATTGGTTGTTGCCTTTGATAAGCGATAAGAAAATTCCCTAGTGCAAAAATATATTTGTAACAAAATTGCTTGACCCTGAGAAGAAATCATTTGCGCAAGAAAGCAAATAAATAGAAAGGCTTAATAAGTTGTAGATGATATATCTAAGAGAAGTTGCCAGCGTTTGGTGTGTACTGCATTAACTTGCCCAATTTAATTAGGTATCATTTTATTCAATCATTTTTTGACGACAATCTCGAATTATTTCTGTTTCAGAGTAACATCAAATAACTAAAGCTAAGATCACCAATTTCTGGATGGACTTGGAATTTGCCCTACAGTCTCTGTTCCAAATATCATTAAATCCAGCAAAATGAGTTCAGCTCGTTAATTACATTCAAGACCATCCTACGATTCGCATTAAATTCTTTGACGACTAAAAGATACGAGAATTTTTTTGCAAATGTTGAATACAAAACATTTTATAAAATATTTCTAGGCACACAACAAATTTGATGAAATAATTAAGTCAGTAGAGAAATAAACAAAAAAAAAAAGCTATGTCCAGACCTGGATTAAATTGAATAGACCGTATTGAAGAAATGTATAGTTTTAAATGATTTAAATCATTTTTTTTATTTTGTATTTATTTCTCAAATATTTTTAATAATAATTAATATTATAATAATTAATTAATGCTTGTAACATAACAAATTTTCATCTCATTTCAGTGTTTGAAATTTTTTCCTCTGCGCATAATTCTTTCTGACAATTTTTCACATGCTCTACTGAATGTCACCATTTTTAATTGTTTTTGTTTTTTTTTTCGTTTTATTGAATTTTTAAGTTTTTCACGTGTTGTCGCACCTTCAATTGTCGTCAAAGTCATCTTTCTACTTCTGTTTCAAGCAGAATGGCCAACTTGTGCTGCTGAAAACACGTGAAAACAGATAATGTATAATTTTTTTTTCATTTAATTTTTCTTTTCTTCGATTTAATTTAATTTTAATTTTTTCTTTGTTTTGTCTTGTTTTTGTTTTTGTTCAATGTATAATTGGAGTCGCTTAGCTGCTGTTGGATTTATCTTTTTTGCAACCACAATACATTTAAATATATATATATAGTTTATCAATATACTTTTTTGCATTTCTTTTGTTTTTATATACAATACACATAATAGATTTATAGTAAAATTTGGTGAGGAAAATCTTGTTTTGTTTACTTTCATTTAGAGCGTAAAATGATTAAATTTCTTTTACTGATTTACCTTTACGAGTAAGTTGTACAATTAGAGAGCACAAATGTGAAAAAGTGTTTATCGTGGTGTAAATTTAAAAAACTTCTTTTAACAAATACCTTCAAGTTCGATTTTGATTGTTTCGCGTGATTCGTTTTCTTTTTTGTTTTGTTTTAAGTTTCGGTAAGTTAAGCAATATATGTTAGAATCAAAGATATAGATTTGAAGCTTCTTGGCAATATCTGTAAAATCTGTGATGTTTGTAATATTAAGAGCGAGTGCCTGAGAAACAGCGAGAGAGAGAGAGAGAGTTAGAGAGAGGGAGAGAAAGAGAGAGACAGTGAGAGTGCATGTAATTGATGTTATTTTTTTTCAATTTTTAATTTTGTTTTGTGATATTTCGATCTCGAATATTGGGTACCAATAAATCAACAAATCGCCAGATTTTCCAGCCCATTTTGTTGGAGTTCATTTAAATATGTAAGTTCTTTAAGATAATTGATTATATATTTAAAACTTGGACCCTAGTTGAATTTTGCCATAATTTTTGACTAACGAGCACAAAATTGATAGACATACCAAGGATAAGAAAGTAAGAAAGCAAAAGAGCAAAGTAGACTATTCAAAAGGTAAAAGTAAAAGAATTAAAATGTGATCATCATTTAGCATGTATATGTAAATGTATATTTAATTCACTGCTGCAAATTGTCTTGTTAGTTTCTGTTTTTAGCATTTATTTATCATTTCACTAAAAAGTAGGAACTTCTGTTTTTTTTTTTTCATTTTTTCAACTTGTTAGCTGTTTGATTTTCTTTTTCATGTAGTGTGTTTCAATTTTCCAAAACTGAACTAAAGTGTACAAGAAACAAGTCAACGTTAAAGAAGCAAGTAAACACAGATTTTGCTAGCTATAATAGGTATGTACGTTCATATATATATATATATTTATATATATATATATATATATATATCTTATATATACGTTGCATGCGTCTGACCAACCGTCAAAGTAAACAAGAAAAAATCTCTTAATACAATACAAACGCAGCAACAATTTCATGAATTCCTTGCACTTTCTGCTAAAAACCACGCACAAAATTTATGCTACTAAAAATACTAATGAGCACACAAATCTATAAAATCTATAAAATATTGTACCAAAAACACTTGAAATAAACTTCTTAAAAAAGTATACTGTAACTATAATATATAAAATTAATAATTAACTTTTGTCTTTCTCCGTTGGCAAAATATTTAACAAATTCTCTATGCTTCTTCTAGTATGTGCCGCTGTCTACGACCGCAACGACCTTATCTGGTACACACACTCGGTTCCGGTCCGTTTACTTAAAATAATTTCGATTTGATTACCTTGCGGTTGTGCTGCATTTCCGATATAACTTACTTTCTAATGCTGTTTTGCTCTAAACCCAAAAACACGCTTGACTTCCAACGTTCAAATTCTATACTCTCTTTTGTCGGGTTGCTGTGGTATTATGTGTGACGACTGGTCTGAACGGAAATTCGGGGATTCGATTTGTGTGGATTCATAAAATAGGTCTTTATATGTTAGGTGTACTCGTGTGTACTCATATGACAAATATGGTTGATATGTTTCTGTTGATGTATATGTATGTATATGTATAAGTAAGTGTTGCGCATATGAGTCGATTTGAATTGGTTTAAAGAAAATGTGATCCACATTAGTTCAACACTTTTCCCGACATCTCCATTATTCAAGGGTTCAATACGTTTTTTTTTGCTCTAGCTTTAGCTTTCAATGAAATCTTGCATAGATTATAGCTACAATTACACATATAGTACATACATATAGCATGCAAGTAACGTAGCATGCGTGTTTTTTTCAGCTTCGAGCAACTAAAAGTCATACACACATGCGCAAATGTCTGTGTAAGCATGTACGTTAGTGTGCATGTAGTTCATATTTACTAAGTCTTGAATTTAGTTGGCTTCACAACATGCATTTTGGTAAAATCTCATTATGCAGCTCGCAATGTACAACTTATAACTGTTTTGCTATGCTTGTTTTAAACTTTATTTTAATTAATTAATCTGTTTGTTTGCTTCTTTCATAAATATTTTTGTTTGTTCTTTATGAATCCCCTCAAAATCCCGCAGCGGGCGCCAGTCGAACACAAAGCTCTGTGCAGCGACTGTTAGCGCGGGCCGGCTTCGTTCATTAAATGTATTTGTTTATCTGATAAATTTTTAATTATTAAATTCTTCAATGTACTTGTAAACTATGTATTCAGTTGTTGGTTTTCTTATAGATTTTTCCTTTTGTTTTCTTTTTCTTTTTGCTTTTAATTTTTATTTTTCCTCTACATGATAAAGTAATACTTTTAGTGTTTTCTCAAATAGCTGCATTGCGTATTTTGCACTCAATATGATGTATGTACTAAGTATGTATGTATATAGTTCTATTAATTCGCATGCTGCTTTTCTCGGTGTGTCCTTTTGTTCATTATCAACATAAACACGCTGTGGCGCAAATTGTATCTGTATATATATACATATATATTTATATATATATATATATATGTTATCGTTGGGCTAAGTATTTGATTACGCTTTAAACGCTCCATACCAAAAAGCCGGCGCATTACCATCATTTCATAATGCATTTGGATTGATTTGTGGTCAAGAAGTGAGTGTGTGTGTGAGTGTATTTCACTGGCTAAATATATGGTGTGTATGTCTTTAGATTGTTTTACACAAACACATAAATATTTAATGATTTAACTTTACACATATTTACTTTACTTTACTTTACTTTACGTTATTTTCTCCTATTTTCATTTGTTTTGTTTTCCTGTTGTTTTGTAAGTAATTATAGGTTTTGAAATACTTGTATGAAATTTTTGATTTGTCAAGAGTTCTCATTTGAAATTCTAGCAGTCGTGGGTTTGATATATATACATATATGTATATAGATATATATATATATATATATTTAATTATAATTCTCTTTTTACCTTGTATCGATGCGCTAACAAAACGTGTGTATATATATATGTATATCTATATTTATATATATATATATATGTATTTATATAGTAGACATAGACATAGGCATAGACATAGAGCATATATGTATGTATATATGTGTATATGTATATATAAGTTAGTTTGTAGATTAGTTAAGATTAGGATAGAATGTATACATGAAACGCTAGAGTTTGTTTTAAAATGTACTTTAAGCATTTGAGTTACATGAGAAATATGTGGGTGTTCGTGTTTATGTACTTAGTATCTGGCTAAATAATGTTTTCTTTTCTTCTTACTTTTGTTTCAGTTGTCGAGCTTCAAAGGAACTCACACATATGCAAATTTGTCCCTAGTTTGAACCATACTTAACCATATGTGAAATATGTATGTAGGCTTTTAGGTAATTAGCAGCTGCAGCTTGCGACTTTTGTTTGATAATTGTAAATACCGTATGCTATTTTAATTTTACATTTGACATTATTTTACTGTTGCTTTTCGTACACGTTTTATGCTTCAAAATTTACCATTTCAGTTAATTGTTAATTTTAAATTACGATCACTGCTACTTATACTTATTAGCTAAATCCATATCATTCAGTTACAGTTACAATTAGTTTATTAATCATCTTGTTTTTATTTCTCTTCTCTTTTGTTTTGTTTTGTTTGTTTGTTTTTTTTTTTTGTTCTTTTGCGCCAACGTATAAATAATTTCACTTTCTAAATATATATAAACATTGATGTGTGTATAGTTAGTTGTGCCTGTCTGTTTGTGTGTGTGTGTTTTTATTTTTATGGTTGTGTAGGGGTTCTTTTTGTAAAATTATCAAAAAATCATTGAGTTTTTTCGTTTTGTTTGTATTTTTGTTTTTGTTTTTGTTTGCTAAAAACACTTATATGTCTTTCATATTGGTATGCTTAAGTCTAAATATAATTACGATTTTTGAGATTTTACTTTCGTAGCTTAAAATTTGTTTTATTTCCTGTTTCATGTTTTTGTTTTAGTTCAACACATATACTTAAATATGTATGCATATGTATGTATATATATCCACTATACAGTATATAATTCTTTTTATCTTAACTTTTCTTTATGTGTACATACATATATTTTGATAATTTAACAACATTTACATATACACACACACACAGAAGGTTTTACGTACGCATTTTACATTGTGTTTTTTTATCTTTTGTTTAAACTGCTTTTAAAAGTATTAACTTTAATGTTTGTTTTGTTTTTCTCTTTTTGTGTTTTTTTTAATGCTAAACGAACCGATACGATAAATTGATAATGCGGTCGATTCTTTATTTAATTTAAGTTGAATACAATTCAGCGCCTTTATTTCTTGGCTTCATTACACTCAAAGAGTCTGTGTTCTGTGTGCACATTGATTGATTATTGTTTTTGTAGTTGTTTCTCTTTGTATAAATTATTTTTAATTTTATTCGTACCGCTAACAAAATGAAAATTGTTTAAAAACTGCTAAAATGCGCTCATGCAATTTAAGTTAAATGTTTTTTTTTTTGTTTTTATATGTTTTTGTTTGTAAAAAATTAGGGTTATCAATGAAAGTTTTTTGATCACTTAAAATATAATAACAGTAAATACTCATACATAATAAAACAATGTTTGTTTTGTTTTTTTGTTGTTTTTGTTTTTGTTTTTTTGCTTACTTCATTGTTTAACGTAAATATGTTTTGTTTAAGTTTTTTCTTGTTTTTGTTTGTTTGTTTGCTTGTTTTGACTTTCTGCTGTTTCTTAAAACCAAAACACAGTACAGTGCAGTTAAGTTAATTCTAAGTTTGCTTTGTTTCTCCAACTTACTTATAGACTACATTTAAGTTTTAACTTTAAGCTTATGATTATACGACGTCGCTGATTGTTTAGTGGGCTGTTTGTGTATTTCCCGTTTTGTGTTGTTGTTGTTTGTTGATTCTGATTCTTTTACATTTGCAGTTTGAAATTGTATTCTTCATAATACATATATAATATATATATATTACTAATTGTAAAGATTTGTTTATTAAGTTTTAGAATTTCTGTAGTTAGAGTGCTATGCATATTTGTTTTATAATGAGAACAGTATTTAGATATTAGATTTTTGTTTTTCTTTCTTTTTTTTGTGTATAAGTAGCTATAGCTCTTGCATCGATTGTTGCTGCTGTTGTTTGATGGGTTGGGTTGTATTGGATTGGTTGGGCTCGCTTCTCAGTTGAAGTGGGTGTAGTGGCGATTGCCTTGCACGCCGCTTGTACTACGAATAATAGATTGTATCTGTTGCTGCCAAAATAACTGCTGCCGTAGTGCATAGCTGCTGTTGGCACTTAGTCAGGTTCAGTGAACCTGACCACGGGTCGGATTCTAGATGTTCGACTTGGAGAAGCTCACACGCAAATGATTCGACTCGGATAGCTGATGGTTGTGCATTTTGATCAGTGCGAGCACGGCCTCCTCCACCGACGACAGTTGCAGCAGCGCCATTTTGCGGTCCTTCCTACAAATGGATACACATATAATTAGCTATATCCTTTCTTCATTTCAATGTTTACTTACGGGAAAAACTTGAATGCTTTAACTTCGAAACTGTTGGAGGTGAAGGCTTCTTTGATGTCATCCTCGGTGCAGGATGAGCTGTAATATGCAAGAGAAAGAGCGTTCGTTCGCTAAATTAACACCTATCGATTTAAATTGCCATGCTGTGCGTCTATAGATATCGCGTAAACACCCCACCTAAAACAGCAGGCACAAACACAGCCAGTCACAGGCACAGACACAGCCACCGGCAGAGGCAGAGGCAGAGGCACAGGCACAGCTACAGGCATGACCATAAGCACATAAATTCAAACGGCAGCCTCTCTGCCTCATCCGCCCCTCGTTGGCACACAAAAACCTGGCGGGGCGCTTTGTCATATTTGGCAGACAAAGCTTCGTGGGGCGTTCGCCTCTGACAATGGCTGCGACTGCGGCTGGGGCTGTGAATGAGCGTCGGGTTCGGGGTTCGAGTTTTGGTGCTGCCGCTCATAGCGGTAATTGTAATTGCCCGCGTGGCATTGCTGATGAAAAAAGCAACTCCAGCTGTGCACGCGTTACGCAGGACGCCTTCAAGCGCTAGACATGATGCTGTACAAAGGATACTTACGGAATGTTACTTAAATGCAGTGTCGCCGATGGCGGGTAGATGTTCTGATAGTTCTTGCTGCCGGGCTTCTTGAAACGATGCAATGGATTCTGTGAATAGTCACGTGTGAGGCCCGCGTCCGGCTGTCCCTCCTTGGGCAGTTGCACGGCCTGATGTTTGCTGGCCATGACACGTATTGGCTTGCCCCATAAACGTAATTTATCAAGGTGAGACATGGCTGCAAACAAAAACAAAATAAAACACAATGTTAAAACGTTAAAACGAATGGCAATGCATGAATTTAGTGGCGAAACTTGTACCGAGGGAGCAGCTCGTTCAACTTGTGCGGGTGATAGAATATTTGTTCACGTTCCTCTTGTACAACATGTGTTTCCACATGTGTGTGGATGCAATTTACTATATACACGAGTATATATATATAAACTGCTGTTCTACCAGCTATAAAATGACGCTGAATTCACCGAGACACCCCGCACCTTTCGCAACTGAGTGGAGACTAGCAATAAGTAGAGGCAAATATTTACATACTAAAATGTAACTGCAACTTTATCAATGTCGTCTGCCTTTAGTGATTTACAAGCAAATGACTCGCCATAAAATGCATTGCTGTTGTTTCACTATTGCTTTTTTCACTATAGTTGCGACCCGGACCCAAAGTTCCCATCCAGATGCCGTTTGTTTCTCATAGTCTCAATAGTCATATCACCTGCGGCTCACTTGCAAATAGACAACTGCAGCACAAGTTGCCTCTTAGACGGAGTAAACAGCGACGTATTCTAGTTTCATATTCGTTTTCGATTAGAAATACGATTTGAATCTCGATTACTTTTTATTCAATTTGTTGTCACGTCATGCTGGGACTGGAACTTGTCCCTTTTTACATTATTTTAATAAATTATATAACATTTTATCATTTTGCGCAGTTGTCATGGACTTTGAGGTGGGGTCGTGCATGGGGTACATGGAAAGTAGATGACATCGTGTTGGGTTGCTTATGTTTTATTGTTAAATAATATGCTTACTCAGCCGTTTATTGTTTGCCTAATGGATTAAATGATTTTACAAAAAAATAAGGCTTGAAAATATAATAAATTGTAAAATAAAAGGCTGTCTGCCAAAAGGACTCAGCAGCGAGCCGACGAGACGAAGCAAGCAACAGCAGCAGCAGTGACAAACGCTTCTTCCATTTTTCCACATGCGTCGCATATATATATATATATATATATATATATATATATGACAAACACTTGTAATAAAGATTAATGTGAAGCGGAGAGAGCCTGGCCCTCTTTGCCCTGCTAGCCCAAAATGGTAGGACCAACTTTGCCTATCATCTCAGCGCCTTTCAAATGGGCTGCAGCTGCGCTCGGCAGCGCCAGCGGCTTTGGTGGCTTTGGGCCTGGGGCCCCAACTCAAAAAGTATCTTAAAGTTTTAATTACCAGCCTGACCAGTGGCAGCAACACCACCAACAACACCAGCAACAATAACAACAACAAATCATTATTAACTTACAAGGCATAAAGAAAAAAAATGGTAAAAAGTGCACGCACAGCTGAGCACCGTAGAAATACCAGAGAATCCCAGAAACAAAAAAAGAACGAGTTAGCAAAGTTTGCCCAAAAGCCCCAAAATGACTTGTAGATGTGTCTGTCAGGATTTGGGAGTGTGTCAAAATGGGTTAAGTCACTTTAGCCAGCAACACGAGTATATAATTAAAATAATACGAGTATACCAGCATCATGTCAATTTGGACCAGAGATGAGAATCTTGGCTGAGGTGAGATTAATAGATCTTGATATAAGACTACCTCTACTTGAGTTATCTTGCAATTTAATAATATTATATATTGACAGACAGTACATACCATCATCTAAAGTCAACTAATCAAAGAACTTAGCCGTGCCCAAAGACTGTATAATTAATTTAACGCACATATCACTAGACGTTTAGTCATTCAGTGACTCACTTAACGCAAAACTTTGCCAAGTGACACATGGCGCATATGTATTCGGACCATGCACACACAGACACATGTGTGTGTATGTTGTCTGCCTGGCTCTGAACTGCTGAAATATTCGTTTGCTTTTATTGTAAATACTTTTATGCTTATGCTGTTGCTCATGCAAAATATTTTGTAGTAATTTGTATAGCAAAAATTTATTTACGCAAAATTCCCCAGATAACAGCAATAACAGTTGGAGAGAGAGTGAGAGAGGGTGGCTGGGGAGCTACTACATACTACAGTGGGGCGGCAGCTGTGCGTGTGCCTATCAATTTATATGAGAGTTGTGTCTATAGTTTGTTATAAGTTGTGCAAAAACTTAATCCCGGCACGGCAGCCAACAAATGGCGCGCGTCCGGCCAGTAGCCATTTGCACAATGTCGACAGCGTCGCCAACGCCTGGCCGAAAGGGCCATTATAATATTTCCCACACAAACACACACACACACACCTCAACCTGTTCAAGTAGAGTGGACTACCGAACCCGCCCAGTGCTTATTGTTTTTTCATTGTGTGTGTTTTGTGTTTTTGTCTATTTGTGCTTTGGCTTTGCCTCTTGATTGCTGTCGCACTTTGTTTGGTCCGAGTTAGGTCTCGGACTTGGTCTGCGTCTGTCCGGCTGTCGGGCCGCCTGGCTCGTAGTCGCATCGTTCTCTTGACTTCATTTACACTAAAAAAGTGCTTTTTCGCTTTTACGCTGTAATTCGTATGCTGAGTGTGCAATTGTAGCCGTATTTTGTACGCAACAACAAACACCGTACGGTCCTCCTCTTGCGAGACACTTTCATATGCATGGTGTGGGCTGGATTGTTGGACAGGGGATAGGACATCTGATGCCTGGGAAATAGACTGGGCTGGCCCGGGTTCGGTAGGTAATCGTCTTTGTTCTGCCAGAGTTGCGAGAGTTTTGGGCAAAGTAACGAATGAATTTGTTAATATTTTATGAGTGCATAAGTGCGCACTCACCGACCAACACCCAGGCCAGACCCAGAAAGCAACCAACACACTTACACGCCTACACCTGAACAAACGAGCCAACGACGGGGACAAACTGCCGGACGGCAGCAGAAAGGCTAGTGGCAACCGAACTCAGCCGGAAGTGTTTGCCATTTGGCAGCCCTCGCGGCACATTAGTAGTCTGTGTGTTGACGCAGCGCCATTAATATTTCCACATGCCAGCAGCAAGTGTGCGTGTGCGTCTGTGTGTGTGCGTGTGTGTGTGTGTGTGTGTGTGTTTTGGCTGTACAATAATTTGCTTGTCGAATAGCATTGGTTTTGTAGCCACAAATAAAGCGAGGCATTTTGTTTGCGTATCTACAATAGCTTCATCAACTGCACCACATACTGCGGTTCACCTGTGTTGTCAAATCATTGACAAATACAATTAACAATACGCATACGCCACGTTGCCTGGCAATGGATTCGAAAAATTAATTCTCACATAAGTATGTACATGTTGGTTTTAAAGAACAAATACAAGCTACTTAAAACAGGAACTAAAAAGGAAATGGAGAGAAGAATTGTTTCGTATTACTTGAGCACTAATCCGCTCAGCGTGGGAATGCCTTTGAGCTTAAATATGCAGCAGCAAAATAATAATAATAATTGCGAAAATTAATTGTGTGCAGCACAAAGCATATTTTTAACGGACCATCAAAGCTCATGGCCAATGATTGTAGTCGCTGCTGCTGGTTGACATTCTTTTGCATTTAATTTTAAAATATTTTCATAGAAATCAATAAAAGCAAGTGCAAACTGTGGGATCCAACTGACTGCATAATACTCGTTCACAGTGAAATAGAGGGGGTTTTTTATTCAGCATAAGCTTTCTCCAGGTATAAATTCAGGTAAAACTTGCCAGACGAACATTGCACAAAAACCAATGTACTCCGTAAATTTAGTGAACGAGCATTAATAGTAGCGGCAATAACCCCTGATGGCATTTATTTTTGCAGTGGATATACGTAAATGGTGGCCAGTTTCCAGTCGCGCAATTTGCTGACAATTTGCACAGCAATGTTTAACCGACTTGCTGCGCATTGCATTTATTTTACAAATTTAATTAATTTAAACTTTATCAATAGCAATGATTGCAGCACATGCTGCTGCTGCTGCTGCTGCTGCTTCTGCGGGCATTATGGAAGGCCAAAAAAAATTGCATTCGATATTACAGACATATGCAATTTGTGGAAAATATATTGAATATGTGAAAAATTATTTGTTAAGCATTTAAGCGTCAGCAGCTTGCGTGATTATTGAATATTTATTTGCATGTTGCATGCCTCAAAGCGGCTTAATGTGAGGAAAATGCGCTCGTCCGCTAATAAGCAAAGCTGACGAAAAGCAACGTACAACGCTGCGTATGCGCAATATGCCCATTCTCCATGCTCGCTGTTGTCACTTCCAATTTTCCATTAAGCGCCTAGCGGCATCAGAACTTTTGACTGCTTTTGAGTTATTTTGCAGGTGATGGCCGAATGGTGCCGTTCGTCCAGCTCTGACCGACCCCTGACCATCTTCCGGGCCATGGTCATTGCTTGTCGAAGTATTAAATGGAATAAAACCAAATTGAAATTGAAAAGGTGTCGCTGTCAGCGTTGCTTGTTTTCCTGCTGTTTTTTTCTTCTTTTTTTCGTAATAAAGTGGAATTTGGCACGTCGGTTGGGTGCTCTTAACGCCTCGCAATGCGCGGCGATTTTCATTTCGTTTAATGCGCACACAAACAGCCAAAGGGAAAGCGCCGTACGAAACATAAGAGATGGGGACTGCGGCAGCCTGACAATGGCAAAGTGCACACAAATAAATGCAATAAAATGATTGGCATATCCCGCTGAGCACGAGCTAAAAACGAGCAGCATGGGATAGTCCTTTGTTGGCCCAAGGGATGCCCAAACGTAGCCGCCGCGAGAGAGACAGAAAGAGACAAGTAGCGCGCGACAGCCGATAGGCGACAGTCCGGGCAGAGAAGCAACAGGAAGGACCAGGTGTTGGCCAGGCGCTGGTAATAAAGCGCTTATAAAATTTCATTTATGCGCACAGGCAGCAAACCGAATCGCTCGGCTCTACTCGTATTGCCGTTGTTATACTCTCTCAACTGTGCATATCTGTCCGTTTTGCCATCTCTTTCGCTTTAACAATTTTTATTATTAATACATTTTGTTTGCTGCATTTGCAGCTGCACCGGCAACAACAACAACAACTGGGGGCAACAACGGCTGCCGAAGATATGCAATGTTTGGAATTTAATGTTGTTGGAATTTTTCATTTTAAACAAGCTGCAAATTGCAGTTGCCACTGCTGTTGTGCGCGTTTCATTTATTTTTTGTGTACCCTGTATTAATTTGCCAGAGGATCGCTGTCTGCCAGAGCAAAGAGAAATTAGATCAGCATCAGAATCTTTTGCTGGCAATTCAAATTGAAGCAATTCATTCATCTCATTTTTTAGACGAAACTTTTCAATTCTTCTCTTTCATTTTTAAATATATATACTATTATTTTTAACAGGGTATGCTGCTGTTAAGCACTCTCAGATGGAGGCGACCTGCTTTTGGTTTTGTTCTTCCCTTTGTGTACCTGATGCACCTTTCACCGTCGAAATAAGCGCAGATTTTTCATTACTTTTGGGGCGGATCGTGGGGCGGGTTTTGTTGTGTTGTCGGTTACGGAATGTTTGACTTACCCAAATAAGCTTGCTGCGGCTCTGCCATTTGTATGAGTGCCGAGTCCTTTTTATTGTACAAAATCTTTACACGTTGCACATCGCCGTATACACCTGTGAATTGCGAAATGGTTGGTATTATTAATATGGATTTCAGTTTATTGCAATGCCGTTAAGCGTACGTATGCACAACAGTGGAAAAGCGAGTTAAGATTAATAAAGGAATTACTATTTGCTATCCTAACAACACACATTGTAACTGCCTTTGCTGCTTCAGCTGGGTCTAATGAATATATCCCAAAATGTTTAGTCCCTGTGCTTTAGGCAGTAATAAATAGTCAAGTTTGCTCTTACGATGCAATCTACAAAGTAGAGCGCGGCCATAAGACGCGACTTAAGCGTCGCTCAATTTAAATGGCGGGCCAGAAAAATTCGGACAGCTACGAGCGTTTTATGCAACGCGCAAATGTTGCTGCTGCCGTCAAAGGACGAAAGTTTTATACACCACCAAAAAGCCATAATGTGTACGAAGAAGATGGTTTTCGCAGCCGCTTCCGCTTTACTCCCGCCCTTAGCTGTCGTCTAGCAGGTGCGGCTGAGGCTGAGGCTGAGGCGGCTAGGTATTATTGCCGGAACGGAGCCGTTAGTATCATGTACGAAACTCATAACTAGCTCAATAAGTTTTCTCAGCTATTTTTTACGACCGACTCCAGGCCATGGCTTCGGCAACACCAACTCTAGCTCCTCCTCTAGCTCCCAGCTCCAACTTGACTCCGTATCCCGGCAGCATACATTTTAAGGCTGCGACACGCGGCTGATTTTACAGCTGTCAGACAAGGTGTAAGTGTGACGCTGGGGAGTTTCGCAAGCTTCGTTGCTGGCCGCGTTATTGAATTGAATTTTATGGCTTTACTTACGCGGCGACTCCGCAAAGTATGCAATATGCATTTGGTTTCGTTGCTCTAGCAGCATCTTTTTGCCGTCAAACTTTAAGATACTTTAAGTGCAGAAGAAAAGCATTTGCTAGCGATTTCCTTAGCCCCCGGCCAATGGACTTTGCTTTGACAGCTGTCCGGAGCGGAGGTGAAAGAAAATACGCTTACCCTATGCTCCTCTTGACCAGCAGTCCGTGTGTAGCCAATCAGCGGCAAATTTGCAGCAGGGCGCAAATTGCCATCAAGCATAAAAAATAGTTGTTGGTAGCTAGTAGCTAAAAGGTCGCAGCACCGCCCTGACGCCCTCGACCACACCCAATGCAAACAATGTAAAGTGCAGGCGCCCTCGGTTGCCCAAGACAACAAATCGAATAATGCGAAAAGTAAATTTTCAACTACCCTTTCCACAAGCTCCTCCCCCTCCGAAAACACAGAAGAAAAAAAACATTCGAAGACGAGTGGCAGTAAAACTGAGTGGTGCGGGGTGGCAATGGAGGAAGGTAAGGGGGTCGAGCGCTAACAAGTTACAAAAGTAGCAATAGAAATGCAGGTAGTAAATAGTGCGGGAGCATAGTTCAACAGTTGGCAGTAAATCCATTTTATACAGTCGACTGGCTGCTCGACTGGCTGCTCGACTGGCTGACTGCACAACACCAACTTATAAGAACTGTGAGCTGAAACTTGACTTATGCCAAACACCGAAAAATTTCGTTTCCTTCAAATTGGCTTGCCGTAGCAACAACAATTGCAGCAATAAACCAAGCCAAGCGAGCCAACTTACTCCGGCAAACATCATCGTACATACACACACATCTGCCATCGGCATCGGCTGTGGAGCATATTGAATGCCAGTCGACTGGCCAGCAGTGCAGTAGCATTTGAAATGCCAGCCAGCAGCAGCATCCCACAGTCAGACTCCAGCGGGGCGTGTGAGCAACTGCTGCTGCTGCTGCTGCTGCTGCGGCTCTGTCAGCCGGTTGCCATGCAAAGTGGCTGAAGGCAGACTGCCTCCGGCCAGTCGGCCAGTTTGCCAGTCTGCCAGCCAGACTTTATAATAATTTATTATCGCAAAAAGATTTAGCTATATTTGTACAGCCATGCGGCTAACTTTGAATATGTTTGCATACTTTCTGGCGCTCGTGCTGATTCCCCGGCGGCCCATTAGTCCTACGCTTGAGCGTATATTTTAGATGAAAAAATATAGCAGTTGTCCGTCGTTTAATCCAAATTTTGCCCTGTGCCTTGTGGCCTCTGTGAAGCCTCGTGAAATCGTGAAATGGCTAACTGAATGTCTAGTTAAGTTTCCATAAATTCACCAATGACTACAAAATTAAATTTTTCTAAATCAAATTTATCAATTGATCTTTAGTTGAGTACAATTTTAAAGTCATGGCCATTATGTTCCCGCTTAGATACCCAACTCAAGCGAAAGTTATTAAATTATGAAAAAGATCCATTGAAATTATTTGCACATGCTTTTCACTTTTTCCGGCCACGGGCACTGTATCAAATCATGGCACAGACCCACGTACTATATGTGCATGGCCGCCCGTCCTGCCTGAGTGTGGCATATAAAATTTTATGAAATTATTTGTGCGTCCAACAAAAATCACGCACACGGTTCGCAACGAGCTCATAAAAATTCAATTAAACACGTTTCAACAATATTTTCGGCAGTGATATAAATTTTTAGCACGCCATTACAATTACATAAGCCGATTACCAATATATATATATGCACACACACACACGCACGCACATCTCAATGTTATTCTAAACGATTTGCAGACTGATTAAGTTTTTATTGTGTATGCAAAATGAGGGTCAAAACCTGTGAATGGCCCAAAAAGTAGGCAACAGTTTCAGAGCCAACAATGGGGCTCGATTAGAATGTCTGACAGCCCAACTGGCATACGGCATGCGGCATGTGGCATGTGGCATGGGGCATTCGGTATGTGGCATTCGGCATATGGAAGGGAGCATGTGTCAAGTGTCTAAAGAGCGTGTCATAGACATCGTAGCATTGAGCAGGGCAACAGCAAGCGGGTCGCTCAATTGACTCTGTCGGGGCTGGCCAAACAAAGCGCTGTCAAAACTAATAAAATGTCTGCTTTCGAAAGGGTTGAGCCTAAAAATAGCCCTTTTTTTTCTCGATTGGCCTTGATCAATCTAAACGTAACTGTAAGCGTTTGAAGTGCGCTATTTGCGTGGGGCGTTGCAAGCCACTTTTTTTTTATTTGACATGCAAACAGCTTATAGCCAAGAGCAGCAGCAGCGGAAATAACAACAACCCATGATTGAATTGTTAAATTTTCCACCTAAGCGTGGCCAGCAGACATTCGCGTTCGCGTCATGTGTGAAAATTGTGGTTAGCTCCTTGCTGCCATTAACATAACAAATGGCGCTGTTTGTGTGTATTCTATATACTTGTGTGTGTGTGTGTGTGTGGCCAGTCGCCCGTTTGTTTGCCGTACAACTTTCTTCAAGTGTCACTCTTGAGCGAGCGAGCGAGCGAGCGAGGGTCGTGTGCGTTGCGTTCAAGCTACTTGGAAATTCAAAAGTTA